>CM053769.1:83645546-83663214 GCA_028658325.1 Potorous gilbertii | reverse complement strand
GTTTTAGGAACAAATTTCGGATATTGTTCTTGCTACTAGGAAATAAGAAATACAGAAGACAAAAGAGAAAATGGGGACAAGACAAGGGAGGGATGATAGAAGAGAGGGCAGATTGTTGATAGGGGAAATTAGAATGCTTGGTGTATTGGGGTGGGGGGAGGGTACAAATGGGGAGAATATTTGGAACCCAAAATTTTGTGAAAATGAGTGTAAAAAGTTAAGTAAATCAATGTATATTTAAAAAAAAGAATTATCTTTTAAGATCAACTTCCTGGAGATAAGATGATAGAGTAAGCAATAAATCTCTGTAACTCTCTCATACTCAACTCTAAACAGCCATAAAATTAAGCCCCCAAACACAACCTGGAAGAGCAAGACCAGCAAAAAGATGGGAAGAAGCAGTCTTTTAGTC
This sequence comes from Potorous gilbertii, assembly GCA_028658325.1. Taxonomy (NCBI): domain Eukaryota; kingdom Metazoa; phylum Chordata; class Mammalia; order Diprotodontia; family Potoroidae; genus Potorous; species Potorous gilbertii. The sequence continues at coordinate 83,662,802 of CM053769.1, read as the reverse complement.
CAAGCAACTTAGGGGATCAGCAAGGAAGGTCCATCTCAGGTGAAAGGGGAATGCAGTCAAGGATGGGAAGTATTCTAAAAAGCCAGCAAGAAATCCCACCTCAGCAAACCAGTGGGAGCCTCGGAGCCCTAGTATGTTGGAGCAGGCAAACAACAACACCAGGACCCTCCACATGCCTGAGCATAGCCAGGGGAATAAGCAGACTCCACTTCCAAGAACCACCATGTGCTTCAGTGTAAGCTCAGGTAAACAGGTATTCTCCAGCAGCCAGACCTCTGTGGGCTGCAGCACAGCCCCAGGAAAACAGATAGACGTGCCTAAGCAAACAGGTGCCAGTGAATACCAACACCACCACATTTCAGTGGAAATGCAAAAACATCCCATTGGGCCTCAGCACATACCAGACACCACCACTAGAACTCCAGCTCAACACTAGGTAAACTTTCAGACCCCTACCACCTCCAGCTGTTAAAGCCACCTACCCACATCACCCTCTTTCCATAGCACCAGAAACAAGGGTCTCCCAAAAAGAACTCATGGAAAAGTTCCAAAAGGAGAAGCACAATTGTCAAAATATTAAAAGGCAAAGTTCATATTAAGAATCACCTTTTTAGGTTTTCCCAGAACTTCTCTTTCTCATGATTAATTATGGTATCTTATTTAGATTTATAAATTTTCTTCTTGGCAAGTTACTTGGTATTACAATAAAGCTATTAATTCAGGTAATATTACTATTTTTTATTATATCACTTCAGTACAACCAAGACTCACCAAGATCCTAACAATTTCTTTTCTGTTGTTATTCAGTAATGCCTTAGATACCTCTCACTTCAAATTCCATCAGAGTTCTAGTGGCAACACTGTTATGAGAAGTTATGCTTTCCCTACTTGCCACTGTCGCTCTTAAGCCCTGACTAGCATGCTTCACATTTACTTTAAATCAGTGATGACACTGACTCCATTAACTCTTAAAAAAAACATTAAAAATAAGCAATATTTAAAAAGTCATAATAATAAATAGCAATAATATATTTATTGTTGCCTAAAAACAAGGTAAATGCAGAAATAATATCACATTCCACATATGAGCCTTGGCCACATCCTTTCACCAAAGCACAAAATATCCATGGGGAAGAATGGTCATATTGTTTTATAAATCTAGCAGGGAAAGATATGAATGAAGATACCTTATGTGTTGGGGAAAATTCACAATATTGAACTTTAGGCTTTAATGACTCTGTTCATTTTAAGAACAATATACACTACGCAAAGAGATTTCTTTCCTAATTGCTCTTCTGTTCCTTAGGTTCTCCTACTGGCACGCTTCTACTCTGAAACAGGTGAAGCAGTGGCAAATTCTCCTAACTGTAAATATTCCTTAAAAATACTGAGCAAGAGTTCTAATACACCGATAAGTAGCTCCCTTTAGCCAGAAAACTGCTAAGTTCATCGTGTTGTCTATCTCGTGATAGATGGGCAAGCAACTCCAGTCATGTCTTCACACAACAGAATGCTGTGACAGCTTATCATTTTGATTCTATACTTAGAATAAGGAAGCTACATTGACTCACTTTATCTTCTGCTTTTCTTTCTCAAAGGATAAATGTAGAGTAGAGTAACTGGATAGTTCTGAGTGGTTTCCTTTCTCTTATATAAATGATGCTAAAGGGCAACAGCTGGAATTTCTTTGGCTTTCATATGTTGTCTAACCTGAAAGTTCCCATCCTTTTCTGTAGTCAGTCCCCAAACAATGTTTATCTTCACTCAGTAGGCTTCCAAATTCAGCAGCTGAATCCTCTCTGACAAATGACTGCTCCTACTAGCATCTTCCCACTCAACTCCTTTTGGTGCCTTAACTAATCCTGATCCTAATGTTCTTCAATACTCTCAATAACAAGTCAGAACATTTTAGTACTTAGTGAGTCACATTTTTCCCTTATGAGTCCAAGTTTCTTTCATGTATGAAATTAACAGACACTATTAAATCATCACATAGATTCCAAACAGTTATCTAACTTACTGCTTTGTAAGTTATAACTTCTCAAGAGTCATAAGCAGACATAACAAATGAGCTGGGGCATCACAATTCCCTCAGTTATTTCTCTGTCCTCAAACAAGCCCTCTCTGTTTTATACTCAGTCCACTTAACATTATGTCCTCATATTTTAACAGAAAAATTATTTCTTCATATACAGATCTTAAATTTTTCTTATACACAAAAGTTCTTTTTTGTCCACTTTTCACCCAAATTGTTCAAAAATGGAAGGGACAATATTTTATATTCTTCATTGGTTGATTTCTCTTTTTTTTGTTATACATAAGTTCACAGTGAAGGGCAACCAAAATGAGAAACCATTTTTATTGTTGCACGTGACTACTGTAAGTTGGAGAAAATTAGCCTGGGAAAGGAAAGAATTAAGAATAGTTTAAGATCTCTCATGAAGAGGAATTAGACTTTATCTGATTGGCCACAGAAGACTTAGAACTAGAAGTAGTGGGTAGAAATCTCAAAGTAAAAAAATTTGGCTTAAATAATGCAAAACTTCCTAACAGAGTTATCTGAAATTAAAACAAATTGGTTTAGAGGGTGGTAAATTTCCCCTTCTTTGGAGATTAGCAAGAAAAACCTTGCTGAGTATTTGTCAACCATACTGTAGAAGACATACTTCTGTAGACACAGACTAGATGATATGATTTGTAGATGTTGACATTTGGCAGGATTTTGAGACCTTCCAATACTTAAGTGTTGTTTGGAAATTCTTCATTTTGAAAAGTCTTCCTAAAATACAATACCTTGAACTAAATTCATAATCCAGAGATATGATATGGTCAAGAAAAACTAAACTGTACTAAACTTCCTATTCCCTGGACTCTGAACTTTTATTAATAAAACCTCCTATTATATTTACTTTTTTTAAAAAAATGTGCTACAGTAGATTATTGATTCATATTTTGCTTTTTGTCTACTAAAATCCCCTGATCTTTCTTCCCAGAAGGTAATTTTTGTCTATTCTCATCTCCTTCATCCCATACACATACAGTTATGCTTTCTCACCCAATTAAGTCCTTTACACCTATTCATATAAAATGTAATCTTGTGAAATCCAACTCCTCATTCTGACTTGTAGAAAAATTCTTGGATCATTGTATTATCATATAATATTTTAACTATCTCCATTAGCTTCTTGTTATTCATAAACTGAATAGCCATCTGTACTGTCATTCAAGTCTGATAAAAATGTTAAAAAATGAAGGACAGCTTCTTGGAACATAACTAGAAAACTCCAGTAAGGTCCAAGTGGTTCTGATTATTCAAGTAGTTTCTACATCTCCATTCCCCCAAATCTCCTAATATCCTATCCACTTATGTCCATTTTGTCCACAAGGCTAAATCTAAGTTACAGTATTTCAGGTGAGTAAACTTGTTAAAAAGAAAATGAGTCCTTGAACTATCCTTAATAAATGCATGCTAGTTATTACTGTGTCCCCTTTGTAAATGCTCTCAAGTCATCAAAATCCAGGATATGTCTGAAAACTTTTCAAGGAATCAAGATCAAAATCATTAGATTCCTTTGTAGTAATAATTCTTTTAAAAATCCAGTGGGACAAAATTTGCTTCTACTCTCAATAGTTTTTCAAAAATTAATGACAAAAATTCTACAATGTAAATCCCTGGAATTATTCATGCTCATAGGATCATAAATCTAGTCCAAGGCTTCTTAAACTTTTTCTGCTCCTAAAAAGTTTTCTCCCTAGAAATTTTTACACAATTTGAGGCAGACATGTATATAAAATAGGTACACAAACCAAACATTTACTGATAATAAATCATAAAGAAATTTATTTTAAAACAATTTTTGGTATATATATATATATATACATATATAATTTTACCATTTATCAAAGACAAAGGCAAGTTTGCATATAATGAGATGGCTTTGCTGTTTTTTTATATAAAGAATTAAATCTGGGCAGATTACTTGATACTACATGATGTGAAACATTTTTCAAAGTTGGTTGATATTTTGACTTTACAATGAGAAGCTACTTAAACAGTAAAATATGTTTAATGCCCTTTCTGAAATTATTGGAAATTCTTTCCTAATCACAAGCCAAAATTCATTCAATGATTTTGTATGTTCAGTAAAAACATTGCATTAATAACACACAATAGTTTTGAATCTGAGCTGAGGTATTTCTGGCAACATTAATTATGTTGTGTGGTGTAATGACTTATGCAGTGCAAAGTGCTCATGTTGTGTATTCAGAATGAAGGCTACAGTAGAGTTGAGGAATGTAACATGGGCAAGTGCTGCCAGAAACATCTTGGATGCATTATGCATTTGATTTTGAATTAATTGTTAGTTGTTGTGCATTCAGAAACCTTTTACTGTTGCCAAATTTTTTGTTACCCCCACATTCAGTTATGTAACTCCTATGGGGTCATGAAGCACTGAATTCTAGTCAACTAGTCATAATTTGAGAAGAGATCATTTTGGGGAAGGACTGAAAGTTGGGAGTCCAAATAGGAGGCTATTGAAGCCCAAGTGAAAGGGTCTATCAGACTAAACATGAGTGAAGAAATTGATTGAAGAACATTGTGCAGGCAGAATAAATAATGCTTTGTTTTGGATTAGATATAGATTGGATTAGATATAAGGAAATTTAAAAGAAAAAGGATTTAAAATGATTATTTTGTTGTGAATTTGCGTAACCTAATAGACGCAAGTAAGAAGTAATAAGAAAGTAAAGTAAATTAGAAAAATGTTTCAAATTAAGGGAGATCTTGAGTTTGAGATGCCCATGCCAATAGGAAATCAACAACGAAGTACTCGACTGAAGGAGAGAAATGAAATATATACATTCAATATATAGATAATTTTCATTCACACTTTATAGCATAAATATATACATGCATATGCATATATGTATATATTCTGAGTCATCAGCATGGTGATGATAATTGAATCTAAGGAAACTGATGAACTAATGTAGAGAGGGTGAAGAAAGATAGAGATTAGCTAAAACAGAGTCTAGGGCACTGAAAGTTCCAGAGCTGAATATGGATACTGACTCATGTAAGGAGACTGAGAAATAATAATCAGAGAAGTAACAAGAACCAGGGAGATAGTATTATGAAAAATCAGGGAGGAGATAATATCTAGAAGGAAGGGATGATCAATGGTACAAAATATTTCATAGATGTCAAGCAAGATAATGACTGAGATAGGTCATCAATTAAGAGATCATTGAGAATTTTAAAGAGAGCAATGTAATTTCAGTGATGAAGTTTAAAGTCAGCTTATAGGGAATTTAGTCAGCTTGATGGAGAAGTAGAATGAAAGGATATTTCCTCCAATAAGCTATATCTACATAATGCCAATAAATTTTAAACTTAATAGCAAAAGTTTAGTCAAACAACCAGACACATTTAAATGGCAATAAGACATAATGGACAGAGCATAGAGCTCTGATTCAGGAATACTTGGGTACAAATTCTTTCTCATATATCTGTTACTTGCGTGATCCTGGTCAAGTCACTTCATTCCAAGCACCACATCTATAAAACAAGAGAGCTGGCTTCAGCTGACTCTAAGGTCCATTCCAACTTTTATTCTATTATCCTAGATATTCCAGAAACAGAGATCAGCCCATTCAATGGCAGGGAAACTGGAGTTGGAATGCTGACTTCTGAGAATAGAAAGTAGGCCAATTTGATTGGAATGTAGGATGCACAAAGAAAAGGAATGTGCAGTAATTCTGGAAAGGCAGTCTTAAGCCAGAATGGCAAGGTTTTTACATACCAACTTGAGAAGTTTGTATTTGTCTAAGAGGCAACAGGAAGAATTTTTGAGATGGAGCCCCAGAGTAGTGGTATCATATTTTAAAATTTGCCATATTCATAAGGTTAAGCCATTAGGTCCATGGAGTTCATATGACTAAATCTATGGCTTATGATCAATTCTACTTAATTATTATGGACAGAGTTTCTTATTTTCTTCTTTAATTGGAGGAAAACAAAGTAAAATGGTTTTGTTTTGGCTTCCTTATTTTCTTATGTCCCAGTGATTTCACCGCTGTGGAAAAGTCCCAACATTGTAATTAATTAAAATTATGTCAATGGTATCTTGCCTGTAATTTATGGTTTTGAAGAGTTACTAGGAAAACTGAGAGATAAAGTGACTTGTCCCTAGACATTCAGTCACTAAGTGACAATGATGATACTTGAACCCAGATTCCCAAGACTGTGCCTTCATCCAAAATGCCATTCTCTCTCCAGTCCACACAAGGAAAAAAAGAGAAACTTGAGGCAGAAAAAGCAAAAGGAAAAATATAAAATCCTGGATATCAAATCAGAAGTTCTGGGTTCATTCCCAACTCTGGTACTCTGTGACTTTAGGTAAGTCTCTGAGCCCAGCTAGGTCTTAATTTCCTTATTGTTGTATTGAGGGATTTGGATTTGATGATGGTTAAAGTACTTTTTAGAATTAAAGCTCTGATCCTTTGAAACCTCAAAGCTTTCTTGAGAAAAAAAAAATAGAGTGTACTTGAATTTTTGAATCCTTGTTAAGTCACTGTGTTGCCTGTCCTATTGGTTTTTAAAGCATAAGGTTTTGGGTTTTTAATGCATGTTTATTTATTTTCTTAGCTATTGTTTTATATTTTTAACAAATCTTTTTTTTCTCCCTTTTTAGTCTTCCCTCTCACAAACAAAGAAGAAAAATCTTACATCAAATGTGGACTGTCAAGCAAACCACTGTCACTCATTGGCCAAATCCAGAAATACATCTACTTTATCACTTCTCATTATGCAATAATATTCTATTATATTCATATGTCATAAATTGTTTAGTCATTTCATAATAAGTGGGGAATAATCTTCTTAGTTTCTAGTTTGGGCTTATTACAAATAGAGCTACTCTAAAGATTTTTTATCTTTATATCTTCTTTTTTTCCTTTCCTTGATCTCTAGGGGTTATACAGTGTAAAAATCTTAAAGCAGGAAGGAATCTGGGAATTAATGTTATCAAATTCTCTAATTTTTTAAATGAGGAAACTAAGGTAAATTAATATGACCATAGTCACACAGGTAGTATAGCAGAGAGAGCCTGACTTCAAAGTAGATTTTATTATTTAAAATCCTTTCCTCTTTCTACTTTGCCTCTTTTTCCAAAGTGATTCCTTTTGGATTTGGGAAACTCACTTTCAAGTTAGTAACAAAAGTATCCACACATAGCTATCAACTTTAGAAGGAAATACAAAATAAGAATTTGGCATGTATGTGGATTTTTTTTTAGATAGAAACCAGAGAATTCTGTTTTACAATGACAAAATAATGTATTGGAGAGTACCACAAATAAAACATATTACATCATGTTTATGCTGCATCAAACTACGCTGGTTTTGCACACATGATTGTACATTTTATCCATGGATAAAAGCCATGTTAGAATAACAATATTAAGCATGAGGCCAGCAGGTTTTTTTCAGGGGGGGAAAGCAAAAAAGTATTTGACTTTCTCCTCAGTTAAGTGACAGAAAATATTGAATTTTCATGTAGAAGTAATGAAAATTTGCATTGGCAGATCTCATATAATGTTAAATCCTGAGTTTGATGGACTACGCTGTTAAGTGTCTGAAATATGCCAGATGATAGCATGGGTTTCCAATATTAAATAAATAATGTGTTTTATTAAATCCATTCTATTTTTTTCTTTTACTTACAAGATAAAATCTCATATCTGAAAAAATCTAATTTCATCCCCAGCACACACATTAGCATGAGGTAGATTTGTCAACCTACCTGCCTTTTGTACCTGGAATAGTAAAATCTGCAAGAATAAAAGTATGCTTAGGGTTTTTCAACACTGACTCTCCAGTGATTCTTTCCAGGAGTTATGACAAGAAAACAGATTTTTCTCTGGAAGAGAGGTTGCTGGAGTCTGATTCAGCTATTGTGACATCCCCTTTCAATTATTAATTGGAATGCCATGGAAAAATTTATAGTTTTCCTAAAGGAATTTACTTTCTATAGCATCCACTATGTAGGTACTTTACATCCACCACCTTACCAGATGAATGAGGGTGTTAAATCATACCCAAAATGTTTATCAAAGAAAGACAACATGCAGAAGAAAAAATTTAAAGCTAGAAGGAATCTTAGAAATCATAAAGTCTAACTCATTTTACAAAGGAAGCAAAAGAGACTTGAAGAAGTGGAACTCTTGTATCTTAGAACCACTTCAAATTTTATTTTTATTGAGGCAACAATCATTTCCCAACAAACAAACCCTCACCATTGTACCTTCCTCTCAAATTTTAAAAGAAGCAAAATCCAAACTCTACAAATAGAGGTAAGCAAAACAATCTTACAATGATTCATGATAGAGATTAACTATTCAAGATTTTTTGTCTATTTAGCATTTAAACAAGAAATAATGGAAGCATTCTTCAACTTCAGTCACATACACACACGTTTATAATCAATATTGTATTTAATCTGGTCTACATGACCTTTTAGTGTTATCTTCATCTAAACTGTTTTAATCACAATGAATTGATAACTAGGTGGCATGGGAGTTAGAGGGTTGGTCCTGGGGTCAAGAAAACTCATCTTGTAAATCTGGACTCAGAAACTTACTAGCTATGTGAACCTAAGTCACTTAACTCTGTTTGCCTCAGTTTCCTCTTGTATAGAATGAATTGGAGAATGAAATGGCAAACCATTTTGCCAAGAAAAGTCCAAATAGGGTCACAAAGAATTGAACCTAAAGAATTGGATTGAACAATAACGACAAAATCTGATGCATATTATTCTTTTAGTTCTTTTAGCTCTTTACCCTGCACCAGTTCATACAAGTTTTCCCAATTTTTTTACTGCATTATTTGTTTGTCATTTCCATAGTAACATTATATTCTGTTACATTTTATAGCATAGTTTGTTCATCCATTCCCCAATTCCCAGGCACATAATTTGTTTTCAACTTTTATCTCTTACAAATAAAGTTGCAGTGAATATTTTGGTACATATAGTAACTTTCTGCCATTGACCCTTTGGCATATAAACTCAGTGATGAGATTTCTGGATCAATGTATACAAGCAAATTAATAATGTTTCTTGTATAATTCCAAAATATTTAACCAGAACAATTGAACTAATTTCGGGCACCACCATCTGTGATTAATGTTCATGTTTTTTCACAACCATTCCCAACAATATCTTTTTCCATCTTATATCATTACCATTCATTTAATGGGTATAAAATATTACATCAGATTTGTTTTTATTTGCTTTTCTCTAATTATTGGCAATTTGAATACTTTGAAATATAATTGTTGATAATTGGCATGTCTTCTTTTAAAGTTCTTCATAAACTTGGGCTACTTTTCTTTTATGTAATATATTTTTGATGTTTTTGCCAATTAGTGGTTGAATTTAGATGCAATATTTTATTAGACATCATTCATTTAAAGGTTTCTGTCCATCTTACATCTTTTCTTTTTCTAAGTCTACTGGGTTGATTTTGTGAGCACAAAATTAAAAAAAAAATATGTAATTGATATTGGTTATTTTGTGTTAATCCTCTCCAGTTTTATTGGTTATGACTGTTACCTCTATCTGGAACAGTGAAATAGATAATTTTATATTCATCCTTTTATTGTACCAAAGAAATAAGACATAGGATAACAATTACTTTCCTCCACTACAAAAATGCTTAAAATAAAACATTCATAGTTATTAACAATTATTCAGTACTTGATCTAGTAAGCCAATGTATGTTATTCTTAACCAGGAAGTTGTATATCAACCATGACATGAAATTTATAGTATTCTATTTTTACCTCAAATGTACCTTATTTGATCACCTCACCCAAGATCTTTAACATCCAATAAGACATGTATATGTGACTTACCTTAATGTTGGTTATGTTCTGCTCTAATAACAAACAAATGAATAAAAAAACTCCCACCAAAAACATTGGGGTAAAAAGAAGCATATCCTCCTTGGTAGCCAGCATTAGATTCACAAACTCATGAGCTCTCAAGAGTGATGTTAGAATCCATCTCAGAATGGCTATTTGATCACTTGTACTAAGGGAAAGAAAGAGAAAACAGAAAAGGCTTGAGATACTATTCCAGGCTCACCTAAGCAAGTATTTTTACAGTCCATAAAAACAATAGAGAAGCAAGATTAAGAAACTAGAGTGGGCATTGAAACAGTTTTGAATTTGGTTATTGCCTCTATTTGTCTTGGGACCCAATTTATTGTGTAGTGCAACAAACTGATGAAGACCTTGAAATGAAAATATTTATCTTTAAGATACCTACAAAAGACATAACCTTATTTCTCTTTCCCTGATCTCTCAAACTCAAAAGTCCCAATATGAGTTCCCACCACTCCTGCCAGTTAAGACTCATAACTTGCTCTCTCAGGATGGGAATAAAACATTTTGTTCAGGACCAAAATTTCTCAGAAACTGACATAACTATGCTCCAAAACTTTTGTATATCCATAGAAATTTATCTCCAAAAGCTTAATATGTTCTTCTGTTACTATTATTTGTGATTTTAATAATCATTTTTAACATGAAAATCATATCATATAAATAATATGTTTTATTTTATACCTAATAATTATGTTAGATACTTATGGATTTATTTTCTATCCTGCTACTTTGCTGAAGCTATTTTTTTCTTTGCATTCTTTGTCCTCCATGCTTAAAACCTATGTTATTCTCACTTCTCAGAATGATTCCCTAGACTGCCAAAGCAGTCCATTAAAAATAAATATATGAAAGTTAAGAATCACTACACTCCCTTCTGATTCAAAAGATCTATTTACTTTGTTGCATATATCAATAGAAGGTAAACTTTTGAGACCACAGCTATTTTTCTTTTCTGTATCTATATCAGCACCTAGCACAGTGTCTTTTACAAGGCAGGAACTAATTGGATTAAATTCATGACTTGAATGGATTAGTTTTTGTTGTTGTTTCTCTAGGGTTCTCTGTAAACTATTATATCATATACAAAATAAGGGAAATTTTGTCTTTTCTTTGCCATTGTTTATTTCCTTAATTTTTTTCCTTCCTCTCATCACAATCCCTGATATTTCCTGCACAAAATAGGCCATCACACTCCCAATTCCCCAACAGTTGTTCAGTTAGGTTCTTCAGTTTGCATGTCAGCAAAGTATGTACTGTACTCCTCTAAGACTGGCTCATTAGAACCAACTGCTAATTTTTAGTATTAGAACTTATACCTCAGCAATCAGCAAATGCCATGTATAAATTATGGGTTTGATTTATTGCTTTGCTCATTACCTAGAATGAAGAAAGTGATAGGTGAAAGAATAGCACATATTGATCTTGAGTAATATCCCTCATATATTTCCTTTTTTCTTGAGTCAGTGAAACATGTACCACCACACTCCTTCATGGAAGTGGACTCTGTAGTCCACTGGACTAGGACTCTGCAGTATAGGTCTTATGTTCTTTAACTATGCCATGTTGCTATGATTATTCTCTTATGGGATACAAAAAAAAAATAGAGCAGACAAGTTGTTGTAATACTAAGACCACCATATGTATGTTTATGCTCACAAATAAAATCATGATCCATGAATAGATTCCTCATGGTGAGGAATGGAGCATTTTGAGATAGAAAGTATTATTCACTGTAGCATATGTTGAGAAAAGAAAATCCATGATTCTTTTTTAAATTCTAAGTTAGAAACAACTAATTTATTGTATTCATTGGATTATAATCTTACTCTGGTCCACATAAAAATGGAAACATTCCATTCACTCAATCCCTGAAGACAGCAGCTTACTACAAAGAATTTTTAAAAATCATGATTTATTTTAACCAAATTTTCTCCCTTTTTAAACATGCATATTTGAATTTAATTTGAGGAAGCTGGGACTACAGAAAGCAGGGATCAAATTTAAAAGCAGAGTTGTAGCAGGAAGTTGCCAAAAGTAAGCATCCACAAAAAGCAGGTCTGCTTAAGGAAATGTGCCTAACAGAGATACCACTGCATATCTAATCCAATTTTGGTCTGGTAGAGTGAATAGTGTGTTTCCTTTTCAGAGTTTGTCATACTTGAAAAGTGCAATTGAACAAACAGCACACCAAGTTACAGGACCCCAAAGAAGAGTTGGGTTATTCAACAAAAAATTTTTGTCACTCTGGGAACTGACTCCTAGCTTTAATCCTTCAAAAAGATTCTAAGGCAAGGTTTCTGAAGGCATGGGAAATGTTGTACAAGGGAAAACATGCTACTTTGATGATCTCAAACATAATAAATGGGTTAATTTGTGTTTTGAAAGCCTCTTGCAGCATATTCAGTAGTGGCTAATACTTGAATTCCAGCCATCTTTGCATATCAGCTTTAGAAGCCCTGAGGGTTTTTGCTATTTGTTCAGATTAGGTCTGTCTTCAGTAGATAAGTCTCTCAGGTAATTTGAAGCACAGGGACAAAAATGAAGTCAGTTTGATGGTTGGAAAAGAGAAAATGTCCCTTACTCAATTAATTAATACTGTTCTTTTAAAATTCCAATTTGTGATTCATTTATGTGACATTCTCTCAGATATGTGAACCCCAGTACTCTACCCTAAGATTTTTTTAATCCTCCCTATAATAGGAAGAGTTGATTCTTGAACAGGAAGTTTTTCCTTTTGCTAAAAGAAAACTTTATCTTATATAAATGGGTACAACATCTTATAAAGGACATTGACAAGGTGATATGATAGGGAGGGCAGGTTCAAAGGTTATGAATATTGAGGCATTTCAAATCATGTCATAAAAAGACACAAAAACACTTTTTTTTTTTTTAAATTGGAGAGTATGTGTGAAAGTTGTTTCTATGTATTTGGCTAGAAGAACTTTCTATTCAGTTGCAGAAAGCAGAACTAAAGGAAGTAAACAGAAGTTCAGAAAGGCAAATTTTGGATAGATTCCTGAGCCGTTCTCACCAAAACATAACTTGGAGAGGAAGGGATAGAGAATGGCCTATAGGCTAGGTAGTTTGTTTGTTTGTTTCCATTATTACTTAAGCTCCCTTTCTCTTGACCTGGAAAAATGACTCAGGACTGCCCTAGAGTTTAAACTTGAAAAGGTTTTTTGGAAGAATAAAGAAGATATAGAAAAGTAAAGATACTAGAAGAGCCATCAGAGTTGCTAAGGGTTCTGTTAGTATGGGTAGAACAATGGTCCAGAGTCAGGAATGATCTGGCAACAAACCATGAATGGTTAGGTTATCTCTGCATTGCTTATCAACTATGAGCTCTAGAGGGAGCTGAACATCCTAGGTATTGTCTCTACTTACATCTCCATTACTAAAGTACTTTATTCCTCATAAGCTGTATGTGTGGGCTCCAGAAGGCTTGGTCTATTCCTCAGTATTCACTAACACTTTAAAATGTTAGAAAATGATGAGCCAATAGCAAATAATGCAATCTATGTGTTGTATTTTACTTAATGTGCAGATATACAGCTAAGAGAAAGTGATAAAGAAGTCATATTTGTTTATCTTAACAAAGCTGGGGCTAATGACCAAAATGGGGGCTACCCAAGATATTCCTAGCTTTTCCCCTCTTTTTGACAGAGAAGTCAACAAGTCAGAGGCAGTGTGTTAAGGAGACATAAAATGCCCTGCTTTATTGAGAGTATTTTGGATTTTTCCTTCCACATTTCTGAAGAGGGTGGGAGGGATGCTGAACAAGCATAATAGTGTATTAGATAAGATATGAACTATGCTTTTGTACTTTGCAAAGCAACACCCCCATAGGAGCTCAGCAATATTGTTGACATCCTGATGTCAGGGTCAGTTTATATTGTGTGTCTGACTGTGGCTAATCCTACCGATATGAAGTTGGAAGTCAGGCAAAAATAGTCTGTATAACCATTTGGGAGGGAGATATCTCAAAATTTCTTCATCTCATGTATCTTTTGAGCTACTATAATTCTGCTTTGCTTACATCACCTTCTTTGATGGGGGCATACCATATTAGCTGATCCTGTCCTGTATTTCCCATGTCTCACAATATAAAATTTTTTCAGAGAGACCTTGAGAGTGTCCTTATACTGCTTCTTCTGACAATCGTGTGAGCTCTTGCCTTGTATGAACTCTTGGTAAAAATAATCTTTGAGAAAAATGTATATCTGGCATTTCAACAATGTGGCCAGCCCATCAGAGTTACGTTCTCTGCTGTAGAATTTGCATGCTTGGTAGCTCAGCTTGGGAAGGAACCTCAGCATCCTATGCATCATCTTGCCAGATGATTATCAAAATTTTTCTAAGACAAGTCACTCAACAATGCTAACAGTGCCTAAATTCACGAGTTCCGCACCCCTCACCCCCGCCCCATCATTAAATGTGTAAAGAGAAAAGGAGGAGAAGGCAAGGGAAAGAGAGGAAAGGCAAAGCAGCAAAAGCATTGTTAAGTGCCTGTAATATGCCAGGCACTGTGTTTTTATCTCATTTGATCCTCTCAACAACTCTGTAGAGTAGGAAATGCTCCATAACAAATATAGCTATCTAAATTTAGTAGTCTTCCTATGCTTTGAATTTCTGGGAATATAAAAATGAACAAAATATGATCACTGACTTAAGAAATTTTATAGCTCCTACAATGGTAGATAAGAAATGCACATAAATAAAAATACTTATATTTGGTAAAATGAAAGAAATCAATAAAATAGTACAATGTGTCATACGGAGATAACATTCATAACTAACACCCATGGGGAATGAGGAAATAGTATCCTAAATATCATATTCTGTTTTTATGAAGCACTCTCTCTGTCTCTGTCTCTGTCTCTCTCATGTCTGGATAACAAGTAATTTCAAGTAATTTTGATAATTAGCATACATTTATATGTGTGTGTATGTGTGTGTGTATAGATGTATATAGATAGATCTATCTATATCTACATCTGGATAACAACGCAATAATTTGCATAATAAACATGTATATGTATATACGGTTATATGTATAGTTAGCTAGCTAGATCTCTATATCTATATTTATCTTTACCTGGGTAACAAATAATTTGCATAATAAGTATTCATTTCTATATATTTATATATGTATATGTATAACTAGCTTGCTAGATCTTTATATATTTCTTTATATCTATATCTGTATCTATGTATAATTTAATAAGAAGTAATTTGCATAATAAATATACATACACACATATATTTCCTTATGAATATTTTCTCTAAATTTAAAAGACTGAAATTACCTCCATAAGACAAAATAATATTGAACTCAGGAAAACATGCAATCAAAACATAAGAGATACTCACACAGTTAAATGAGAAGCAGATTGATTTGGTAGTAACAGCATTGGACTGGAAGTCAAGTGATTTGGGTGACCTGTCACTTACCAGCTTAATTATTTCAGCTCAGAGGATCATATGTTTGGAGCTGAAAAGGATTTTGATGTATTTTATTATTTTTACAAAGAAGTTCCAAGGACCTGTATTTGGGAACTTGTTCTCTAAGTTCTTAGAGAACTTGTTCTCTGATTTTGACTATGTGACCTTGAAAAGATTATTTGACTTTTCTGGGACTTCATTTTCTCTTCTGAAAATGAGATAGTTCTCAATGATCTTTAAAGTTCCAACTGTAAATATAGCATCCATTGAAGTCAGATAGTTATAATATTTTGTCCTGCACAAAGATTCTATGGTATTTTGGCCAACATTTAACCTTCCTTATTTGGTAGCAGTACTGCAAATCTTACTCAGAACAATCACAAACATGTCCCTACAAGCTTTGTCTATTTAAAGAATTTTATTGCAATTTAGTGAAAAGTAGAGAAGATATACTCATTTGAAAATAGTTGTTGGCTGACATTTTCCTTTCAGTTATAGTTCTGAACCATAAATTCACTTCCGATATATCTTAATGCCCTTTGGTATAGCAAGACAAATATTGTCAGAATCTGTCATCTTCTCCCAGAGTTATGGACTATTCAAACAAACAAAAAAAGCCAAGTAAGGGAACTGAAAAGAGATCTCATTTCATCCAGTCAATTAGAAATTTTTCCATCTAACATTATTCCAATTTCTAATAAAGGTCCCTGCATTTCCTGCTCTAGTATGCAGTCATTACTGTCACATGTTCTTTGAAGTATAGCTTCCTTAGCCAGAAAGGCACTATTTATTTAAATCAGAACACTTTTATGTAGTTATAAAAATACCTATCAAAAGCCAGAAAGAAAAAGGTAACTGGCATTCACATCTACTTTTTCCCATGTCCTAGAAAACTTTTAGTGCTTTTCACAAACTCTCCTAAAATTCATCATTCTGAGGTTTCTGGAAAACCTCTTCCAAAGGCATACCCTTCCTAAATTAACAATAAATGTCCCACCTGTGCAACTCTTGTTCCATTTTTCTTTGCTTTCTTTCTTTTCCTCTTTCTACATTAATTAAATTTTCTCATTTCCCTCTGTCTTCTTACTCTCTATACCTTATATGCCTTCTTTATGTCCTTCCTGTTCATCATTGGCTAAGATTTTTATTGAAGTAATAGAGTTTGCCTAGGGTAGCATTAATTAATTAATTAATAATAACAATGGTTGAGTTATATAACTCCTATTCTGTGCCAATTATTGTGCTAAGTAAAATTTCTCATTTGATTTTCACAACAACTCTGGAAAGTATTTACTATTATTATTGCCATTTTATAGATGATGAAATTGAGGCAAAAACAAATAACCTGACTGACATCAGTCACACAAGTAGTAAGTGCCCAAGCTTAGATGTTAACTGTGTGGTCTTCTTGACTCCCAGACCTGCAGTCTATCCCAGCAGCCCCTATAAATTAAAGGGTCTTCTAAAATCAGGACCAAAAGTGTGCTGGTAATCCATATTGTGACCTCTATTTACTATGATTTTTACTAGGGTGGTATAAGAAAAAGGACATCAATTTATAATGTACCTGAAGAATGGGCTTTTGATTTCACTCATTGTTTCCTAGTTTAGTTTTCTAACTCAGAGTTATTATCTTAATAATTGTGTTTGTTCATTGCAGAAGAAGATCATATTGTGACCAAATTTCAGAGTTCTCAGATCAAGGAGAAAATACTGCAAGTAGCTAGAAAGAAACAATTTGAGTATTGTGGAAATACAATACAGGATCTGGGCAGCTTCAACATTAAGGGACTGAAGGACTTGGAACAGGATATTCCAGAAATCAAAAGAACTGGGATTAAAACCAAGAATACTTCAAGGGAATAA
>CM053769.1:83626028-83645046 GCA_028658325.1 Potorous gilbertii | reverse complement strand
CATTTTAAGCTCCTTCTTGTCTCCTGCTCAATGCCTTCAATACCCTATCTTCCTTCATTTTTTCCTCTATTATAAAGATGACAGAGAGAAAAGATAGGCCCTCTCCTTAACAGAGCTAAATTCTATACTTATATTCTGGATTCTATTCCTTTATTTATCCTCTTTATTTAAGCAGAGAGGGAGCTGTATTTTTCTTCCCTTGGCATCATATTTAAGCTAGTTTGTTATTGTTGTTTTATGTCAGTGTAAAATAGGTAGATACATTCACCTCATATTATGCTGATATTTTCGCTCTTTCCCCCTAGTATTGCCAACCATGGAGCAAAATAAGTTTGCCTTACTCTGGACTGCTTCAATTTCAGTGATATTATAATAAGCATTTGTCTCAGTACTCCGAATTTGCTAATTTATACACACACACACACACACACGCACACACATGCACACACACACACATAAACATGCACACACAAAGACAGAGACCAAGTTGCATTCAGAGCTTGATTACCTGATAGAGGAATGTTGTATATTGGTTCCTTCCTATTCCTATCATGGCTTGTTAATGTCATCATTCTCTTCCTCATCCACACCACAAATTTTTAAATTTTATTCCTTTTATCATATTACCTGGGAGAATGACCACTTGATCATTCCCTCTCTTTCTCTTAATTTTTAATCTTTCTTTATCTGTTCACTTTTTCCCTGACATCTGTAAACAAACTTGATTTTCCTCCAGCCTTAAGAACTCTTCACTTGTCATTCACTCCACTCATTCACCTGGCATTCCCTCAAGCTGTTGTCCTGTATCTCTTCCACTTTTGTAAAACTCCTGGAAAAGGCTGTACATAGTAGATACTTCCACTTCCTCACCTCCTAATCATCCCCCAGTCACTTGCAATCTGGTTTCTGACCCTACCACTAAACTTAAATTGTTTTTTTCAAAGTTATCAAAGATCTCCTTCCTGTGAAATTCAATATCCAATTTCTCAGTCCTTTAGCTTTATGTAGTTTTGACACTTTCATACAAACTCTGTCTTCTTTCTTGTTTCTCCTACTTGTCTGGTTGTTCCTCCTCAGTCTCTTTTGTTATTGACTCTTCCTGATCTCATATAATAAATGCATATATCCCCCAAGGATCTGTTCCAGGTTTTCATCTTTTCTTTGGGATCTCAAAAAGATTCTCATTATTACCAATTAATAAAATTTTAACTAGTACTCCACAACTGATTGACCAATTAATTGATTTTCATTTTTTCAGTCCACCATCAGTTATCCCTACTCAGATGACACACAGATCTACCTATCTAGCCCTAATCTTTCCAGTTTCCTATCTGGTGAAAAAAATGTAAGTCCTATACACATCTCAAATTCTGCTTGAACCCATATTTTTTTCCAAATTCATCCTTACTCCAGAATTCTCTTTTAAACTAAACCTAGAGTCTTTTGTTTTTGGTAGTGGTGGTGTTGATAAGATTGTTTCAGTTACATCCAATTCTTCAAGACCCAAAGTAGGACTTTCTTGAAGTAGTTTGCCATTTTTCTTTCCAGATGATTTTAAAGATGAGGAACTGAGGTGAAGGGGATTAAGTGACTTGCTCAGGGTCATACAGATAGTAAGTGTCTGAGGTCAAATTTGAACTCATGAAGAGGAGTCTTCCTAATTCCAGACCCAGCATTCTATCTACTGTACCATCTAGGTGCTCTTTTGAAATCATCTTCAAGCCTTTCTCTCTAATAATACTCTACTAATTTGCCAAGAATTTTTCATTCTAATTTCATAACGTCTATCATATCTTTCCTCTTCTGTCAATTTCTGTACCTTGTACCCTGTGTCAGGCATTTATCACCTATCATTTTGGATAAAATTAACAACAGTAATTATGATGATGACTAACATTTAAATAGCACTTTAAGATTCTAAGGTAGAATGAAAAGATCTAGAATTGGTGCTATTGGATGGTAGAGATGTGAGACAATTGTTGTTGATGTGGCTAGTTCTTTCATTTTCAAAGTGGACCATAACATTACAGGATAATGTCTTCTGCATGAATTGGATTTAAGTGAGGGAGGATTGGGAAAAGTCATCAGCCTCACTCTCTCTTCCAGAGTCACCGAAGTCCAGTGGCGAGACAAAAGTAAGGAGGACTGGCAATGTCCCGGAATGCAGTTGGCATTTTCAGTGTCTGATCACGTTCTAAGTGTTCCACAGTGCCTGAGTTAACTGCCTTTATGGTTGTTGGCACAAATTATTCTCATCCTCCCATTCTTTGAGATAAGTCTTCACATGCCTGGAGTAGACATCTCTTTAACTCATTGACAAGTTTGAGACCTGTTTCTTACCCTCAGCCTGGTTTAGTCTACTTGTCAAGACATTTTATTTGTGTGTGGCCACCACTTATGTTGTAGCCTTTTAAAGTCACAGGTGAGAGTTGGGTGAAAGTAGACACCAAAGGTAGATGAACGGCTCTGACACAAGAGGTGTTAGTCCTTTCTGAATATGCCATATATACTAATTGTGAGGCAATTGGGGGGGGTGGTATCAGAGAATTGACTTACTGAAATTAGGACCCATTTGAGATGTACCATAACTTTGCAGCAGACCCAATAAACATAGCATAACACCAAATCTAGCAATCACCTGACAGAGAACCAAACATGGAAAATCCAGTTCAATCTGGTTTCTTCTGATAGAAGTCAGATATTATCAGTCATCCTAGTATCAGGTAAAGCACATATACAGAAACAATACTGTCACATAAGATTGAGATGTTATAGTTATAGAATTAAATATAGTACCACCATTATTTACTACCCTATAACAACATTAGTATAGAACTGATATTTTTAATGGGTCTTTGTTTCTCAGGAAAATTTTAGGTCATTGGAGGAGTTTTGTAATTGCCCAAGGAAACCTTGGAAAAGAAAATGGTAAACTTCTCAAGTATCTTTGCCAGGAGCACCCCACATGGGGTCATAAAGAGTCAGAAACAAATTAAATGACTGAAAAATTAAAAAAAAAAGTAAAAAAGATAATCCAGCTTAATTTCTTTCTGTTTAATCTGGGCACAAATCACCATGCTCATATGTGTATATGTATATATGCATGCATATATGTATTTACATTACACATACATGTATATATTTTATGTGCATAAATATTTTTATGAATATAGATAGATAAAAGTCTTGATATGGATGTAGTTACATGCACACGTATGTGCAGATATATGCTGAAATGTTTAAATTGCTCTCTAGAATTAGAAAAATGTACATAGGACACACCTTCAAGTTTAATTTGCATTATTAACGTTTTCTCCATCACCTTCTTAAGTTTAGAAATCAACAAAATAATAAATCAATGCTAGATTTGCAGTGTTTGACAACTTCAGCCTTGCAAATGTTCACTTTTAAAAGTTTACAATCAACTTAAGAGTTATCAACTGGCTCCAGCACATTACTTACATATGTACAGATATATAGCTAAATACATATATCTTTATTGATTTTGTATATCTTTTTATCTACTTCTCTCTCTATAGACATAGCACATAGGTTAAGAAATACATACATACATTATGTTGTATATGCATATAAGTGTGCATGCATATATATGTACATGTGTATCTGTGTATATATGCATTTATATATACACAAACATGGTTAGTTCTCTGATATAAAAGCTAGCATTTATCTAGTACACACTAAATGCCAGGTATTCTACTAAATGCTTTCTATTATTGTCTCATTTGACACAAGAATTTTGTGAGTTAGGTGATATTATTATTCCTATTTTACAGATGAAGAAATTGAGGAAATAGGGGTTAAGTGATTATTTTCCCTACCTTATAAAGCTAGTAAGTGTCTCTATCCAAATTTGAATTCAGGTCTTCCCACTCCAGACCAGAAGCTCTATATATTTTGTCACCTAACTATCTATATCTAAATCTATGTATATATGTACACATGTATGCATATGTATATATATATGTATGTGCATACATATGCACACATATACATAGATAAATAGACATGAAAATTGGTGAATTTTCTCCATGGTTTCATTAGTTGTCCATAGAACTGTTGGTATTAATGTGGACACTCAAATGTAGCATACAGAATGTAATGGATAAGCAATACATAATAAACAAGGCCAGTGGAAGAAGAAATAAAGGTAAAGGGTTCTACCAGAAATTGATATGATCAAAAAAAAAATGTTGACTTGTCACAGAATAAGAGGGATAATCAGTGAACATTATTGTATTCTGATGACATCTACAGCTTAGGAGAAAAGGGGCCCTAAGATATTATATGTATCCTAGTGGAAAATCTGTGATTGAACACAGACAAGAGTTGCATAGGATGAACACAAACAGTTTGTTTCCTGTATCATTGGAAGGAACAACCACATCAACCACTTCATAGATCCATTTTGAGCATTTGATTATCATATTTTGAACAGGAGCCCCCATTTTTAGTAGCTCACCTTTTGTATGTCAAGGACATTTTTTTCTGAATAGGATCTTTACTTATGACTTCTGGAAGATAGCCACTTGAAATAAACCCATTATGACACTTGTTGACAAGTGGTACCTATTGCCTCTCTGCTCCTCCTCTCTATCACTTTTCTCAAGTAGAAAGTCACAGAAGTCTTCCAGAATGAAGAACTATGTCAAAATCAGAAATTGTGTTTTTTTCTTCAGATAAAATCTTTTTCTCTCATTTGACATAGCCAATTTATAACACGAACACCCTTCACTTGGCCAATGTTGAATCATTCTATGAAAGTTTTCCCCAATAGGTTTTATCCTGCCTCTTAGAAATAAATGATTTGTCTTTGAGTGCTATAGTAACCTTTTTGGATCATTTGATTCCTTAAAGATATTAGTTTTGAAGATGTACAAATGGAAATCTAATAGCAAGAAGAATTAATTAATTTAATTTTGAAATTAAAACATAGAGTACTTAAAGGGTAGAAAAACAAGATGATAAAGATGTTGTAATTGGAGTCAATGGACTTAAGTTGGAACACTATTTTTGTCACTTACTTCTTGTATGACCTTGGTTAAATCACTTAAAAATATTTTGGGATCTTAGTTCCTTTAGCTAGAGAATGGGATACGTGTTGGACTTGAGAAATTCTAAGATCTTTTTTAACTTTAAATCTATTATCTTTCATTCACATTTCTCAGCATGTAGCATAATACATAATAGGTGCTCAATAATGTAGATTGACAGAAAAATTAGAGCAACTTACTTCTGACTATTGAGATCAGAACTACTAGCTGTCATTTTTGGCTTTCACAATCTTCAATCTCAAACATAATGTTAAATAAAAATAAAGAAAATCAAAACCTGTAAATTTGTCTTACTGTTTTGAATCAATTCCACAGTAGAGGATTAGACTGCTAAAATGGAAACGACTTTATATGTCACATACTTTCTCTATATTACTGACAAGTCATATAGAAGGCGCTATTACCTGCTCAGGATTCAGTTATATCATAAATAAGGTAAGGCTATTTGCTTCAGTATCAATTTGCCATCATTTTAGTATATTTGACTATAGAAAGGGAAATTTTAATTGTAAAATGCTGAATTCATATATATTGATGCAAGAAAAATAGTGTGCTTTTCTTTTTAAATTACATTTCTGTTCAGGAGCGAAGTTATTAAGTTTGAATGGTGGTGCAATCTTTAAAAAAGAGGAAAAAAAAAAGAAAAAAGAGGAGGGAGGAGTACCCAGCAGTAGGAACTGTTATCAGATTGAGATAACATCTCAACACAAAGCTTCATCAATATTAAAATGCTGATTATCTCCAATAGATGAATTTGGAGCTGTATTTGTCATAGAAAATGTGAAGACAACATTTTCTTGCCCTTGTAAATACAAGTCAAGCTTCAAGAGTCTTTTTTTGTGATGAAAGTCAGAAAATCAACTGTTGTCCTTGATTTGGTTTTGTTTATTTCATTCCTGTTGAATTTACTACTCACAAAAGTAAGAACTGACAGCTAATTCAACTCAGTTCTAGTAACAACTGCTCCTGGGTTGGAACTCTCCAATAGTATAGGAGTTTAATAGAGCAGTGTTTTAGCTTCTATTTTTTTTTTACTTAGTAACTCCTGTGTTTTCTTCTGCTCTGATGGCAAAGTCAAATCCACACATGTTGATTATGTGCCTTTCTCAACTAACCAAAGCTGTGGTAGATCTGTCTTAAATCAAGAAAATGAATTAATAAGCAATTTTGAATATTTCAGGACAGTGGCTGTTGTTTCTAAGAGAGAATAATTTTCCTTTCTTTTTATTTCAATTGTTCTGTATAACTTCCTTTTTATCCCTGAGGCACAGAATGTAAGTGTGGGGGAAAAGAAAGCCATGCATATGATTGTATGAGATGGTGAATATTGGAGGAAAAACACACATACACATATACATTAATGCAAGCTAAGGGACTCTGTTTTCCACAGTTAACTGCCAAACCCATTCATATTACATACATGATCAGTTCACAGATTCCATGACTGAGTAACAAAGGATACACTGATCCTTCCTCAAGGTAGACCAACGTGTGAAAATACTAACATTTTCTCATTTATATATCCATAAGTAAGAGGATGGTCAAAAGCATAAAAACCTAATAGTAAACTAAAGTAAGAAAACAAACTAAGGTAGACAGCAAATTATTTTAAAAGGCTAACTTGGGTAATTTGGAATAGAGTGAGCTAAAACTGACCATCAGTTAGGCCACTGGTGCAAACAGCACCACAGCAAAAAGAAGAGGATGAAGTACTGGAAAGGAGATTTTCACAGTGGATAGTTATGAGAAGTTTCTCTTTGAAAACCTGTTAATTGCCCAGGAGAGGTAGTCAGAGAAGGTGAGAAGATTATTTTAAAGAGGTAAAACTCTGTTCCAGAGTGGAGGCACGTGTGTGTGTGTGTGTGTGTGTGTGTGTGTGTGTGTTTGTTGTGTGTGTGTGTGTGTGTGTATGTGTGACAAACTGGCAAGTGGGAGAAGACTTTCTACTAGAGTTTGAAATAGAAATAAGAAAAGACTGAATAATTAATTATTCTAACAGTTGTGGAGAGCCAGAGATATTTTTAAAACACACATACAAAGAATGTTCTATGTATTGCTACTAGTGAAAAGTGACAGCCATGGATGCAAAAACAATAGACTCATCCCCAGTCAGGATGAGAAGATCAAGGGTCAGAGGAATATCGAGATTATCAGGGAGAATAAAGTATTTCTAGAAACTAATAAGAAAACTAATGTGAAGAGGAAGAACATTGATCTGTGTGAGGACATTGGCAGATTAAAAAGGGAAACAAGGAAGAAAGAAATAAAGACCACTGGAAATTGCATATATATGTATATATACACACACTATATATACACACATGTATATACATATATATGTATGAATATATATGTATGTATATGCATGTAAGAGATTGTAGACTCTTCCAAAAGAAAATTGAAACAGATCTGGGGAGTGAAAAGTTAGTTAGCAAGATAGTGTCTGACAAGAGAATTTAATTTTCTGGGCCAAAGCCTAAGATAAAGGAATGATAGACTTTGGCCAGAGTTGGAATGGAGTACACTTAACAAGGCTTGTGATACACACATTTACCTGAAGTCCTACCAATCTGGTCAAGAGGATAAAAACTGGAAAAAAACAAGGAGAAGGAAAGAAGTTTTTGAAAACTACTTACTTATGTAAGAAAAGTGAGATACTACAGAGTGGTAGCAGGTCCAATATGGAAAGATGAATATCCGAGAAGACTAGAAATTCACAGGAGAGTATAAAAAGAGAGCTTACAATAAAACTGAAGCTTTTGGATAGCTATGCACAAATAGATGGAGTAGAGATAATAAACAAGATTTATTTGATATCCTAACATAGTAGTTTTGCCTCACAGCTATTGCTGAGACAAAGCAGTATGAAACTCATTATTAGAATACGTCTCTGGAAGATTACACTTCTGCATCATGCCCCTGAACTACTAATTTAACTTATGCTCACATTCACAAGTTGAGTTTCCGGAGGGCAGTTGTTACTGTCGTATTTTAGAGCACCTAGCCCCTTCAAGGTACAGGTCACAGGTTCCTACCAGTGGATTTACTCTCAACAATCACTAAACGTGAATAGCTTAAAAAAGAAAAGATATTTACAAAGATGGTGTAGTAAGAACAATAATTGCCACACATTAGCACCATGAACCAAGGAATACCCTCTTACAAATATCATGTGCAAAAACATGACATACTATGATAATGAGAGACAGAAGAAATGTTTGTGGCTAAGGCAACTCATGCCTTCAGTGTTGAATGAAGCCTTTAATGTCCTTTTTCTCCTTGTAGAGTCTTCTCCATGATTTTCCTCTTGACTGTCATGTCTAATTATGTTTTGAATTGATGGTTGGCATTATTTTCTCCTGCCAGGAGTTATGATCCTTGAAGCTTCTTCTCCCTGAAGTCCCTCAATCCCTTTGTCCTTGAGTCATTAACAAATCAGGGATTTCAGGGTCTTTTGTCTCTCTTCTACCTTAACTATTTTTAAATTGTCTAGAACTGACCTATCTCCTAGAGGATAGAAGTGGAGATGGCCTCACTGCGAGATATCATGGCTGATGAGAATGAGAGAGGATAGAAAAGGCCTTCATATCAGCAGAGGGTTCACCCTCCATGAAGCTGCTCTCAGCCTGGATTCTTCTAAGCTGGTAAATTCAACCATTTAAGGCATAATTAGCATCATTCAGTTCTGGACTCCTCATCTTCCCATGCAGCAAAGCCCCCCAAAACTGGGTTTCCTAGGTCTTATCGCAACAGATAACACTGAGAATCAGTTAGACAGAGGTGCCTAAAATTAGTAACCTCTGAGTTGGATGAGAACTGACTCAAGCAGGATTTCAAACCTTTTGGTTTCAATCAGGTTTAACATTCTGTTCCTTCCTACTCTGAGGCTTTGATGGCTATGATTCTTCCACGTCCAAATCTTCCAAATAAGTTCCATGGACATTTATTATCTACATTTTTTGGATGATGAAACTGAGAGTCACAGTGGTTATAGCATCATAGATTTAGAGCTGAATGAGCCCTAAGAAGGGCTTTAGTCCAACACCCCTCCACCCTTTTGCATTTAAGGTAATTGAAGTCAAGACTGCAACACAAATATTGGATGAAACAGTATCTTGACAAAAAAAAATGCCTAGTACACACGATTGCACACATCACTCAGGTAGTTAAGAAGAATCTCACTCAAAGTGAGAATGTGATAAGACCTTAGCCTGAAAGGTCAAGCATCTCACATTGCATCCTGGGTCATCTCCAGTTGTCCTGATGAATCAGGCCACTGGATCCAGATGACCCAGGAAAAGAAAGTGAGGTTGATGACCTTGCACAGCCCTCCCTCAATCAAATCAAATTCAACTGCAAGTCATATCATCATCTTGATGTCATGTTCCTCTTCGAGAATGGAGAATGGACAAACGCACAATAGTCAAGAAGAGAAGCTACTGCAATGAACTGGACAGAAGAGACACAAAGCACCAGGGCACCAGAGGACACCAAACAGTGTCCCTGGATGACGTTTCTGAGCAACCCCCTTACTTGAGGGGTCATCATCCTTGTAATCCCCTTTTTTTCTTTCAAATGAAAATTTGATATTTTTTTGAAAATGAGACAGAAACACATTAAATGAATAAGAAATATTGGCACTGTTAAGGGGCATTATAAGTTTGCTGGAAAACATGGAACTGTAGGAAAACTACACTGGGCATTAGGATTCTGTGTTAGTTCTTTCTTCTGGTGCTGCTATCTTAGATGACTTATTAAAAATAGCCTGGTGTCAGTTCAGGCTTCCCTCCTGTGGTCACCACCTGGATTAGGCTTCCAGAATTTGCCCTGTGTGTTTTTCCTGTGAACTAGTTGTGAAAAGTTTCAACAAGTAATTCTAATGGGGTGCAGGTGCCACAGTCTGTGTCAGGCATTGATTTCCTATTTTTTTGAGTATCCAGGTAATTGGGAGATCAACAATTGCATGGAACCTGGTGGCATGCCGCTGTTTTCTCCAGGCAGGCTCTAACACAGCTGATGGACCATTCCTTTGGCCCCGCCACAGTCGATCATTCTTGGCATTGCATGCATCTAAAGCATCCAGAGTCACAGCCAAGGTCAGAAGACCTCCATCTTTGAGGTATTTGATAGCAAGGTGACTAGAGATGGCTGAGGTCCATATGCTGTATTTCCACATCATCAGTTTTTATAGAGAGATTTAGCTTTGGCACTACCTCTTTTGCCATACAAAGAACTGCATTTACCTTAGGGTTCAGAAGTTTCCCCCTTCAGCAGTCATCTGTCATCTTTCTTGGTGAAGGATTCGATCATTTTAACAATTCTGGCTTCTTCATTTTCTACCACATCAATACTGGCAACTCGCCAGCTTTTGGCTCCAGAAGCCTGCACTCATTTGATGTCCAGCACGTACACCGTCACCATACGTGTGGCCCCTCCGTAACTGCCATCAGCCTTGTCCACCTGCGCTGCTCCTCTGGCCACCCTAAGCTCAGGTCCTGCCTCCCCCTGCAAGACAAGTGAAGTGAGCAAGTGAGAACAGAAGCTTGCTTTGCTCTGCCAGTGACTAGGCTGGAGGCCATGGAGTGACCTGAACCTGAACTTAGAGGCCAATTGTCTTATTTGACAGATAAAATCTTTGCATAGAAAAGGTAAACAATTTTCCTACGGTAGAAAGTAGCAGACCTCACATTTGAAAGCAGGTGTTCTGACTCGAGATCAGCTATTCTTATGAATCAAGTTCTAATTTCTCTATGCCTGGTTACATATTCCTCTTTTGAAGGTTTTATATTAGAGA
Organism: Potorous gilbertii; assembly: GCA_028658325.1. Lineage (NCBI taxonomy): Eukaryota > Metazoa > Chordata > Mammalia > Diprotodontia > Potoroidae > Potorous > Potorous gilbertii. The sequence goes on along the minus strand of CM053769.1, from coordinate 83,634,177 downwards.
AGTTTGTAGAAAGCAGCTATTCATATACCTTGCTAGGCACATTATATTACTGTAGCTGTATTTATTCAACAGTTCAATCCTTTCCAACTCTTTACAGCCTCATGGACCATAAGGAAACGCTTTCCGTGGGATTTCCTTGACAAAGATACTAGAGTGGTTTGACATTTCCTAATTCAGTGGATTAAGGCAAAGAGAGGTGAAGTTGTGCCAAGAGTCACACAACTAGTAAGTGTCTGAGCTCAGATTTGAACTCAGGTTTCTTGACTCCAGGCCCAGGGCTCTAGCCACCAAGTTGCATAGTTGACCCATTTAAAAGTCACATTATAGGCAGTTATTAAGTCCTTGATTTGAAAATGAAAATCACAGATGTGGGAGAGTTGGAACACTAGATGTGGAAGAGTTGGAACACATTCATTTTTGGTGGAGCTGTGAGCTGATCCAACCATTTAGGAGAACAATTTGGAGCTATACCCAAAGGGCTGCAGAATGTGCATACCCATTGACCCACAATATCACTTCTAGGACTGTATCCCAAAGTGATCATAAAAATGGGAAGGAGTTCCACACGCACAAAAATATTTATAGCAGCTCTCTTTGTGGTGGCCAAAAACTGGAAATTAAGAAGATGCCCATCAACTGGGGAATGACTAAACAACTTGTGGTATATGAAGGTAATGGAATACTATTGTGTTATAAGAAATGATGAACAGAAAGACTTCAGAGGGGCCTGGAAAGACTTCTAGGAACTGTTGATGAGTAAAAGGAGCAGAACCAGGAGAACTTTGTACACAGTAACAACCACAGTGTGCCAGGCATTTTTATGGTAGATTTAGTTCTTCATAGTAATGCAAGGTCCTAAAAATTTCCCAATGGATTTTTGAGGCAAAACGCCTTCCACAACCAGAAAAAGAACTATGGAACTGGATCACAGAATGAAGCAGATCATTTTCTTTTGTATTATTTTCTGTTTGATGGTTTCTCCCATTCATTTTAATTACTCTATTCAACATGACTAAGGTGAAAATGTATTTAATAGGAATGCATATATAGAACCCATAAGATTGCACACTATCTTGGGGAGGAAGTGGGGAGGGAGAGAGTAGGAGGGGAAGGGAGGGAACAATCTAATATATATGGAAGTGATTGTAGAACACTGAAAACAAATAAAATAATTTTAAAAAATGAAAATCACCTGAAAATCTTCTTAAGGTGGGATAAATGACACAGGAATTGGCTATGGTGCACCTGATTAGGAAAAACTAGATTTCCTTTATCTGTTTAACTTGTATTTGAAAGTCAAACTTTCTATTCATTTCTGATCTTTTCATCAAGTATGGTTAGAATTCTGCTATCTCATTGAATATCAATGTTTTCCTCTGAGGATTATACTCAATTTTGCTGGGTAGTCAATTCTTGATTGTAATCCTGTCTCCTCTGATCTCAGAAATATCATATTCTAAGCCTTCTGATCCTTTAACACAGAAGTTTTAAACAGAAGTCAGTTATTCTGACTGTGGCTTCTTGATACTTAAATTGTTTCATTCTAACTGTTTGAAATATATTTTTCCTTGACCTGGGAATTCTTGAATGTGACCATGATTTTGTTAGCACTTTTCATTTTTGGATCTCTTTTAAGAGGTTAATCATGGATTCTTTCAATTTCTAGCTTACCCTCTAGTTCAGAATATCAGAGCAATTTTCCTTGATGATTTCTTGGAAGATACTGTTCAGGCTCCTTTTTTCATCATGACTTTGCAGTTGACCAATAATTCTTAGAGTTTTCCTTCCAGGTTATTTATTTATTTATTTATTCATTTATCTATCTATTTACTTATTTATTTTGCAATGAGATATTTTATATTTACTTCTTTTTTTTTATTCTCATGATTTTGTTTGATTGTTTCTTGATTTCTGATGAAGTCATTTCATTTGCTCCATTCTAATTTTTAAGGAATTATTTTCTTTAGTGTCCTTCTGGATCTCCATTTTCATTTGACCAATTCTTGTTTTTAAGGCATTCTTCTTTGACCTAATCTGTTTGTATGGTATTTTCTTCAGTATTTTTTGAGAGGATCTCCTAAGGGATGCAAGATGGTGACTAGTTTATTTTTTCTGAGATAAGGTTATTTAGTATTTTGCTTCTTCTTCTGTTAATCTGAGAAATTTATATTTTTGGGAATATTCATTCATTGCATTAAGATCATCACATTTATTGGCATGGAGTTGGACAAAATAGTTGCTAATTATTCTTTTAATTTTCTCTTCATTTGTGGTTAATTCACCTTTTTCATTTTTGATATTGGTAATTTGTTTTTCTACTTTTCTTTTGTATATCAATTAAACAAAAGTTTATCAGTTTTATTAGTTTTTTTCATAAAACCAGCTCTTAGTTTTATTTATTAATTCAATAGTTTTCTTAATTTCAATTTTATTAATCTCTCCTTCAATTTTCACTATTTCTAATTTGGTATTTGATGTCTTTTAAATTTATTCTTTTTCTAGCTTTTTCAGTTGCATGCCCAATTTATTGATCTCTTTCTCTACTTTATTCATGTAAGAATTCAGAGATGCAACTTACCCTAAGAACTGAATTCACTGCATCCCATAAGATTTGGCATGTTGCTTCATCATTGTCATTCACTTGACTGAAGTTTATTCATTATTTCTATGATTTGTTGTTTCACTTACTTATTCTCTTCTTTTAATCTTGCTTTCCATGGCCTTTATTATGTATAATTTTTATTGTGTTATGATACGGAAAAGATGTATTTAATATTTCTGCTTTTATGGACAGAATTGTGAGGATTTTATGCCCTACATTTCAATTTTTGTGTATATGCCCTGTGACATTGAGAAAAGGTATGTTACTTTCTATCCTCATTCAGTTTTTTCCAGAGGTCTACCCTTTCTAAAATTCTATTTACCTCCCTAACTTCTTTCTTCTTTTTTTTGAGTTTAGATTTATGAAGTTCAGAGAGAGGGAGGTTGAGGTCTCCTACTAGTATAGTTTTGCTGTCTGTTTCTTCCTATAACTCCCTTAACTTCTCCTCTAAGAATCTGAATGTTATATCACCTGGTGCATATATATTTAGTAATGATATTACTTCATTGTCTATGGTGCCTTTTAGCAGGATATAGTTTCCTTCCTTATCTCTTTTGATTAGTTCTATTTTTGCTTTTGCTTTCTCTGAGATTAGGATTGCTACTCCTGCTTTTCATATATCCAGCTGAAGCATAATATATTCTAGTTTCAGATGTTATAATATCAATGCCATTCTCTTCTGAATTCATATTTTGATCTTTCCTGTCCCCACAGTAAAAATATATGATCTTTGCTTTTCAAATTTGTTTCTTGTTCATTGTGATTGCCTTTTTCCTGGCTTTCAAAGTGGATCTCTTCTGGGGTACAAGGGATGGGGGGGGGCTTCTGTTCTAGACTAGATATAGCTTTCTGTGCTGTGGCCTCTGGTTCTGTCAGCTGGAAGGCATATAATGCTGTAGTTTACCTGGTGCTGAGCCGGAGCTGGCTGCTGTATGCTGAGGTCAAGTGAGGTTTTTCCACATTCTTTTGGGTTACACTGAAGCATGTGGTATGAGTTGTGGGGAATGGGTGGTCTGGCTGCTGGTGGTCTCCTTCTCCTGAAGGGCTGTGCTAGATCATGGGCAGGCTCAGGTGGACACCTGTCTGCTCTGCTATTGGCTGATTCCTTTGTCTGTGCAAAGATATGCCTGGGGTCCTGGTGTTGTCTCTTGCTGTTTCCACCACCTTGTGGCTTGGGATCTCCAGCTGGTACCCTGACATGGGGCTTACTGCTGGCTTGCTAGGTTACCTCCTGTGCTGTACTGGTCCCCTTCAGCCACAAGAAGAGGGGCCTTTCCTTTTAATCACTTTAGTCTACCCAGCTAAAAGGCTACTGTACCCTTTCTTCTGGCCTCACTCTTCGAGGATCTTTCCTGTGGCAATATTCTCTGTATTTTTCAAGGTCAGCAAGAGAGGGTGTGAGAAACTTACTGTTTACTCTGCTAACTTGACTCCCAGAAGTTTAAAGAGATGACTTTTAAGCATTTAGTTTGTGGGCTGATAGCCCCAGGAGTAGCTGCTGCTGCTGCCACAGGCCCTGATTGTGCAATTCTCTTACCCAGTTCCCACAGACTTCCCCCTCCCTCCACCCCGTGAGAAGTCTTGGAATCGCCACTGCCACTGGTGATTCTGGGGTCTGCTCCAGCTTTGCTATAGTTGAGCCTGGCCTGGTGCAGTTTGCATGCTATACTGTATTCTCTCCCATCCTGGTGCAACAAATCCTTCCTGTCGACCTTACAGGTTGTCTTGGTTGAGATATTTGCCATACTCTGTCTCTTTGTGGATTCTGTCGCTCTAGAATTTGTATTTACTTTTTAGAGGTATTTGAAGGAGTTTGTGGAAGAGCTCGGGTGAGCCCCTGCTTTTACTCTGCTGTCTTGCTCCATGCCCCCTCCCCCCAGCTCATCATTTCTTATAGCACTTTAGTATTCCATCACAATCATATACTATGATTTTTTTTTCTGTTATTCCCCTGTCTGTGGGCATCCCTGCAATTTTTATTTCTTTGACACCACAAAGAGAGAGCTATAAATATTTTTGCACACATAGGTTCTTTTGCTGTCTTCTAATCATCTTTGGAATATATTAAGTAGTTGTATTGCTGGGTCAAAGCTTATAGATAATTTTATTACTTTAGGTATAACACCAGATTGTTCTCCAAAATGGTTGGATAAGATAACAATTCCACCAACAATAAATTAATGTCCCAAATTTCCAACATCCTTTTCAACATTTCTCTCATTCCCTTTCTATCATTGTAACCAGTCTGGTAGGTGTAAAATCATATCTCAAAAATCCTTTTAATCAGCATTTCTTTAATAAATAATGATATAGAGCATTTTTATATGAGTATGATTTGTTTTAATTTCTTCATTGGAAATTAGTCCATTTATCAGTTGGGAGATGAATCATTTCCTTATAGATTTGACAAAGGTATGGCAGGTATACTCCCAGGTATTTATACTGTGTAGGGTTCTTTTAAATGGGGCATTTTTAAATTATCTCTTCTTGCAGAGTTTTGTTTGTGATATATAGGAAGGCTGACATTTCATGTTGATTTACGTTATTTAATCTTACTTTGATAAAACTATTGATTGTTTCAACTAACTTTTTATTTGAATCCTTGGGATTTTCCAAGAATATCATCATATTGTCTGCAAAAATAAGATAATTTCATCAGCTCATTTCCTATTCTAATTCCTTTAATTAATTTTTATTCTCTTATTACTAGTTCTAGGATTTCCAGCACAGTATTGAATAATATTGGTGAGAGTGGAGATTCTTGTTTCACCCCTGGTCTTACTCAGAAGACTTTCAGTTTATCCCCATTATAAATGATGCTTGCTGATGGTTTTAGGTAAATACTTTTTTTTTATCAATTTAAGGAAAAATTCATTTATACTATCATACTATCAAGTGTTTTTAATAGAAATGAGTGGATACATATATATAATTTAGTTTTATTACTTCATTTTATAAATTCATTTATACACATACTATTAAGTATTTTTAATAGAAATGAATGCTGAGCTTTATCAAAAGCTTTTTCTGCTTCTATTATTTTACAGATATATAAATATGTATATATACATACATATATGTAATTTACTTGACATCAATTATGTTAATTGACAAACTATAATTTTTTTCAAGTATCTTATACCCTATAGCCATGCTTCTAGTTCTTTGAAAACATATGCTGGACTTCACTTTCATACCTATCATTTTTTTACCTATTAGATACCCTCAGTTTCTTTACCAGGAATATGAAGATAATAGTAGAATCTAATTCATAGGACTGTTATGAGGATCAAATGAGATAATATACATAATCTACAAACATTAAAATATCATATAAATATTAGCTATTATTACTGAGCCTGGAATTCCACATAAATTTTAGTGGAAAACACTTTCAGATGTTGTAGGAGCCTCAAACCTCTCTTAGAATCAATTTCCTAATGCTATACCTAAGGGCAGATCTCTAAGTAATGCCCTCTGACCTTGAATAGGAACATATTCAACATCTTATTTCATCTCTGACAGTCTCTTCCTGATCTGTGGCTTATTTAATGAAAAAAAAAGTTTTCTATTTGGTTGCTCAAAATTGCTCCCATAGATTTCTGAATATCTTATGCTGAATTTGTAATCATGTATTTCTTTCTTTACCATTGTCCTTAAGATTTCTATGGTTTCAGATCTCTAGAAGGCCTATCCTTAGCCTTGAACTTTCTCTTGCCCTATTTTGTCACTATTATACTTATACCCTATTGTCATCCTTATCTCTAACATTCAGAGTAAAGTTTCTTCATCTGTAGTTCTGTGCTTGCTTATTAGTATGTCATTTTACTACTATCAGTGGTGGATGTTATCTTTACCTGAAGCTCTTCAACATTTATCATCTCATAAATCAGTTTTTACCTTTGTAAAATAAGGGTAGTAATACCACCAATCTTACAATGTTGTGATTAAATAAGACAAAGTATATAAAACCTTAAAGTACAAAGAATAGAAATATTGTGATTTTGAAGCCGGATTCAGATTCCTCTTTTATCCTATGTCGAAAGCCAAACTACCTTTAAGTTTGTCTGCCAAGTTTGTCTGCATTTGGAGGAAAAGGAAGTTCCTTCTAAAATTACTAGCTCTGTCCCATCACCTAGTTTGTATTTGATAGATCTCTAGCTCTGAAAGAGCAAAGACTATTTCATTGTATCTTTTCTATATCCTCAACATTAAACACAATACCTGGCTCATGACAGGCACACTATAAACACTTTCTGATCAAGTGAATAATCTGCCACTCTAATGTCTCACTACTTCAGAATTTCTGTAAGTCCTTCCCAAAGTCCTTTATTTGGGTTCTTGTATATATACTTTAAACATACTATAACAAATGTTCATAATTACCATGAAGAATGATAAAAATGTAAATTCCTATGCAAAATCTTGATAACAGAATAGAATGTTCTATATTACTACATTAGAGAAAATATTCCTTGAACTTTAATACCTGGGAACTTTTGTTGTTTATTTCCAAACTAATCATTTTGTGCTTGTGTGAAGATGGTATTACATATGAAGCAATTTCCCCATTTTATGAAATATTAAAAACCAAGTGCAATTTGTTGATATTTAATGTGATACAAAGAAAGCTGGTATCAGATTATTTATCCTTGTTCTACCATTTACTAGTTATTCAACATTGGGTAGCTTGCTTTCCCTCTCAGCTTTAAGTAATTCTTATTATTAATAATCCAGTATCAACATATAGACATTACCTATTATTGTCTCATAATAAAATAATAAATAATGTACAACTAAAGATCTAGCACTTATCAAAATGACATCTATAAATATTTCCTCCCCTTACTAAATTATTGCTTACCCTTTCTTTCCCTGAAACCCTTTCTAATGGACTTACAGAGAGAATATTTCCTAGATGATTATTTCTTAAATACAGTTTTTAGCTACATGTTATAATAAACTTGAAATCCCTGTTTCAATAGGTCCTACCATTCCTTCACTACCCAATACATTTTCCATTAAAGCTTTTCCTTTGGGAAGAGGAAAGTGGATATCATTTGTAAAAAGATGGGTTTTGGATAAAGGGATTTAAAGGAACTATAATTTTTCCATAGAATTTGGGCAAGGAAAGCTGAAGTGAGAGATCATGGGAACACTGAATCAAGCAATAAGCATTCATTAACTTTCTCCTCAGTATCAGGCATTGTACCTGAAGCACTGAGGATTAAAAAAAGCATAAAGAGGCAAAACATATTCCTTGCTCTTAAGGAGATTACAATCAAATGGTAACATATCAGTAAACTGTTTTTACTATGAAACATAAGCAAAATGACTGGTTTATTATTTGTTTGCTTCATTAGACATACTGTAATCTAGACCAATTAAAAAAATGAAAGTCTAGATTATATTGGGGAAAAGCTTAAGTAATTCCTTTTAGGCCTTGATGTGCAATTATGTCCCAGGATTTTATACATAAATACTTTAGAGGTAGGTAATTTTCTTCTTTAGGTCTAATACTTTTATAAGAGATTTGTAGATTTTTAT
>CM053769.1:83563100-83625528 GCA_028658325.1 Potorous gilbertii | reverse complement strand
TATTTCTTTCTCTGAGTGTGGAAGGCATTTTGCCTTAGAAAATCGACATTGGGATTTTTTTTTTTCAGTAAGTTCTTGTGTTATTACAAAGTTCCAAGTCTACCAGAAAAAACTCTCGCACACTGTGGTCGTTACTTAAAAAAGATTCATAAAATTCTAGATATCTGTGATTTTTAAAAATTTTCCTTTCCTTGTCAGTGTTAGAACTCAGAAATATGGATTATACTTTTTTCCAGCTCTTATTTTCTGTTATTTCCATCTATTTAATTCTATTGAGATAAATTCTTTCCTCCATTGTTGCTAAAGTTTATTTTATTCAACTCCTTTTTTTCCCCTTCCCATTTGGCTCTAGCCTGGGTAGTTGCACATGTATACAATATTCTGAATCTATATCAGATATATTCATTGCATTCTTGGATTATTAGAGGAATAGTATATTCTGGGGGTAGGGAACCTGTAGCATCAAGGCAATGTGTGACCCTTTAGGTCCTCAAGTGCAGTCCTTTGACTGAATACAACCTTCAAGGAACATATCCTTTTATTAAGGGAATTTGTTCTGTGAATTTTGGATTCAGTCATAGTGCCACATTTGAACCTACTGTGCTTGACCTAGTGTGGCACATACTCCAAAGTTTCCCCACCCCTGAAAAGGCTAAATCAATGTCTAAGTGAACATATGACAATATTCAGTCATGATATTGCCACAATAATTATGTTTTATACATATATATATGTATATATATATACATATATATATATATATATATTTTAAATAATCATTTTTGAAAACGTCAAAATTCCATATAGGAAGTAACCATGTGACAAGAATGCTATCAGCTTTTGTGACATGCCCTCAAGAGTCAACTATTACACATGATGTTCAGTGCAAATTATTCAATGTATAGAATACCATTCTAATAATTGAAGAGATATTTTTAAAGGAGGATATATGTGTGCCATTGTACACATAAACATCACTTATGGATATTTAAGATTACTTCCATCAATTACACTTCATTAATTTTTTTTAGTATATACTATGTGAAAGACACTGATAAATAATGAGGTCACAAAGATGAAAAATCACATAGTCCTGGCAACTAAGGAATTGCCAAATCCAGTTGTAAAGGGATGTGACATAAACAAATAGTGATAATACAAAGCTGAGTTTAATAAGGGGAACAGAGAAGATAATAGTGCCCTAAAACTTTTAACTGGGGGTATCAGATGATTTCATAAGGATGTTGGTTTCTAAGCTGAGCTTTATGGGAAGAGAAAAAAATTTTTTAACAGGTAATGGATAGGGAAGTTATGTGTGCCAGTCATAGGAAGTACAATGTATTAATAATGCACGGAGGTAGGGGAGTACAGTACGAGGGAGGTAGCAACTCAAACAACTTATCAAGAATATAATGTTAGCTAATTGGGCATGAAAAAAATGTGAAAACATGAAAAAGTCTAGAAAAATAGAATATAGCCAGATAGCTACATATACATACATATACATAGCATTAGGTTAACTTATTTCGATGAGGAAATCACGGGGGTGGGTTGGTGTGGAGAATGAATAGAGAATAACAAGGTCAGAACAATGTTATTGTCATTTTGCCTGATATACTCAAGTTTTACTGAGAAAGGGAACTGAGGGACAATGGACTCATAAAACTATATAACAGTTGTGGTGGGTGACAATTAGGCTCCCAAATAGAAATAGGTATAGTATTAGAGAAAAGAGAAATACTTGAGAGATTCTGTTGGAATATATATAATAGAATGTGGCACAATTAGATACAAGGTTGTCAATGGGTAGAGAGTAAAAAGAATAACTGAGATTTCCTGCCTAGGTGACTAAGAGAATAGTGGTATCAACAGAAATATGGAAGTTGGGAATGAGTCTAGATAATCTAAAAGCTTCCTTCAAGCTCTAAAATCCTATGGATTGTGATCAATGTAAATATATCCAAGTTTAGACATGTCAAAAGAATTCAATATAAAGAAACAATTGGAATCATGTGGAGTAGTGGTGAAAGGAAGTAAGCTTGACATTGAATTCTGAGGGTGGGCAGGGACATGAAATGAAAGAGGTTGGGGAAATGGGAGTTGTGAATGGCCAGAACTTCTCATGAGCAAAGTATCAAATAGTGTTCATTGTTGTTTTGGCTCAGTCATCCCCAACTCTTCATGACCCCACAGAGCGTAGCACACCAGGCTGCTCTATTCTCCAATACTTCCCAAACTCTAATTTCATGCTCATTGTTACCATGGCACCATCTATCCATGTCTTCCTTTACCAACCCCTTCTCCTTTTGCCTTTAATCTTTCTGAATGTCAGCATCTTCTAAAATGAGTCCTGTCTTCTCATTATGTGGCCAAAGTACAGGTATTTAAGTTTCAATATTTAACTTTCCATTGAATAGCAAACTATCTGTTCCAAGAGAATTCTTGTCCCATTGCTTTCTGCAAAAGACTGAATTTTTTTCTAATGTCATGTATGGATATTATTTCATCCAAATCAAATTATGTGGATTGTTGATTATGTCAGCACTGGGGGAAAAAAGTTGAGAGCTCTGCAGTCTCAGAGGAGTTATAATAAATGTCCTACCCTCCCCCAATTTCAATCTGGAAATATTTAAGCATGTAAAATAGGTTTCCTGGATAACTCAGAAGTAAACTTTTTGGTTTACTTAAAGCGTTTCATATACTTTCAGAAACAATCCCTCAATCATTTCTATTGCCATATTGGTGTACTGCATTATAATTGTGTGAGTAAAGTATCCTTGTTCTTTCTATAGAATCTAAGTAAATTCATGTCCATCTAATACCTAGACCTTAAAGTTTGAGTTAAGGAAACAGTTTTCATCAACTCATTCAATTCCTCAACATTTTATTTTATTTTTCCAGTTGTGTATCTTATTTTAGCACAAATTTACTGTGCTGAGCAGATAAATCATTGGCACTGTCTGCTACATAGTTTCATGACTCATTACTGCCACCCAGTGGAAGTCTATGAAAGAAATAATTTTTAAGCAGAGATTTAAAGGGCTGTTTTTCATTTATTTATTTATTTTGTTTTAAATCTAGCCTACTGGTAAACTTGTACTCCAATGCAATTACTTGAGTATCCACTAGGTCTCTCCATATGTCTATAAATATTTTACTTGATTCCTGGATATAAAATAGTAGCATTAGATTATGTTTGATTTTATTTATACTGTTTTGAGAATTGTGAACATGTCTTTTACTTAGTTATATACTTACTTAGATTTTTTATTAATATGTTTCTGTTGCAATTTTTTTTTTCTTTCTGAGTTAGGTTTGGATCTCTGCTCTGCCACTTATGACCTGGAAAATATGAGGCAAGGTAAATAGTTTAATCACTCTGAACCCTAATTCCCTTATCTGTACAAGGAAGGGACTAGATTAGGTAAAATCTAAGATCTTAGATGAAGATGTAGATCTTAACAAGTTCCTTTGCCTTTTTTTATCTCTGTTCCTTTACCTGGAAATTAAAGCATGTGACTAGACAATACCAAAGGTCCCATCTACCTCTAAATCCGTTATCTTTAAATTAAAACAAGAATTCTTGATCTGTTTGAACTTTCTTCTTTATTAACACATATTTTGTTACCTATATTTCAGTGTAATCTCATGTATTTTTATGTGTCTAAAAACAGTATTGTGAGAAAAAAGGCCCATGAAGTTTTTTAAAGGATAAATATTCCTGAATTAAAGAGGTTTCTTTGGTCAATTTAAACCCTTATTGTTAGAAAACCTTTTTTACTTCCAGTAAGTAAGGATTATCAAATTAATTATTTACTTTCATTTATATATCTTTTATGTCCCCAACTTCTGGCCCCTGTTTAGAGTTGAGTAATATTTTAGTGGTTGCTCTGTATGCCCCCTCTCTCATTTTTTTGAAAATTTTTAAATGATTAACAATACACAATATTCCAACACAACCAGTTAAACTTGTTTTGAAGCAATTTACATTTAAATAAATGAAATTCCAGCCTAAAATGTCAAAGCAACTTATCATTATCTCTTCTAAGTCTCCATCAAGAATCCTTGTCCATTTCTCCTCTTTCACCGTTCACTTTCTAAGATTGATAATTTCTGCCAAGGAAAAGAGGCTTGCTATCTACATTTCCTTTTTTACTATGGGCCCATTTGCTCTGGACTTACACATGTGATTCATTACTGAGTTGTTTTTCCTATACAGAAAGCGATCTTAGCATCCTTTTCCTACTCTCTTTGGCTCATTAAATGTCTGCCCTGCAACCTAGGAAAGATTTAGTTATAGCTTATATTATGATCATATCTATGTTTTCCTTAAAATAAGGAGTAGAAAGGAATTCAATGTACAAATAAGTTATGAGTCAGGTATTTATTTTCTGAGGAACAACAGCAAAGAAATGTCAGAAGACATAGCACACATTGATAAAACTTAAGAAATAAGTAATAACATTAAAGCATTGTTAGACACCGGCAGAAGTTTGAATAACACACATCCGAACATAAAACAGATTATGAGACTACTGAATAAATTTGATCCAATTTTAATCCATTTCTACTATAACGTGGTTTCTCTGGCCCCACCTTCTCAGAACAGGCCCGTTACATTCTACTCCCCCTAGAGGGTTCTTCAGGCCACCTGAAGGGGTTGTCCAGTCTACCATTGTCTTGAGTCCCCACTGAAGACATTCCTCCATTTTTAGCACCTACTTTAGGGCCCAGTAAGTGGCACCATTTAATCATTTTGCATCAGACTAACTTTTATAAGAGATAATTTACTTCAATGATATAAATATATATGTAAATATGTGTGCATATCTATATGTGTAAGTGTGTATATGTGTATGTATTTGTGTGGATGCACACACATATACATATTTCTATGTATACACACATATACATATAATTCCCCTAAAATCTCAGGGATGTAATCTTCCCTACACCATCTCTATCTCTGGGGAAAATGATGGGGATGAATTCACCATTTAATCCAGTTCCTATATAACCTTCAAGTATAAAACATGATGCTACAATTTCATCTCCAGATTTTTGCTGCCCAGGGCTTCATCAGTGGACTCATTGCAACATTTGGTCTAAATAACTAGCCTGGAAGTTTGGAATGAAGGTAGTTCTAGCTACAGAGCCAATAGACCAATGCAGGATGTTCACATATATACCAATCATTAAGTTTCCCGGAAGCAGGTCCCCAGAAATTTTAATATGGTTGATCTATGCAAAAATCTCCCAGCTATCTTTCTACAAGTCACATTTTCTTCAATAACTAAAGTTCCTCTTCCTCTCGGTCAGATCCACCCAATGGATCCATGACCTCTCAAATGCACAAGGTCACTTTCAAACTTAGTAATATCCATCTTAAGAATGATATCTGGTTACAAAGTGAAAAAGGCAGCCAGGGCACAAGCTCATATGAGAGAGGCTGCCTTTCCCTCACAGGAGGTCAAGTGACTAAAAGAACTACTTTTTACAAAGGAAATTCTAGGAAAGAAAAAAAGACAGTAACTTTCTCTTTAAATGACCCAATGTCTTCACCCATACACTCAGCTTCGTTGGAGAACTCCAATGGATTATAGGGAGTTTACTTGATGACACCAAATCTCCAATGTTTTCAGCAACAAGGTACACATTCCAGAATTAGGAGGCCTCCTCATCTCAAAGAGTTACTATCTCTTACTAACTCTGAGGTAAGCACATGTAGTTAGACAATAGAAGCCAAGAAATTTTTGTACATGCTCTGTGCAACTTTCATTACCCTCTTATATGGTAATTAGATTTCCTTCTTTGGAAGGTATAGAAAATAAGAGATCCTAGCTGAATGAGTCTTAATTGTAATGTTTTAGGATACTTAATTCTCACAAATAGGGATAATGTTAATATTTTCTCAAATGCCACAACTAGATTTAACATCACTAACACAGAACTACTTTTAGGAAGAATTGTGGAGTAGAATAGTTTTATATTTTGTACCTGCTCAATTTTCTTTGTTGTTACTGAGTGACTTCAGTTGTATCTTACTCTCTGTGATCATATTTGGGGTTTCCTTGGCAGTTACTGAAGAGGTTTGACATTTCTTTCTCCAGATCATTTTACAGATGAGGAAACTGAGTCGAACAGGTTTAAGTGACTTGCCCAGGGTCACACCTCTGATTAGTGTCTGAGGCCAGAGTTGAATTCAGGTTCTCCAATGCACCACCCAGTACCCCCTTTCACTTCTTTTTACAGGTCCTCATCTCACCCCCTCATTCTCTTCTTTAACAATCCCCCTCCACACACACTTAGTCTGTGTTTCATTCAATCAAGAAAAAAATGCTCCTTGTTTGAAAGGATTGTGGTCTTAGCTAAAAATATTTAAAATACTACCCTTCCTTAAGAGTATGGAAAATTTTTTGGAGTAGAGCCAAAATAACAGAGTAGAAGCATGTACTTACTTGAGCTCTCCCCAACCCAAGACCTTAAAATACTATAAAAAATTACTCTAAACAAATTCTAGAGCAGAAGAAGCCACAAATTGACAGAGTGAAACAGATTTTCAGTCTAAGACAGCCTGGAAGCCTGATGGGAAGGGTCTATTGCACCAAGCTTGGATCAGAGTGGACTGTGCTAGCAAAGATCGGACTGGAGCAGGCTTCAGGGTGTGAAATCATGGGCAGGTGCTTCCATTTCCAGATTTCTCAGCCCACAAAGCTAAAGACAGCTTCAAAGGTCAGTGAGAAAGCTCTTTCTCCTGGGTCAGAGGGGAGTGAGGTCAAGTCTTAGCCCCAGCCCTAGGGTGACTGTAGCCACTCATGCAGCAGCATCCACATCCAGAACTCTTGGCCTACAGATCCTGAGGAATCCAGTGATTGATCTGGGTCTCAGTACTGAGGTCCTAGTATGAGGAGGAGCTCTGGCTTTGAGGAATTGTTTGCAGCTGCAGAGAGGGAATTCTACTCACCATTCTGGGGCAGAAAAAAAATGCTTTTGGTTGCTCAAAGACCAGATTGCAGTCCTGGAGAGGAGTAAATACATCTCACTTAACTACACCACTATGGAGGAACTGGAAACTTACAGGTCTCTAGAGATATCTTGCAGAACACCTGCACAAAACCTCTGAAGCCTGAGGTAATATACCCTGCACTTAACAAATGGCTAAAAAGTCCAGTAATTGACTGGGAAAATGTCCCAAAGGGGAATAATAAGACTATAGGAGGTTAATTTTTTGGTGAAAAGGGATTTTCTTCCATCCATGCAGGTGAGGAAGAGCAAAGCATGCAATCAGAAGCAGATCCAAGTAAAAAACTAGAGGAAGAGAGAAAGATCAAGGCTTCTACATGCAAAACTTCCAAAAAAATATGAAATGATCTCAGGCTATGAAGAGCTCAGAAAGTATTTTGAAAATCAAATAAGGGAGGTAGAGGAAAAATTGGAAAGAGAAATGAGAGTGGTGTAAGAAAATCATGAAAAATGAGTCAACAGCTTGGTAAAGGAGACCCAAAAAAATGCTGAAGGAAAAGTAAGCAGAATTTTTTGAAGGCAAAGAATGTCCTAATATCAAAAGTCATAGATTTCTAATGTTGGAATTCTGGAAACTAAATCAGATCAGTAGGGAAATTATTCAGAGGCAAGAGGATATTTGAATTATCTCTCAAATCACATCTATTTAGAAACTCGTTGCTAAATAAATTAATAATAATTTTAAATTTCTATACCCTTTGTCAAAAATATTGAACTCAAATCATCTGAAACCCTATTATAGATCCTTCCCATTGATAATCAATCATGATTTTGTCCCCTCAGAGTCAGAAGGAACTTACAAAAATTAAAAGTTCCATTTAAAGTAGTGTGTTCTGAGAAAATTCATATTTGAGGTACAGTGGCATTATAGAATGTTAGAATTAGAAAAGGTCTTAGGCATCTAACCAAACCATTCCTTTGTATAGCTTCATCTTTCCCTCTTTGTAGATATCCTTGTGTCTTGCATATGGTGTGATAGGGTGCATTTGTTACTATTTTAATACAGGTTCCTCTTCATTCAGACATTTTCCCCCTTGACTACTGTTGTGGCTTGACCCTCTAAGACAAATTTCCTGAGCCCAACCTTTCCCCTTTTGTTCTAAGAACTACAATCAAATCAATACTATGATGTAATTTCAAAAGATTGTATGAATTTTTCCAATAAAGGGCTTTTTGATTCTTCATACCAGAACTCTATTTTCCTACAACCATTCTCCTAAATGTGTTTTCTCCTGAATTGAAATGAGAGCTTCATGAGGGAAAGAACTATCTTTCTTTTCTCTTTTTATCCCTAGTTCTTAATATGGTACTCCACATATACTAAGCCTTTCAAAAAATGCTCTTCATAATTATACCAGACATGTCAAATTTTATCTGGCTGCATTCTAGTAGGGAAATAGACAAGTATCAAGGAATGTTAAATTGGAAGTAACTTTAATTCTAATCTTTCATTCTTCTTAATTCTAACTTTTCAATTTTTCAAAAGTTATTATTTTATTTTCAGTTTTCAACATTTACTACCATAAATTTTATATTTTCTTCCTCTCCCTGACACCTCTCTCTCCAAGACAGCAAGCAGTCTTATACAGGCTCTACACATACATTCCCATTAAACACATTTTCACATTAGTCATGTTTCATAGAAGAGTTATAACAAATGGGAGACACTATGGGAAAAACAAAACATAACAAAAGAGAAAAGTGTCTCCTTTATTCTTTGTTTGGCTATGGATGACATTTTGCACCATGAGTCCTTTGGAAATGTTTTAAGTCCTTGTATTGCTGAGAAAGGCTAACTCCATCTAAATCAGTCCTTGCACACTGTGACTTTGGTTGTGTATAATATTCCCTGGTTCTGCTTTATTTCACTCAGCATCCGTTCATATAAGTCTTCCTAAGCTGTTCTGAAGTCCCCTTATTCATCATTTCTTAAAGCACAGTAGTATTCCATTACATTCATATAACAGAACTTATTCAGCCATTCCACAACTGATGGGTATCCCCTAGATTTCCAGTTCTTGGTCACCACAAAAAGAGCTGCTAAAAATATTTTTGTGCATGTGGGTGTATCACCAAGGTAATATTCACAGCACTGGTGATGAGTATGAATATGCCAGTGTACTTCTCAATTGTCAAGTATAAAAGACTCTCCATGTAGAAGGCAGAAAACAAGCATTTATTTAAACACCAGAAAACCAAATTGCAGAACCAGAAAGCAAAATCCATCATGGTGACCAAGAAGTTAATGAGCATGATCACCAAAGAAGGCAAAGCCATTCTTAAACCTCCCCTCTCTCATCTAGGGCCTTCCCACTATCAACTGTCACACTGTGTCAGTTGGTCTGCTGTCTATCCCCTCTGATCTAACCCAACTCACTCACTTCCTCCAGGTTCTTCTCAACCCTTCCTCATCTGCCTCTTCAGCAGACTCCTCCTACTGCATGTGACTTAGGGTTTCAGGTGATTTAAGCAAATCATATGGGCCTATTAATTAATGAGAAAGATCATCCCATTTAAATTATTATTACAGTGGGTCCTTTCCCCATGTTTAATATCTCTTTGGGATAGCTCCAGAAGCAATATTGCTGGGTCAAAGGGTATGTATATTTTTGAAGTTCTCCCAAAGTGCTCTCCAGAATGGTTGGATCAACTCACAGCTCCACCAAAAATGAATTAGTGTTCCAAATTTCCCACATCTCCAAAATGTATCATTTTTTCTGTTTTTGTCATGTTAGTCAATCTGTAAGTATAATATGATACTTCAGGGTTGTCTTGATTCGCATATCTCTAATCAATTGTGATGTAGAGAACTTTTTCATATATCTATAGACAGCTTTAATTTCTTCCTCTGAAAACTGCTTGTTCATATTCTTTGAACATTTATCAGCTAGGGAATGACTTGTATTCTTGTAAATTTGACTCTATTCTCACTATAGTTTTTGAAATGAGGCATTTATCATAGACAATAGTTGTAAAACTTCTTTCCCAATTTTCTACTTCACTCCTAATCTTAGTAGCTTTGGCTTTGTTTGTGAAAAACCTTTTCAATTTAATGCAATCAAAATTATCCATTTTGCATTTCAGAATGTTTTCTGTCCCTTGCTTGGTCATGAATTCATCCATTCTCCATAAATCTGAAAAATAAACTATTCCTTGCTCCTCTGATTTGTTTACAGTAGCAGCTTTTACACCCAGATCATGTGCCTATTTGGACCTTATTCTGGTGTATGGCATCAGATGTTGTTCTGTGCCCAGCTTCTATCACACTACTTTCCAGTTTTCCCAACAGTATTTGTCGAACAGTGAGTTCTTATTCCAGAACTGTGGTCCTTGGGTTTATTGAACAATAGACTGCTATAATCATTGATTACTGTGTCTTGTGTACCTAATCTCTTCTAC
Organism: Potorous gilbertii; assembly: GCA_028658325.1. Classification (NCBI taxonomy): domain Eukaryota; kingdom Metazoa; phylum Chordata; class Mammalia; order Diprotodontia; family Potoroidae; genus Potorous; species Potorous gilbertii. The sequence goes on along the minus strand of CM053769.1, from coordinate 83,615,106 downwards.
TAATCTACCCCTCCATTTCTTAGCCAGTACCAAGTGATTTTGATGATTGCTGCTTTATAATACAATTTAAGATCTGGTATGGCTAGGGCAGATTCCCTAGTATTTCATTAATTCCCTTGATATTCAGGACCTTTTGTTCTTCCAAATGAATTTGATATTTTTTTTAGTTCTATAAAAATTTTTAATAGTTTGATTGGTATGGCAATGAGTAAATTAATTAATTCAGGTATAATTACCATTTTTATTAATTAGCTTAACCTAATCATGAGCAACTGATGTTTGTCCAATTATTTAGATCTGATTATATTTGAGTAAAAAGTGTCTGGCAATTGTTTCCATATATTCCCTTGGTTTATTTTGGAAGGGTAGACTCTCAAATATTTTAGAGTTTCTACAGTAACTTTAAATGAAATTTCTCTTTCTATCTCTTGCTTTTGTGCTTTGTTAGTGATATAGAGAAATGCAGATGATTTATGGGGGTTTATTTTGTATCCTGCAACTTTACTATAGTTGTTTATTTTTTCAAATAGTTTTTATTTATTTCTTAATTGTATCATCGTATCATCTACAAAGAGTGGTAGCTTAATTTCTTCTTTGCCTAAATAACTCTTCTTTTCTTCTCTTATTGGTTAAGCTAACATTTCTAGTATCATATTGAATAGCAGTGATAAAGGGCATCCTTTATCGATAATAATAATTGTTAATAGTAATCAATAATGTTAATAGTTTTCCTAATATTGACCCAGCCCTGCATTCCTGGTATGAATCCTACCTGACCATAACGTGTTATTCTCATGATAAGTTGCTATATTCTTTTTGCTAAAATCTTATTTGAAATTTTAGCATCTATATTCATTACAGAAATTGGTCTAAAATTTTCTTTCTCTGTTTTCTCTCTCCCTGGTTTACATATCAAAACCATATTTTTATCATAAAAAAAATTTGGGAAGACTCCTTCTTCCCCAATTTTCCCAAATATTCTATATAGTATCAGAATTAAGTGTTCTTTAAATATTCGACAGAATTCACTTGTAAATCCATCTGGCCCTGGAGATTATTCCTAAAGTGTTCATTGATGGCTTGTTCAATTTCTTTTCATCTTCTGTTAATCTGGGTAATGTATATTTAAAAAAAGATACTCATCCATCTCATTTAGATTGTGGAATTTATGTGCATAAATTTGGGCAAAGTAATTTCTAATTATTGTTTTAATCTCTTCCTCATTGGAGGTAAGTTCACCCCTTTCATTTTTGATATTGGTAATTCGGTTTTTTCTTTCTTTTTTTTAAATCAAATTGACCAAAGGTTTATCAATTTTATTGTTTTTTTGTCATAAAACCAACTCTTACTTTTATTTATTAGTTCAATGGTTTTCTTAATTTCAATTTTATTAATCTCTCCTTTGGTTTTCAGTATTTCTAATTTGGTATTTACTTGGGGATTTTCAATTTTTTCTTTTTCAAGTTTTTTTCAGCTGCATTTCCAATTTATTTGTGTGTGCTTTCTCTATTTTATTCATGTAGGCATTCAATGATATAAAGTTTCCCCTAAGAACTGCTTTTGCTCTATGGCATAAAATTTGGTAGGTTGTCTCATTATTGTCATTCTCTTGAATGAGGTTGTTGATTGTTTCTGATTTGTCATTTAACCCACTCCTTTAGGATTAGATTATTTAGTTTTCAATTAATTTTTGGCCTGTCTTTCCATGAATTTTTATTACTCTATGATCTGAGAAGAATGCATGGACTATCTCTGCCTTTCTGCACTGAATTGTGAGGTTTTTATGCCCTAGAACATGGTCAATTTTTTGTATATGTGCCATATACTGCTGAGAAAAAGGTATATTCCTTTCTATCACATTCAATTTTCTCCAGAGATTTATCATATCTACTTTATACAGAGTTTTATTCGCCTCCTTAACTTCTTTTTTGTTTATTTGAAGGTTAGATTTATCAAGTTCATAGAGGGGGAGTTTGAGGTCCCCCACTAGTATGGTTTTGCTGTCTGTCTATTTCTTCCTATAATCCTTAAACTTCTCCTCTAAGAATCTGGATGCTAAATCATTTGAAGCATATATGTTTAGTAATGATATTGCTTCATTTTCTATGATGCCTTTTAGGAGGATATTGCTTCCTTCCTTATCTCTTTTCATTAAATCCATTTCTGCTTTTGCAGATCAGGATTGGTACCCCTGCTTTTCTTACATTAGCTGAAGCACAATATATTCTGCTCTAACCTTTTACGTTTACCTTGTGTGTATCCCCCCACTTCAAATGTATTTCTTGTAAATAACATAATGTTTGATTATGGCTTTTAATTCATTCTTCTATCTGTCTCCATTTTATAGGAGAATTCATCTCATTCATATTCACAGTTGTGATTACTATTTGTTTCTCCCTCCATCCTCTTTGCCACTGTTTGTGCTTTTAGTTCTCCTTTCTCCCTTCCCCTCCACAATAGAGATTAAATTTTTGACCACTACCTCCTGCAGTCTTCCCTTCCTTCATTCAGGTCCCTTCCCTTTTAATGCCCTTTTACCCTTGCTACTTCTTCCCGTCCTTTTATCCTCCCCTCTCCTTTCTTTATACTTAAGTTTGTTGTTCCCTCCTTGAACCAAATCACGTCAGAGTACCTCTCAAACAATGCCCATCTCCTTCCCCTCTTTCCCTCTTCTGTAATATAATTTTGTACTCATTCCTGTTAGGTAATTTACCATTTTCTACTTCCTCCTTTTCACATCTCCTGTTACAATCCCTTCGCATGCCTAAATCACATTTTTATCATAACATAATTTGCTTTATACACTTTCCCTCTATTTCTGAATATCCCTTTTATATTTCATATTTGATAAACAATTCTCTGGATTAACAAGTATAATTTTCCCTTATAGGGAGGTAAACAGTTTGACCAAATTGAATAACATGTTTTCTTTTCCTCTGTTTACCCTTTTTACGCCTGTCTTGAGACGTGTGTTTGAAGGTTGAATTCTATATTGAATTCTGGCCTTTTTAACAAGAAGGTCTGGAAATCCCTTATTTCATGGAATGTCTATCTTGCCTGAAATGTTATGCTGAACTTTACTGGGTAATTGATCTTGGTGTAGTCCCAGCTCCTTTGCCTTGAGAAATATCATATTCCAATTCCTTCCACCTTTTAATGTAGAAGCTGCAAGGTCCTGACTGTATTACCTTGATATTTGAATGGTTTCTTCCTAGCTGCCTGTAGGATTTTCTCCTTCACTTGATAGTTCTGGAATTTGGCAACAACATTTCTTGGTGTTTTTAGTTTGGGGTCCCTTTCTGGAGGTCAATGATGGATTATTTTCATCATTATTTTTGCCCTCTGGATCTAGCATTTTTGGGCAGTTTTTCTTGATGATTTATTGGAAGTTAGTGTCTAGACTCTTTTTTCCATCATGGCTTTTGGGTAGGCTAATAATTCTTAAATTTTCTCTCCTGGATCTCTTTTCCAGGTCAGTTGTTTTTCTAATTAGATATTTTACATTTTCTTCTGTCTTTGTACTCTTTGGATTTCATTTTTACTGATTCTTGATGTCCCATAGAGTAATTTACTTCTTTTTTTTTTTTCAGAAAGTCATTGACCTTCATCTGTTTCATTCTAATTTTGAGAGAACTATTTTCTTCAGTGAGCTTTTGAACCTCTTTTTCCACTTGACTAATTCTGCTTTTGAAAGCATTCTTCTCCTCATTGGCTTTTTGAACCTCTTTTGCCAATTGAGTTAGCCTATTTTTCAAGGTGTTATTTTCGTCAGCATTTTTTCGGTCTCCTTTAGCAAGATATTGACCCATTTTTCATGCTTTTCTTGCATCTCTCTCATTTCTCTTCCCAGTTTTTCCTCCACCTGTCTAATTTGACTTTCAAAATCCTTTTTGAGCTCTTCCATGGCCTCTGAGCCCATTGGGTATCTATTTCAGATGTTTGGGATACAGAGGTTTTGACTCTTATGTCTTTACCTGATGATAAGCAGTTTTTTTCCTCATCAGAGAGGAAGGTGGCAATCATCTGTTCCTCAAGAAAATAACCATCTATGGTCTTATTTATTTTTCCCTTTTCTGGGCATTTTCCCAGTCAGTTACTTGAATTCTGAGAGTCCTCTCCACCCTGGCCTAGGTCCACCCAGCTAGTGCTTGGGGTCTGAGATTCAAATGCTGCTCCCCAGCCTCAGGGCTTTTGGCGGCAGGCCTGGCTGCTATTCAGGGTAAGGGTTCTCAGGTGGGGGCAGGGCTGCCTCCCAGGCTCAGTTCCCTCAGGGGGTTTATGCAGAGACCTTTGGTAATGGAGCTGCTGCCAAGCTCCTGCCTGCTCTGGGAGCCTCTGGCTGCCCGATTCCTCTGCCACTGCCTCCTGAGGGGGCCCGAGTCATGGAGACACCCTGCTCCCCTCTCAGCCTGTCCAGATGTCTCTTTCACTGACCTGTGAGTCTGTGCATGGACGGACCTTCGCGGCTGCTGGAGATTCCGTCCCTGAAGCCTGCTTGGATCTGCTCACTTTCCTCTGTGCCCAGTGGCCAGGGCAGGGCAGGGCTGGGCTCCGCTCTGGTCTAGTGCTCCACGGACCTTTGGGATTGGTTTTTCAGGGCTCTCTGGAACGGAAATCTCCTTCACCTCGTTGCTGCATGGCTCCACTGTTCCAGAATTTGTTGGGAGTTCTTTTTATAGATAATTATGGGCTGTGGGTTCAGAGCTAGCATATGTGAGTCTTTCTACTCTGCCATCTTGGCTCCACCCCCATTAACTTCTACTTCTCCAATTCTAATTTTCATCAAATTGCTTTCTTCAGTTAATTTTTGCATCTCCTTTTCCATCTGCCCAATTTTTCCATTTTAGAAATTATTTTCTCTTGTTAGTTTTTGTACTTCCTTTTCCATTTGTTTAATTTTCCTTTTTAAAGAGGTGTTGTCTTCGGTGAATTCTTTTTTCATACTTTTAAAACCATTGGCCATTTTCCCCTCTATTTCCTTCTCTACCTGTTGCAGAAGTGCTCTCTGTGCATGCGAGTCGTTCATAGTCCCTTCTGACATCTCAGATGGGAGTTCAGTCTCAATGCTGACCCCTTTGTTATTCATGTTTTGGTCCTTGTCCCCATAGAAAGCTTCTATGGTCTTTTCCTTCCTTCTTCACTTTTTGCTCATAACAGTGAGGCTTTGTGTGTTGTGACCTCTGGTTCTATCAACTAAAGTCTAAATAACTTGGTGCTGAGCTGGGTGGTGCCAAAAAAGCAAAGGCAAGTGAAATCTATTTGTGTTTCCCTGGATTAGCCCTGGACCTAGCTTGTTAAGTGTGAGGGAGGGGTGATCTGTTCACAGGAGATCTCCTCAGCTGAGCTAGAGCAAAGGCAAGCTCAGTGCTTGGTGATCCAGGCTGTCTTCTCTTTTCCTCTGGAGCATTTAAGCACCCACCTGGTCTGAGGCTCCACAATCCTGGAGCTCTGGCTGTCTGGGACAGCTCTGTTCCTCAGCGACAGTAAGGGGAATATTTCTTTGCTATTTTCCTAGCCTCACGTTCTATGACACTGTTGGTCCCTTCTTATACCATTGATCCAGCATTTTCTGAGGAAATATTTTATGGTTCTTTCAAGTCAACAATTGGAGGGGGAGAGAGCATTTAACAATCACTCCTCCATTTTGGCTCCTGGAAGTTCAAGTAGGAGACTTACAGACATTTAATCTGCAGGCTGAAAATCTCTGCACTGTTGCTGCAGATACCTGGACTTCATTCTGCAGCTCTCATTTGTTTGACTCAGCTTGACTCTCTCCCTGAACACCTATCCAGCCATGCTACTGCTTCCTCAGACCGACCCTATGCTTTTCTGTTCAGCTGTGCCACAGCACAGACACTGTGCTGAGTGCTATATTCTCCACTACCCTCATGGAATAAATTCTTCCCCTCAATCTTCCAGTCCGTCTTAGGCTGTGAAACTGCCACAGTCTCTCTCCTATTGGATTCTGCACCTTCAAAATTTAATCAAATTCTCTTGTTAGAGGTATCTCACAAAGTTTGTCTAAGAGCTTAGATGAGTATTTTTGTTCTCTCTCCACCATCTTGGCTCCACACCCCTATATAAAAGTTCTTTCACAGTTTTCTGACTCCCTCCTCATCTTGTTTGTATTAGAGGTTTTTTGTGCAAAACCTTTTCAATTTAATGTAATCAAAATTATCCATTTTTCATTTCATAATGTTTTATTTGCTGAAAAATTTCTCCATTCTTCCTAAATCTTACAAAAACACTCTTGATTATACCCCTAATTTGCTTATAATATTAGCCTTTCTACCTAAATCATATACCCATTTAGAGTATATTCTTGTGTACGGTGTCAGGTGTTGGTTTTTGCCCCATTTCCACCACACTATTATCCAGTTTTTCCACCAGTTTTTATCAGTGAGTTCTTATCACAGAATGTGGGGTCTTTGGGTTCATCAAACAGTAGATTTCTATAATCATTGACTACTGTGTCTTGTGTACACAACATATTCCACTGAACTATCCCTCTGTCTCTCAGTCAGTAATACATGACTTTGATAATTGCTGCTTTATGATACAATTTAAGATCTAGTATGGCTACAACACCCTAATTCCCTTAATAGACTGAACTTTTACTTCTTCCAGATGAATTTTTATTAATCTTTTAGTTCTAGAGAATAATTTTCTGGTGATTTTATTGGTATGGCACTGAATAAGTTAATTAATTTAGGTAGAATTTTCATTTTTATTATAATAGCTCAGCCTACCCATGAGCACCTCAAGTTTTTCCAGTTATTCAGATGGGACTTTATTTGTGCAAAAAGTATCTGGCAATTTTATTCATATAGTCCCTGGGTTTGTTTTGGCAAATATACTCCCAAATATTTTATAGTATCTACAGTAAATTTAAATGGGATTTCTCTTTCTATCTCTCGCTGTTGGAGTTTGTTAGTAATATATAGAAATGCAGATGATTTATGTCAGTTTATTTTTTATTCTGCACCTTTGCCAACATTGTCTATTATTTCAAGTAGTTTTTTTTAACTTGATTCTCTAGGCTTCTCTAAGTATATATCATCATTCCATTTGCAAAGAGTGATAGCTTTGTTTCTTCTTTGTTTATTCTAATTTCTTCAATCAATTTTCCTCTTCTTATTGCTAAAGCTAATATATCTAGTACCATATTGAATAGCAGTGGTGATAATGAACATCCTTGTTTCACTCCCAATATTATTGGAAATGCATCTAACTTGTCCCATTACATATAATACTTGTTGATGGTTTTAGGTAGATACTTGTTATTTTAAGGAGTACTCCATTTTATTTATATGATCTCCAGTATTTTCAACAGGAATAACCATTGTATTTTGTCAAAAGTTTTTTCTGCATCTATTGAGATAATCATGTTTTTTCTATTAGTTTTGTTGTTGATATGATCAATAACACTGATGGTTTTCAAAATATTGAATCATCTCTGCATTCCTGGTATAAATTCTACCTGATTGTAATGTATTATTCTCGTGATATATTGCTATAATCTTTTTGCTAATATGTTATTTAAGATTTTGCATCTATATTCATTAGGAAAATTCATCTATAATTTCCTTTTTCTTTGTTTTGGCTCTTCTCAGTTTATATATCAGAACCATATTTGTATTATATAAACAATTTGCTAAAACTTCTTCATCAATTTTCCCCAATTGTCTATACAATGTTGGAATTAACTGTTCTTTAAATGTTTCTTACAATTCACTTGTAAATCTATTTGGCCCTGGAAATTCTGTCCTATGGAATTCATTGATATCTTTTTCAATTTCTTTTTCTGTGATGGGATTATTTAAGCATTTTACTTCCTCTTCTATTAATTTTGACAATTTATATGTCTTTAAACATTGATTCATTTCACAAAGATCGTCAAATTTATGGGCATACAGTTGGGCAAAATAATTTCTATTTTTTTATTTCCTCCTCCTTGGATGTGAATTCACCCTTTTCATTTTTTATATGGGTAATTTGATTTTATTCTTCCTTTTTAAAAATTAAAATAAACCAAAGGTTTATCAATTTTATGTTTTTTAATATAACTAAATCTTAGTTTTATTTTTTAGTTCAATAGTTTTTTTAATTCCAATTTTATTAATTTCTCCTTTGGTTTTCAGTATTTCTAATTTGGTATTTACTTGGGAGTTATCAATTTGTTCTTTATCTACCTTTTTTCTCACTTGCATGCCCAATTCATGGAATTATTTTCTCTCTGTTTTATTCATGAAAGCATTCAATCTTATAAAATTCCCCTCAGAACTGCTTTGGCAGCATCCCATAAGTTTTGGTATATCATCTCACTATTGTCATTCTCTTGAATTAAGTTATTGTTTTTGTGATTTGCTGTTTAACCCAATCATTCTTTATGATTATATTATTCAGTTCCCAATTAGCTTTGGTCTATCTTTTCATGGTCATTTATTTTACATAATTTTATTGTCTTATGAACTGAAAAGAATGCATTGACCATCTCTGCCTTTCTACAATGGATTGTGAGATTTTTTTATGCCCTAGTACAAGGTCAATTTTTGTGTATGTGCCTTATAGCACTGAGAAAAAGGTATATTCGTTTCTTTCCCCATTCAATTTTCTCCAGAGGTCTATCATATCTACATTATCCAGAATTCCATTCATCTCCTTAAGTTCTTTCTTGTTTATTTTGAGGTTAGATCTATGAACTTCAGAGAGGGGGACGTTGAGTTCCCTCACTAGTATAGTTTTGCTGTCTGTTTCTTCCTGTAACTCCCTTAACTTCTCTAAGAATTTGGATGCTATTTCCCTTGGTGCATATGTGTTTAGTAGTGATATTACTTCATTGTCTATGGTGCCTTTTAGCAGAATGTTGTTTCCTTCCCTATCTCTTCTGATTAGATCTACTTCTGCTTTTACTTTCTCTGAGATGTGAGTTGCTACCCCTGAAGTTTTTTTCAACATCAGCTGAAGCATAATATATTCTGCTCCAACCTTATACCTTTACCCTTGTTTCAAATGTGTTTCTTGTAAACAATATATGGTAAGATTATGGTTTTTATCCATTCTGCTATCCAGCTCTGTTTTATGGAAGAGTTTATACCATTCACATTCAGAGTTATGATTACTATCTGTGCCTTTCCCTCCATTCTATTTCCTCCATATATTCTTTTATTTCTCCCTTCTCCCTTCCCCGACTCAAGAGAGATTTATATTTGACCACTGCCTCACTAAATCTTCCCTCCCTTCTATCAGCACCCTTCCCTATTCTTTCCCCTTTCTCCTCCTACTGCCCGGAGGGCACATTAGATTTCTATACTTAACTGAATATCTTTTTTTTAATATTTTTTTTAAAATAAATTTATTTAACTTTTTACATTCATTTTCACAAGATTTTGGGTTCCAAAATTTTTTCCCTATTTGTACCCGCCCCCCTCCCCAGTACACTGGACATTCTAATTACCCATATCACCAATCTGCCCTCTCTTCTATCATCCCTCCCTTCCCTTACCCCATCTTCTCTTTTGTCCTGTAGGGCCAGATAACTTTCTATTCCCCATTACCTGTATTTCTTATTTCCTAGTAGCAAGAACAATACTCAACAATTGGTCCTAAAACTTTAAGTTCCAGAATATCTTGTACCCTCCTTGAACCAAATTAGATGAGATTAAATCTGAAACATTTCTCATCTTTCCCCCCTCTTTCCCTTTACTATAATATGGTTTTTCCACCTCCTCTAATGCAATTTACCTTTTCCTGACACCCCTCTTTCTCTTCTCCCATTATAATTCCTTTGCACACTTTGCATACAAAATAGTGAGTTTTTTCTCTTTTTTTTTTCTCTTCCTGAATTTCTTCCTGAATTTTCTTCCTCTATTTCATTAAGCACCATGCTCTAAACAAATGAAATATTTTTTCCAAGAATTTGTATTAGTAGAAAGCAGTATATGACAGTAAAAGAATAGTTCCTTATCACTATGCTATAATGCTAGTAGAAATATGTATACCTATACGTATATAAATATGTATGCACATACACATACATGTATACATATAGAGGTACATATAATATTTATATATGACACATACTTTAAGGTTTCATATATATATCTTTACATATACATTTATACAGACATATGATATGCACACACATTTTTTTTGTGTGTGTGTGTGTATATATATATATATATTTATATATATATATATTATATAGTATTTTTCCTATATTATCTTAGTTTAGTCTCCTGACAACCCTGTTAGGTAGGTGGTATTATTCCCCTTTAATAGCTGAAGAAATTAAATTGATAGAAACTAAATGATTTATCCAAGGTCACACAAGTGTGTGTGTTTGTGGTATAATATTTTCCATGTTAATGCTTATATAATATTGTAAAGGTCATATCTTGTAATCTATGTGTACATATGGAAATTGGAATTTAAAAAACTAGATCTATGATTTTCTTTGTAAAATGATATGTAGTAGGCGGCTAGGAGGTCCAGTACATAGAATACTAGATATAAAATCAGGAAAACTGAAGTAAAATCCAGCCTCAGACTACTTGTTGTAACACCCTAGGAAGAAAACTTCACCTACCTCAGTTTCTTCATCTACAAATGAGAATAATAAAAGCAATTACCTCTTAAGGGTGTTGGTTTGTGAGGACAAAATGAAATAACAGGAGCAGGTAGGTGAAGCAGTAGGGAGAACAGCAATCCTGGAGTCAGGAGGATATCATTTCAAATCTAATCTCTGACACCTACTAGCTATGTGACCCTAGGCAAGTTACATAACCTCAGTTGCCTCCAAAAATACAAAGTGAAATAACATTTTAAACGTAATTTGTGAACTTATGCCATGGATAGTGTTATGGAAATGTCAGTTTTTTCAACATTTTCTTCATCCTTTTCATCATCATTTTTAATATTTCAATTTAGTAATTCATTAATCTATTTTTAGTTTTCAACATTCACTTCCATAACATTTTGAGTTTTAAATTACCCCCCTTTACTCCCCTCTTCCCAAAACAACATGCAATCTAATATGGACTCTATTTATACATTCATATTAAACATAATTTTACATTAGTCATGATGTAACGAAGAATTGGAATTAATAAGAGGATCCATGAAAAAGAAGAAAAAAACAAAAGAAAAGGAGAGGAAATAGTATGCTTCCATCTGGATTCAGACTCAAAAGTTCTTTCTCTAGATGTGAATAATATTTTCCATCATGACTCTTTTGGAGTTGTCTTATATCCTTCCATTGCTGAGATGACCTAAGTATATCCAGAGCGTAATTGCACAATATGACTGCTTCTATGTACAAATTTATCCTGATTCTCCTCATTTTACTCAGCATGAGTTCACAGGCTTTTCTGAAATTTCCAAGGACAACCTTCTATCCACTATGCCAATTTCTATCAAGTACTAGATTACAAAATAGAATATGATAAGTGGATAAGAAAGGTAAAAGAAAAATGTTAGGTGTTTTCAAAGGAGAGAGAAACTCCTGTTTAGAAAAAAAAAGTTAAGGAAAGCATCATGGAAGAGGAAGTATTTGAATTTTGAATTCATAAATCTGTAGAACTTTTGATCTGGAATGTATAATTTATTATCATCTAAGCTCCATATTGTAGATATGAAAAAATGAGACCACACAGCTAATTTGTGGCAGAGTATAGCATCTAAACAAACATTTTTTTCTTACTTCTATTCCCTGGTGTAGCAGAAAATTTGATCAACCAACAGGGATTGACCAGTTGGGAATCTGGTACCAAATATATAACTTTTGCTTCCCAGATAATTTTTCACTCAGTTAATGATATGTCACTTAATTTGGATGACAGTCACCTAATAAAATCCACATGTGTTGTAAATAATGCAATGATACTTGGGAAACTGGGCAGGCATGGAAATCATCTTTAGTATTTTCTAGTGACTATATATATATATATATATACGTATATATATATATATGAGATATCCAAAGTGTGTGTGTGTGTCTGTGTGTGTGTGTATACACACTTTGGATAGTATTTTCTAGTGACTTTGTATATATATATACATATATATATATATATATATGTATATATACATACATATATATATATGTATGTATATATATGAGAGATATCCAAAGTGTGTGTGTGTATACATATCTCTCACAGAATCTCTGTGGAGTGAAGTAGCATATGGGGGGAAAACAGCATGTATAATGAATTGCTGAGTTTATATGAGATGCGTATATTGTCACATAACTTGTCAGTGTCAGACAAGACACCAGAAAATAGTTCTCATGGCTTTTAGCCCAGTTCTCTACAAAATTTCTGGGATTTGGCCCATTTCTAGATTCTTTCTAAAAATATTTTGTATCATTTGACTTTCAGCCTGAGTCCTATATTTAAGATGTATCTATTTGCTCTTGTCCTCATATACCAAGAAATGTAATTTACCTCACATTTCCCACTGTAAAGATTTTATCAGGTACATTATATTTCTTAGATATGCAGAGTGACTCATCTTTTGCCTTTTTCTGACTGGATTCTTGCTACAATATATGTGCCATATATAATTAATACATCATTTTAAAATAACCTCTAATATTCTAGAGCTAAAGGGGTCCATTAGATATTGTCCAAATCCAATTCCCTCCCTTTCATTTCCTTTACTATTATACTTATCTAGATGTTATCATCTTTATTTGTAGTTTGATTTTCTGTTTGTTTTGCATCCATTGTGTCTGACCATATTGACTGAGAGTGAAAGGTGAAGAAAGAAATACTTACCATTCCATATATCTTCTTTCTGAATATTTATGTGCCACTAATTCTTTTGCTTCAAACCCTTGTCTCAATGAATGACTCCTCATCTGTTGAGGCTTATAAACTTGTTAACAGACTACTTGGTAATTGATACTGATTAGTGACCAAGAAAGTCAAAGCGAGAGTCAGTGGTGCTTTTTTAAATAATATTTTTTCACAATTAAATGTAAAAACAATTTAAATATTTCTTGCTTTTAATTTTGAATTCCAAATTCTCTCCTGCCCTTTATCTTAGAGATAGGATGCAATTTTATTTATGAGTTAAATATATACAATCAAGCAAAACAATTTACATATTGGTTATATTGTGATAGAAAACAAAAAAACAAGAAAAAAATGAAAAATAATATGTTTGATCTGTATACACATTCACTTAGTTTATTGGAAGTGGGTAGAATTTTTAATCATGAGGACTTTCAGATAGTCTTGCATCACTAAATTGCTGAGAATAACTAAGACATTTGTAAAACAATGATACATCTTATAGTGGAAAACTTAGAGCATTTTTTGTGTTGTTTCTGTTGCTAGATTTTAAATAACTTGCTTTGTTTTTAGTGGCTGATAGGTTTACACAGGGCACTCAAGTTTCAACTTTGGAGAAAAAATTGTATCTTTCACACCTTTTTGTATTCAGGATATAGAAGGAGTTAATCTAGTGTGGAGGTAACTCCTTTTGAAAGAATTCAATTTCGGAGAAAGGTAGTTAATGTAATAGACAAACCATTTGTCTTAGATTCAAGAAAACCTGACTTCAAATCCTGCTTATCACATTTACTAGTTTTATGATCCCAGACAAGCAACTTAATTTCTCTCTGTCTTATCTGTTTACTTATCTGTAAGAGGAGCATAATAAAAGCATCCATCTTACAGGGTTATTATGAGGATTAAATGAGATAATATGTGTAAAGTACCTTGGAAATAATAAAGCACTATGTTAATGTTGCCTATTATTACTAATGTTCAAAACTAGAATATTTACCATATTGAACATAAAAATCCAAAATCAGTACCTAATTTTTTTTTTTAAAGAATGTGTGGCTGTATAGATGAAAAAAGAGCTTTCTTGAAGAAAATTCATGCTCACATCATTGGCATCAATTACCTAAAAGTCATTTTATAGTGGATAGAATTCAGTATTTTACTTCTTGGCTTAAAGAGTGGTGTTTTGTTTTGTTTTTTACCTCTATTGAAACTACAGGTGAACTTGAATCTTGACTACAGAATTTGGTGTGTGTTAGGTTAAAGGATTACAAAAATTAGAAGTTTGGCTGCTACATCTCTATGTAGAAAATTAGGTATCTCAATGTTGGGGTAAGAAACGAGCAGATGTAGATGTTATTGTGGGGCAGGTAGGTAGCACAGTGGATAAAGCGCTGGTCCTGAAGTCTGGAAGACTCTTCTTCTTGAATTCAAATCTAGTCAAATATATATTAGTGGTGGATCTTGGGCAGTCACTTGGGCAAGTCACTTAAGACTATCTACCTCAGTTTCGTCATCTGTAAAATATTATACAATGTTGCTACAATGGGGAAAAGAAATAATAAAGTATACTCCTAGGTCATTGTCTTACATTTGTCTATTTCTAGTGTACAGTCAATGACAAGAAATTCCAGAGGTGCTTTCCTCCCTTTAATCCTAGACATCACTGTGAGACTTATAATTGTAAAGTAGATCTTTGTTCTTTTATTTTCCTGCTCAAGTACCTTCAGTGACGTCCCACTAATTACTGAATAAAGTTCAAATTCAATCTAGTATTCAAAGTCTATGATTTGTTCCCTACTTATTTTTCAAGTCTATTCCCCTTTATGTGCCTCATCCTAAAGGTACTTTAGAGTTTTCACGCATTTCTGACTTGTTTATTCATACTATTCCCTTGGCTAGTAACACTAGTATTTCACACACACACACACACACACACACACACACACACACATACACACTATAAATTTGCCTATTTTTAAAGGTACATTTCAAATGCTACCCTATTATGCCAATCTAATTCCTGCCTATCCTTAAAGGTACATTAAAATGCCATTACTTTGAAGAAGTCTTGGCTTTTCTCCCCACCCAGAAGCAGTGCCTCCTTCCTAATTCCCAGTTTGCCTTCTTTTGTACTCCTCAAATTTTGCATTCAATTATCATTATTTGTGAACATCTTAACTCTTCTATTAGAATAGACACTTCTTGAGGGCAGGGACCATGTCTTAGTCAACTTCATTGTGTTTATCACACTACCTTGACCAAATTAGGTGTTAAATAGTTTGTTTTACAAAAGACTGTGACATAACATGAGAACTTAAAAGAAAGGACAATATTGCCTTAATCTTTATTTGGATTATGCCCCATATTTTAGGTGTATTTATCTTTTGAACATGAAAGTAAAAGTTTCTCTGAGGAGCCTGAATATATTTTGTTGGTTTAGATCCAAGTAAACTAACATAAGCAGATTTTTCTGAGGAACGAATTTGACTTTTTCTGTTTAAACAAAATACTTCTCCACTGGCCCCTTGGCATATTTCCCAACAGAGTTTTCACAAAGAGCTACTGACCTAAAAAACCTGTTATGAGAACCATTCAAAGGTAAATTTTCTGCCATTTTTATTGAACTTCTAACTTTATGAGGTAAACACTATCTCTGTCCTCAAGGAGGTCAGGATCTAAGGAATAAAAACAAACTACTTCTAAGACTGTCCCTGCACGATCTCTTCTGTGATATGGAGCAAGTGTTTTCACCCACCCTTTAGGAGGCCCATTTAAAAAATGAGTCATAATGTATTGTCCAAGTGCTTTCCAATCCTTAGATGAGAAGTACCATGTGAGTGCCAACAGTTATGAATATTTGTTTCTTTGACTCACCTCCCTTTGATGAAAAACAGTGAACATTTTATTATTTGAACTAAGTATTCCCAGACTGTTCATATTATAATCATGTTACTTCTGTGATTTTAAACCAAATGGTGTCTATTTGTCTAAAAGCCTGATGGAACTGTTGATTATGAATCCCAAGGGACCTGGTTTAAAATTGGCTCTCTTAAAACACAGGACACACATACACACAGCATGGATAGTTATTGCATGGAAACCCTGCTGGTTGGTTAAGCCTCTGCTTGCTGTGTCTAAACCATTTGGCAGGCATAACAGTCTTCCTTTTCTTCACAAGCCTAAATTCATCCCATTTGGCTGACAAACAGAAGACCTCCATCAACCAAGAAACTCATTTAACCATGCTAACTGGTAACTAATTACTCCTCTAAAACTGGGAAACTTTAGCATCAAAAAATTTAAAATAATGTATCAATACTTACTAATTTTTGTTTTCTGTCTAGTTTTTCTTTGCTGATATTTATGATAAGGTAACTCATGGCAATTTTTTTCTGTAGGGCTTGATATTTTCTTTAAAATGTTAAAATCATTGTGATTTTAAATATTATCTTCTTTTTCAAATATATTCATTTTCCTTCCCTTTTGTAGAGAGCTACTTCTTGTAACTATGTGTGTATGTGTATGTGTGTGTATGTAAGTATGTATTTACACACAAACATGGAAGTAAAATAGCTTTATAAAAGTAACCAATTTATCAGGAGATTCTGCAAATGTTTCCTACGTAGTCCTCTATTTCTGTGAAAAAAATGAAGGAAGATGTGTTACTTTCCTTTTATTCCTGAAGGCCAAACTTGAGCAATTAAAAAAAATCATTTTTTTCCTTTTTATTATTTTAATCACTATACAAATTGTCATTGTTTCTGTTAATTTCACTTTGCTTCAGTTCATGTATTTTCATATTTCCTTGCAATCTTCTTATTTTGTGTCTGGTGGGCACTGAAAATGCTTATTTTATTGACGTGACTTGGCTTGACATTTCTTTTTTTAAAATATTATTTCATTTTCCCCAGTTCCACGTGAAGATAATTTTTAAACATTCATTTTAGCAATTTTTTGAGTTCTAATTTTTCTTCCACTCTTCCTCTCTTCCTCCCTTAATCCTTTCTGAAAATGATAGGCAATTTGATATAGTTTATACATGTGCTATCATTTAAAAACATTTCCATATTCGTCACAATTGTGAAAGAAGAGATATTAAAAGGGGAAAAACATGAGAAATAATACTGTAAATGAAATAAATATGCTTCCATCTATATTCAGAGTCCATCAGTTCCTTATCTGGGTGTAAATAGCATTTTCATTCTTCAAGTCTTTGAATTTATCTTGGATCATTGTGTTGCTTAGCATAACTGAGTTATTCCTAGTTGATCATTGCACAATGTTGCTATTACTAAGTACAATGTTTTCTTAGTTCTGCTCATTTCATTTTGTCAAAGTTTGTCAAAGTCTTCACAGACTTTTCTGAAATCTTCCTGTTCATCATTTCTTATTGCACAATAGTATTCTATTACATTTATATACCACAGCTTGTTCAGTCGTTCCCCAGTTTCTAATTCTTTGCTACCACAAAAAGAGCTGCTATAAATACTTTTCACATGTAGATTCTTTTCCTTTTAATGATCTCTTTGGGATATAGACCTAATAGTGGTATTGCTTGGAAAAAGGGTATGCACAATTAGGTTGCCTTTTAAGCGTAATTCCAGATTACTCTCCAGAATGGTTGGATCCGTTTTCAATTTCATGAAGAATGCATTAGTGCCCCAACTTTCCCACATAGTCTCCTGAATTTATCTTTCATATTAACCAATATAATGAACTGGGAAGAGGTTACCTCAGAGATATTTTAGTTTGCATTTCTCTATTCAAAAGTGATTTAGAGCACTTCTTCATATGCCTATAGATAACTTTGATTTTTTTGAAAACTACCAGTTGAGCTCTTTTTTTTATTTATCAATTGGAGAATGTCTCGTGTAAAATTAATTCAATTATCTATATATTTGAGAAATGAGTCCTTTATAGGAGATATTTAATGTAAAGATTGTTTCCCAGCTTCCTGCATTCCTTTTACTTTTTGATGGGTTGGTTTTGATCGTACAAAACTTTTTGAATTTAGTAAAATCAAAATTATCTATCTTATATTTTTTAATGCTCTCTATCTTGTTTGGTCATGAACTATTCCTCTCCCCAAAGAACTAATAGGTAGAATATTCCTTGCTCTTCTAATTTGTTTATGGTGTCAAACTTAATGTCTAAATCATGCCAAAGGTCTGTCACATCTAACTTTTGTAATATTCATTTTACCTTCTGTAACAGCAAGTACATACACAGGAGGGACTGCTGCATAGGTTCTTCTAAGGAAATCAACCTTAAAAGGGGTAAACAATGTTACTTTAATCAAGCACATATATCATTAACTCAATTTAGTGGGGAAAGTCAGTATTGTGAACTTCAATAAAAATACAAACAGAAATCACAAGAAGAAATTACATACAGAAAGACCAACAGGGCTTCCAACTGTCTGATCATAGACAATATATATACATGGTTACCAGAGAAAGAAGCACCAATATTTGAGTTGTCAAAGCAGAGGGATGAGGGGGACCCTTAACAGCTACACAGAATCTCCTCTGGCCTAATCACACAAATAATCTTTCAGTGATTTGATCCCCAAAGCAAAACCTCACCTCAGGGTATATATACAATTTTCATAGCTAAAAGTCCCAACCCTGGTAACCCAGTGCCTCATTAGCAATCAACAAAGGATGTGTGTCTTTATATAGAACAAGCCTCCCCTAAACAAGCTTCCCTTAATAGCCCCACCTGAAGCCTATTAATGTTCAGGGAAGATTTTTAACTTCCATCACACGTCCTTAATTTATTTCTTTTTTTTATTTTTGGTTGGTTTATTGAGTTCTGACAGGGGACAGTTGAGGTCCCCTACTAGTTTAGTTTTGCTTTCTAGTTTGTCCTATAACTCAAATTCTCTTTTAAATATTTGGAATGGATCCATATATGCTTAATATTGATATTACATTATTGTCCATGATTGTCTATGGTATCTTTAAGCAAGACGTAGTTTCCTACCTTATCTCTTGTATGAGATAAGGTTATGAGATAAGGATTGCTACCCCTGCTGTTTTTTGTTTTATTTTATTTAGCTTCAGCTGAAGCAGAATGTTGTGCTCCAATACCTTATCTTACTCTGTGTATACTTTCTGCTTCAAGTGTGTTTCATAATGTATTATAGGATTCTGGTTTTTGTTCCACTGTTTTCCTCTTACATTTATGGGAGAGTTCACCTCTTACCATTACACATTCTTCTTCCTATCTGTCCTTTCTCTTCTTTCACCCTTTACCAGAGTTTTGCTTCTGTGTACCACCTCACCTGATCTTCTCCTTTTTTTCCGTCTCCCTTTCCCTTTGCTTTATTTCCTCCTATCCTATTTTCTTGTTGAGTGAGATAGATTTCTATGTTAAACTGACTGTGCATAGGATACCCTCTTCAAGCCAATACTAATGACAGTAAGTTTCAAGAGATTCTTGTCTCCCACCCTCCCATGTTCTTCTCCTTGGTAATGGGTTTTTTGTGCCTCTTTTTGTGAAATGATTGTATTTCTCCCTTGTACCTCTCATTGTACCTCTCCCTTCCTTCTTCATCCATTGTAATTCTGTTTCTTGTCTCTTATTTTTTTTCTGTTATTACTTCAGATTCACCTGCTATGTACACATGTTCCTTGTAATTGTACTATTAGTGATACAATTTTTAAGAATTACAAATATCATATTCCCATGTGTCTCTTATATTTTATTCTCACTTTTTAATTGCTTGTACTTCTCTTGGGTCTTAATATTAGAGGTAAAATTTTTTGTTTAATTCTGATCTATTCATTTTGAAAGATTTAACTCCTATTTTATTGATTGGACAATTTTCCTTCTTGTATTGGACTTAATTTTGTCAGCTAAATGACTCTTGGTTGTAGTCCTAGATCCTTTGCTTTTTGGAATATCATGTACCATGGCTTCTGATGCCTTAAGGTTGTAGCTGCCAAGTCTTGTGTAATCCTCATATTTGAATTGTTTCTTAATGGCCATTAGTAGTATTTTTAACTTGACCTGAAAAGTTCTGAAATGTGACTATAATGTTCCTTGGAGTTTTTATTATGGAATCTCTTTCCTGAGGTGATAGGTGGATTCTTTCAATTCTTATTTCACCCCCTGGTTCCAAGATGGCAGGGCAGTTTTCTTTGATAATTTTTTGAAAGATCCTGTCCAAGATTTTCTTTTCAGTTGTGCCTTTCAGGTAGTTCAATGTTTCTGATGTGGTCTCCCTTGAATCTAATTTCCAGATCAGTTTGGTTTTTTTTTCCCCCAATAGGTATTTACATGTTCTTCCATTTTTTTTTATTCTTTTGTATTTATTTGATTAATCCTTCATGTCTGATAGAGTTATCAGCTTCCACTTGCTTTATTCTAACTTTTTCTCAATTACTTTTACAATTTCTTTTCCTTTTGGATAATTATATTCTTTGAGGAGTTTTTTTTTTTTCTTGAGTGGATTTTTCAGTTCCTTTTCCAGTTGGCCAATTCTCCTTTTTAGGCAGTTTTCCAGGTTATTGACTCTTTTTCTCATAATTCTCTTTCTTCACTTTACTTTATTTCCCAATATTTATTCTAGCTCTCTTATATGATTTTAAAGTTCCTTTTTGAACTTTTCTGTGAGTTCTTTCTCAGCTTGAGATCATTTCCCATTTTGTTCTTGTGTTTTGCTTATAGGTTTTTTGAGATTGTTGTCCTCTTCTGAATGTCTATCTTGATTTTTCCTTTCATGATGATAACTTTCTATGGTCAGATTTTTAGTTTCTGTTGTTTATAGCTCATCTTTATTTTTATTTTGCTTTTATTCTTTCTTTAAAATTTTATCTCTGAATTTTGGGTAAGAGGGACACTCTCTGGCATCTTGTGCCTGTGGTTGCAGGCCCTTACTGTTTCCCTGGTGTTGTACTTAGGGCACCAAGGAACCCTCATGTCTGGTACTGTGATGAAAGGGTGTGGTAAGGAGTGACTGGAATTACTGGAGGCTGTAGTGGTCTGTTAGCTTACCTAGTGCCAAGTTAAGGTCATAGGGGTTGTGCCTGGAATGTAGTGAAGCCTGGTGGGGTGTTTCTGCATCTCTCCAGGCTGAAGCACTGTAGCACAGAAGCATGTGGAGGTCTGGTCACTAGAGAATCCTTGTTTCCCTGGTGCTACACTGAAGTAAAATGTGGTTTTCAGAGCTATGCCAAGGTACATTGAAGTCCCACTGTGGAAATTTGCCTGCTCCACCACACTTGGCCTCAGGTTCTCCCACCACCTTTCTGGGGTGAGTCTGGCTGTTGGTTTATTCAGGTACTTAGGTACTTCTTGGAATGTACTTTCTTTTTGCCTAAGTTTCTGCTGTTCTAGTATTTGCTTTGGCATGCTATTTTACTGTTGTTTTGATGTTAATATAGGAGAGTTACAGTGATTTACTGTTTAGTCCATCATCTTGACTCCTGGACATCAAACTTGATATTTCTTACAGTACTATGATAATTCTTCACATTGATGTCTTGCAATTTGTTTTTAATACTATAAATTATTTAATATAAATATATTATTATTAAATATCACTGTAAATAAACATTATTTGCAATTTTTTACTATTAAATAAAATAATTTCATGTTATATGTATGGTATGTGTCTGTATGTTACATGTGTGTGTATATATTTATATGCAGTTCTGCTTCTAGTTGATCTTTGTAGAAGAAAAATAGAGTTTTCCAAAAAAGACATTTTCCAAAATTCCTAGGCAAAGCTAGTTTTTCTTTAACTTTTCAAATGTTTTACTGATCCTTTTGTCATATTTGTCATTGGCCACCAGCCCACCATTCCATAACTCCAAGTAGAAGTTCCCTTATAACAAGTATGTCTTGTAAAGCCATTAAGTAATGATATTCACTGTATCTGAGAACTCACATTTCATTTTGTATCCTTTAGTTTGTAACTTCTTTATTGGTTGCTGTATGACATGCTTCCTCATCAGTCTTTCTTTCCACTTCTTTAACTTTTTATTTGAAGTCTGAGTTCCAAATTCCATACTTCCCTCCCTGAGATGGAGTCAAGCCTTATATAGAGAGTTTGGACCCTCCTTTCTTCATTAAGAAATAGAAATCTGATGTTTAGTCTGAACCTGAAAACTGAATCTCTTAAACTAGTAATAAAGTAGTAGATAGATGTAATTCTATCCTGACACTCCCTCTCTTCCTGAGGAGAGTGGAGTAGTCAAGCTATGGTCTCAATACCACAATTCCCTGGCACAGTTAAAGTCTCCTTTGCAGAAAGGTAGGGGTGAAAGTGACTAGATATTACTATATGCAGCCTTAAAAATTATTAGTTTGGGGGATTTGGTTTTCCCTTCAGCAAGCTGAATTGGAGTTCACATGGTTCAGTGCTCCTTTGCTCTATATTTGCTCTGTAAATCACTGTTGCCATCCTCACCCCACCCCTCACCAGATTAGTTGCTTTGTTTCTAGTTCTGACTGCACTCATTTTGATTTTATAGAAACTTTTTGATTTTATGTAATCAAAACTCTTCATTTTATCCTTAATCGCAATTCTAGATGGTACAGTGAATAGAGCACCAAGTTTGAATCAGAAAGACTCATCTTCTTAAGTTCAAATCTGATCTCAGATACTAGCTACCTGTGTGACCCTGTGCATGTCACTTAACCCTGTTTGCCTCTGTTTCTTCATCTGTAAAATAACCTATTTAAGGAAAAGGCAAATCATTCTAGTATCTTTACCAAAGAAATCCAAAATTGGGTCACAAAGAGTTGTATATGATTGAAGTAATGAGTAATTAATAAGTAATTCTCCTTACCAGTTTGAACTGATATTTCTTTCCTTTGTCCCCCATTTTAAAAGTGACATTACTTTTTTTTCTGAGTCTTTAATTTATTGTGGTATATGGTATATTAGAAACGTTAAACCTATTTTTGATGGACTAACATTATTTTCCCAGCACATTTTATTAAATAAGTAATCCTTTCCCTCGCAGTATCCCTAGCCTTATCAGATATACTAGGTTTGATTACTTTTAGTTCTTTTCTAATTACTCCGTTCCATTGATCACATTTTCTTTCATTTTGAGTCAATACTAAATGGTTTCCATGATTACTGCTTTTAAATATAATTTGAGAAGGTACAGCTAGATCTTCCCTATGATTACCCCTCCCCCCATTTTCCTTGAGATTCTTTATCTTTTATTGTTGCAAGCAATTTTAAAATCCTTTGTCATTCTATCTAGATAATGACTTCTTGAAAGTACACAATTATTATCAGGGCATTTTCTTAAAACCACTTACTTCTGGGGAAATTTTCTGTCTATCTATCTACACACGTGTACTCACAGTATGAGTATATGCACATATATGTATATATATACACACATACACTTGCTCACATACATAACTATATATATATATACATAATAAATATATATACATATACACATACATACACATGTATAATCTAAATATTTTGTATTTTAGACTTTAATCAATTTATTTGACCAGTGTTATTAAATCTGTAAATTTTTGTAGGTAATATTCTCCTTTGTGTTACATTGCTATAGCCCACCCTTCATCAATATTTTCTTCTCCATTAAAAATTAAACTTTTTGAGGTTAGAACTGTTCATATTTTTTCCATTTTTCCCCAGTGCTTAGCAGATTTTCTGTTGCTAAAGTCAGTCCTTAATATATGCTTGCTGATTGAATGACTATCATAAAATATATTTTGTAGTTGTACTTATATAATTTCTTGAGACATCTTGGTACATGGACTTCTAGATACTTTATAGATTCTGTAATTACATTGAATAGGATTTATTTTTCTTTAACTTGTTTCTGAGGTTCCTTAGTAATATATTAAAAAGCTGTTGATTATTTTGTTGCTTTATTTTATATCCTGCTTCTATATGAAGCTACAAAATTTTTAACCACTCTTTAAATCATGGATATTTGATTGTTTCTAATTCTTTACTACTATCAAAACATTCCAAAAATTTTTTTTTATACTTGGATCATTTCTATTTTTGATCTGCTCAGATTGGTCTTAGCAATGGAATCTTTGGGTGAACATTTGGCATTTTTTATTTATTTTATTAGTGTAATTATAAATTGATTTTTAGCATAGTTGGGGCAAATCATAATTTAACCAACAATCAGTTTGTATTTTCAGTAAACTTTCACATAAATTATTTTTTTTATGATGACTATGTGATAGATAGAGAAGTTTCCTCATGTTAAAAGTATGGAAATGGAAAAACAGATTGGAATGACTGAAAATGAGAGGGTCCTAATATTTCTCTCCTTCGACATAAGTGATATCTTTTTTCAGAATGAGCATCTTCAGTGTAGACAGATAGTCACACCCAATTTGTATGCTTTAATTTTGTTCAATTATTATTCTTTTGCAGCTTCAGTCTACAAAAAATGATAGGTCTGACTCAGACTCTAAAGGCAGACTAAGTAATTTGGAAGTCAGTGTGTAATTTGGTCATTTGGAATATTTATGAATCTTGTGTGACTACATATTTTCCATATATCAGGCATTCTTTGAGTCATGCTTCTAACTTGGAGACAGGCAGCATCCCATGATTGCCTTTGCAGCTGAAATACGCTGCATCTCTAAAACCTGGTGAAATTGATAGAGTCTCTCTCTTTTTTCATGCTTCTTGCAGAGAATGAAGATCACAGTTCATTCACAGGATAGGTTCACCCATGGGCTGAACTTGTTAGAGAAGGACTTCCTACTACTGCTTTCTGTTGTACACCTTTATTCCAAGATTTATCTTGACCTGGGGTTTTTGTTGCTGTTGTGTGCCATTTATCCTCTGTTTCAGATGTAGCAGTGATCCTCCCCAAAGCAAGTGTTTGAGCCATGGGAATCTTTGAGCCAGGATTCAGGGTGAACTGATGCCACCACCCTGACAGAAAAGCTCTGAAAAGCCACATCCCTGGAACTGAGCTTGGGAGGTAGATGTGACGGAGTTGGAAATGGTACTCATGGGGTGCTTGGGTGTCTGTGTTTGGATCCCAGTTCCAAAATCACATTTCTCCCTAGTCTCAAAAGCCTAGTCTCAGACAGTTTCTCTTCAGTATTGTTCTAAGGTTGCAGATTCTCTAAAAACTCTTGCCCACTGAAAAGTGTAACAATAAATCTTTGTAACCTTGACTTCAAGAATGCTTGAGTATGTCAATTCATTCCAGACCACCCTGTCCAGTACTCCAGTCCTTAAAGAGCCCCTGAATTCACCCACATTTCTAACACCATTAGTACTGTGCTATATGCGAACTGAAATGAGCTATAAACCCAATACCCATTCCCTTCCCTAGAAACTAAAATAGTATAAGTGGGGAGAGGACATTAAGCATCCTTGTGGGCTGAGGAGCAAATTTCTTTAATTGCCATTATAATCATCTGAGTAAACATTCCTTTGTAAAAATTAAGTCAATGGTTAGTGGTTAAATGAAGCATTCATGAAGGAGATCACCCCCCCTAAGATTCAGGGAGCACTTATGTGGAGGCTAGAGTCACTTGCAAAGAGCCCATTCAACTCCTCCTTCCCCAGTCCCCTTAAGGATATCAGAGAACCCTGGGAGAGGGGTAAAATATAATTTAACTGGCCTTCAGGATGTGGGGTATAGGGTAGTCCGTGTTACATACTAAGGGTATCTCTAGCAAATGGTTCTATTCAGAATCCTGTTTGACCCATTTCTCTGAATCAAACAACGTTTTTCTCTATCATGGCTTGGAATACAGATGAAATATAATTTTTTTAAAACTGACATACCCTAAATTTTGGTAATGAGTTTTTTTTCCCCCAGAACTATTTCAGTTAAAAACATAGAGAGGAGAGAAGAAACTAATGGCCACACCTTTCCCTTGTTCTTTTTTCAGTGCTGGGATAAGAGAGATTCCTTTTAAATCTCTATTGGAGGCTGAAGAAAGTTGCTGTTCATAAATTCCACACCTTTTGGAATGTTTTCTTTTACATTGTTAGTACTTTCCAGGCCAGTGAAATTATTCATTTCCATTACTCTGTTTATACTGATTATGACATCTATTTTTGGAAGTAGAAATGGTAGATCGTGGAATCCCATAAGAGAGAATCTTTTTTCTCCTCTATTAACCATTATAAAAGAGTTTGTCTATTTTGCTATCTATAACCAGAGAATGTATGGCAATTGTTTTAAGTTTTCCAGTAAGAATAGACTTGTTGTTTGTATATTTACTTACCCCTTCCTTGTATCTTTCTGGCTTTCTGATACATCAGCAGTAATTTATTATTCCTCCCAGTTAAACTAAAGCTTGACAGTAGGGAGCCCATCCTGTATTGATTTGGCCATGAGATAATAGACCCCCATTTTCTTCCCTATTATATCTGTGAATGGAATTGGTCTTCTTAATTGTGTTTCAGTAAAGGATCTATAGTATCTGTGTGATTTCTTATTCTCTCAAGATTTAACTTCTATGATAGTGCATTTAATGTCATACTTGAATTGTTTCTTTCTGACTGCTTGTAATATTTTCTCCTTCACCTGGGAATTCTGGAATTTGGCTGCCATATTCCTAGGAGTTTTCCTTTTGGGATCTCTTTCAGGAAATGATCTGTGGATTCATTCTATTTCTATTTTACCCACTGGTTCTAGAATGTCAAGGCAGTTTTCCTTGATAATTTCTTCAGAGATGATGTCTAGGATCTTTTTTTGATCATGATTTTCAGGTAGTCTAATAATTTTCAAATTATCTCTCCTGGATCCATTTTCCAAGTGAGCTGTTTATTTCCAATGCGTTATTGCACATTGTCTTCCATTTTTTCATTCTTTTGTTTTGCTTTATCATTTCTTGATTTCTCACAAAATTATTAGCTTCCATTTGCTACATTCTAATTTTGAAGGAATTATTTTCTTCAGTGAGCTTTTGGATCGCTTTTTCCATTTGACCCATTCTTCTTTTCAAGGCATTCTCCTCCTCATTGGTTTTTTGGACTTCTTTTGACATTTGGGTTACTCTAATTTTGAAAATGATACTTTCTTCAGCATTTGGGAGGGTGTCCTTTAGGAAGTTGTTGATTTGTTTGTCATGATTTTCTTGCATCACTCTCCTTTCTCTTCCCAGTTTTTCCTGTACTTCTCTTATTTCATTTTCAATATCCTTTTTGAAGTCTTCCATGGTCTGAGACCAATTCATATTGTTCTTGAATGCTTTGGATGCAGGAGCTTTGACTTTTTGTCATCTTCTGGTTGTATGTTTTGATCTTTCTTGTCACCAATGACATAAGAAAATACCTCTTTCCTGAGAAGGTAAGAATTTATAATTTGTTCCTTTTCCCTTTTTGCTTATTTTTCCAGTCAATTGCTTGACTTTTGAGCTCCTTGTTAAGTGTAGGGCTCCAGAAGCAGCCTCTGTTTCAGCAGTGGCTCCTGCTGCCTTGGAGCTACAGCTGGGACTGCAACCAGAACTCTCAGTCAGTTGAGAGACCCTTCCCATCGACCTTCAAAGCTGTGTTTGTTATTTGTGGGTTGAGATGTTTGAAAAACAGCTGCTGCCAGCAATTCCTTGAGTCCACTAAGGTCTGCTCCAGCTTTGTCTCCATCCATTGTGGCCCCCATGGTGAATTCTGCTCTGCCTGGTGTGCTAGATTCTTTCTGTGGATCTTCCAGATTGTCTTGGGCCAGAAATTTGCTTCACTCTGTCCTTTTGGGGTTTCTGCTACTCTTGAATTTGTTTAGAGTTATTTTTTTTACAGGTTTTTTGAGGGATGGGGGGAGGCAGAGAGACCAAAGGTCTTGGCTTCTACCTAGATAGTTTCCTAAGGCACATTGTAGTTAAAATGCTTATTCTGAAATGAAATCTTTAATCACTAAAAATTTGTCTTTTCTGTTTATTTTGGTTTGGGTAAGTATGTTTTTGTTTGTTTCTTTGCTTATTTGTTTTTACTGACCTATATGTAATCCACTATGAAGCCTTCAGTAGCCCAAAGATGTGGTGCTTAATATTTCCAAAGAGATGAATCAGTTTGAGCATTTTCAGCCTCACCTAGTATTACCTGAGACATCCTATGCCTTGTTTATATAACCATTGAAAAATAAATGTGGAGATATAAATTGACTTTCAAAATATTTTCTGACCTTTACCTAGGATCATAAAGAGCTGTGAAAATTTTGCTTCAACTTGTCTTGTAGGCATTTCATAGGCTTATCATAAATTTGATACTGTCATAGTAATATCCTGCCTCTTTTATAGTAAATACCACTCATAACAGTGAATGCTTTGTGGCAAGTTCACTTTTGTGATATATTCTTAAAATGTATCATTACCATATACAGATAAAAATAATTCTAAAAATCAATGATTTCTTAATTGTTGAATGTGTCAAAATTTAAATGAGCTTCTATGTGTAAGAAGGCTGATGTAGAGTAAAGAGGTATACCATAGAAGGACTTTAGTCTAAGCCTAAGAAATCATACTGATTTTAGAATATCTTTTCCCTAATCCTCCACTCAAGGGACATTTTACTCATGCAATGAGTATGGAATATAAAGCATTGATAACAGTGGATTTCATCTTTCCTTGTAAGTCCAGCATCTTAAGCTCTTTTTTCTCTGTGGCAAATTGGAAAATGTTCAAAGGCCAAATAAGTAGCTTAACCCCTGCCCCTTATCATGAAGATTTTATGCATGTTTGTGTTTTATAGATAAATATATTTTTATATGTATGTTGATAATACTATAGAAAGAAAAACATGGATTCTAATAAATAGGCCTCTGTTGTTGTGGTATTTATCCTTCATTTTTGAAGAGTATCTTGACATCAGAAAATGATGTTATGACTTACAATTGACTTTGATTTCAGTGAGGGAGGGTTGAGCCAGTCTCACTTTCTCCTCCACAGCCATCTGGATCCAGTGAAAAGATATTCATCAGGATGACTGGAGATGGTTCAGGATGCAGTGGGAGACCCTGGCCCTTTAAAGTTAAGGCCTTTTTGGGTACTCATGTAGAGTGAATAGATCTCTTTAAGAAGTAGACAATAGATGACCCCTTTAACTAGAAAAAGAAAAAAATCAAGGTGGAACGGTAAGCCCCTCAGGGTGGAAGGGTAAGCCCCTCAGGATGGCTGTTTCAAAAAGAAACAGTTACCACTGACATTCATTCTAAGCCAGGAAGGTCCAAAATATCATCCATTAAGTGGAACTTAGGCAAGGGCCTATTGTTTTCTAATCCATGGGCTTCAGAGTGAAATGGATTTGAGGTAGAACAAAAGAAAGAAAAAAATCTAGAAAGAAAGAAAGAAGTCAGGAAAGAAAGAAGTTTAGAAAGGAAGAAATCTGAACAGGAATCTAGAAATCTAGAGAGAAAGAAAGAAATCTAAAAAGATATCTAGAAAGCTAGAAAGAGATCTAGGAAGACATCTAGAAAGAGATCTAGAAAGAAATATAGAAAGAGTTTTAGAAATCTAGAAAAAAATCTAAAAAAGAGATCTAGAAAGAAATCTAGAAATCTTGAAAGAAATCTTGAAAGAAATCCAGAAAGAGATCTAGAAAGAGATCTAGAAAGAGGTCTAGAAAGAGACCTCTAAACAATAGATAAACCTGCTCTATCTATGATCAGGTGCTGATGCTCATCAACTGACTTTTGACATTCTGTCCCAACTATGTGTCATGTCTTGTCATAAATTCTAATTATAATACTAGAACTTTTTGTGAGAAAAGCACCTCTCAAACCCACTGTAGATATACATCTGAGGTCCTGTCACCCTGCATCAGCACAAAACCCCATTATATTGCAAAGAAGTCCATCCATTGGATATCTCTGCCTCCTGTCCTGTATCACATCATAACTAAGGAAAAATTGAGGAGTGATTCCAACAACCTGAATTCCATGCTAGGGGAAGGGAAAATATGTCAAATTGAAAGAGTTCTCTCTTTGCTTATTATCCTTCATATACTACTGTTAAGTAAATTTCTATTGGGGAAGAATTATATGGTGTACAAATGTTTCTTCTCGTTCCAATTTTACATCTGAATCACTATACCATTTAAGTCAGACTTGTTCCACAAAAGGTTCCCCTTCAAGAGGAAAACATATTTGATGGAGAATCATCTTCTGACTCTTCAGGAAATTCTGCTTCACTCAAGTATTTCTACTACCCTTCTAGCATCCTTCTAGGATTGAGGAGCCCCAGAAAGAGCAAGGAATTAGTGGTTCTAGAGTGTCAGTACCTTTCCCCAGGATTCCCTTTATTCATTCATAATATTGATGGACAATAAGGTTTGGGTTAGTTCCTCTTCATTGAAGAAATGCCCCTTCCGGCTTCTTGGCTCTGATTGCTGCTTTATCCTAGAAATTCTCTATTTTGTCAAAAAGTCAATGTTTTCTAGGAAATCCTATTTTCTTCAAGATACTTAGTCAAGGAATTCTCATGGTAGCTAAGCAGATGGGGGCAGGGGCAATAGGTAGAGTGCAGAGCCTGGAATCAGGATGTCCTGAATTCAAATCGGTCTTCAGACTCTTAATAGCTATGTGACTCACTTAAGCTCTTTCAGTCTCAGTTTCCTTATCAGTATAATGGAGATCACAATAGCATGTGCTTTATAGGATTTAAAGACCAAATGAGGTTATTATATGTATATAAATATATACCTTTTAAATATGCAAATATGTAAATGTAAAGTGCTTTGTAAACATTAAAGCACTATATAAATGATAACCATATTTATTACTTTACCATAGCCTCTAGTTGCTGCCATTTTCTCAGGTCATGTAGTGTCATGGTGTCATCATGTTCCAATTCCAGGAAATTCTTTATTTCTCCTGTTTTTGTCTTTGGAGAAATGAGAGGATTTTGGAGAGGAGGTACAGAGTCTGCACAAAGTGAAAGTTCAAATCCTTAAGGACACATGCCTACTTTCTCCATGCAGTCCTTCTTTTCTATGCATTTCTCAGCATTGAGCTTTAGTCTGACCTCTCCATTAGTATGTTTTATTATTTTTAAAAGTCAAGCACAACAATGTGCCCAAAATTATACCAAAGATTACTCAATCATTCTCAATGTCATGCTAATGAGTCAGTGAGTACACTAGTTGATGATTCTCTTCACAGCCATTAAGAAGTCATCAGCATCCAACATGTGATATATGCTGGGGCATTTACACTTTTAACTTAATTAAATTGAATAGACATTTTCTATAAGCTGCTCTGTTTGGCATCAACTTCAGCAACAATATGTCTTTGCCTCCACCCTCCCATCCTAGAATAAAATGAGCACCTAAAATTTCATTACTAAGAAGAATTAAGCTTTTGATACTCTATAATTTCTCACCTCTCCCTCAGCTGTCTCTCCCATTTTATTGAAGGGCAGGATGGTAGAGAATTAACTCCTTCCTTTGTAGAGGACTCACAACTTTTCTGGTAAGTCAGTTTTCTGTCAGTTGATCTGCTTGACACTCATTTCTGAGAAAAGCATGCCTTCAATCCAAGTACCTACAACAACCCCAACCCCTTTTCAGCTTCCTTTTGTACTGTGTTCCCTTATTAGATTGCAATTTCCTTGAGGGCAAGGACTGCCCCTTTTTCTTACTTGTATACCCAGCACTTAACAGGAAGCTGACACAGTTGGTAATAAGAAAATGTGTATTGGATTGAAAATATCCAAGGCATTTTCTATATACAATGCCTTAAATTTTGCCAAAGTTTTTGATCCAGTTTCAAATATCATCCAGCCAAGTATCGGTCACAGGAGCCTGAGATAAAATAGTATGCCAGATTGCCTTGACCAGTCACTGTTACTGTATTCTCCATTTTAAGTTAAAACACACATCATTTTCATTGCTCCTACATCACTATCTCCAACATTTTTTGTTTTATTTTTGTCCTGTCCAAATCCTTTGGTACTGTCATGTAGAAATAACCTCAAAGACGAATGTTCCCAGTATATGATCTAGTGGATTGTTAGCTGATAGTCAAAAAAGCTTGTTTCTTTTTGATAGCTAAGACCTTGACAATATATTTTATTTCTCTATCTCAAAAACGCTGAAGATCACGTTTGATCTACATCTCTTCCAAAGCTGTATTTACAACATGATGTTCTAAAGTGAACATAAACACAGATTTTAAAAAATACTAGATGCAATAGCATGGTATTTTGGTCACAAGCTGTTGAACTTTCTAACTGCTCAATACTGGTCAAGACAGTTAACTTTCAGGGAATTTTTCTTCTCACCTCTTCCTCTGGAAGTCTTTGGCCCACCACAATATTTAGTTAAAACTTACAACATGAGGACTTAATTCACCCTTTTCCTTCACCCTCCTTCAAGCAAAGCTACTTTGTATGCACTACATATTTCTTCTACATCTTAGCCCCAACTCCAGGAGAACATAAGCTCCTTGGGCAGGGATTTTTTCATTTTTCTAGCATAGTGCCTTGCATATTGTAGGCACTTATTAAATGCTTGTTCTTTACTCAGATGTAAGAAGTGACTAATAATCTTTCTAATGCCATATCATGTGATTGCTGTTAAAAAATGCTTCGCAAGTTTTAAAATGTGACTAAAATATGAGTATTAATAAGAATAAGTCATGGCCAACTTCCACTTAGGAAGGGACAATTTCCCAGTTTGTGAGACAAATAATCAAGAAAAGCCCAGGAGAAGTCAAAAAGAGTCAGATGTGATGGAAAATAACTAAACAACAATAATATATATGTCTTTACATATATATGTATATACATTTATACACATATATTGGAAAGTAATTAACAATATATGTTGCAAGTGTCCAGAAAACAGTACAAATAGCGATTTTCTCTATTTTCTTTCTACATTCTAGTCTCCTTTTTAGTCATATGACTTTCCATCATCATTTCTAACAAGGAAATAAAAGAATTCAACCAAAAATTTAAATTATTCTGGATACTTGTTCATATTTTGACCAACAACTTTGATAAAGGAAAGAAACAGCAAGGTGTTTGGTTTGTTGTTTTTTTTTGCCACAACATTATTTCATTATAAATTGTACTTTTTTCTATCCTCAAACATAGATGATGAAAAATTGCTTACATTTATTTTCACAGTATTATATGACATATAAATATCCTTAATATTCTGAGTCTATAAATACTGAAAATATATGCAATGCATAATACACATATGTAATGTGTTTATAACAACAGGATTATGTAATTCACCAGAAAGGACATTAGTTTAGGAGTTAAAGGACTTGGATTCAAGTTCCATTGTTAATATTTATTGTCTTTGTGACCTTGGAAAAATAATTTAACTTTTCCCGTACCTCTGTTTAATCATCCTTATAATAAGAAAATGGGCTAAATGTCTTCATAAATCCCTTTTAGTTTTAATATTGTGATTAACTTCCATGCAATTGGGATATAAAATTCATTTTAGTGGTGGAATTTTAGTAGCATTACTCAAAACTGAGAGAGGAAGAAAGAGAAAATAAGAAATCAAACTATATTTCTAACCTAACCTAACACACACAGAAGATAGCTGAAGCAAAGCTAAATAGTTTGAAAGAATATAAGATTTCTGAGGACAATTTCTTGCTTGCCTGTTAGTTTTCATTATTTCTTTGTTTTTATTTCTTTTTCTTGCTTCACCAATGCTTTGAATACAATGGATTCTTAATAAATGCCTCCTGAAATGTTGGATTTAAGGTTAAATATGGTAGGTATTTTAGGTAGTATGGATAGAAGCCAGAAGTTTGATTTCAATAAATAATCAATATTTATTAAGCACATATTATATTCCAGGCACTTTGTGAAATACTAGATATACAAAAGAGGCAAAAGACAATCAATTCTTAGAGTCTAATAGGGGAGACAACATGCAAAGAAATATATTCAATGTAAGCTATATATTGGGCAAATAGGAAATAATTAAAAGAAGGAAAGCACTGGAATTAAGAGGAAGGTGGTATGATTTCAGTTGAAACTTAAAGAAAGTCAGGCATATTACCAGGCAGAGTATAGGTGGGAGAACTTTCTGTGTAGTGAGGATAGCCAGAGAAAATGCCTGAGTATGGTATACTGAATTTGCTATGTCTACTGAACATACAGTTGGAGATGTCTGAAAGGCAGTTGAAGATAGGTAGTTGGAGGTCAGCAAGGAAATTGGAGCAAGAAAGGTATGTTTGGAAATCATGACCATAGGGATGGTAATGATATCCATGGGTGCTGATGAGAAGACCAAATGTAATAGTATAGGGACAAAAAGTAATAGAGCCCAGGACAGGAATCTGCAGGACACATACCATTAGAGGGCATTATTTGGAGGAGGATACAGCAAAGGAGACAGAGGAGAGGGCAAATAGATAGGAGGAAAACCAGGACAGAGGGGTGTCCCAAAAACCTTGAGAGAAGAGAATTCAAGGAGTAGTGATCAATAGCATCAAAGACTGCAAGAGATATAAGGAGAATGTGAATTGAGAAAAGGTTATTCAATCTGACAAATAAGAGATCATTGGTAACTTTAGAGAGAGCAGTTTCCATTGAATGATAAGATTGTAGGACAGATTTTAAGGGGTTAAGAAGTGAGTGAGAGGAGAAAAAGTAGAAGTACCTATTGCAGAAGGTCTTTGTGAGGAAATAAATTATAAAGGGCAGAAGAGATATGGGAAGCTAGTTGGGAAGGAAGGGTCAAGTGTTTCCAGGACAGGGGAGTTATGGATGCATTTGTAGGCAGTTTTAAATGTCAGTAGAGAAGGACACATTGAAAATAAATGAAATAGTGAAGGTGACAGAGGGGGCAATCTTTTGGAGGAGACAAGATGTAATGAGATTGCTTGAATGAGTAAAGGAGTTAACCTTGGTAGGGGTAAGGATGCTTCATTATGTGAGATGTTGGAGTGAAAGGAGCAAAAGTGGGAGAAGACATCTGAAAGATAGGAGCTGAAGTAGAGGAGTGAAGAAGGTGTCCATGGTGAATGGTTTCAAGTTTTCTCTTTAAAATATGAGGCAAGAAGATTTTCACCTCAGAAAGTGGTGGGAGGGATAGTCATGGGAGGTGGATTAAATAGTTTTGGATGAACTGTTGTAGACAATGGGATAGTTAGTTGATAAGAGAAGTATAGTAGAGAAGTCCAGTAATGGTGAAGGCCCAGTTGAGGTTATGTAGACTACATGTGTATTGCATTCAATTAGAATGTTTGAATGACTTTCTTCATCCTTAGATTAGCAGCACTACACAGAAAGGAAGGCAATGAATACTGAGAGTGATTCAAAACTGAGGCTTGTCTGGAAATAATCATCTATGTTAACAGTGAGCAAAGGAACTTCTGAAAAGGACACATCCTCTATTAATACAAAAATCACTAATTCCTTTGAGACTTAATCTTAGAGAGTTGTCTCAGAGCTCAAATAATGCCCAGCATCACAAGGTTGATATATGTCAGAGACGGGACTTGATATTACAAGCAGCCAGAAGAAACAATTCAAGTATTGTGAAAATACAATCTGGATAACACAGGATTTAGCAGCTTCTACAATAAGGGATTGAAGGACTTGGAATATGCTACTTCAGAGGTCAAAGGAGTTAGGATTAAAACCAAGAAACACCTACCCAGCAAAACTTAGTACAATACTTCAGGGGAAAAATAGAATTTCAATGAAATAGAGGACTTCCAAGCATTCTTGTTGAAAGGAACAGAACTGAATAGAAAATTTGACTTTCAAATATAAGCATCAAAGGAAACATGAAAGGGAAACAGGAAAGAATATCCTTAAGGAACTCTTTAAAGTTGAACTGTTTACATTTGTACATGGAAAAATGTATATATGTATGTATATGTATACATACTTACACATATATAATATATGCTTGCATACATATCCATACATACTTGCATATACTCATATATATGCACATATATGTATATATATTTACATTCGTACATATATACATATACATACATATATACATGTTTTTTGACTCCAAGGGCTACTCTCTGTTTGTTATATTGTGTTGACTCTCAACATGTCTTAAAAAATGTCTTATTTCAGAAAACTTAAGGAATAACTTTCTAACTAAACTTGGAAATGTGTTGATAACAGTTGACATGCCTTTTTCTATTTCAAAAATCAGGTGTCGTTTTTTACCATAAAATTAGGGAATAGTACATATAACTATTTATTTTATGTGTGGATAAATTCTGGAAATACTGACCAGTACTAAACAGGAGCATTTGCATCCTTCAAGAGGAACTCCAAAATGATATTTCTAATGTGAATTCATTCATTCATTTATTCTTTTACTCAAAAATCTTGATGAAGTGCTTACTGTATGAAAGACACTGTGCTCAAAATACAAAATACAAATCCATCAATAAGCAGTTATTAAGCACCTGTTATATGTCATTAACTGTGCTGTACTGAGGATACAAAGTCAAAACAAACAAAAACCAATAGCAAGTGGTTCCTTTTCAACCTTCAGAGATGGATATGTGTACTGGAAAAAGCAAATGTATATGTATACATGTGAGGATGGGCTGAAATCTTATATATTCCAGAAAATAATGTGATGTTTTTGTTTTTTTGGTAATAGTCATTTAATCAATATTTACTGACTGGATAGTAATAATGAAAATGTTAAATATCAGATGAGAATGCTGTAGTGCCTGCCTTCAAAGACTTTCCAATAGATTATTCTTGGAGGTAGAGGAGAATGGCAGAAAGTAGGATTTACACAAATGAATGTAGAAGCAGGGACAATGTGAGAGGGGCAAAGGAAAAACCTCAAAAGGATTTCTCTGCAAAAATTTGAGGAGAGACAACATTCCGAAAATGGAGAATCAAAGAAAGAAATGATACTTTAGTTGGGTCTTGGAGATAAAAAGAAAGATGTTCTAAAAAGTATAATAATAAGAATCATATTTGTAACTCATGAGAACTTTTTCAGAATTAGGGTAGTTAGAGGGAATATATATATATATATATATATATATATATATATATTCCATATGTATATATATATATATATACATGTATATATGTATGTATATGTATATATGTACGAATGTAAATATATATACATATATGTGCATATATATGAGTATATGCAAGTATGTATGGATATGTATGCAAGCATATATTATATATGTGTAAGTATGTATACATATACATACATGTATACATCTTTCCATGTACAAATGTAAACAGTTCAACTTTAAAGAGTTCCTTAAGGATATTCTTTCCTGTTTCCCTTTCATGTTTCCCTTGATGCTTATATTTGAAAGTCAAATTTTCTATTCAGTTCTGTTCCTTTCAACAAGAATGCTTGGAAGTCCTCTATTTCATTGAAACTCCATTTTTCCCCTGAAGTATTGTACTAAGTTTTGCTGGGTAGGTGTTTCTTAGTTTTAATCCTAACTCCTTTCACCTCTGAAACAGCATATTCCAAGTCCTTCAATCCTTTAGTGTAGAAGCTGCTAAATACTGTGTTATCCAGATTGTATTTTCACAATACTTGAATTGTTTCTTCTGGCTGCTTGTAATATTTTCTCCTTGACCTGTGAACTCTGGAATTTGGCTACAATATTCCTAGGAGTTTTCCTTTCGGGATCTCTGTCAGGAAGGGAAGGATGAATTATTTCTATTCTACCCTCTGGTTATAGAATATCAGGGCAGATTTTCTTGATAATTTCTTCAACAATTATTTCTAATCTCTTTTTTTGATCATGATTTTCAGGTAAATTATTTTTAAGTTATCTCTCCTGGATCCATTTTCCAGTTACTTGTTTTACCAGTGAGATATTTCACAGTCTTCTATTTTTTCATTATTTAGGTTTTGTTTTATTATTTCTTGGTTTCTCATAAAGTCATTACTTTCCATCTGTTCCATTCCAATTTTTAAATAACAATTTTCTTTCTTTAGTGATCTTTTGCACCTCTTTTTCCATTTGGCCAACTGTGCTTTTTAAAGTATTCTTCTTCTTGTTGGATTTTTGCACCTCTTTTGTCATTTGAGTTAGCCTATTTTTAAAGGTGTTATTTTCTTCAGCATTTCTTTGACTTTTCTTTAGCAAGCTGTTGACTGCCTTTTCATGATTTTCTGGTGTGTTTCTCATTTCTCTTCCCAATTTTTCCTCCACCTCTCTTATTTGATTTTTAAAATTCTTTTTGAGTCCTTTCATGGTCTGAGACAATTGCATATTTTTTTGGAGGTTTTGGATGTGGAAACCTTGACTTTGATATCTTCCTTTGATAGTATGCTTTGTTATTCATCATCTGAAAGCTTGGAAGAAAATACTTTTCACCAAGAAAGTAGCCTTCTATATTGTTATTTTTCCTCCTTTTCGGATGAATTTTCCCAGTCAGCTACTTGACTATTTAGTCCTTTTTCAGGTGGAGGGAATACTACACTAGGCTTCAGAGGTTTTGTGTAGCTATTCTCTGAGATATCTCTAGAGACCTGTAAGTTCTCACTCCTTCAAGGTGGCATAATCAAGGGAGAGTTTACTCCTCTCTTGGCCTGCACTCTTGTCTGGCACGCTTTTCTGCCCTGCAATTGAGAGTAGGGTTCCCTCTCCACAAGCACCACCAGCTCTACTTCTCCAGTGCTCCTTCTCACCCCAGGATGTCCATTCAGGACTGAGACACAGATCATCCGCTTCATTCTCCCAGGGTCTTTAGGCTGAGGTCTCCAAAAGTAGACCTTGCTGCTACAGTGGCTGCCACCACCCTGGAACCGGGGCTGGGATCAGACTGTGCTCTCCTCTCACCCACGTGAAAGAGCTTTCTTAATGACCTTTGAAGCTGTCTTTGGTGTTTGTGGTTTGAGAAATCTGGGAACAGCAGCTGCTACCTATGATTCTGGTCCTGCTGCATGTCCCAGGCTTGGCTGCGCTCTGCTCTGAACCTGGTGTGATGGACCCTTTCTGGTGCCCTTCCAGGAAGTCTTGGGCTGTGAGTCTGTTTTACTCTGTCATTTTTGTGGCTTCTGCTGCTCTAGAATTGTTTAGAGTCATTCTTTACAAGTATTTAATGAGTTGTAAGGGGAAAACTAGAGTAGATCTGTCCTTTTAATCTGCCATCTTGAATTCACACTCTGAAAAACTTCCCAGAAAAGAAATATAAACTGTATGTAAGTAAGGAGACAGAAGATTTTCATAGGTCCAAATATAACAAAAGAAGAAAATACATATAATAAAGTCATAAAAAAGAATGAGTGCCTGGAACATGTAAACTAATGGCCTGGCCTTTAACTTTAGCTTTTATTCTTGTATAATTTCATTTTCCTGGAACAATGTGGGCTTCCTTTTCTCAGCTTCCAGACACTTCCTGTGGGGTTTGTGGCAGAGCCCCTGAAATGGTTTTTGTGGGACATTAGTATTCATAAGTGTGTATATTAAATTATGAGAAATTTTTAAAGTCCAATTCATATAGGTGTTGGGATAATGGGTTTTCAGTCAGTATTAGACATGAGCTGCCAAAATGATAGACGACCTTAGTTAGAGAAATTTCCCCCAAGTTTTCACGTGTATATCTTGGACCATATCCTTTTTTGTATGTACCATAGTATCTGAAACATAATAGGCACTTAATAAATGCTAATAATAAATAATAAATGACTGATTTTTTAAAGATAACTATGACTACTCACTAAAGATCTGGTTGCTTCCCCTTGTAATGGAGAAACTTCCATACCTTAACATAAAGGAGCAAAAAGTCAAGTGAACCAACTGAAAAAGAGAAATTTAGAATATGGTAAGAGAGAAAATGGGCAACTCTAAACCTTATGGAAGCTACACAGCAATTGCAAATATGATAGAAGCTATCCCTCCAGAAAAGATGATAAGGTCAGCTGAAAGAAAGATAATTATTTTGCAATAAGAATTCTGCAGAATAAGAGAAAAGAATCATCCTGGCCATATAGTCTCCTTATTTGTCTCTCTTTCTTAAATGAATTTTTGTCCTGAACTTCTTTATCTATATTCCCTGGCCTCATGTTTGTCCTGCCATGTAGTTTTCCTGAGCACATGTGTTCTCTGTATGTCTATCAACTACGCCCAATGGTACAGTAACATGGAGTAGAGTTTACACCATGTATGAATTTTTTCTTCTTTATTGGCTATTCAATTTGAATGAA
This sequence comes from Potorous gilbertii, assembly GCA_028658325.1. NCBI lineage: Eukaryota > Metazoa > Chordata > Mammalia > Diprotodontia > Potoroidae > Potorous > Potorous gilbertii. The sequence goes on along the minus strand of CM053769.1, from coordinate 83,575,224 downwards.
TTTCTTTTATTTTGAATTTATGTATCCTTCCATGGCTGTTGAACATGAACAAATTAGTATTTAATAAATACCAAGATCCAAGCTTTGGGGGTAAGAGCTCAATATGGGACAAAAAATTGCTGGGAAACCAGAAAGCAATTTAAAAGAAAGGGCCTACATATGCCTATGTAGACCAACATTTGTGGCACTAATGCAATATTCGCAGTATCTACAGGAGCTATGAATATGCTGGTGCAGTTCTAAATCACAAAATATAACATTCTCCACAGAGAAGGAGAAGGAAAGCAGAAGGCAGAAGGAAAACAATTTTTCAGACACCAGAAAGCTGAACTCAAATACCAGAAAGTCAAATCCATCATAGCAACAAAGAAATCCATCATAGTAACAAAGAAGTCTATATACATTATCAGGCCTTCCCACAGACAAACACACTCCTAGCTGCCTGTTTCCCAATCTGACCAACTTCCTCTTAGCTCTGCTCCAGATCCTTCTCCTCTTGTTCCACTCCTTCAGCAATCTCCTCCTACCACAGGCTTCATATAACTCAAATTCATGTGACTTAGTCTTCCATGTGACCCATCCAGGTCACATGGGCCTAATAATGAATGGGAAAGATCTTCCCATTTAAATTACCATTACATGTGGCCCCAAGATCTTTACTATTCATTACATAGGTCAGTGGGGCAACTGGTTCCAACAGACCTTTAACAGGGAACAGAAAATAAGAATATACAATAATAGCTCAGGGTGGAGCTTGAGTACAAGTGACCCATCACTCCCCCCTTCAATGAATGGGGTTCAAAACTGCCCCTTGGGGTAAGGGGCAAATTTCGCTTCTTCCATAGCTACTTTCTGCTGAAATTGGATGTAAAGCTTTGCCTACCCCAAAAGCTCTCATTTGAGGGGTCAATTCTTTAACTGGCATGCAGAGCTTGGTTGACTCCAGGTCCAGGGGTTATACATCTCAGTCATGGACTCTAGCTTAAGCCATCAGGCATCTACAAGTGGAGGGTACTAAGCTTGAAAAAAACAACTCTGACAAACAAGATGAACAGATGAAAAATAAAAAAGAAACAAGGAGGCAAAAACTAGAAGCAGGGTAGATATAGGGTCAGCCATGCTTGTAGAGTCCATGAACCCACTATCATAGCCTCCTTCACAGTTTACTATTTTCTGATTTGTAGTTTGGGGGGCATCATTCTGGCTAGAGGTATATTTTCATTAATCTGAGCTGGGCCCTGGCCAATTTCCTATTCTCCCTGCAGGTGTGATGAACTTGGATGCAGTTTCAGGAGGATCTCTAGGGGCTCTTCTTATTTCCCTTCTCAATCTAATATAAAGCCCCTTTTCTTGATACATTTTATATTGTTATGTGTTAGTTGGAATGCCATCTATTCTTCCAAAATTCTACCCCTGCTCTCAATGGAGCAGTAAACAATTCTTTTGTCAGTCTATTCTGACTTTGAATCCACTATTTACTGTTCTCTCTTGAGGAAATTTATCTTTTCCTCTGATTCTCACTATCCAAGATACCAACAATCTCTCATTCTTTAGGTGAACCAACTCAAAATATCTGACCTCCTGATGAGTAAAATCCTCAATTACCTCCCCAAACCCTGTCAGGATCTCCTGATTCTCCTGTTATGCCTTAGTATTGGGCTTGCTTCTCCCTGAGAAGTGAAGGGTACAAAAACAGCTTATACTTCAACAGTGACTACCATTGCCCTGGGGTTGGGATTGGGATGGAATTTCTCAACCCACTAACCTTCAAAGCTGTCTGGTGTTTGTGGGCTGAGAAATCTGGATATTGCAGTTCTGCCAGAGATTTGGTCCTCTAAGGCCTGCTCCAGTTCTGTTAGTGCTGGTATAACCCAAACCAAACTGTACTTTCCTCCCAGTCTAGTACGATAGACCCTTCTGATCCACTTTCAAGATTGTCTTAGGCTGGAAATTTGCTTCAGTTTGTCATTTTCTGACTTCTACTGCTTTGAATTAATTTAGAGACATTTTTACAGGTTTTTTGAGGGGAGAGAGGCTTGTGGGGAGAGTTCTATCAGGTCCCTGCTTCTTCTCCATCATCTTGGCTCCATCTCCTTAAAAAGAATATTTAATCACATTTTCTTTTCAAAATATTTTCATTAACAGTATTTTATTTTAGCAAATTTCAACAAGTGTTTGGTATCATTAATGAAAGTAAATAATTCTTTAATTTAACCCTTTTATGCTTTTATATTGCCAGGTTTTATTATTACAAACATGTTAATATGGCATGACATTCATAAATAATATGCGCATATTAGGGTTCTATGCTAAAAATCTTTTGATAATATGGGTGTGTAATCCAAAATTTTTGGATGCCCTTGATATGGATCATTCAATTTCTTATTCAATATCTCTTTATTAGGAACAAGATGATTTTTAGAATTTCAAGTTTTAGATACAATTAGTGGATAGATTCTGGTCTTATTGTCTTTCCTCACTGTTTCCTTTATTCCAATGAAGTGTATAGGAGCAATGGGAAAGCAAGACTATTATGTAATAGATCTTACACCAATAACAGTCTATATTCACCCCAATTCCTTCTATTGCTATGGCTTCTGAATTCTACATTCTCACTACCATACACCAACTGCTTCTTTAATATCAACCCAATATCAGATGTAAGACTATAGGACTCACACTCCCAAAATCTCTCTCATATCTCATTGTCATAGCTTGCAAGAGAGAGGAGGCACCACACTCATGGCACAACCAATGAGTTATCTTTCACATTAACATGCTCATAGCTCCCAAGTATCTCTCAACCCATCAACTGGCATAGATTAGACTACTTCATATTTACTCCATACTCCAGAAAACATGATTGTACTTTCCCTGGAAGGCATCTCCACATTGAAAAAGTAGTCTCCTGCCAAGGAGTACATCTCTACCCATTTTTTCCCCTTAATACAACCATATATTCTGAGATGTATTGATACTTTCCGTATTGACATTCCTAAGGCAAAAACCTCTATTTTTTTCTCCAGGAATTTTCATTGACTGTACCCCAGAACTGAAATTAACTCCATCTTCTCCATTTATTGACTTATTTGTCTTCTTTAATCCCCCACTAAAACTCCACCTTCTATAGGATGCCTTTCCTAGTCTCTCTTAATGCAAATGCGTTCTACACATTGATTTTTCTTTTTTTCTCTAAATTTATTAATTTTTTTTAAGTATTCAATATTCACTTCCATAAGCCTTGAATTTTCTCCCTCTTCCTTCCCCTTCCCTCCTTAAGATGGCATGCAATTTTATATGGGCTCTACATATACATTCCTATTAAGTAGATTTTCACATTTTTCATGTTGCATGGAAGAATTACAACAAATGGGAGAAACCGTGAGAAAAACAAAAGAAAACATAAGGAAAGAGAAAATAATCTACTTCATTCTGTGTTCAAACTGTATAGATCTTTCTCTGGATGTGGATGGCATTTTGCATCATGTGTCCTTGCATTGATGAGAATGACTGCATGTATCAAAATCAGTCCTCACACACTGTGTCTGTTTCTGCATATAATATTCTCTTGGTTCCACTCCCTTCACTCAGCATCAGTTCATTTAAATCTTTCCAGGTTTTGCTGAAGTCTCCCTATTCATCATTTCTTATAGCATAACAGTATTCCATTACATCCATATACCACAGCTTATTCATCCATGTTCCAATTTATGGCCATTCCCTTGAATTCAAGTTCTTCTCTGACTCAAAAAGAGCTTCTTCAAAAATTTTTGTGCATGTGGGTCCTTTTTCCATTTTTATGATCTCTTTGGCATATAGAACTAGTAGTGGTATTGCTGCACCAAAGGGTATGCATGTTTTTATAGCCCTTTGGTCATAGTTCAAAATTGTTCTCCAGAATGGTTGGAACAGATCACAGCTCCACCAACAATAAATTAGTGTTTCAACTCTCTCACATATCCAATATGTATCATCTTCCTGTTTTGTCATGTTAGCCAATCTGATAGCTGTGATGTGGTATCTCAGAGTTGATTGGCATTGCATCTCTCTAATCAACAGTAATTTAGAGAATTTTTTTAATATGACTACAGATATCTTTAATTTCTTCCTCTGAAAACTGTCCCTTCAAAGCTTTTGGCTGTTTAGCAATTGGGGAATGACTTGTATTCTTGTAAATTTGACTTAGTTCTCTATATATTTGAGAAATGAGGCCTTTATCACAGACTGTAGTTGTAAAAACTCTTTCCCTCCCAATCTTGGTTGCATTGCCTTTGTTTGTACAAAAACTTTTTAATTTAATTCAATCAAAATTATTCATTTTGCATTTCATAACGTTCTCTATCTCTGTCTCTTATTTAGTCATTCTCCATTAATCTGTCAAATAAACTATTCCTTGTTACCCTAATTTGTTTATAGTAGCAGCCATTATACCTAGATCGTGTACACATTTGGACTTTATTCTGCTATACCATGTCAGACGTTAGTCTACGTGCAGTTTCCACCTCACTATTTTCCAAGTTTTCCCAGCAGTTTTTATCAAATCATAAGTTCTTATCCCAGAATTTTCCTCAGTCTCTAGACTGCTGTAACAATTGACTACTGGGTCTTGTGTACCTAATCTATTCCACTGATCTATTTCTTAGCCACCACTGAGTAGTTTTGATTATTGCTATTTTATAATGCAATTTAAGATCTAATATGCCTAGGGCACCTTCCCTAGAATTTTTTTTCATTAATTACTGTGATATTCTGGATCGTTTTTCTTCCAGATGAATTTTGATATTTTCTTTTCTAGCTCTATAAAATAATTTTTAGTAGTTTGCTGTGTAATGCAAATGAGATTAAAGATCTTCCTCATGTATTAATGGGCCTTCCCATTAAAGGGAGTTTGATTAGGGAAGACTAGTAAAAAGGTCCACAACTTTTGTTAATGAGGCACTGGTTCTCAAGGGTTGTGATGCCCTCTGGCTCTGAAAACTTTATAAATACTCTGAAGTGAGATTTTACTTTGGTGTTTACTTATTGGAAGTGTTTGTTTGGCCAGATGAGATTCTGGGTGCGGGTAAGCAGCCCCTTGGTTTTGAAAACCCAGATGTTAGTGCTTCACTCTCTGGTAACTACATGTGTATGGTCAGACAGTTGTCTGTCAATCAGTAGGAGATTGGAAGCCTTGTCTGCTGGTTGACCTTTGAAGTTTCTCTGTTTGTATTTGCTCTGAATTTCAGGGTGCTGAACTTTTCCCCTGAACTAAGTGAATGATATATGTGCTTGATTAATCTGATTCTTGATCCCTGAAAAGTTTCTTTCCTTTTAGAAAAGTAGATCAAAGAAACCACAGGCCTTTCTATGTATGTCGACGTCCTTGCTTTTGCATGATGGCATAGTTGACAAGATCTGCAAATTAAAAGAAAAGTATGGTGTTTTATGGGATTGGGATAATTATCTGTTGTTTCCCAGTTGTGATAGCTATGGTTTTGTGGAGTCCCAGGAGGTGGGGATGACCAGAGCCAGGGCTACAGTGGATTAATCCAGCTCCTGACTGTGCCAGAGGGGTAAGGGCCCTGAAAGTGTATTCTATTCAGAATGTACACCAGATTGGGGAGAACTTGGAATGGAGCCCTGGAGCAGGAATAGAAACCTGCCAGTGTGCCAGTCTTGGGAAGGTGTGAGGCAGAATGGGAGTGGAAACTGGAGCAGAGAACTGCCTACTTACAGATGTGGGCTGGAACTGGGAATGGCTGGCTAGCGATGGAGGAGAAGGAATACAGAAGTCCAGAGTTCATCCCTGAGGGCAACATGGGGACTGTGCAGCAAAGCTGTGTGCTTTTTTGCAGCATTCTCTTGGTTCATTTTGGGACCCAGGGCATGGAGTTGCCTATGGTGGATGGGGGAGAAGGACCTTGTACTCCCAAAGACCCCACCCTGATGACTTTGTTGCCCAGATGCCCCTCAGACTCAGAAGTGGGGGCTGAAGCATTGTTAAGACTTGGACTTGGCTCCATAGAGCCTGCACCTGAGAATGCCTGCAAGGGCAGTGTGGGGAGTAGGACACAACCCCAAGATAACTTTATTTTGTTTTGGATTGAGAAAGGAGGAGCTCCTTGCTCACTACCCAAAACCATAATGTTGTGTTACATTTTCTATTCTGCAAATGTAAAGTTCATGATGTGTTTATTTTGTGGGAATTATGCTGTATATACTAAAGAGATTTTGTGTCATCAGTTACAAGTTGTCCATGTAATGGATGTGAAAGATGTTGGGGACCAGTGTAATGCTAATGAGATTCAATATCTTCCCCACCCATTAATGGATCTGCCCATTCAGGGGAGTTTCATTAGGGGAGATCTGTAGGAAGGCCCACACCTTTTGTTCATGAGGCACTGATTCTTAAGGACTGTGATGCCCTCTGTCTCTGAAAATTTTATAAATACTTGGAGGTGGGGTTTTACTTTGAGATTTACTCATTGGAAGTATTTGTTTGATCAGAGGAGACTCAGGGTAGCAGCTAAGAAGCCCTCTCCTTTTGAAACTTTTGGTACTTTGCTCTGGTAACTATGTATGTATGGCTAGGCAGTTATCTGTCTGATCTATCAGACAGTTGGAAGCCCTGTGTATTGATTGATATTTCTCTGAAGTTCAGGGTACTGACTTTTTCCCCTGAACTAAGTGAGCGATGAATATGCTTGATTAAAGTGATTATTGACCCTCAAAATTTGCCTTTGTTTGTAGAAAAGCAAGTTAAAGAACCTGTACAGCAGGCCCTCCTGTGAATGTTGGGGTCCTTGCTTTTATGATTGATATGGCACTGAATAAGTAAATTAATTTTGGTTGAATTGTTATTTTTATTATATTAGCTCCACTTACCCACAAGCAACTGATGTTTTACTAATCATTTAGATATGACTTTATTTGTGGGAAAAGCGTTTGGTAATTGTGTTCATATAGTCCTTGGGTTTGTATCGACAGGTAGACTCCCAAGTGTTTTAGATTGCCTACAGTCTTTAAACGGGATTTCTCATTCTGTCTCTTGCTGTTGGGCTTTGTTAGTAACATATAGAAATGTAGACAATTTATGTGGGTTGTTTTTAAACCCTGTAACCTTGCTAAAATTGTTTAATATTTCAAGTAATTTTAGTTGACTCTAAGTGTATTATCATATCATTTGCAAAGAGCGATAATTTAGCTTCTTCTTTGCCTATTCTAATTCCTTCAATTTCTTCTTAGTCCCTTATTGCTAAAGCTAATATTTCTTGTACATAATGAATAACAGTGGTGATAATGGACATACTTTTTCCACCCTAGATCTTACTGGAAATGTATCTAGCTTACCCCCGTTACACATAATGCTTGCTGATTTTTGTAGGTGGATATTACTTATCATTTAAAGGAAGGCTCCATTTGTTCCTATGCTCTCCAGTGCTTTCAATAGGAATGATTGTTGTATTTTGTCAAAAGCTTTTCCTGCATCTATTAAGGTAGGCATGTTTTCTGTTTGTTTTGTTTTTGATATCCTCAATTATGCTGTTATTTTTCTTAATACTGAACCAGCCCTGCATTCCTGGAATACATCTTATCTGATCAAATTGTATTATTCTTATGTTAAGTTTCTGTAATCTTTTTTGCTAATATCGTATTAATAAATTTTTGCATCTATGTTCATTAGGTAGATTGATCTATCATTTTCTTTCTCTGTTTTGGCTATTCCTGAGTTAGATATCAGCATCATATTTGTATCATAGAAACAATATAATAGGACTCCTTCGCCCATTCTCCCAAATAATCTGTATAGTATTGAAATGAACTCTTTTTTAAATGTTTGACAGAATTCACTTATAAATTCATCTGGCCCTGGAGATTGTTTTCCATTGATAATTTGTTCAATTTCTTTTTCTGAGATTGGACTACTTAAGTATTTTACTTCTTCTTCTGTTATTCTAGGCAATTTATATTTTTTGTAAATATTTACCCATTTTGCAAAGATTGCTAAATGTATGGACACACAATTGGGCCCAACAATTTCCAACTATCGTTTTAATTTCCTCTTCATTGGAAGTGAATTCACTCTTTTCATTTTTGATACGGGTAATTTGGTTTTCTTCTTTATTTTTTTTTAAATCAAACTGACCAAAGGTTTATCATTTTTATTGTTTTTTTTTCATAAAACTAGCTGTTAGTATTATTTATTGTTTCAACAGTTTCCTTAATTTCAATTTTGTTAATCTCTCTTCTGATTTTCAGTATTTCTAATTTCTTATTTAATTAGGAATTTTCAATTCATTTTTTTCTAAATTTTCATTTGCATACCCAATTCACCCTCTTTCATTATTTTATTCATATAAGCATTCAGATATACAAAACTCCCCCTAAGAAGAGGTTTTGCTGCATCCAATAAGTTTTGGTAACTTGTCTCATTATTGTCATTCCTGTGAATGAATATTTGATTGTTTCTATGATTTGTTATTTGACCAACTCCTTCTTTAAGATGAGATTATTTAATTTCCAATTAATTTTTTATCTATCTTTCCATCCCTATTTATTACATATAATTTTTATCTGAAAACTATAGATTGACTATTTTTGCCTTGCTGCATTGGATTTTGAGGTTCTTATGCCCTACTATATGATCAGTTTTTGTGTATGTACCCTGTACTGCTGAGGATAAAAGTATATTCCTTTCCATCCGCATTCAGTTTCCCCAGAAGGTGCATCATATCTAACTTTTCCAGAATTCTCTTCACCTCTTAAACTTCTTTCTTGTTTATTTTGAGGTTAGATTTATCACTTTCAGGGAGTTTGAGGTTCCCTACCACTATAATTTTGCTGTCCCTTTCTTCCTTTAACTCCCTTAACTTCTTCTTTAAGAATTTGAATGCTGTACCACTTGTTGCATATATGTTTAGGAATGATATTACTTTACTGTCTATGGTGCCTTGCAGGATGTAGTTTTCCTCCTTATCTATTTTATTCGATCCATTTTTGTTTTTGCTTTGTCTGAGATTAGAATTGCTAGCCATACTTTTTTTTGTACTTCAACTGAAGCACAATATATTCTATTCCTATCTCTCCCCTTTACCCTATTTGTATCCCCCTGTATTTCTTTTAAAAAAAATATTCTGTCATTATTGTTTTTAATCCATTCTGCTATCCTCTGTTTTATGGGAGAGTTTTGCATGCACAGTTGAAATTACTTTTAGTGTCTTTCTCTTCATCCAATTTCCACCCCTGTTTATGCTTTTATTTATTCTTCTGCCTTTCTCTCCTCAAAAGGGTTTTACTTTTGACCTCTCCCTTCTTCAATCTTCTCTCCCTTCTCTCAGCTCACCTCCCTTTTCTTTCCCCTTTCCCTTACTATTCTCTGGGTTTTTCTAAGTCAATAAGGGGAAGGTGAGAGCACTTACCCTTTACTCTTGCCATCTTGCCTCCCAGAAGTTCAAGTGGGTGACTTTCAAACATTTAGTTTGGGTGCTATTAGCTCCAGGAGTTGCTGCCACCACTCGTGAGGGCCCTGTGCTTTCCTCTCACACAACGCTGCCAGACTCCTATCCTGTGCTGAGAGATTTGGGAATTGGCATGACTGCTTGTGATTCAGTCCACTTGAACCACTCACACTTTGCTATGACTCAGACTGCACTTGTGCAGCCTGAGTACTCTGTGCTCTCCCAGTCTGGTGCAACATATCTTTCCTGTCAACCTTCCCAGCTGTCCTGGGCTGGAAATCTTCTACACTCTGTCTCCTAGTGGATTCTGCCACTCTAAAATTGTTCAGATTCACTTTTTAGAGGTACCTGAAGGAATTTGTGTAAGAGCTCAGGTGAGTCCTTCCTTTCACTCTGCCATCTTGAATTCGTCCCCTGATTTTCTTTTTTTAATAATTAATTCATTTTTAGTTTTCAACAATCAGTTCCATAAATTCCAAACTTTTCTCCTCCTCCCTCCTCCCTTCCTCCCTATGATACCACACAATTTTATATGGGTTGTACACATACATTTTATTAAATACATTTTCACATTAGTCATGTTGCATAGAAAAATTAAAGAGAATGGGAGAAACCATGAGAAAAAACAAAACATAACAAAATAAAAAAAAGTCCACTTTATTCTACATTCTGACTCCATAGTTATTTTTTTATTTAAAATTTTTAACATTCATTTCCACAAAATGTTGAGTTCCAAATTTTCTCCCCATCTCTCTCCTCCACCCACCTCACTAAACTGTCCTCCCTTCTAATCCCCCTCCCTAACTTATCCTCATCTCCTTTCTTGTCCTGGAGGGAAAGATAAATTCTTATTTCTCAGCCTCACGCAAAAACGATTCTCAACATTTGTTCCTAAAACTTTGAGTTCCAACCTCTCTTCCCTCCTTCCTTTCCATCCACCTGCACTGTGAAGTCACACAATTCAATATAGATTATAAATGAGTAGTTTTTCAAATGACTTCCATAATAGTCGTGTTGTATAAAACTAACTGTATTTCCCTCCATCCTATCCTGCCCGCCATTTCTTCTATTCTCTCTTTTGACTTTGTCCCTCCCCAAGAGTGTTTACTTCTAATTGCTCCCTTCTCCCATTTTTCTTCCCTTCCATCATCCCCCCCACCTTGTTTATCCCATTCTCACCAATTTTCCTGTAGTGTAAGACAGGTTTTAATATGAAATTGAGTGTTCATGTTATTCCTCCCTTGAACCAAATGTAATGAGAGTAAGATTCACTTTTCCCCTCTCACTTCCCTCCTTTTCCCTTCCACTGAAAAAGCTTGTTCTTGCCTCTTTTGTGAGAGAAAATTTGCCCTATCCCATTTATCCATTTCTCCTCCCAATATATTCCTATCCCATCCCTTAAATTTACTTTTTTTTTGGATTTGATCTCTACTTATTCCACTCAACCTATGCTCTCTGTCTCTGCCTCTCTGTCTCTGCCTCTATCTCTGTCTCTCTCTCTCAATATATATGTGTGTGTGAGTGTGTGTGTGTGTGTGTCTGTGTGGATAATCCCTCCAACTACCCAGATACTACCCAGAAAAGTTTCAAGGGTTATAAATATTATCTTTCCATGTAGGAATGTAAACAGTTCAACTTTAGTAAGTCCCTTGTGATTTCTCTTTCCAGTTTACCTTTTCATGCTTCTCTTGATTCTTGTGTTTGAAAGTCAAATTTTCTTTTCATCAAAAATTTTTGAAAGTCCTCTACTTCATTGAATGATAATTTTTTTCCCCTGAAGTATTATACTCAGTTTTACTCAGTAGGTGATGCTTGGTTTTAATCCTTACATTTCTGGAATATCATATCTCAAATCCTTCAGTCCCTTAATGTAGAAGCTACTAGATCTTTTGTTATCCTGATTGTATTTCCACAATACTTGAATTGTTTCTTTCTAGCTGCTTGCAATATTTTCTCCTTGACCTGAGAATTTGGCTACAATATTCTTAGGAGTTTCTCTTATTGATTCACTTCAGAAAGTGACTAGTGGATCCTTTCAATATTTATTTTACCCTCTAGTTCTAGAATGTGAGGGCAGTTTTCCTTGACAATTTCATGAAAGGTGATGTCTAGGCTCTTCTTTTGATCATGGTTTCAGATAGTCCCATAATTTTTAAATTTTCTCTCCTCAATCTATTTTTCTGGGTCAGCTGTTTTTCCAATGAGGTATTTCACATTATCTATCATTTTTTCCTTCTTTGGGTTGTGTTTGGAATTTCTGTTTCTCACAAAGTTATTTTCACCTGTTACATTCTAATTTTTAAAGAATTATTTTCTTATCTAGTGCAGAATAGCAGAGATAATCAATGCATCCTTCTCTGATCATAATGCAATTAAAATTATGTGTAATAAAAGGCCATGGAAAGATAAATCAAAAATCAATTGGAAACTGAATAATCTAATCCTAAAGATGGAATGAGTTAAAGAAGAAATCATAGAAACAATCAACAACTTCATTCAAGAGAATGATAATAATGAGACAACTTACAAAATGTTATGGGATACTGCAAAAGCAGTTCTGAGGGGAAGTTTTATATCTTTGAATGCCTACATAAATAAAATAGAGAAAGAAGAGATCAATGACTTGGCTATGCAGCTGAAAAAGCTAGAAATAGAACAAATTGAAAATCCCCAAGAAAATACCAAAC
>CM053769.1:83542049-83562600 GCA_028658325.1 Potorous gilbertii | reverse complement strand
CAAATCAAAACATAATACACTAAAACCCACACACATACAAACATGATCTGCTACATTCTACGAATGACTTCCATATTTCTTTCTCTGAGTGTGGAAGACCTTTTGCCTTAGAATACCACCATTGGGATTTTTTTTAGTAAGTTCTTACATTATTAAGAAGTTACAAGTCTACCAGAAAAAACTCTCGCACACTGTGGTTGTTGCTGTGCACAAAGTTTTCCTGGTTCTGCTCCTTTTGCTCAGCATCAGATCATACAAGTCCTTCTAGGCTTCCCTGAAGTCTTCTTGTTCATCATTTCTTATGGTGCAATAGTACTCCATTACATTCATATACCATAATTTATTCAGCCATTCCCCTACTGATGGGCATTCCCTTGATTTCCAGTTCTTGGCTACCACAAAGAGTGCTGCTATAAATATTTTTGTACATGGGACCCTTTCCTATTTTTATGATCTCTTGGGGATACAGTCCTAGTAGCAATATTACTGGCTCAAAGGGTATGTACATTTTTGTAGCCCTTTGGGCATAGTTCCAAACCGTTCTCTAGAATGGTTGGATGAGTTCACAGCTCCACCAACAATGAATTAGTGTCCCAACTCTCGCACATTCTCTCCAGCATTTATCATTTTCTTGTTCTGTCATGTTTGCCAATCTTATAGGCGTGATGTGGTATCTGAGAGTTGTTTTGATTTGCATCTCTCTAATCAGTAGTGATTTAGAGCACTTTTTCATATGATTTTAGATACCTTTAATTTCTTCCCTGAAAATTGCCTGTTCATATCCTTTGACCATAAAAGAAGTGATAGAAAGCATTATGAAATGCAAGGTGGATGATTTTGACTACATTAAACTGGAAAGTTTTTGCACAACTAAACCCAATGCAACCAAAATTCGGAGGGATGTAGTAAATTGGGAAAAAATTTTTATCGCTAAGCTTGGGAATAAAGGCCTCATTTCTAGAATATATAGAGAACTGACTCAAATATATAACCATACAAATCAGATGAATTTATAAGTGAATTCTATCAAACGTTTAAAGAACAATTAATTCTAACACTATATAAACTATGAATATAGGTGAAGAAGGAGTCATTCCAAATTCTTTTCATGTTACAGAGAGAATACTGATACATACACCGGGAAGAGGTAAAACAGAGAAAGAAAATTTTAGACCAATTACACCAACGAATACAGATGCAAAAATAATTAAATATTGGCAAGGAAATTACAGCAATTTTTCTTCAGGAAAACACATATGACTGGATAAGAAATATACCAGGAATGAGGGACTGGTTCAGTATTTGGAAAAATATCAACACAATTGACCGTATCAACAATAAAACTAAAAGAAATCACATGATTATCTCAATATATGCAGAAAAAGATTTTGACAGAAAAAAAGAAAAAAAAAACACCCATTCATATTAACACTAGAAGGAATTGAAATAAGTGGAGTCTTCATTAGAATGATAGGAAGCATCTATCTAAAAGCATCAGCAAGCATTACATGTAATCAGGATATGCTAGAAACATTTCCAATAAGACAGAGTTGACACAAGGATGTCCACTATCACCATTGTTATTCAATATTAGACTAGAAATATTAGCTTTAACAATGAGAAGAAAAATATGTTGAAGGTAATAGAATCGGCAATGAAGAGATGAAGCTATCAACAAAGCAATGGTACAATGGAATTCTTACAAAATCTGAGAAAATGAAGTAGAAAAATTACTTGAAATAATAAACACACTTAACAAAGTTGTAGGATATAAAATAAGCCCACATAAATTATCAGCATTTCTATGTATTGCTAACAAAGACCGGTAACATGAAATGGAGAAATTCCTTTTTAAGTTACTGTAGAGATTACAAAATATTTGGGAGTGTTCCTGCCAAAACAAACCCAGGACTATATAAACCGCATATCACAAGACTTTTCACACAAATAAAGTGAGATCTAAATAATTGGAAAATGTCAGTTGTACATGGGTAGGCTGAGCTAATATAGTGCAAATGACAATTCTACCTAAATTAATTTATTTATTTAGTGCCACACCAGTCAAATTATCAAAACAATATTTTATAGAACTAGAAAAAATAGTAGTATAAGTCATCTTGAAGAACTCAATAAATCGCGAGAGTTAATGAAAAGAATTTCAAGGTAAAGTGACCTAACTCTACCAGATCTTAAATTGTATTATAAAGCAGTAATCATCAAAACAACTTGGTACAGGCTAAGAAATAGAGTGGAATATGTTAGGTACACAAGACACATTAGTCAATGACTTTAGTAATCTACTGTTTGACAAATCTAAAAACTCCGACTTCTGGAATAAAAACTCACTATTTGACAAAAACTGGTGAGAAAATTGGAATATAGTATTGCAGAAACTAGGTATAGACCAACATCTTACACCACATATGAAGGTAAGGTAAAAATGAGTACATGATCTAGACGTAAAGACTGACAGTATAAACAAACTGGGAGAGTAAGGAATAGTTTACTTGCCAGATCTATGGAGAAGGGAGGAATTTATGACCAAATAAGAGATAGAGAACATTTTGAATTGCAAACATGGATGATTTTCATTACATTGAATTGGAAAGTTTTTGCACATACAACCAAGATTAGAAGAGCAAAAGAAAGCTAGAAAACAATTTTTATAGTCAGTGTCGCTGATAAAGTCCTCACTGCTAAACTATATGGAGAACTGAGTCAAATTTGTGGGAATAGAAGTCATTCCCCAAATGATAAATTGTCAAAACATATGAATAGGCAATTTTCAGACGAGGTAATTAAACCTATTTTTCATCATATGAAAAAATTCTCTAAATAACTATTGCTTAGAGAAATGCAAATCAAAACACTTTTGAGGTATCGCATCATGAGATTGGCTAACATGACAAATCAGGCAAATGGTAAATGTTTTAGAAGATGGGGGGAAATTGGAACACTAATTCATTGCTGGTGGAATTGTGAACTAATCCAACCATTCTGGAGAGCAATTTGGAACCATACCCAAAGGAAGACCTAACAATGCATACCCTTTGTTTTAGTAATGCCACTACTAAGTCTCTATCCTAAAGTGATTATAAATGGGAAAAAAGACCCACAGGTACAAAAATATTCATGGCAACTCTTTTGAAACTGAGAGAATGTCTAACAATTGAGGAATGGCTGAACAAGTTGTGGTATATGAATGCAATGGAATACTCTTGAGGTATATGAAATAATGAGTAGATAGAATTTAGAAAAGACCTGGAAAGACTTATATGAATTGATTCTCAATGAAGAGAGCAGAATCAGCAGAATATTGTACACAGTAACAGTCACATTGTGCAATTCCTAACTTTTTCAGAGTTGGTTCTTTTCAGTGATGCAAGGATCTAAAACAACTCCAAAAGACTCATGATGGAAAATGTTATCCATATTGATAGAAAGAAGTATGGAATCAATGCAGGTTGAAGCACGATATTGGTTCTCATTTTTGTTGTTGCTGGATTTTTTTTTTGTTTCTTCTTTCTCATGGTTCCTACCGTTGGTCCTAATTTTTCTTTACAACATGCCATATATGAGAATTTAAAAAAAAAGAAAATTAGAATTGAGCAAGGGGAAGATAGCCAAGTCATAAGATATCAAGACATTATAAAACAAAATATAAGGTAAGAAAAAAATGGAAGAGAATATGAAACATCTCATAAGAAAAATAACTGCTCTGGAGAACAGATAAAGAAGAGAATATATAAAGAATAAGTTGAGTACCTGAAAGATATGATAAAAAAAAGAATTGTGATACAATAATACAAAAAATAATTAAAGAAAATCACCCTGAAGCATTAGAAAAAACAAGGGAAAGTTGAAATAGAAGAAATTCACTGATCATCACCTGGAAGAGATTCTACAATGAAAACCTCTAAGAATATCACAGGAAAATTGTGAAACCCTCTGCTAAAGGATAAAATATTATGAGTAAGAAGAATAAAATAATACTAATATGGTGGTGCCACAATTAGTATCACACAAGATCTACTAAAGGTAACACAAAGAGACCACAGGTCTTGAAACACTATAGTGTTTTAAAGAACAAAACAGTTCCAGCCAAAAATAACATATCCAAGAAACTAAGCATAATCTTGAATTTTCAAAAAAAAAATGGACATTTAATAAATTTTCTGAGTTTCAGGACTTTCTTTAAAAAAACTGAACTTTAAAGGTTTGAGGTATAAGAGCAAAAAGAAATATACAGTACAAAGAAAGTACTAATTACAAGGAACTCAAGCACAGACAACTTGTTATGTATGTAAAAAGTAAAATGTTTGTCTAAGATTGTTATTAGTAATTGGTTCGTTCATAAGAAAGACTGGGTAGATCTGAGTATGTTTCAAAAATAAAACCATTTAGGAACATCAGAAAAGAATACATCTTCTACACATGAGGTGCAAGAGGAAGAACCTATACAAAAGAATTAGATGAAGGAGGAGTGCTGTTAGTCTTGGAAACCTTCTTTGTTTAGAAACGGATCCAAGAGGGAACAAAATACGTATGTCTAGAAGAGTATAAACATCTTCAAAATTCAGAAAGAAATAAAAATAATTATAGGCAAGGGTGAGGCGATAGGTTAAAAATGGGTATAGTAGGGTGTTTAGGTTAGTGGAAATGGGAGCATTAGGGAGAGATCTGTGGAGGGAGAGAGATAAGTAATAGGTAACAAGGTAGCAGATAGAAGTAAAACAAAAGTTAAGAGAGATAGGAAATAGGAGATATAAAAAAAAAACGTACAATAAAGATTAGAGTAGAATTTGTTAGGGAAAAAAGGAGAGGGGGAGTCATCATGATGAAGTTAAGGCTACAATAGATTTAATCACAAGAGAATAATCTTTAAAAATCATAAGAGAAAAAAAGTCCACTATGTTTCACCCACATTTATCAGTGCTGTTTTGGAATATTTTAGATAACTAGACCATATAAGGTAGGGATATTGCTGCACCCTTGTGCTTGGTGGAGTTAGAAAAGTATGGAAAGACTCGGACTTATGAATGAAGAGATTATCCACTCTCAGAGAAACAGAGGATAAATAAATATACATCTTAAATAGATTCACATAGGTATATGTCTATATGTGATGATGATTATCGATATCTAAGTATGTGTATGTGTTTTTATGTATGTATGTATATCTTTGTGTGTATATTATATATGTGCATTTATGTATGTGTACATATATGCATATGTATGTATGTATCTATCTATCTATATTCATACCTAATTATAACTTTGGGGGATGGAGGGGAGAAAAGAAGAAAGTAAAAAGCACACCACAGAGGCCAAAAGAAAATTTAAAAGGGGCCAAGAAAAAGATGGACAGCTCTTGACACAATGTGTAGTTTTTTATTATATAGGCTTAATTGAAATGGAAATTTATTACTTTATATTTGGAATCCTCTCTCACATTTTAATTTGCATATAGTGATGTTTTTTCTTTTGCTTTTTAGTGTTAGAATTTAAGAATTTTTTCCTCTTTTATTATGCATTTAAGTTTTAAAAAATACAAAAAAAAGGAAAAAAAGAGGATCATTGAAAGGTGTTTGAAATGTACAGATGAGAAGAAAGGCCAGAATGAAACAGACAAACAGAATATCTTTGAAGGTAGTATGTTAAATGTACATTTTTTTTTAAAGAGTAAGATTTATACAATAGATACAGAGATTAATTTATAACCTCATTCTATCATACTATATGAAGATGCTAATTATATAGTTTATGTCTAGTTTTTGATCAATATTATGAAAATGAAAAAGGAAGGAAGCTTTGGAATCGTTGTCATGAATTATTTCCTTGTATTCAAGGTTTGTTTGTTTGTATTTTGTCTTTGTATGAGTAAGCAGCCCATCATACCCAGGGGAACTGTTTCCACAGCTTCTTTGATCTGCTTCTCTAAAAGGAAAGGCAACTTTTGAGGGGTTAACGATGACTTTAATCAAGCACAGGTATCAGAGAAAATCAAAATCAAAATTTCAGAGAAATCAAAAATCACTACCATTAACACACATACATCTTTCCCAGAGAGGTAAGCACCAACATCTGGGTTTTCAAAGTCAGGGGGATGCTTAGCGGCTTCCCAGACTCTTATCTGGCACACAAATCTTCTTCCAAAAACTAAAGCCCAAAGTAAAACCTCACCCTCAGATTATACAATTTTCAGAGCCAGAGATCATAAACCTCTGACCCAGTGCTTCAACAGAAAAAACAAAAGACACTCGGGAACAACTTGCAAACCAACTCCCCTCATCAAGCTCACCTCAATGGGCAGGCCCATCAATGGATGGTGAAGATCTTTAATCACTTTAAAATAGACGCATTATACTTCTTGATTACACTAAAACAAATCGGCAAAAGATCCTACTTTGGCCTCACAGTTTTTTATTCAACACATTTGTCTGGGATCTGCTTATTTTTATTCCACATGTCTGGAAATTTGGACACTTTTACTTTTAGAGATTTGGTGTGTTCTTTAACATTGGTTTTCTTTTCTGACTTCTTTCACTTCTGTATTTTGTGTTGTGAATCTCTCCTTTTTTTTCTCAATATTTACTTCTTTGGCAAGAATCTAGATCATGTGTTTTGTATGACTTCCAAAATTCTGCCCTGAGAGCTGATTTCTGACATAATTTCCTTCCTAATATATTCTTTTCAGTTTCTTTTTTGAGCCAATATGGAGATTGTAGCTATAATTTCATGTTCTCTGAAAGTTTGATTTTCTTGTTGACTGGGCAATTTTTTGGTTTACTTTCCTTCATAGAGTAGTGATTTTTTTATGTACAGATCTTTTTACTGCTGTTGTTGTTAATCTTTACCTTTTTGGAACCTTACTGTTCTTATTTTTCTGCATTGAGATTAATTTTTTTTTTACTCAGGCTTACTCTTTGGACTTATATTTCATCCTTTATCTTATATTCCTAGTTGTTTTTTATTTTGGTTTCCCTTTTCATTTCCCTTTTATTTCATTACAAACAGACCCTTAAGGTTAATCATCCTCACTCTCATTGTGAAGTTAGAGGAATAATCTTTGTCCATAAATGTTGTGGTACAAAAAGTGTGTCCCTATTCACTTTTCAGTCCCTCTTCCATTAGGAATGGAAGCTCTTTCTTTTCTAGGTGGTTCGAAGTTACCACTGGACTCTTCATATTTTACCCCCTTCATCCAGGTTCATCTTACTTTCTTTGAGATGGTTAGGCAGAATCCATATTTACCTCTTTTGTGAAGGGAAGGACTTTAGACCAAATCACTGTAATGGGGAGATCAACCAAACCCTGAAGTTTGGGCTTGTAAGACTCATGGTAACCCAGTTGTGGTGTGGTGATGCTGATTGGGAGTTCTGATATCTCTTATGTTATTTCATAAAATACTTGAATTTGTCCTCTTATTTTGTGTGCTAAGCTTTATATGTCTATATTACCTTTTTTATTTGTTTTTGGTTTGCAAAGCTTTATGGAAAATGACTAGTCCATGTTTCTATTTTTAAGTTATTAAGGTATTAATTCTATCCACCACAGAACATGTACTTTATGAGCAAATGCAGGAAACGAAACAGTCAAATAGCCCACTATACTCATTTGTCTCCCTAGTTTTCCATTTACCACATATCTGTGCCATCTGAAAAAATCACAACAACTTTATGGTTTGTCATGTTTCACTTTTCCTGAACCTATGTGTCATTTCTTTAGTCTTTTAACTGCAGCACAATCCAATTTCTGATCTCCTTAGGCCTTTGAGCAGGGTGCTGGTAAATATATATACTCCTGGGAATCTCGCACCCAAAACTGAAACTCAGAAATTCTTTGTTTCATGGTTTACCCTTGAACAGGTATCTCTGCCTGGAGACATTCATTGTTACTAATTGACAAGAAAAAAATAGGCAAATTAAGTTATACAATAAATGAAGGTACAAAAACTCTTAGGCTTACCTTGACAAAAATTGGTATCTTTGTTGTGAATCCCTTGCAAGTCTATATTTTCTATTCTGGCAAAGGAGAGCAGGGGAAAGTTCACTCCTTCACCTTGCTTCTCCAAGCTTTCAAAGATAATTTAAAATGGCTTTCAACTGCATTTTCTAGTTCTTTTAGTACTATAAATTCATTTATGTATAAACACTTGAACAGAAGAAGGGTATTTACTGACTGTGTTACCATGGCCCTATTTATTTAAGGTGTCACTTCTCTAATACCCATATTTGTGTATTTTTCAAAGATAATTTTCATTAGTGTAAAATAAATGCAAAACAAGTTTTCAGTTGCTTGACTTGTTTTAGTTTCCAACCATCATCATCATATCCCAGCATAGCACTGGTCTTCATTTTTCTTTATCATTACATAAATATAGCTTTAAAAACATTTTTATCATCCTTAGATTTCTCTTTTGCCTCAACTCATTCATACATTTGTTTCTCAAGATGTTCTCACAGGACAGGACCTTACTTTGTATTTACACTCTATTATCTCATCTTGCTTCTGTCATATTTGTGTGTGTGTTCAAACACACACACACACACATTTTTTTCAGGAACTTTTGAGTTCCTTATGCAACCCCATCAGTCTCTTTTTGCATCTGATTTTTTTCTCTCCTCATCAGAATTGGTTCTCTTTATATATTCAGTATTTAATTCTTAGGAGCTGGCCAACTACCTTAGACTAATTTTCCATGTAGAACTCATTTAATCCATAGACTCCTTAGAATCCTTTGCCTTTGAAATTTCCTCTTTTAAAATCTAAGGTTTGTGTCTGCTTATGTCCAATTCTCCTTACCTTCTCAGTCATAGATTCTCAAGACAGAGTGGTAGTTTTCTATCATTTGGAAACTAGAAATAAGTTCTTCCTTGGTAATAAAAGTAAATCCAGCACACGTTTTCTTCACCAGTTTTTCTATCTTTAGAAAACTGAAATAATTATCAAAGTCAAACATGGAAGTATTAGTTTACAGTTCTTGGGTGTATCACTAAGGTGATATGAGCAGCTGATATATATATATATATATATGTACATATTTCATACACACATTCATAGACATACACATACATACATCTATATATGTATTAAACATTGAATTACATAGTATAATAAACATTCTTCACTCAAAACCAAACAAGCACAATATTTATTCTGCACACTAGGACAAGAAAAATCATCATAATAGAAATATAGAAAAACAAAGCTCAATAGAGTAACAGAAACATTTACACACATCACCAGACCAGAGAGCACCAAAACCTGAGTTCTCATACACAGTAGGGGTGGGGAGGGGTTGATATTCAGAGTCCCTAATGTAGGAAATAAAAAAAAAAGACTCGGGGGAAGTACCCTTACAGTCAGCAAGCCCCTGAGGTAAAATCAATCTTCCAGAATACATACATACATACATACGTATATATATATATATAGTTTTCGAACAAAGATTCAGCACCTGATTGTCTCGGTGAAAGAAGACATGGAAGTCTATGTGACTCAGTACCTAATTGCCTCAATGCCAAAGAGAAAATCTTGATATTCCATTGAACTTTCATTGCACAGTAGAGAAATCTAATAGACATACAGATAATTGAATTCTATCATCACTAGTGCATCATGTTCCCCTCACAGCAGTCTATTTCTTTAGCCATTCATCTTTTCGTCTTTCTGTCCAGGTGTGTGCTTCAGCATATTCTGGATTGACAATATTTTTTCACCTTCTTTGATCTTCACTAAGATGCTTTCCATGATGGTTACCCGTGGTCATTCCTGAATTTCTTCAAATGAATATTTTTCTTAATGCACTTCTATACTATATTTTAAGGGAAAACATGGTTCTTTTTAATATAATTTACCATTTTAAAGTCACATTCTAGTTTTATCTCATCAATTCTCAGTGATGCCATCAGGTTAATTTTACTTCTTTGCCTTAATGCTCTAGTTCATTTTTCTTATTACTTACACCTTGTGCATTTTTCTATTTCAATCTGAGACCCAACTGACTTCTTTCTCACATATCTACCACAGCATTCTTCCTATATTGTAGAAGGTCATCTAATTTCACTATATCTTGCACATATTTTGATACTTATAGCTAAAAATGATAAGGACCCCAGTTTTTGAATGTGCACTTTTGTGTGAAGCAGAGAAATGTCAACCCCAATTTTTACTGTATCAGATATTAATGTGGTAGGAAATGCTTTTTCATTTCATTTCCACCCTCTATTTCCTATGTCACCAAAATCATTTAATTGCAGAAAGTTTATTTTATACTTAATCAGATTTAAGCTCCTGTATTACTGGGTTTTAACTTTTATGAGTTCTTATTTTCTCCTTTTATTAAAAACCCTGGCATGATACCACTGCACTACACAAAAAGGTCTTTAATTGAGCTCAGTGACAATTTTAATTTGAGTCTAGTGTACAACAAAATAAAATACCCTTCTAACATAAGAAAAGTTTAAACAATACCCTGAAGAAGTTTATTGTGAGCATGCTTCAGTAGGAATCAGTTATATCACAATTCTGCCAAAAGTATTATCTTCTTTTTTATAGCATTAATAAATTTGGAAAGGAATGTTTTGTTTCTATGACTTCTATTCTCCAATTAGAGTGCCAGACACCATGTGAATAAAAAAAAAACTGGGTTGATTTCTCCTGCTCTATATTTTTGTTCAATTCTTTGAAAGTGGTGAATATTTAAATAAATCAAAATTAAAAAAATTATAAAAAATGATTATGATATAATTGGAAGTTACTTTTCTTTGTCACACTTTAAGGCCTTTGTTGGTTATCTGAATGGCCACAGTCATTATGAATGAACAGAAGAGCAAGATATAATTGATGCATATGCATAAAAGGTTCACCCCTATCCATAATAAAGGAAAATCTGTAGAACTATGGTTTTAGTAGTCTGGAATATCTGATTTTACACAGTATATTTTGATTTGTTAGATGTGAAACTTTGGTCTTCTGACAGTTGTTCAGGGAGTAAATAACATCTGCCATATTATTGGCTGGTAAAACCCATCCGTAGTATAATTAAACAGTCATCATTTTGTTGGAGCGTAAACAAGAAGATAAACAGTCCATGAATTAGCAAGTGCAGCATCATTTGGCAACTCACAGCTAGAGAGAAGCTATACAGAATTTGAATATACCCAGAGTGTACTTTCTGCATAGGGAATAAACAATAGCTATGTGTCTGTGTTTCAATAGCCAATGCAGCTAAAACAGCCAAGGATGACTGTATCTACATTCAGACATCTTTCTTCTTTATTCCATGAATTAATTCCATCCTCTTCAACCCAATCTTGGGGAATAAATGTATTTCACCAATTTTTTTCATTTGAAAATATCTTAGCTGTTATATATAGTAACAAATACCATAGCATTGTCCTTATTGGGAGAGGAGAAGCAAGGTTTTCCCTTAAAATACTGTCACTTCTCTTTGAAAACATTGTATCTATAACTAGAACTGGGAATTAAAGGAAGTCAATTATTTATCTAAATACATATTTTAACTCTTCAACTTAAATCTATATATATACTTAGTTTTGGTATATAGTTGACATGGGGATATGTCAATTATGGTAATGGACAATAAACTCCAATAGATCACATTGAGTTAGAAATAATTTTTATATTGCTCAATGTAATATGTGTCATATGAAGTCTAGAAGAGTAAAGGATAAATTTGCAAAGATTATTGAATTTATGATTGGTCACTAAGTGATTTTACTGAGGAGTAAGTGGGGTGTATACTGTAACTCATGAACTTTACTGAAGGGTTGTATCTCTCTTGATTCTCATGTAACACAACTTTACTGAAGGGTTGTATCTCTCTTGATTCTCATGTAACACAACTTTGTATCTGCTGCCCTGCCTGATTTCAATTTCATAAATTAAATGCCCCCAATTCAGATACATCTTGAAATCCAATTATCCCCATTTCCCTATTTTCTTGCCTGTTTTATGTTGTCATACCTTTTTTAGATTTATTGAAGGTAGAGACTATCTTTCTTTTTGTATGTTTAGTTCTTAGTACAGTAACTGGCTTAATCCATATTAATTGGATTGGATTGAATAGGATTGTATGGAAGCACTTCCCAACTGTAAGGTTTGCTTGAAGTGGTGAGGTCAAGATCTATTTCACAGTGTTATTGGAGAGAATTTTTGATTTATGTACAGTTTCCTGAAAAGAAAAAAAAATATTTTTAGAAAGATTTTATATTAATTTTTTTCTCAAACAGCAATGAGCTATTATTGAACTACTAGGTGACTTTAATCATATTATCTAAACACTTTCTTTTTTGCACCTTATCACACAGAATGTCTATCTTTTCTAAATTCAATGCTTATAGTAGGTCCACTTTGGAGAAGGGAAGGAAAACAATAGTGTAAATAGTTGAGATCATGGATTTTTATTCTAAACTACATAGACCCACAAATAATCTATGGATAGACTTCATAGGATCTGTGAACTTAAATCACAACAACATAAAACACTAACTTTAATTTAATTGAAATTTAGTATTTTCTTCATCAATGTAAAAGCATTATTCTGATAAGGGGCTTGTATATTTTACCAGACTTCCAATGGGTTCCAAGACATAAAAAAATGTTAAGAGTTCATTAGAGGGGAACAAAATTGAGACAGTTTTGTGGTTTCTCTGTGAATTTCAGTACTCTATCTTCTCCTTATCCCCATCACATTATAATGGATAATTGGTGGTACAATTAAAAGGGCACTCAATATCTCACTCATACTGCACTTAAAAATATACCTCTAAATTTCAAGGTTCCTTTACGTATTTATTTGCTTAGAGCAGTTGGTTATTGTCATCCTTTTTTCTTGAAGAGGACTAAAATAACCTCACTTTGCTAGAGTAAAATTAGCATGTGTCCAACTGTGGCTCATCAGAACGATATGAACTCAGAATACTTTACCACAGGTTGGGCACAAATAGTCCATGTGAATGTTAGAGGGGAGGAGTGTTGTAAAAGCATGAACTCTGATATACACAGGAGGGACTGCTATCACAGGTTCTTAGATCTTCTTTTCTAAAATGAAATGCAAATTTTAAGGGATCAACAATCACTTTAATAAAGCACATGCATCATTCACTTAGTTTAGGGTGGAAAATCAGCACCTTGAACTTTACAGAAAATACAGAGAAACAAGACAGATCCAATAGTCTGACCATTACATACATAGATAAATAGTTACCAGAGACAGAAGCATCAACATCTAGATTTTCAAAGCTAAAGTCCTTATTGGCTGCCCAGAGTCTTGTCTGGCCAAACAAACTCTATGAATCAGTAAGCCCCAAAGTAAAATCTCACCTCAAGAGGACTTATTCATTTTTCAGAGCCCCAGGATATCACAACCCTTGGGAACCACTGCCCCATTAGAAAATTAACAAAAGGTGTGGTACTTTGTACAAATCTTCGCAGGTCCATTAATGGGTAGGGAAGATGTTCTTTAATTACATTATTCAATCAGAGACACTTGATTATACTAAAACAAAAAATGCATTATCAATACAAGGGGACTCTCTTAATATGCACATCTCATATTTTTTTTCACTATTTTAATTCTGCTTTGCTCATAAAACAGCATCTTTTTTGATGAGGGCACACCATACATGGCAGCCCATATCATGCATGCCAGTGTCTCCTATACATTTTAATCAATTCTAATGTTCTTCAGAGAGATCTTGAGAGTGTCCTTTAATCACTTCTTCTGACCATCAAGTGAGCACTTGCATTGAGTTAGTTGTCCACAAAATAGTCTCTTAGGCAAGTGACTGGCATTAGAACAACATGGTCAGCTGATCTGAGTTATGCTCTCTGCAGCAGAGATTGAGTACTTGGCAGTTTAGTTTGCGAAAGGACCTGAACGTCAGGTATATTATTCTTCCAGGTGATCTTCAGCATCTTCCTAAGACAATTTAAATGGAAGTGATTCAGTTCCCTTGCATGGTGTTGCTATATTGTCTAGGTTCTACACTCATACAATAATGTGATCAATACAATGACTCTTTAGACCTTCAGTTTGGTAGTCAATTTGAGACTTCTGTCCCACAACTTACTTCAGAATCTCCCAAACCCTGAGCTAACTCTGGAAATTCATGGGTCAACCTCACTGTCAACATGTACATCCCTGGAAAGTACACAGCAGAGGTAAGTGAACTTATCAACAATATTAAAAACTTCTCTCTTTGCTGTAACCTATGGTTCCACATATGTATGGTGTGGTGTTGGCTGATGGAGCACTTATGTTTTCTTGGTGTTAATTGCTAGGCGCAAATTATCACAAAGAACAGAAAATCTATT
The DNA here is from genome assembly GCA_028658325.1 of Potorous gilbertii. Taxonomy (NCBI): domain Eukaryota; kingdom Metazoa; phylum Chordata; class Mammalia; order Diprotodontia; family Potoroidae; genus Potorous; species Potorous gilbertii. The sequence goes on along the minus strand of CM053769.1, from coordinate 83,548,257 downwards.
CATACTTTTCTGTATCTCAGGTTCAAAGACTGCATTGAGCACACAACCATCTGGAAACCAAAAATCATGTACCAATCCTCCCTTCACATTCGTCTTTACTTATAGTCTTTTCTAGTTAAATGATTTGGGCATCAATTTGGTAGCTGATTTTGGTGCCATGTTTCCCTCATTGAAAGCATCTGAACAACAAAGCTGAAATCATCATGCTAAAAAGCGTGGGAGTGAGTATATAGCCTTGTTTCATTTTGCTCATGACTGAGAAACTGAGAACTTCATTCATTATTCAGAACCGTGGCAAGCATGGCACCATGAAATTCATGTATAATACTGATGAACTTCTCTGGGCAACCAATAAAATTTTCCATAAGTCCTAACAACTGGCAGTATCAAAGACATTGGTCAAATCTGTGACCATTTCATATAGACCTCTGTTCTGCTCCTGGCATTTCTCCTGTAGATTTTGGGCAGAAGCACCATACTGAACATTTCTCAGCCCTTTCTGAAGTCACAATGGTTTTTAGGCAGATCTTCCAGATGAAGAATCAACCCGTGGAGGAGGATTCTGGAAACAATCTTGTCAGCAAAAATTAAGAAGCCCCTCTGCGATTGAAAGGACAATCCATTTGTTGTACCATCATAGAGATGGACTATGGAGGCACCCTTGAAATGCTGTGGGATGACTTTCTCTTGCCTTATAACCTGGAAAAGTTCCATCCACTTTTGTATAAGCAATGGAAGCACCTTGCAAATCTCAACTGAAATAGAATTAGCACCAAGTTCTTTGCCACAGAAGAGGACACTAGTGGAATTGAAAGCTTCTTTTTCAGTTGGGAATATGGTTAGAAAGGGATTGACTTCAATTTGAGGTAAATAGTCAGTGGCTTCAGCACTGATTGTTGGGAACACTATGTAAGTGTTCAATCCGCCTCCCCACAGTCATGTCCTTATCATTAATCAATGTGGTTCCATCAGCAGTAGGGAGTTGAGGCACACCATATGTCTTTGGCCCATAAATGGGGCCAAATGACTATCATGGCATCATAGAAGTGTTTTGAACTATTACTATCACCATAAAAGTGAATTTCATCTGACTTCTTAGTGAGCTAAGAATCCTGCCTCATTTGTACTTTATCTTTGATGGATGTGAATGCTGCCTTCTCAGAGATGGATTAACTAACCGCTGGTAAACCCTATGGAGTTTTCATTTTTTATTTAGCAGCTTCTGAATTTCTCCACCATTTCTGCTGAACCAGTTTTTACGATTGACAGTATTTTGACCAAGATGAGTAAATACAATGCAATACACCAACACTCTGGAAGCTTCCCACCCCTTTTCTGTTCTATCTTGCCAACTGTGTGCTGGCTCAGCTTTCTCATCAAGTTAGTGACTAACTATTCCTTCTCAGAGAAGAACTCTGATTTGTTGACATTAAATCTTCTGGTGGTCACCTTGCCTTGGGGCTGGTGTTTTTTTTTTTTAAATGAATTTATTTATTTAACTTTTCACATTTATTTTCACAAAATTTTGGGTTCCAAATTTTCTCCCCATTTGTCCCCTCCCCCATCCCAATACACTGAGCATTCTAATTAGCTCTAACACCAACCTGTCCTCTCTTCTAGTATCCCTCTCTTCCTTTACTCCATCTTGTCTTGCGTCCTGTAGGGCCAGATAACTTTCTATTCCCCAATCCCTGTATTTCATATTTCCTAGTAGCAAGAACAATATTCAACGGTTGTTCCCAAAACTTTGAGTTCCAGCTTCTCCCCATTCCTCCCTTCCCACCCATTCCCTTGGGAAGGCAGGCAATTCAATATAGGCCATATCTGTGTAGTTTTGCAAATGACTTCCATAATAGTCGTGTTGTGTAAGACTAAATACATTTCACTCCATCCTATCCTGCCCCCCATTGCTTCTGTTCTGTCTTTTGATCCTGTCCCTCCCCAAGAGAATTGACTTCAAATTATTCCCTCCTCCCACTGCCCTCCCTTCCATCATCTCCCCCACCCTGCTTATCTCCTTCTCCCCCACTTTCCTGTATTGTAAGATAGATTTTCATACCAAAATGAGTGTGCATTTTATTCCTTCCTGGGTCCAATGTGATGAGAGTAAACTTCATGTTTTTCTCTTAGCTCCCCTCTTTTCCCCTCCACTAAAAAGTCTCCTGCCTGCGTCTTCTGTGAGAGATAATTTACCCCATTCCATTTCTCCCTCTCTCCTCCCAATACATTTCTCTCTCACCGTTTACCTTGATTTCTTTTAAGATATGATCCCATCCTATTCAATTTATTCTGTGCTCTCTGTCTCTATGTGTGCATACATGTGTGTGTATGTGTGTGTGTGTGATCCCACCAACTACCCAGATAATGAAAAGTTTCAAGAGTTACAAATATTGTCTTTCCATGTAGGAATGTAAACAGTTCCAAGAAAGGAACTGGTGAAAACAGTGAAACGTCTGGAGAGAGAATCCTACTTGCAAATCCTTGGTGGAATATTATGGAATAATTATAGTTGCTCCCAGACCAGAGTACAGTCCAGGAAAGAAGTAAACTCCTCTCCCTTGATTATGCCACCTTGGATGAATTGATAACTTACAAGTTTCTAGTGTATACCCTCCATTTGTTAAAGGACTCAAAAGTCAAGTAACTGGCTGGGAAAATGTTCAAAAAAGTAGGAAAATAAGAATACAGAAGGTTACTTTCTTGGTGAAAAGTTATTTTCTTCTATCCTTTCAGATAAGAAAGAAGAAAGCATATAATCAGAATCAAGGCTTCTACATCCAAAATGTCCAAAAAATATGCAGTGGTCTCAGGTCATGTAAGAGCTCAAAAAGGATTTTAAAAATAAACTAAGAGAGGTGGAGGTAATATTGGGAAGGGAAATGAGAAGGATGCAAGAAAATCATGAAAATGAGTCAACAGCTTGCTAAAGGAGACTCCCAAGAAATGCTGGAGAAAATAAAATTTTAAAAATAGATTAACCCACATGCTAAAAGAAGTCCAAAAATCCAATGAGAGGAATGCTTTAAAGAGGAGAATTAGCCAAATGGAAAAGGAGGTTCAAAAGCTCCCCAAAGAAAATAGTCCTTTAACAATTAGAATGGAGCAGATGGAAGCTAACAAATTTATGAGAAACCAAGAAATTTTAAACCAAAACCAAAATAATGTAAAAGTAGAAGATAATGTGAAATCTCTCATCAGAGAAACAACTGATCTGGAAAAGAGATCCAGGAGAGATAATGTAAATTTTAAAAACTATTGGTGTACCTGAAAACTATGATAAAAAAAGAGCCTAGACATCATCATCCAATAAATTGCTTTTCTAGAACCAGAGGGTAAAATAGGAATGGAAAAAATTCCCTCATCATCTCCTGAAACAGGTCAAAAAGGAAAGGTCCTAGGAATGTTGTAGCCAAATTCCAGAGTTCTCAGGTCAAGGAGAAAATATTACAAGCAGCCAGGAAGAAACTATTTATGTATTGTGGAAATGCAATCAGGATAACACAGGATTTAGCAGCTTCTACACTAAGGGATCTGAGGGCTCGCAATATATCTCAGAGGTAGAAGAGATCAAAATAAAAGCAAGAATCACCTACTGAGCAAAACTGAGTATACTACTTCAGGGAAAAATGAAATATCAATGAAATAGAGGAATTCCAAGCAGTCATTTTGAAAAGACGAGAGCTGAATATACAATTTGACTTTCAAATACAAAAATCAAGAGAAACATGAAAAGGTAAACAGGAAAGAGAAGATTTAAGGCACTTATTAAAGTTGAACTGTTTACATTCCTACTTAGAAAGATATTAGTTGTAGCTCATGAGACCTTTTTCAGTTTTAGGGTAGTTAGAGGGAATACACATGCACACATACACACACACATACCCATATATAAGTTTGTGTGGATATGTATGTAAGTATATATTATATATGCACTGGTATGCATGTGTACATGTGTGTATATTTGTATGTATGTGTGTATGTATATGTGTGTATACACATACAGATAGAAGGCACCAAGTGAACTGAATATGAAGACAGAATACCTAGAAAAATAAAATTTACTGTTGAATGGAATGTACTAGGAGTAAGAAAAAGGGAGAGGTAGAATGTACCTAATCATCTCACATATAAGAATGAATAAGGAGCAACAATGGAGGGGAAGATGGGGGAGATATGCTCCCAGGAAAAATCTTGGAATAGTGGAATTAGCAGAAGGGGGACAGCAGTCTCTCAGCTCAGGAGGCTAGGAATATTGATGAGAAGAATAGGACAAGTGCAGGACTGCACACAGCCCAGCAAGTCTTATTTCAATTGTCCAGGAAGAGATTCTGAGTTCCAGGGGCATAGAGTCACTACGCACCAAGATCAGGACACTAGACATGCCTTAGCATAGTCGCTGAGCCTGCCTGTACTCTAGCTCAGCCCCAGGGGATGAGGAGAATTCCTGAGACCAGAGCATACCTTCCCCACACCTCAAGCCCTGAGTTTCAGTGTAACCTCAGGAAAGCTCAGAAAGATTTCACCTGGCCTAGCCTTGGCACACACAAGTCAGCTAAACACCAGGTGAACTGTAACAATATACAGCTTCTAACTAAAAGAAACAGAGGCCAACATGCAAAGTCAGTAACCAGGCCTCAAGTTCTCAGCACAAGAAAAGTGGGAGAGAACACCCATGCCCCAGAAGCAGAAGTTCACTTTAGAAGGCAGGAAAAAGGCAATTACCATAAGGAAGAAGTAAATCAGTAAAGCAAAGATCATGGAATCTTACTAGGCAGACAGAGAAGATCAAAAAAAATGAATTCAGAAGATGAAAATATACCCACATCTGAAACCTCAAAAGGGAATATAAAGTGGTCTCAAGCCCCAAAAGCATTCTTAGAAGAGCTCAAGAAGGATTTTAAAAGACAAATTAGAGGGATAGAAGAAAAATTGTCCAAACATTTTAAAAATATGGATCACAAAATGAAATAAAGAATGCACTAGCCGCTCCTTTAAAGAGATCTCAAACTGAAAACCACAAGGAATATTGTTGCCAAATTCCAGATCTATCAAGTTAAGGAGAAAATATTGTAAGCAGCCAGAAAAAAATCAAATGTTCAAGAACTACAGTCAGATCACACACGACTTTGCAGCTTCTACAGGGGAGGAACCAAGATGGCAGAGTAGAAAGTCATATATGCTAGCTCCGATCCCACAGCCCTTGAATTTCTTGTAAAAAGAACTCCCAACAAATTCTGGATCAGTGGAAGTCATGCAGCAACAGACTGAAAGAGATTTCCATTCCAGAGAGCCCTGAAAAACTGGTCCCAAAGGTCCGTCGCACTCTGGACGGAGGGGAGCCCAGCCCTGCCCTGGCCGTGCAGCATGAAGAGGAGCAAGCAAATCCAAGCAGGATTAAGGGAAGGAATCTCCAGTGGCCACAAAGGGCCCTCCACCTGCAGATTTACAGGTCAGTGAGAAAGATGTCTGGAAGGGCTGAGAGGGGAGCAGGGTATCTCCATGACTCGGGCCCCCTTGAGAGCCAGCAGGCAGAGGCAGCTGACAGCCAGAGGCTCCCAGAGCAGGCAGGAGTTCGGCAGGAGCTTCATTATGGAAGGTCTCCACATAAACCCACTGAGGGAACTGAGCCTGGGAGGCAGCCTTGCCCCCACCTGAGCACCAGAACTTAAGATCCCATTCAATAGCAGCCAGGCCTGCTGCCAAAAGCCCTGAGGCTGGAGAGCAGCATTTGAATCTCAGACCCCAAGCACTAGCTGGGCGGATCTGGGCAGGGGTGGAAAGGAGTCTCAGAAATCAAGTAACTGGCTGGGAAAACGCCCAGAAAAGGGAAAAAAAAATAAGACCATAGAAGGTTACTTTCTTGGGGAACAGATGTTCCCTACCTTCCTTTCTGACGAGGAAGACCAATGCTTACCATCAGGGAAAGACATAGGATTCAAGGCCCCTGTATCCCAAACACCTGAAATAGATATCCAGCGGGCTCAGGCCATGGAAGAGCTCAAAAAGGATTTTGAAAATCAAGTTAGACAGGTGGAGGAAAAACTGGGAAGAGAAATGAGAGAGATGCAAAAAACACATGAAAAATGGGTCAATATCTTGCTAAAGGAGACTGAAAAAAATGCTGAAGAAAATAACACCTTGAAAAATAGGCTGACTCAATTGGCAAAAGAGGTTCAAAAAGCCAATGAGGAGAAGAATGCTTTCAAAA
>CM053769.1:83517584-83535940 GCA_028658325.1 Potorous gilbertii | reverse complement strand
TATTTTTGCAAGGAGATATTTCACATTATCTTCCATTTTCTTTCATTCTTTTGGTTGGTTTTGTGATTTCTTGGCCTCCATATGTTCCATTCTAATTTTTAAAGAACTATGTCCTTCACGGAACTTTTGAACCTCCTTTTCTATTTGACTAATTCTTCTTTGTAAAACATACTTCTCTTCATTGGCTTTTCAAACCTCTTGCCAATTGAGTTAGCCTATTTTTAAAGGTGTTATTTTCTTCAGCACTTTTTGGGGCCTCCTTTAGCAAGTTGTGGACCCTCATTTCATGATTTTCTTGCATTTCTCTTATTTCTCTTCCCAATTTTCCTTCTATCTCTCTTATTTGATTTTCAAATCCTTTTTGTACTCTTCCATAGCCTGAGAACATTGAATACTTATTTCGGATGTTTGAGATGCTTAAACCTTGACTTACCAACAGAGGCCTCCAAAATAAATATACACTGATCTCAGATCATGGAAGAGCTGAAAAAGTATTTTGAAAATCAAGAGAGGGGGAAGAAAAATTGGGGAGAGAAATGAGAGTGACACAAGAAAATTATGAACAATTAACAAAATGGAAAAGGAGGTTTAAAAGTTCACTGAAGAAAATAGTTTTTTAAAAATTGTGTGTTCATCTTTAATTGCTAAAGACGACCGTGCCATGAGAGAAATAATGACATGACTTGTACTTGACTTTGATTTGAGCGAGAGAGCTATGCAGGTCACCAGCGTCATTTCTCCTCCAGAGCCATCTGAATCCAGTGACCAGATATTCATCAGGATGACGGGAGATGAACCAGGATGAGACAACTGGTGTTGAGTGACTTACCCAAGGTCACACAACTAGTGAGTGTCAAATGTCTGAGGTAAGATTTGAACTCAAGTCCTCCTGACTCGTGCACTGGTGCTCTATTCACTGCACCACTTAGCTGACCCTAAAAATCAGAATGGAGCAGATGGAAGCTAATGACTTTATAAGAAACCAAGAAATTATAAAACAAAACCAAAGGAATAAAAAAAAGAGAGAAGATAATGTGAAATATCTCATTGGAAAAACAACTGACCCAGAAAATAGATCCAGGAGAGGCAATTTAAAAATTATGGGACTACCTGAATGTCATGATCAAAAAGAAGCATAGACATCATCTTTCATGAAATTATCAAGGAAAACTGCCCTGATATTCTAGAATGAGAGGGCAAAATAAATATTGAAAGAATCCAGTGATCACCTCCTGAAAGAAATCTGGAAAGGGAAACTCCTCGGGAATATTGTAGCCAAACTGCACAGTTCCCAGTTCAAGGAGAAAATACTGCAAGCAGCTAGAAAGTCGCAATATGAGTATTTTTGAAGCACAGTCAGGACAACACAAGAACTAACATCTTCTACGTTAAGCGAATTAAGGAACTAATGTTAAAACCAAACAAAACTGAGTATAACACTTCAGGGTAAAAAGTGGTCATTCAGTGAAATAGAGGACTTTCAAGCATTCTTAGTGATAAAACCAGAGCTGAATAGAACATTTGACTTTCAAACATAAGAATAAAGAGAGTCTTGAGAAGCTAAACAGTAAAAAGAAATCATAAGAGACTTATTAAACTTAAATTCTTTACATTCCTACTTGGAAGGACACTATTTGCTATTCTTGAGACTTTTCTCAGCATTAAGGTAGTTGAAGGAATTATATACATATAAAGAGAGGACACAGAAAGAAACAATTTGAGTATTGTGGAAATAACATCAGGATAACACAATATCTATCAGTTTCTACATTATGGCATGGAAGGACTTGGAAAATGATATTCCAGCTGTCAAAGGAGCTATGATTAAAACAAAGACTCACCTACTCAGGAAAACTAAGTATAATATATCAGGGGGTAAATGACCATTCAGTGAAATAGAGGACTTTCAAGTATTCTTGATGAAAAGACCAAAACAGAGTAGAAAATTTGGCTTTCAAACACAAGAATCAAGAGAAGCATGAAAGAAAAATCACAAGGGACTTTCTAAAGTTGAATTGTTTACAATCCTACATGGAAATATTTATAACTCTTGAATCTTTTCTCATTATTTGGGTAGCTGGAAGGATTTATATGCACATATATCTACATCTATCTATGTATCTATGTGTCATATATTCATGATATGCATATAGATATAAATAGACAGAGAACACAAGATGAGTTGAAAAGGAAGGGATGACATCAAAAAAATAAAATTAAGAAGTGAGAGAAGAAAATATTGGGAGAAGAAAGGGAGAAATGGAATGGGGCAAATTATTTCACATAAAAGAGGCAAGAATAAGCTTTGTCAATGGAGGAAAAAAGGGAGGATGTAAGAGGGAAAAAGTAAAATTTACTCTCTTCACATTTGGCTTATGGAGGGAATAAAATGCTCACTCAATTTAGTATGAGAATCTGTCTTACACTATAGGAAAGTAGGGGAAAAGGGGACAAGCAAGGTGGTGGGATGATGAAAAGGAGGTTTAATAGGAGGGGTACAATTGGAAGTAAATACTTCTGGGGAGGGCCAAGATCAAAAGAGAGAATAGAATAAATGTGGGCAGAATAGGAGAGAAGGAAATATAACTAGTCTTACACAACATGACTATTATGGAAGTCGTTTGAAAAACTATACACATATAGCCTATATTGAATTGATTTCCCTTTCAGTGGGAATGAGTGGGGAAGAAGAAAAGAAGAGAAATTGAAACTCAAAGTTTTAGAAAGAAATGTTGAGAATTGTTTGTTGCATAGATTGGAAAATAAGAAATACAGGTACTGGGGTATAGAAATTTTTCCTTCACTACAGGAGAAGACAGAAGATTGGGATAAGGGAAGGGAGGGGTGCTGGAAGGGAGAGAAGATTGAGAGAAGGGGTAACCAGAATGAATATCATTTTGGGGTAGGGGAGGGGAGAAAAGGGGAGAAAATATGGAACTCAAAATTTTGTGGAAGTGAAACTTGAAAACTAAAAATAAACAGTAAAAAAAAAGGAAAAATTTAAAAAAAGGAAAATTTAATTTTCAAGTATAAGAGGAAAGAGAAATCATAATGGATTTGTTAAAGGACAATTGTTTTCATTCTTACATGAAATGTTGATGCTTTTAATGATAAAATCTAAAAACAAAATTAAGGATTGAGGGAGGAATATACTGGGAGAAGGAAAAACTTACTGAATGGGGTAAATTATCTCACATACTGAAGTCAAGAAAAATATTTTACAATGGAGGGGAAGATGGTGAATGAATAAACTTTACTCTCATTGGATTTGAATTAAGGAGGGAATGACATACACACTCAATTGAGTAAGAAAATCTATCTTACCATACAGAATTTTATTGGTGAAGGGAATGGAGGGGGGATGATGGAAGGAAAAGCAAATGGGGCAATTCTATAATTAGAAACAAACATTTTTGAGGAGGGACCGAGTCAAAGGAGATAATAGAATAAATGAGAAGAGGGATAGGGTGGAGGGAAATATAGTCTTTCACAATATGACCATTTTGGAGATATTTTGCATGACTACACATATACAAGTTATATCAAATTTCTTGTCTTATCAAAGTCAGTGGGTGGGGAGGGAGAAAGAGAAGAAATGTGGAATTCAAAGTTTTAAAAATAATGTTAAAATTTGTTTTTACATGCAACTGTGAAATAAGATAAATAGGCAAGAGATATAGAAATCTATCTTGTCCTACAAGAAAATAGAAGGAAGGGGATAAGAGAAGGGGTTGTGTGACAGAAATGATGGCAGATTGGAGGTAGGGATAATCAGAATGCACGCTCTCTTGGGCTGGGTGATGGAAAGATGAGGAGAAATTTTGAACTCAAAATCTTATGTAAATGAACATTGAAAGCTAAAAATAAATTAATAGGAAAAATAAATGTTTATTTGAAAGACAAAGTTTCATCGTATTGTCTCACAAAACAATAAAATAAATGTCTGATGAAACAACAAAAATAAATAATACAGAGTTGAAGATTGCAGAATGTAGCAGTTTCCCAAGTAAACTTACCTTCAGTGCAAATTGTGTAGATTGCATTCTACTTTTAATGAAAAAGTGAAGTATTTGTCTTGTCAAATTTCCAAAATATCTCTGGTATTATTTTATCAGCCAAAACAATCCTGTTCTTCTGGCAGAAGTTAATCATTGAGAAAAAGAATTTTAGTGCTTTAAATGTTATTATATTTCAATCCATTATATTTTGAAAGAATGTAGTGTCACTTTGTATAGGGACAATGACTAAAAGTTATTATTTATGGATATGTTTCAAATATTTCTCTTTACAGTTGAAAATCAGGTTGCAGGTTCATTGAGTTTAAAGTCAGAAGACCTGTCTTGGAGAACTGACTATGCTACTTATTATATTTGGAACTTTGGGGAAAATTATTTAAAATTGTTGAGCATATTTCCTCATCTATAAACTAAGGGTGAGATTAACTTACACTATCAACCTTCCAGGGGAGTTGTGAAGAGTAAATAATATAATATGTATAAAAGCTTTTATAACTATTATGATTTATGTAAATGTGAACTCTACTAGATATAGAAACAAATTAGGGAAATAAAGAATAACAAAACGGATTGACCTTAATGCATGTAATCACATGCCAATTAGAATGTGAGGTATAAATCATATATATATTATATATATATATATATATATATATATATATCAATAATTATGTATCAGTTTATCTTGAATAGACCAACCTCATAAATAAGATCATTGTTGACTATTATCATGATATGCAAGAGGTGTTTAAACTAGGTAACTTATCCATCATACTTTAGGAATTTCAAAATATTGAAGTCACTGCTCTGGATTTTTCTATTATGAACGATTACCCAATTTTTCTCAGATTATCAGAGTTCAAAAAACACATGAAGCAGAAAGAAGTTAAGTCTGAATTATGATGGAGAGAAGAAAGTGAGAAAGATATGTATTCTGTGATATTATTATTTTTTTAAATTTATTTATTTTGAGTTTTCAACATTCACTTCCACAAAATTTTGAATTTCAAATTTCTCCCCATGTCCTGCACCCCCTACTCCATGACAGGGCATATTGTGAGGACCCTTTCTGCCAATCTGCCCTCCCTTCTATCACCCCCAGTCCCATCCCCTTCCCTTCTATTTCTCTGTAGGGCAAGATAGATTTCTATACACCATTGCCTTTATATCTTATTTCCCAGTTGCATGCAAACCTAATCTTTAACATTCATTTAGATTTTCAGATTTATTGGCATAAACTTTGGTAAAATAGATTCTAATTAATATTTTAATTTTCTCTGCATTCCTGGTGAAGTTACTGTCTTCATTTTTCATACTGGTAATTTGGTTTTCTTCCTTTTTTAAATCAAATCAACAAAAGATTTTTCTATTTCTTTCATAGAAGCATTGCTTAGTTTTATATACTAGTTCAATGATTTTCCAGCTTTCAATTGTATTTAGAATTCCTTTGATATTCTGGAATATTTAATTCTTATTTAATTGTGGATTTAAAATTTGTTATTTTTCTAACTTTTTTAGTTTCAAGTCCATTTCATTTGATCTGTTCTTTCTCTATTTTATCCATGGAAGCATTTCTAAATACTTTCTAAAAATATAATTCCCCCTAATCATTTATTTGGCTAAAGTCATAAGTTTTGGTGTGTAGTCTCATTATTGGATTTCTCTTTGATGAAATTATTATTTCTGTGATTTGTTGTTTGATGTGCTCTTTTTATCCTATCTTTATTTGGCCGTGTAAACAAACTTCATTGCATCATCATATGCCTTAACATTTTCATTTTTCATTGTGAGTTTTTTATACCCTAATACATAATCAATTTTTCTGTATGTGCCATGTATTGCTGAGAAGAGAGTATATTCCTGCCTATTCCCATTCTCTTTTTTTTCCAGAAGTCTTACCATATATAACTTTTTAAAAACTCTGTTCACTTCTTTAACTTCTTTCTTCTTTATTTTGTGGCTAGTTTTATCTAGTTCTGAGAGGAAGAGGTTGAGGTCACCCACTAGTGGAATTTTGTTGTCCATTTTGTCTTTTTTTTTTCCAGCTACTGAAAATTTTATTATTTTTAAAATTTTATTTGTTTTTTCTTCTATCAATCCAGGCAATTTGATTTTATTTTTCATTTTTAACACAGATTATAACAGATAGAACAATTCTAACTTTTGGTCAGGGGATACTTCTTTTTAAAGCATTTACAATATGTTCCACAAAAGAATGTTTTTTAAACATTAACCAATTGAGACCCAAATAATATTTATGTTACTAACTTCACAAGCTCTTGACTTAATTGTCTCCACAGTATTACTAAGAATTAAAGGACCCTAACTTATTGTTGTTGCTCGAAAGCCATAGGGCTAATAGCTTAATTTTACACTTAACCTCAGATATTCCCCTGCCAATGATGTATAATTTAGTCGATCTGGTATTAAGCTTACAAACCTTTTAACTATAGGAATCACCGCCAAGAGTGGGGACATTGCAGGGATACAATATCTCCCCAACTTCATGTCAGTTCCAAGAAGGATTAGATTGTTCACTTGCATTCAGTAAGGCTTAAAGTCTGCCAGGTGTCAGTGGGGAAATTGAGTCAAGAGAATCCTACCTTGGCCCAGACTAATAGCTGTTCTCCCACCCTTCCCATGAGATCACCTTTTGCAGTTCATACCAGCATCTCACAGGTTTACTGGCATCGTGGATTGGAAGGCTCAGATCACCTTTCTTACTATCCATACCTGGAGTTAGACTCAGAAAAACAGTCACTTAATAGTCCAGTAGCATCTAAAAATGGCAAGTTCCAATGACCAGGTTTCAAATATGATTATCATTTCAATATGGCTGAGGAACATCTTTTGAGGCAAGTCTTAAGTGGCTAACATGTCTTTCTATACATGTTCTAGTTCCTGGTTAAATAGCAATCATAAAATCAAATTTATCATTAAAACTTTAATTTTTCCATCAATGTCAAATTTTACCAGAGGTTACCTTCCTCTAGGAAATTTAGACTAAAATTCTTTCCCCCAAACTAAAGATGTCATTGATTTATTCTCAGTAATTAATTCAATCAATTTGTTTTAATACTAGTTGCTTTTATCTCACCTTGTAACATGTCCAATTTTTCTCCCCATCACTCCTCTCCCCCTGCTTCCTAATACCTTGCATTCTGATTACTCCTTCCCTCAATGTACCCTCCCTTCTATAACACCTCACCCTTACCTTATCCCCATCTTCTCTCTTTTCTTGTAGGGCAAGATAAATTTCTATACCCCATTCCCTATATTTCTTATTTACTGATTATATGCAATAAAAATTCTCAACATTTGTTGCTAATACTTTGAATTCCAATTTCTCTCCTTCCCTCCTCCCTCCCCAGCCCCATTGAAAAGACAAGTAATTCAATACAGACTAAATATGTGTTGTTTTGTGAAAGACTTCCATAATAATCATGTTGTATAATACTAATTGTATTGCCCTCTGTCCTACTCTGTCCCCCTTACTTTTTCCCCACAATTGACATTGTCCCTTCTTGAAAGGGTTAATTTCTAGTGACTCCCTTCTCCCATTTGTCCTCCATTCTAACAATCCCCTCACCCCAACTGTCATCACTTCTCCTGCTTTCCTGTGGTGTGATTTAAATTTTCATATCATATCATATATTTAGTGAGCATGTTATTCCTTCCTTCAGCCATATGAGGAGAGCATAGCTTCATTTTCCCTTCTCCCTTTCTCCCTTGTCTCCTCCATTGAATAAGATTTTTCCTATCTCTTTTATGAATTATAGTCTGCCCTGTTGCATTTCTCCCTTTCTCTTCCTGGTATTTTCCTCCTTCACCCCTTAATTTTTATTTTATTTTATTTTGGGGGGATGTGTGTGGATGTCATCTCTTCTGATTCAACACGTCCTGTACTTTCTCTATATATCTATCTATATGTGTGTGTATGCACAATCTCTCCATCTACTCAAATACTGAGAAAAGATTCAAGAGTTTTAATTATTTTCTTTCCATGTAGTAATGTAAACAGTTCAGCTTTAGAATGTCTTTATGATTTTTCTTTCCTATTTACCTTTTCATGCTTCTCTTGATTCTTGTCTTGGGAAGTCAAATTTTCTATACAGATCTGATCTTTTCCTCACCATGAATGATTGAAAGTCCTCTATATTATTGAATGACAATTTATTCCCTTGAAGTATTATACTCAGATTTCCTGGATAGGTGATTTTTGGTTTCAATCCCAGTTCCTTTGATCTCTGAAATATCCCATTCCAAGGCTTTGATCCCTTAATGTTAAATCTGCCAGATTTTGTATTATCCTGAGTGTATTTCCACAATACTCAAATTGTTTCTTTCTATCTGCTTTCAGTATTTTCTCCTTGATCTGGGAATTCTGAAATTTGGCCAAAATATTCCTAGGAGTTTCTCTCTTTGGGCCTCTTTCAGGAGCAGATTAGTGGATTCTTTCAATATTTATTTTGCCCTCTACTTCTAGAATATCAGGACAGTTTTCCTTGATAATTTCATGGAAGATAATGTCTAGACTCTTTTTTGATCATGGCTTTCAGGTAGACCCATAATTTTTAACTTGTTTCTCCTGGATCTATTTTCCAGGTCAGTTGTTTTTCCAATGAGATGTTTCACATGATCTATTTTTTCAAACTTTTGGTTTTGTTTACTGACTGCTTGGTTTAACTCATAGTCATTCATTTCCCTGAACTCAATTCTCTCTTTCAACAAATTATTTTGTTGAGTGAGCTTTTGAAACTTCTCTATTTGGCTAATTCTGCTTTTTAAAACTTCCTTCTCCTCACTGGCTTTTTGGACCTCTTTTTCCAGTTGAGGTAGCCTCTTTTTAAAACTGTTATTTTCCTCAGCATTTTTTTTTGTTCTCCTTTAGTAAGCTGCTAACTTGTTTTTTAAAGTCCTCTATTGTCTGAGCCTAGTTTGGTTCGTTTTGAAGGCCCTGGAGGCGTGAGCCTTGACTTCCTGTGACAGTATGCCTTGTTCTTCCTCATCTGAAAGGACCTGTTCCCCAAGAAAGTAACCTTCCATGGTCTTATTTTTTTCCCCTTCTTTGGGCATTTTCCCAGTCAGTTACTTGACTTCTGAGTTTCCTCTCCACAACCACCTGACCTCCAGTTCACCCAAACCAGTACTGGGGGCTGAGATTCAGATAAGCTGCTCCAAACCCTCAGGGGATTCAGGTGGTGGCAGTGTCACTATTCAGTTTTAGATTAACATTAGCTGCTGAGGAGGGGGCAGGGCCACCACATAGGACTCAAATCCCTCAGGGGGTTTAAGATGAGACCTTCAACAATGGATACAGGCTACTGCCTGCTTTGGGAGCCCAGTACTCTACTGCTGCTACCTGAGGAGGTCCAAGTTATGAGGACACCCTGCTACCTTCTTGGCCAGCCATAAATAACCTCTCACTGACCTTTGGCACCTGCGGGTTGAGGGATCTACACTGCTGCTGGAGATTCTGTCCCTGAAGCTTGCTCAAATCTGCTCTTCTAGGTGCTGTATTGCCCGGGCTGGGCTGGGCTCTGCTCTGCTTCACGTGCTCAACAGACCTTTCCCGTTGGTCTTTCAACTCACTCTGGGATAGAAATCTTCTCCATTCCTTTCTTCTGTGGTTTCTGCTACTCTAGAATTTGTTAAGAGTTCTTCTTCACAGGTGTTTTATGGGCTGTGGGGTATTAGCTAGCCTATGTGCGTCTTTCTATTCTGCCATCTTGCCTCTGCCCCCCCAATTTTGTCTTTTAACTCACTTAACTTCTCCCCTAAGCGTACGGATGTTATACCATTCAGTGTATATGTATTTCACATTGATATGACTTCATTTTCTATGGTAATTTATAGCATGATGTATTGTACTTCCTTATTTATTTATTTAGATCTATTTTTGCATTGACTTTATCCAAAATCAGAATCATCACCTCTGCTTTCCTTTTCATTTTCTTTACTTCAACTGAAGCATAATATATTCTGCTCCAGTCCTTTACCTTTACTCTGTGTGTCTCTCACTTTCAAATATGTTTCCTGTAAACAATGTATTACAGCATTCTGATTTTATACTTTGCTATCCACTTCCATTTTATGTAAGAGTTCATTCCATTCATATTCAGTTATGAGTACTGTGTTTTTCCTTCCATCCTATCCCCCCATTTAAACTTTTCTTTCTCCTTTTATTCTGTCCCACTTCAGCAATGGTTTGCTTCTGACCATCACATCCCTCAATCTTCCCTCGATTCTATCAGCTCTCTATCTCTTTTCTTTCCCCTTTATCCTCCTACTTCCCAATAAGTTAAGATAAATTTCTGACTGTGTATGTTATTCCCTCTTTGAGCCAAATGCAAGAAAAGTAAGGTTCAGACAACCTTCACTCAGCCTTCCCTTCTTTCCCTCTACTGCAGTAGATTTTTTGCTCTTCTTCGTGTGATGTGATTTACCCTATTCGGCCTCCTTCTTTCCTCTTCTGATATAATCTTATTTTTTTCTTCCTACGTGTTATTTTTTTTTATATTATCACATCAAAGTCCATCTATATCCACACCCTCTGTCTATATATATCCCTTTTAACTGCCTTAATAGAAATGTAGTTCTCAAGAATTACTAGTATCATCTTACAGTGTAGGGATGTAAACATTTTATCCTTTTCGAATAACTTTTTTTTCCTTTTTTTTAATTTTTATATTTTCATGCTTCTCTTGAGTCTTATACTTGAGCATCAAATTTTCTCTTCAAGTCTGGTCTCTTAATCACTGAAGTCCCCTCTTTCATTGAAAGTGTATCTTTTTCCCTGAATGATTTTGCTCAGTGTTTCTGGGTTGTTGATTCTTGATTGTAATTCAGATTCTTTTGCCTTCTAGAATACCATATTCCAAACCCTTGAAAGCTTTAATGTAGTAACTGCTAAGTCCTGTGTAATCCCGACTCTGACTCCACAATATATAAATTGTTTCTTTCTGATTACTTCCCATATGTTCTCCTTGACCTGATAATTCACAAATTTGGCTATAGTATTCCTTGGATGTTTCATTTTGGGATCTCTTTCAGGAGGTGATGGGTGGATTACTTCAATGACTGTTCTACCTTCTGTTTCTAGTATAACAAGATAGTTTCCTTGAAAATTTCTTGAAAGATTCTGTGTGGTATTTTTTTTAATGTGGTTTTCAGATACACCAAGGTTTCTTGAGTTATCTCTCCTGGATCTATTTTCCTGGTCTGCTGTTTTTCTAATGCAATATTTTACATTATCTCTTTTTTTCAGTATTTTGATTTTGTTTGACTTACCCTTGATGGCTCATAGAGTCATTAGTTTCCAATTGGAATTGGAATTAGCCATGCTGATTTTTCAGGAATTACTTTCAATGAGCTTTTGTATTATTTTTTCCCATTTGGTCAATTTGCATTTTTAAAGATCTGCTTCCTTCAATCAATTTTTGTCTTTAGTTTTCCAAATTGTTGACTCTCTCTTGCATAGCTGTCATATGTTTTCCAAATTTTTTCTTATACTTCTCTTATTTTACTTTGAAAATCCTTTTTGAACCTTTCTAAGAAGAATTTGGGGGCTTGAGTCCAATTCATAATACTATTTGAGGTTTTGTATGAAAGTGTTTTTGACATTGTTGTCCTCCTCTAAGTTTGTGTTTTTATCTCCCCTTTCCCCATATGCATCATTAATGATTTTTTTCATAATAGGAAGATCTTTTTCATCGATTAATAGGCCACAGTAACCTGTATGAATCACATGGAAGCCTCAGTCCCATGAGTCTGTTGTAGGAGAAGCTTCCTGAATGGGTGGAACAGGAAGTGGTGGAATGGAAAAGGTGGTGAAGAGTTGAAAGGAAGTTGGTCACAGCAGCTAGAGCCGAGGGAGAGAGAGGAAGCATCCAGAGAGCTGTGAGTGTTCATTTGTGGGAATGTCCTAGCAGATAGAAGGCTTGGTGATGGTGGTTCTCCCTGCATTGTTATTGTGTATAGATGTCTTTTTTGCTATGATGGATTTGACTTTCTGGTATTGGAATTCAGCTTTCTGGTGTTTTGATAAATGTTTTGGCTTTGTCTTCCATGTGGAGAGTTTGTTGACATATTCATAACTTCCACAAGCACTGTGAATATCGTGTTGGTGCTACATTTGGCTATGAGGATAAGATTGCAGAATATCAGACCACTATTTGGAGGCAGAACGGTTTTTGAGAGAGAAACGGATATCCCAGGATGGGAGGATTTTTCCTTATCCCTCCTTTGTAAGAGAATGGGCTAAAAGCACAGGGCCTAGTGAAAACTGGGAATTGAGGCTATGGAAGGGAGAACCCAGAGATTTTTGAATGATGTTTGTAAGTAATACCAATAAAATAGGGAAAAGAACTGGCAAGGATGTGTAGGAGAGGCTAGACCTTGATAACAAGTTATCACCTTACATTTGAAAGCAGAGACAAGCTGCTGGAAGAGAAAACTCAGATAGAAAGGGAGCTGGTTGTCTTGCATGGGAATCTTTTTGTCCCTTAGCATTTGGGATCTCCTTTAGGAACAGAAACTGGGGTGTCTCAGGTGGTAGAAGAACACACTGGTGTTAATTTAGCTTTCAAAAAGAAGTAAAAAAATAACAAAAGGAATGTGCATGAAGGCCTTGCACAGGCTAAGCTTACTTGCCCCAACAACTACCATAAAAATGTGTAGGAGGAAAATGAAACAAACTTAGGTGAGAAGGCTTTTACATGTGCAGACACTGGCCCAAAACTAAGAAGAGAGCAGGAGAACCAGGGGAGGCACATAGTGTTTAAGGAGGTAATTGAAGATTTTATTCAGCAGGAGGTCACAGATATTTTGAGTCAGTCACCCAAATGATGGAAGAATCATTAATATCTTGGAGGGTGAGAATCAGTGATGAAGGGGCTGGAGGAGTATCAATAGAATGTGTGAATTGCTTGAAATTCATAGGTATTAGAAGTCTTTCATACAACAAGATTTTAGAGATAACCATATGCAAGTAGGTAACAATACAAACAATCTGTCAGCTTTAGCACCAGATGGATGTGTGGTCTTGTGGGAATAGATTCTGGTATTATTCACTTGAGGACAGTGTGAGAAAGTTAAAAGAGAAGGTAATGAAGACTGTCATAAAGGTTGGAAATGTGGATGCATACTATGATATCCCCTATCATTTTCTCATGGAAATATCAGTGAAGGCAGTTACTCCTGCCTTTAAGCACCTAATTCTGGTTCTAATAATTGGGAAAATAGGGTACCTTCTTTTGGAGGTGTTGGACAAGATTTCACAGTTAAGTGATTTAGGTGACTGCAGAAAAGATAAATTTCCTTTAGAGAGAAAAGTAAATAGCCAGATGTTTCAAAGTCAGAATAGATTAACAAGAAAAGAATTGTTTACCATTCTATTGAGAGCAGAAGAAGAATTTGGAAGAATAGATGGTATTCAAACTAATGAACTATATAAAATGCACCAAGAAAAGAGGCTTAACATTAGATAGAATAGGGAGATACGAACTGCCCCTATAGATCTTCCTGAATCCTTGTATCCAAATCTGTCACATCTTTAGGGAGAATAGGAAATTGACCAGGTCACAGCTCAGCTTAAAGAAAATGTATCTCTAGTAGAATGATGCTCCCAAATTTGCAAATTAGAAAACAGCAAACAACAATGAATGAGGTAATGATAGTAGGTTCATAGACTCCAGAAACACCACTTACCCTATAACTACCCTGCTTCTGGTTATTGTCTCCTTATTTGTTTCTGGTTTTTTGTCTGCTAAATTTGTTTACTAGAATCTATATCCTGCATACTTAGTACCCTCCACCTGCAGATGCTTGGTTACTTATACCAGATGTCACCCCTGTCTCTGACTGTGATATGTCATCCCTGGACCTGCAAAAACCTAGCTCTGGATGTTAACTAAAGAACTGACCTCTCAATTGGTAACCTCTTAGGGCAGGGACAACTCAACATACAGTTTCAGCAAGGAGTAGCTATGGAAGAAAAGACCTTTGTATTTACTCCAAGATTTTGGGTCACATTTGTTCCAGGGGAAAACAGTGGAGTGTTTGTGCTCTTGCCCCATTCTAAGATACTGTTTTATGTGCTTATTTTGTATTATCCCTGTTACGCTGTTATAAAGGTCTATTGAGTGCTTGCTTCGGCAGCACATATACTAAAAATTGGAATGATACAGATAAGATTAGCATGGCCCCTGTGCAAGGATGACATGCAAATTCGTGAAGTGTTCCATATTTTGGGGGAATAGAAAGTTATCTGGCCCTACAGGACAAAAGAGAAGATGGGGACAAGGGAAGGGAGGGATGATAGAAGAGAGGGCAGATTGGTGACAGGGGAAATTAGAATGCTCAGTGTACTGAGGTGTGGGGAGTGGACAAATGGGGAGAAAATTTTGGAACCCAAAATTTTGTGAAAATGAATGTAAAAAGTTAAAATATAAATTTATATTTTAAAAAAAAGGTCTATTGAGACAAGTTACCCCTAATTTTCCATTAACCTATGTTATGAATATGAAATATTTTGGAGCCAAATGTATTGTTAATGTATTTTTTTCACGATGGGAAGTTCTTTCCTATCAATTATAACCTGAGTGAGTTACATGGAAGTCTGAGTCACATGAGGGTGTGGTAGCAGGAATTTGATGAATGGATGGAGTAGGAAGGGGTGGAGCAGAGCTTAGAGGAAGTTGGTCACAGCAGCTAGAGCTGAGGGAGAGAAAGCAGTCAGTGAGCTTTAAGTGTTCATTTGTGGGAAGGCCCTAGCAGGTGGAAGGTTTGGGGATGGCGGTGCCCTTCCATTGTTATTGTTTATCGATTTCTTTGTTGCTATGATGAATTTGTCTTTCTCGTGTTGAGATTTGGCTTTCTGGTCTTTAAATAAATGTTTTGGTTCTGCCTTCCATATGAAGAGTCTATTACATTTTGTATTTCAAAATTATATTGATATATTCATAGCCACCTTAGGAACTGTGAATATCACATGCCATAGTATGTGAAAACCACCATAGTAGTTTTCTATGGCCTAGGCTCTAATTTCGTGCTCATTTTTAGCCTTGTTTGTGACTTTTAAAGTTGAACACTGCTCATGGCATAGAAGTGGCATTGTGCCAAGTTTCTTCTGCTCAGGGTCAGAGGCCAGATCCCTCACTATATGAGCCAGAGACCCTGTTGATAGAAGCTTGCTTTCTGTGCTCAGGTATCCCAGTCTAGTTGCACCTCTTGTTACCTAGGTTCAAGGATTAGCAATTTGTTTTCTGCACAAGGGTTGGAGAACTCACACCTCACCTGATTGGCCACTGGATTGCTTATTGAAGTGACTCAGATGTTCTTCTGCACTGTTGCTAAGAGCCTCCAGCTGGCTTTCCTGACTGCTGCTCCACTGGGCTGCACTCCCCTTTTATCCAAGGGAGACAGCTCTTTCCATCTGAAGCTGGAAAATTGTGTCACGGCATCTTTATTATGTTCTGTCACTTCAGAATTCAATCTGAAGCTTGACTTGATGTTGTTTCTGAGGGAAACTTGGGAGAGGTAAGCCAACTTTCAAACTTTTCTCTGCTCTCTTGACCATCTGCTCTCTATGACACCCTTTTTGCTGGTGTCCTACAGTTTGATGACATGTCTGCCTCATTGCATTTTTCTTTCCATTAAGGAATTTGGGGAGAAAATTATTTTCAACTTCTCAATGTATATTTTTCACTTTTTGCTGGTATTTTTTTCTGGAGAATTTAGTACATTCATCAGTCCCCACAGTCTGAGAAAATATTTGGATGGAGATGAAACAAAGCACATATTTCTGTAATTGGCCTTTTCCCAGAATTGTCCAAAATAGTGCAACAATTAAGATGGGTATGAAGTTGCTGAGGAAAGGATGTATCTGAAAAAAAAGTGAAGAATAAGCTTTGTTTGCTGTTGGTTTTTCTAATTAATTAATTTTAGTTTTCAACATTCACTTCCATGCACTTTTGAGTTATAATTTTTCTCCCCCTGCCTCCCCTTCCCCTTTCCCTGACAGTATGCAATCTGCTATAGGCTCTATACATATATTCATATTTAACATACTTTCACATTAGTCATAGTGGAAAGAAGAATTAGGACCAATGGGAGGAACTACAAGAAAGGAGAAACAAAACAGAACAAGAGAAAAGAGCAAATATTATGTTTCAATCTGCATTCAGACTCCATACTTCTTTCTCCAAATTTGGACAGCATTTTCCACCATAGGTATTTTGGAATTGTCTTAAATCATGGCATTGCTGAGAAGAGCCAAATCTATAAAAGTCAGTCAATAGATGGACATTGTTCACTGTAAATCACTGTAAAATCCTTTATATATTGAGCTCTCTCCCAAACCATTCCAAATACTTGTAAAAATGCCTCCAAACAAATTCTAGATCTAGAGAACTCATAAAATTACACAGCAAAACAAATCTCTGTGCAAGACAACCTAGAAGGTAGACAAGAAAGGTATATCATACCAGGCTGGGAGCAGAATGCAGTCTAGAATATGCAGCACTGACACAGACAGTGTAGGAGAAGGCTTCAAGGCATTGAATCACTGACATTTGTGGCAGTTTACAGACTTCTCAATCCCAGAACTGTAGCAGATGGCCCATGTCCCTACACAGCTCTGTGATGTGGTGAAGAAAAAAGACACAAGAGGTGGAAAAAGATAGACCAATTCCATTTATTGATCTGAGGGTTAGGGTATATGTACATAGAAGCTGCAAATCTACGTGACATTCTGCTTATCTCCAGTCTCAGTGATTTGGCCAGTCTTATTGTCTTTAAAAACTGTTAGCCTAGAGGACATCTATTTTACATATCCCTTGTTTTCTGTAATTCTCATGTTTGTCTCACAGAGACAGCAACATCTGGGGGGCATGGAGAGCCATTCCTGATGATAATGAGCACAGTCTCAAAGAACAGTTTCCCCAAAGTCTTTCCTGATCTTGTCAATAGCACTCCACCCTGGCCCTCAACAATTCCCCCTTTCTCTTGTTGTTACTGGAGATAAGGTACTTGGGTTTGAAAAGCTTACTTATGAGAGAGAAGGCACCTATGAATAGGTGGCCATACAGAGAAACAAAGGGATAGAGGAAATATAGATATGAGCCAATGGAACAGGGATGCAAACGGATTTGTATTAGCAATATAATCCCAAATCACTTGTAGCTTCCTTGGGGTCAAGATTTCCCTTGGAGACCTGATCTATAAATTATGTATAGTGGCATTATAATGGACAGGAGTAACACAAATAGAAATGAACCTACAATCACATCTTATGAACAATCTTGTTTCAAAAACACCAACTTTGTTTCCCACCACCACAATAATTTCCCTTAATGTATCCATTAAATTGCATGTATGGATAAGCCAATTGATAGAGAAGAAGCCAATGCTGCCACAAAGCTTATAATGCCTAAAATAATGCAACTTATACCTCTTTCTGTCTTACTTTCAACATTAACTGATTAAAAGTTTGATCAGATACAGACATATGCCAGCCTTCACTTTTGTTTGGTATTACAGCAAACCTAGGACACATAATAACAGATACAATGCTAGTGTTAGCTATATGAAAAACAATGTATTCAGTGATAGTACAATTAAAGTATGTTGTTTCCCAATCATAAAAACAAAAATTCTATCTTTATCAATTTGTTTTCCAAAAACCTTAAACCCATGTGCTACCATAATTACTTTCTCTATCTTCCCTGCCCATTTCACCACTCATAACCCAAGGAGGATTATGTACAAAAAGTCCCTCTATCTTCCTCTTAATCATTTCCTTCTGCTGCAGTGGTCAGCTGAAGGGTGCCCAGAAGCAGGAGTGTCTTCATTGTCCTGTCAGTCCAACCACAGGTTCGTTGTGGTGTTGGCCTTTTTTCTTTGCTCTTTTTCTAAGTCCTTATCTTCTCCAATGTATGGCAAGAGGTTAGATGTTTCCTTCTAGTATCCAGACCATTTCTTCACCATTTCCTGTGGAAATCTAAGCTTAATCTCACCCCCACATTAAGAGTTAAGGGGGTCCATGCCACAAGTCTGTTTTGGTGTCCCTCCATTTCATCTTCACTTTTATCCTATCAGTGAGGTGTGTTTTGCCTCTTTGAAACTGTTTTTGAGCAGGCATAAGCCCCTTTCTAAGTGGTGTCAGGAAATGAATGGTATACAACACCATATCAACTCTTCTCCTTATTCTTTTCCCTTCTTCTCCCCCTTTCTTTTGTTTTTGGAGGAGAGTTTTTTATGTCATAATTGCCATGTTCTACAGTGGCTTGACCAGTAGGATTATATGGGATGCCAATTCTATGCTGTATTCTGTATGGCAGG
>CM053769.1:83497026-83517084 GCA_028658325.1 Potorous gilbertii | reverse complement strand
GGCAGGGAGGGATGATAGAAGAGAGGGCAGATTGGTGATATGGGTAATTAGAATGTCCAGTGTATTGGGGAGTGGGGAGGTGACAAATGGGGAGAAAATTTTGGAACCCAAAATCTTGTGAAAATTAATGTAAAAAGTTAAATAAAATTTAAAAAAATAAAAAATAAAAATACACTAACTCTAATTCCAAAAGAGGTCTAAAAAACCGGTGAGGAGGAGAAAATATTAAAAAGTAGAATTAGCCAAATGGAAAAGGAGGTTCAAAAGCTCAATGAAGAAAATAATTCTTAAAAATTTGATTGGAGACAATGGAACTAATGACTTTATGAGAAACCAAGAAATTACAAAACAAAACGAAAGAATGAAAAAATAGAAGACAATGTCTAATATCTCGTTGGAAAAACAAATGACCTGTAAAATACATCAAAGAGAGACAATTTTAAAATTATGGGATTTTCTGAAAGTCATGAACTGAGATAGAGTCTAGATGTAATCTTTCATGAAATTATCAAAGAAAACTGCCCTAGTATTCTGGAAACAGAGGGTAAAATAAATTTTGCAAGAAACCACAAATCAGCTGGAACAGATCTGAAGAGAAAATCTCCTAGCAATATTGTAACCAAATTCCAGAGTTCCCAGGTCAAGGAGAAAATATTTCAAGCAGCCAGAAATAAACAGTATGAGTATTGTGGAAATACAATAGGATAACACAAGATCTAGCAGCTTCTACCTTAAGAGATTGAAGGGCTTGGAACATGGTATTCCAGAAGTGAAAAGAGGTAGGATTAAAACCAAGAATCACCTACCCTGAAAAAGTGAGTATAATACTTCAGGGTAAAAAATTGTCATTCAGTGAAATAGAGGACATTCAAGCATTCTTAATGAAAAGACCGGAGCTGAATAGAAAATTTGACTTTCAAGTACAAGAATCAAGAGAAGCATGAAAAGGTAAAATGGAAATAGAAATCATAAGAACTTACTGACGTTGACCGGTTTTCCTACATGGAAAGATGGTATGTGTAACACTTGAAACTTTTCTCAGTATTTGGATAGTTGAAGTGACTGTGCACAGAGTCACAGGGTGAGCTGAATAAGAAGGGATGATATCTAAAAAAATAAAATTAAGTGGTGAGAGAGTACTATATTGGGAGGAAAAAGGGAGAAATGGAATGGGGCAAATGATCTGTCATAGGAGAGACAAGATGAAGCTTTTTCAATGGTGGGGAAAAGTGGGGAGGTAAGAGGGAAAAGGGAAGCTTAATCTCATTACATTCAGCTTAAGGAAGGAATAACATGCACACCTAATTTGGTATGAATATCTCTTACAGGAAAGCAGCAGAGAAGGGGATAAGTGGTGTGTTGGGGTGGATGATAGAAAGGAGGGTAAATGGGAGGAGGTAGTAATTAGAAATAAACACTTTTGTGGAGGGACAAGCTAAAAAGGGAGAATAGAATAAATGTGGGAACGATAGGATGGAGGGAAATATAGTTAGTCTTTCACAACATGATTATTATGGAAATCTTTTCCATAACTACACATGTATAGCCTATACAGAATTGCCTGCCTTCTCAGTGGAGATGAGTGGGGAGCGAAGAATGGAAAGAAGTTGGAACTCAAACTAAGAACAATCCAAAAAAACCCCAAGAAGATTTTGCAAAGAAAGTCAATTATTTAGAAAATGAGATCCAAAATCGTTTTATAACATTTTTAAAATTATTAATTTTTTATTTAACTTTATTTAAGTTTTCAACATTCATTTCCAAAAAATTTGGAGTTCCAAATTTTCTCCCCATTTCTCCCCTCCCCCCACCCCAAAACGTTGAGCACTGGAATTAACCCTATCACCAATCTGCCCTCCCTTCTAACATTCTTCCTTTCCCTTATCTCCATCTTCTCTTTTGTCCTGTTGGGCAAGATAACTTTCTATACCCCGTTACCTTTATTTCTCATTTCCTAGTTGTTTTCAAGAACAATACTCAGTGTTTCGTAAAACTTTGAGTTCCAACTTCTCTTCCTCTCCTCCTTCCCCATCCATTCCCACTGGGAAGGCAATCAATTCAGCATGGGGCATATCTGTGTAGTTTTGCAAATGATTTCCATAATAGCCGTGTTGTGTAAGACTAACTATATTTCCCTCCTTACTATTCTGTCCCCCATTGCTTCTATTTTCTCTTTCAACCCTGTCCCTCCCCGAGTGCTGACTTCCAATTGCTCCCTCCTCCCATTGCCCTCCCTTCCATCATCACCCCCAACCCTGATTATCCCTTTCTCCCCCACTTTCCTATATTGTAACATAAGTTTTCATACCAAAATGAGTGTGCATTTTATTTCTTCTTTTAGTCGAATGTAATGAGAGTAAGCTTCATGTTTTTTTCTCTTACCTCCCCTCCTTTTCCCTCCACTGAAAAGTCTTTTACTTGCCTCTTTTATGAGAGATGATTTTCCTCTTTCCATTTCTCCTTTTCTTCTCCCAATACATTTCTCTCTCACGTCTTAATTCCATTTTTTAAAGATATGATCCCATCCTCAACTCACCTTGTGCTCTTTGTCTCTGTGTGTGTGCGTGGGGGCAGGGCCTGGTCTGTGTGGGCTGGGCTCAGCTCCATATCCTGTGAAATAGACGTTTCCCGTGGGCCTTTCAGGTCACCATGGGCTGGAAATCTCCTCCACTCTGTTGTTCTCCACTTCTGCTGCTCCAGAATTTGTTGAGAGTCCCTCTTTACAGGTATTTTCTGGGCTGTGTGGGGAGAGCCTACATACGTGTGTCTTTCTCCTCCGTCATCTTGGCTCCCTAAAATTATCAATTCATTATTATATTCAAGTCTTCAGTATCCATTTCCACAGGATTTTTGAGTTCCAAATTTTCTCCCCATTCCTATCTCTCAGACAGCATGCAATCTGATATAACCTCTACATATACTTTTATAGTAAATCAATTTTCACATTAGTCATGTTGTAAAGAAAAATTTGAATCAAAGGGAGGATACACGAAGAAGATGAAGAAAAGAAGAGACAAGGAGAGGGAGAGTAAATAAAATGTTTAAATTTGGATTTCTACTTCATACTTCTTTTTCTGGCAGTTCATAGCATTTTTGTTTACGAATCTTGTGGAGTTTCCTTAAATCATTGCATTACTAAGAAGAGCCAAATCTATCAAAGTTAATCATTGAACAATATTGCTATTGAAGTGTGCAATGTTCTCCTGGTTCTGCTCACTTCACTCAGCAAGTTCTATAACCTTTTCAGGTTTTGCTAAAGTCCACCTTCTCATCATTTCTTATAACATGATAATATTCCATTGCATTCATATACTACAACTTGTTCAGTCATTCACCAATTAATGGGCATCCCATCAATTTCCAATTCTTGGCCACCACAAAAACAGTTGATAAGATTTTGGTACATATGGGTCCTATTCAATTTCTCTGATTTCTTTGAGATACAGAACTACAAGTTTTATTCCTGAGTAAAAGGGTATGCACGGTTTTATAACCCTTTGGCATAGTTTTATATTGCTCTCCAGAATGGTTGGATCATTTCACAGCTCTACCAACAACATATTAGTGTTCCAGTTTCCCCACATCTTCTCTGGCGCTTGAGATCCAGAATCTTAAGGAAGAAAATGACTCTTTGAGAATCAGAATTAGGTAAGGAGAAGTCAATGGACTTATAAGAAATTAATAAATAATAAAACAAAATATAAAGAATGAAAAAATAGAAAAGAATGTGAAGCATCTCATAAGAAAAAAAACAACTGCTCTGGAGAACAGATCAAAAAAATAAGAATACTTGACCTAATTACAAGTTATGATAAAAAAAAATCTTGATGCAATAATGTGGGAAATAATCAAATTTTCCTCAAGCATTAGAACAGGGGAAGAAAGTAAAAGTAAAAAAAGTCCATCTAGTACCACCTGAAAGAGATTCTATGAAGAAAACCTATAGTAATGTTATAGTCCAATAATGAAACCTCAATATCAAGGAGAAATGTTATAAGCCACACGATAAAAAACAAAACAAAACAAAAAAACAATTTAAACATGGCGGTGCCACAAATAGAATTACAAAACACCTAGGAGTAGCAACATTAACAGATCCCAGATCTTCGAACACTATATATCAAAGAACTAGTATTAACTTAATAGAAAATTTGGCATACAAGAATCAAGAGAAGTAAAAGTTATATACGAAAAGCTAATCACAAGGGACTTAATAAGGACAGACTGTTTATTGTGTATGTAAAATGTAAAACATATGTCTAAGATTTTTATTAGTGATCAAATAGTTAATTTTGGATGTTTGAGATATAGAAGCCTTGACCTCTACGTCTTTCCCTGATGGTAAGCATTGTTCTTCCTCATCAGAAAGGAAGGGAGGAGATATCTGTTCACTAAGAAAGTAACCTCCAATGGTCTTATTTTCTTTCCCTTTTCTGGGCATTTTCCCAGTCAGTTACTTGACTTCTGAGATTCCTCTCCATCCCTGCCTTGCCTCCAGATCCTGGCTAGTGCTTGGGGCCTGAGATTCAAATGTTGCTTCCCAGCCTCAGGGCTTTCAGCAGGGTTGGGGCTGCTATTCAGTGTGAGATTAAATTCAGCTGCTCGGGTTGGGGCAGGGCTGCCACACAGGGTTCAGTTTTCTCGGGGGGTTTATGTGGAGACCTTCAACAATGGATTCGAGCTCCTGCCTGCTTTGGAAGCCCCTGTCCTCTACTACCTCTGATGCTGTCTCCTGAGGGGGCCTGAGTTATGGAGACACCCCGTTCCCCTCTCGGTCAGTCAAACAGCCTCTCTCACTGACCTTTGCGCCTGTGGGTAGAGGGATCTGTGCGGCCACTGGAGATTCTGTCCCTGAAGCCTGCTCGGATCTGCTCCTCTTGGTGCCACATGGCCAAGGCAGGGCTGGGCTCTGCTCTGGGTCCGGTGTGTGATGGACCTTTGGTATCAGTTTTTCAGGGCTCTCTGGAACAGAAATCACTCCATTGTTGTGTGGCTTCTGCTGCTCTAGAATATGTTGGGAGTTCTTCTTTACAGGTATTTTATGGACTGTGGGTTCAGAGCTAGCATATGTGAATCTTTCTACTTCGCCATCTTGGCTCCTCCTAATCAAATAGTTCATAAGAAAGATTAAGTTAGACCTGAGTATGACTTTAAAAATAAAACTGTTTAGGAACAGCTAAAAAGAGTAATTATTTTATAAAAATGAAGTGCAGGAGGAAGACCAACACAGTGAAATTAAATGGGGCAAGAGTGTGGTCAGTTCTGGAAATCTACTTTCATGGGGAATGGTTTCAAGAAGAACAATACATTTATATTTAGAAAAGTATAAAAATCTCCTAAATTCAGAAAGAAATAAAATGTGAAGGGAATAGGGAAGTGGGAGAGGCTAAGAGTAGGATCTCTAGAGGAGAGAGTGATGGAATTTCTTAAAGGAGGCCTATAGAGGTATGTTTAGATTCTTGTGTATAGGAGGACAAAGGAGGGAATCCTTGCAGGAGGTGGCTAAGGTAAGTAATAGGAGGAAGAGGTAGAGAGTAGAAGTAATTAAGGAGTTAAGAGGGATAGGATAGTTAAGAGATAAATGCAAACATAAAAACAAATATAAGGTAGAATTTCTTAGGGAAAGCATGTGTATATGTATGTATATGTGTCTGTACACAAAACACACACACACGCAAATTTATCCACACTTAATTGTATCCTTGGGTAGGGGAAGGAAGATAAAGAACAAAATAAAAAGTGCACAGCATATAACAAAAGAAAACTAACAATGAAGCAGAAAAAACATGGGCATCTCTAAACACAATGAGTAGCATTTATTAAATAGGCTTCCTTGAAACAGAAATTTGTTGCTTATATTTGAATACTCTTACATTCTGCTGTGCACATGACATTATTTTTTCCTTTTCTTATTTTGTATTTTTTTCAGTGTTTTAGTTTACGTTTCTTTTTTTCTTATTGTGTATTTAAGTTTCAGTAATAAAAATTCTATTGACTGACGGAAAAAAATAGAAGAGAATAAACTAATATTTTGAAATGGTCAGACAAGTAGGTCAGTATTGTACTACTGTGTGAAATTTAAAATACACCTAAAATAATAGTGACCTATGCATAATAGAAAAACACAGAGTATATATAATCTTTCTTTTTTGGGTAGAGGGAGTGATACTAAGATGGAAGAGGCGAATTTTTCAAAGTTCTTCAACATGATCCTCTAAACAGCATAAAAAGGGCATGAGACTGAATTTCTGAGTAGGATAAGTGGCAAAAAGTTACTTTTTTTGTCATTCCAGGGCAGCTTAGGAGAACAGAAAAAGAGTATTGCAGGACTTGGAGTAGGGCCTGTTTGAAAGCCCAATTCAGTTGATTGTGCACAGAATGTGGATCTTGGGGTTACAAAAGTAGTATATGAACCTTGAAAGTAGTAATAGCAATGCCAGCACAAGGGTGGGATCAGCACCAGTGGCAGCAGCACCAAAAGCATGTATTGCACAAGAGTAAGATGACTGAAGAGAAAAATTTGTAGGAATCCCATCCTAGTACTGGGCACAAGACCTCATGCAACTTGGAAACTCCTTTACCTATTACAATACCGAAAGGTATAATAGTCAAATTCCAGAAATGCCAGGTGTGATGGAAATCAAAGTAGGATCTTTTGCTATTTGTGTTTTAGTATAATCAAGTGCCTCTGATTGAATCTTGCCTTTATCAATCATGAGTCTTCACAAGGAGTAAAGTACAAAAAGCAAGAGTTCCTTTAACTAGAAACAGTGTACGTATTTGTATTGTTAATTATTTTTATTTGATTAAAGATCTTTTCCACCTATGTATGGGCCTGCCCATTTTGGGAAGCTTATTTAGGGGAGTTGTTTTCTAGGAGGGTTCCAAGTATCTTTTGTTTTTTCTATTGAGGTACTGGATCAAATTGTTGTGATGCTCTCTCGCTCTAAAAACGATATAAATATTGAGTTGAGGTTTTACTTTGGGACTTAATTTTTGCAAGCAAGTTTGAGTACCAAATGAGGACTCTGGGGAGCCACTAAGGAGCCACCCAACTTTGAGAAACTAGATGTCTTGCTTCCCTGTCTGGTATGGTCAGACAGTTATGCCTGTCTGTTGAATTATGGTCAGGCAAAAGAAGCCATGTCTGTTGAATTTAAATATCTGTATATTTTCTTTAAATTTCAGGGTGCTGACTCCCATGAATTAGATGAATTACTTAGGTGTTTGGTTAAAGGTTTGATACATGTGCTTGATTAAAGTGATTGTTAACCCCTCAAAAGTTGATTTTCTTGTATGAATGCAGATGTAAGAACCCGTGATAGCAAACACCCCTGTGTATATTGGGGTGATAACTGATACACGAGGTAAAACAATCAAGCAGCCAGAAAGAAACATTTCAAATATCATAGAGTCACAGTCAGGTCACACAAGATTCAGCAGCTTCCCCATTAAAGGAGAAGAGGGCATGGAACATGATATTCTAGAAAGCAAGGAATCTGGGATTACAAATAAGAGTAACCACCCCAGAAAAAAATGAGTTAATCTTTTTTTTATTAATTTATTTGTTTTCAGTGTACTACAGTCACTTCCATGTATTCTAGATTTTGTCCCCTCCTTCTCCCTCCATCCCCCCTGCATTCCTACTCCTTCCCCAAGATAGTGTGCAATCTTATATGGGTTCTACATAACATTTTTATTAAATACATTTTCTTCTTAGTCATGTAATACAGAAGAAAATGATCTGCTTCATTCTGCATTCCAATTCCATAGTTCTTTCTCTGGATGTGGAAGGCGTTTTGCCTCAAAAGTTCATTGGGAATAATTTAGATCCTTTCATTACTATGAAGGACTAAATCTACTAAAAAAATTCCTCACACACTGTGTATGTTGCTGTGTACAAAGTTCTACTGGTTCTGATCCTTTCACTCAACATCAGTTCATATAAGTCTTTCCAGGCCTTTCTGAAGTCTTCCTGTTCATCATTTCTTATAGCACAATAGTATTCCATTACACTCATATATCACCACTTGTTTAGCTATTCCCCAATTGATGGGCATCCCCTTGACTCAGTTTTTGGCCACCACAAAGAGAATTGTTATAAATATTTTTGTACATGTGGGGTCCTTTTCCAAAACATGAGTTAATCTTTAAAAAGAAAATGGATATTCAATGAAATAGTGGACTTTAAAGAATTTGTGATGAAAAGAAGAGCTGAATAGAAAATTTGACATTCAAACAATTCTTGAGAAAAGCATAAAATGTTAAATGTAAAGAGTAAGAAAGTTAAATTATTTACATTTCTCTGCTGAAAGATAATATATGAATATGATGAGGGTTAGAAGGGGGTGGTGGTGGTATGAGAACTGTACAAGGACTGGAGTACAGGGGTAGATTGCCTGCAGAAAAATTCATGGACTCAAGCATTGTGGAGGGCAAGGTAAAGATTTATTATGCTTTTCAGCAGGCAAGAATTCTTAAGGAACCTGCAACCTTAGAGGGATGTAGGTAAAATTTATATAGAATATTTCACAGCAAAGCTTGTGTCAAATATGTTAACTAGGTGTTTTGGGATGGGGTTAGGGAGTGGTTAAGGAGTGGCCAGTTCTTGAAGAAACATGCACTTTTGGTATCTACTGCCCAGGAATTTACCCAAAATTCATTGTGAAATAACCCAAGGGGGGGACCACCAGGAGGTGTAGTTTTACTTATGTCTAAGTCTAGGATACATATGATTGGTCAGTGAGTAGTAAATGCCATTATGTCTTAGTGCACAACCAGTTCAGTCAGTACATAGCTACTTCAGACTAGTAAGTTCTATAGGAGCAGCTGGTTGCTGCAGCAGGAAAGGAGATAATGTTTGTTGCTGTGGCAGGTTGTGTCTTTGGGCTGGGGAGAAACTACCTGAGGTAGTATTTTGAGTTAAGGGATAAATGTGATTTTTAAAGAGAAATGTGATTTTAGAATTGAGGCCCAAGGACATGCACCCAAGCACCCCATCAGAGCTTCTGAGAAGGGTGTTATTAGGGCAGTTAGAAGGAGTGAATATAGACAAAGGAAATGGTTGTGGGTTGATTATTTTGGGATCTTCTCAAAAAATGAAGCAGTGAGAATGAAGAATCAAAAAGGAGAGAAGGATATAGGCCAAAGAGAGGTAAAATGGGGGGAATTTTCTCACATAAAGGAGGCATGCAAGGAAGAGGAGAAAATGTGGGTATGGGTACCAGGTAAGGCTTGAACCTCACTCTTACTGGAATTGATTCAAAGAGGGAAGAATGTGTGTGTGCATGCCTGTGCATATATGTGCATGTGTGTGGGTGTGTATACACATATATATATATATACACACACATACATACATACATACACACATATATTCACACTCAGATGAGTATATAAATCCATTTCCAAATAGGGAAATAGGACGGCATGGGGGTAAGTTATATGAGGGGAGGGAATGATAAAAGGGGGGGTGAATTAAGGGAAGCAGTAATCAGAAGGAAAATAGACTTTTGAGAAAGGATAGATAAGAGAAAAATAAATATAAATTAACAGATAAACAGAAGAAAGTAGAAGATATAAGAAAATAGGAAGGACAAAAATACAGTTAGTAATTCTTACTGTGAATATGAGTAGAAGGAATGCACCCATAAAACATAGGCAGATAGATTGAATTATAAATCAGAATCCAACTACATGTTATGTACAAGAGAAACACTTGAAGCAGAGAGAAGAGAAACTATTTTGCTATAAGAAATGATAAACAGGAAGACTTCAGAAAGGCCTGAAAAGACTTACATGAACTGATGCTGAATGAAAGAAGTAGAAGCAGGAGAACTTTGTACACACCAAAAACCACAGTGTACAAGGAATTTTTCTGGTAGACTTAGTACTTCATTACAATGCAAGGACTTAACAAATTCCCAATGGACTCTAAGCAATATGCCTTCCACCTCCAGAGAAAAAATCATGGAATTTGATTACAAAATGAAGCAGACTATTTTCTTTTGTTTTATGTTTTCTTATTTTTTGTTTTATGATTTCTCCCATCTTTTTAAATCTATGCAACATGACTAAGCTGAAAATTTATTTAATAGGAATGCATGTGTAGAATCTACATAAAATTGTTTGCCATCTGAGGGAGGGAGTCAGGATGAAGGATGATGGAAGAGAAAAAAATCTGAGATATATGAAAGTGATTGTAGAACAATGGAAAGGAGTAAAATAATTTCATTTTAAAAACCTTTAAAACTTTAAGAAAAAAAATTAAGTTACTTTTCTCACAAGAAATTAATTTCACTTTAAATGGATATGGCATGTTGTAACACAACCATTTTGGTTTCAGATGTGTTCATTCTGGGACATAAATTAATTTTTTTTGTCCTTGAAGCTGCCTCATTACACATTTTATTTCCTTTCCAAGCAGCAATTCAGTGTACATTGCTGCCTTTAGATGGTTTCTTTCTATTTTTCCTGAATCTATTACCTGCTGATTGAGTGGTGTTTGCTTGAGCTGTTGTTTCAGTCACACTATTAAATCATTTATCTCTCTCTCTCTCTTTCTTTCTCTCTCTCTCCCCCTCTCATCTCTCTGTCTCTGTCTCTCTAATTGTATTACTAATGAAAATGAGCAAAAATAATAATCTGACAGCAGAGAAAGGTAAAGCCAGGATTATTTTATCCTTTAAATAGTACGGCAGAGAAAGTAACAAAGAAAATAGTGAGATGCAAAATGGAAGATAACGTGGCATTTAAAGTAAATAAAGGTCAGATTTACCAGCCCTTACCATCCATTAACTAGCTTTGCCAGCACTGTTTCCACTGCCTGATTGTGAGCTCCCAGTTCAGTGTTGGAGCTAAGAATTCTTCTGGCAGACCTCTCTAGTTCCCTTTTAATAGTCTAATGAATGTTCATCTTAAAACCCTAAATGTCAGAGGAAATGGGGAAGGGAGTTTTAGAATCCCTAAATTACTTCGAGTTAGCTGCTGAGAAAACAACTTTAAATTTTTACCCCCGAGGCCCCTGAATTCCATTTTCTGTCCTTTAGAAGGAATTTTAATGGTTGATCAAAATGTGATTCACAAGGTCACAAATACCCAGTGAGCAAAGGGCAAGAGAGGCAAGAAGTTGCTCTCCTCAATGAAGCAAGTTTCAACATAAGTGAAAATTTCTTGTAAGTATAGCTTTCCCACAAAAGTGGTTGTTCCATTAAAAAACATAATTGAACCTGCTATATTGCCCTTCAGTAAGTGATTAGAATATGCATCATTTATTTAATCATTGTTCTTTTCGTTATCGTTCTTATCTTAGTATGCTCTTCAACATAAGGGAAGTATAGACCTTTTGTTAACTCAGGGGAGGAAGAATAAAAAACATGATCCTTGAAGTAACTTTTTCTACATGAACAAAACAAAGTGAAGAGCTGAATAAATTATCTGGAAAATTCAAGGGGAAATGCTTTCCCTTTATAAAGAGAAATATAAAATTTGGACATCAATTATGAAAGGGTGTATTGGCATGGCTTAGTTCCTCAGTTTGTCACTTTGCCTGTATTGATTCAATCATAGAACTACAAAATTTTAAAGTAGGAAAGGACATTAAAGATAATTTAGGTTAAACCTTATCTACAAAAATTGGTCAGGATTAGCTTGTGTCTGATATATTAAAGTTACCATTCACGGTGTGATGTCTGAAGTGTTGTGCTCAATAATGAGTCAAGAGACAAGGTAAGTCAGACATATTTACGTATTTTCCTTTCTCTTAATCACTCTATCATATGTGACAACTGCTATATTAGTAAGTATTGCCAGTACCAGGGTTTACCAGTTCTATGACCTCATGTCTCAACTCATGGTGAGTCAAAACCCTTACCACAGTTACAGAACTTTATGAATACCCTCTTGGTCTTTGGCTTTTGGAGAAAACAGAACAGATATTAGTCATTTTGTACTGGAAGAAACATTGTCTACATGAGCTTCTTGCTGTCACTTCAACCATTGTTAATATTCTGTATTCCTAAGGAATTAGGATGCAGGAGCTGGAGGGATAGAACTAGTAGAGAATGGCTCTCTTTGAGTCTACCCATAGTTTCAGTGGTACTATTTTTGCATCTTATTGGTTGGAACACTCAACTATTACTTGACACAGAAGTTTCTAGTCGTCTCTAGAAATGTCCATGGAATCCTGCTTTATTATCTTTAAAGATAGGGTCCCATCTGGTTGCAGCCATCATGAGATCTACAGAGAGTTTCACAGAAGTATAAGGTTGGCTAGTAAAAGATATTCATAGTAGGCCTTTATTATAGAACATCTTAAAAGAGTGGGAACAATAGATCGGGGACAAATAGGGAAAAGTATAGTCAGTGCATAACTGACCCCTACAGACTAGGGTAAATAATTACTGTTCACATATCCAAAGGTAATCCATACCTTCTCATTAGAGTCAGGGAAATTATTTAATCAACATGCTGAATACATTTTATAGTACAACATTTGTGTAGACCATAAATATATATACATATGTATATATATATATATATATATATATATATATATATATATATATATATATTGCTATTTGTGTAAACATTGGGGGGGGCATTGCCATAATTGCAAAATTCTATATTATTCTATATTATCTGTATATTCTATATTATCTATATTATATTCTATATTATCTGTAATAATATACATTTTCCTTAAGTTTAGAGAGAAACAATAGTTTATTACTCTAGTAACTGTTCAACAAGGGAGTTCATTTTATATTTTGTCTACCAAGTGTTTCTCTACTTTATCAACTTAAATACCTAGTCACTTAAGAAACTACCAAATAATTGTGATATTCCCACTGATTACAAAAGGGATATGAGACAGCAAACATCCTACACTTTTATGTTCCACCATATGTCAAAACATAAATCAGACGTTGCAAGATACAACAAAATTCCACACCTATATTTTGCAGGTAAGGATACTAAGACACAGAAATTGATTCTCCTAAGGATAGAAGAATATAAGCAGGGGAAGGGAACCTTCAACCCTGAGGTCACATGTGGCCTTTTGAGATTTGTTCTGTGAAAGTTGGTTGCAAAGGGTCACACCCAAGGACCCTAGAAGGCAATGTGACCTTTTGGCCACAGATTCCCCACCCCTAGTAAAGTAACTGAGCCAGGATTGCAGGCTAAGACTTTTGATGCCAAATCATTAGATTTTGCTTCTCTTGCTAGTAAACTATGAGATTTTTTGTGAGATTTTATCATTTTCTTTTTATTTATGTTTTTAGTAAATCTCCTGCAAAAAAATTATAAATATTCAAGGATTTGTCAGTCCCTCAGAATTTGTCAGAGCCATGTTGTTCACAGTCAGAGTCTTATTAGAATTTTGAATGTACTTCTTTAACAATTCCAAGAAAGTTTTGAGGACTTCTGTTGTTCCTATTATCTTTTAGCTATATATACATATGCCAAGCCTCATATGCCAAGTACCACATAAGAGGATGCTCTAAATTGGCCAAATTGTCATCAGGACCCCACCAGCATATGGAACTCACAATTCTTCAAAGGGAGAAAATGTCAGCGTTGGAAATTTGCAGTGTTACTCAGCAAGATGAGTTTTCATCCTACATTTTTGCTCAAACCAGAAGGAAAAGATTATTCTTGGAAACCCCATTTTTCAGTCCACTTCGGGAGATACAAGTGATTTGTCTAGTGGTTTGGATTGATTTTTCAAAAAGATCACCATCCTGGCACAGATATTAGGAGCAGTGAGGGGCAAAATCATCCACTGAATACATATTTCAAATCATACAGAAAATATCTTGGACTGTTGAAAATAATTGACTGCTCTTGAATGCATCAAACATGCTGGGGAAAACTGAAAAAAATTATTTCTAATGAAGGGCTCCTAGTTGCTCTCAGAAATGGAGAATAATAGTTTACTGATGTGAATGATTCATCTATCTGTCAAAGAATAAAACAATAACCAGAATGTATCCATAGTTTCAGAGTGTAACTTTACCATGTAATGTAAATTTCAGGAACAAATGAAAGAAAAGAAATGCTTTGTAGTTACAAAGATATTAGCAAATTCTTGGTACCATTTTATTTCAAGTGGCCTGAACTGACAGCTTTGGGTATTGAAGTCTTTTTTTCCTCTAAATATTCATAGAATATGGACTGCAGGGAAGTTGTAGCAGAAGTGGGATGTTAGAACCATCCATAGACTCAGGATATAAGAGAAATTAGACCTCACACCAAGAAAATTAGATAAAAATAAAATCTGATCACTTAACACTATTATTGAACTCTTCCAGGATTTGATGATTTATAGTTTAATCCATCTTTTCAATCTTTAAAAGCCCATCTTGTCTCCCTCCCAGCTCCTCTCAATTTGAAAAAAAAGAAGGAAAAACAAATATATGAACCATAACTTCTTCATTCATTATCCCAATTTACAGGGTCAACACTGACCTTGTTATTTTTCTTCCCAAATTTATTGGTATTAAAAACTCTCATTTATTTTGAAGGTACTTTTCTACTTCCAGGCACTCAGTTTCAAACTCTCGGTTCAGAATCACTACCAAATATGCAGAAGCGGGGGAAGGCAGGGGCCAGGGAGAAATGGTAGAAGTGGAGTTTAGTGAAGACAGTACCAGCACAGCAATGGCCAGAGTAAACCAAGAGCAGTTCTAGGGAGTCACTGAATTAACAGATACAGCAGCTACTTCTAGAGCTCTCAGTTCACAGAAAGTAAGGGGATCAAGTAATGTGACAGAAGATTACTGGGATCTCTTTGCTAGTACTGGAGCAGAATTCTCTTGCTTTCAGGGAGTGGAGCCAAGATGGCAGAGTAACAGCACAGATTTTCTAGAGAGCTCTCTCAAAGTCCAGCAAAATACCTGTAAAAATGACTCTAAAGAAAATCTAGAGCTGTAGAACCCACAGAACAACAGAGTGAAGCAAAGTCAAAGATAGCCTGGAAGGCCACTAAGAAGTGTCTATCATGCTATACTGGGAACAGAGCTCAGTCCAGCATGGGCCAAGCAGGCACAGACAGGATATGAGAAGACTTTGGGGGTA
Organism: Potorous gilbertii; assembly: GCA_028658325.1. Taxonomy (NCBI): domain Eukaryota; kingdom Metazoa; phylum Chordata; class Mammalia; order Diprotodontia; family Potoroidae; genus Potorous; species Potorous gilbertii. The sequence goes on along the minus strand of CM053769.1, from coordinate 83,502,006 downwards.
TGGAATAGCTCACAGTTGAGGCGGTTTCTAGACTCCATAACCACAAAATGCTGAGGACACATTGGAGGGTCAGTGTAAAAAACATAAGGGACCTATATGAAAGAGTAGAGTGATCTGGCCTCAGCCTCAGGGAGGCAGAGGGGGTGGAGGACCCCATTGCTGCTGCAGCAGGGGTAGAAGCAGAGACTATTTCTGATGCTCTAGACTCAAAGATTGTTGGGAGATCCAGCAGTTGAGAGTACAACCCCTGTATACACTGGAAGGAGAGAACTACCTTGAGAAAGAGCTCAAAAGTCAAGGAAATGGCTGGGGAAATGAGCAAAAACTAGGAAAAGAATCAGACTATAAAATCTTACTTTGTGACAAGGAAGACCAAAACAAGCAAATAGAAGGCAAGAAGGTCAAAGCTCCTACATCCAAAGCCTTCAAGAAAAATACGAATTTGTTTCAGGCCATGGAAGAGCTCAAAAATGTTTTTGAACATCAAGTAAGAGAAGTAGAGAAAAAATTGGGAAGACAAATGAGAGTGAGGCAAGAAAATCATGTAAAAAGAGTCAACTACTTGCTTAAAGGAGACCCAAAAAATGCTGAAGAAAATAGCATTTAAAAAAACAGACTAACCCAAATAGCAAAAGGGATCCAAAAAGGCAATGAGGAGAAGAATGCCTTAAAAAATAGAATTGGCCAGATGGAAAAGGAGTTCCAAAAGCTCACTGAAGAAAATAATTCCTTAAAGATTGGAAAGCAGCAGATGGAAGTTAATGATTTTATGAGAAATCAAGAAATCATAAAACAAAACCAAAAGAATGAAAAAATAGCAGACAATGTGAAATATCTCATTGGAAAAAACAACTGTCTTGGAAAATGCATCTAGGAGAGACATTTTAAAAATTATTAGACTACCTGAAAGCTATGAACAAAAGAAGAGCTGGGAAAATCTTTCAAGAAATTATCAATGAAAACTGTTTTAATATTCAGAACAAGAAGATAAAATAAATATTGAAATAATTCACCAATCTTCTTCCAAAGGAGATCCTAAAAGGGAAACACCTAGGAATATTGTAGCCAAATTCCAGAACTCCCACATCAAGGAAAAAATATTGCAAGCAGTCAGAAAGAATAGAACTATTGTGGAAATACAATTAGTATAACACAAGATCTAGTAGCTTCCACAAGGGATCAGAGGGCTTGGAATATGATATTCCAGAGGTCAAAGTAGCAGGATTAAAACCAAGAATAACATACCCAGCAAAACTGAGTATAATACTTCAGGGGAAAAATGCTCATTTAATGAAATAGAGGACTTTCATGTATTCTTGATGAAAAGACCAGAACTGAATATAAAATTTGACACATAAATTGAAACACAAGAATCAAGAGAAGCAAGAAAAAAGAGAACAGGAAAGATAAACCATAAGGCATTTATCAAAGTTGAACTGTTTCCATTCCTACATGGAAAGATCATATTTGTAACTCTTGAGACTTTTCTCAGTATTAGGGAAGTTGGAGAGATTATAAATTCACAGAGGTCAGAGGGTGAGTTGAAAAGGAAGGGATTATGTCTAAAAATAAAATTAAGGGGTGAGACAGGAATATATTGGGAAGAGAAAGGGAGAAATAGAATAGAACAAATTATCTCTCACATAAAAGAGGCAAGAAAAAGTTTTTTGAATTGAGAAGAAGAAGCGGAGGTGAGAGGGAAAAAAGGAAACTTAGTCTCATCATATCTGGCTTAAGGAAAGAATAAAATGCACACTCAATTTTCTATGAAAACATATCTTACACTACAGGAAGGTAGAGGAGAAGGGGATAAGCTGGGTATCAGGGGGAGGAGAGAAGGGAGGGCAAATGGGAGGTGTGTAATTAGACATAAACACTATTGAGAAGGGTTAGGGTCAAAAGAAAGAATAGAAAAAATGGGGGGCAGGATAGGATGGAGGGCAATATAGTCTTTCATGACATTACTTTATGGAAGTCTTTTGCATTAGTGCACATGTATCACATATATAAAATTTCTTGCCATCGCAAGGGGATAGGTGGGGAGGGAGGGAGAGATGTTGGAACTCAAAGTTTTAGAAAACAAATTTTAAAAATTGTTTTTACATGTGATTGGGAAATAAGATATACAGGTAATGGGGTATAGAAATCAGTATTGCTCTACAAAAAGTTAGAGGAGATAGAGATAAGGTAAGGGATGGTGCAGTAGAAGGCAGGGCAGTTTGGAGACGGAGTTAATCAGAATGTACGCTGTATTGGGGTGGTCGTAGGGGAGAAATGGGGAGAAAATTTGGAACTCAAAATCTTGTGGAAGTGAATGTTGAAAACTGAACATAAATAAATACATTTAAATAAAGAACTCTGTTTCTTTGACCATACTTGGACATGTATTTCAGTTCTGAGTGGCAGTTTCAGGAAAAGGAGGAGCACTAGGTCACCAGAACTTTCTTTAACAGTAGAGCAGGGAACCTCCTCATAGTTCCAGGGCAAAAAAGAATGCTTGTGGTCACTCAGAGCACAGTACAAGGCAGGAAAGTAGTTCAAGGAACAACAAAGTTAAAGCTCCCACATCCAAAGCCCCCAAGAAAAATATGAAAGTGTATTAGACCATGGAAGAGTCCCACAAGAATTTTGAAAATCAAGTAAGAGAAGTAGAGGAAAAATTGGGAAAAGAAATGAGAGTGATGAGAGAACACCATGAAAAAGAATACAACAACAGGCTAGAGGAGACCACCCCAAAATGCCAAAGAAAATAATACCTTAATAAATAGACCAACTCAAATGGCAAAAGTGACCCAAAAAGTCAATGAGAAGAAGAATGCCTTAAAAAGCAGTATTGGCCAACTGAAGAAGCATATCCAAAAGTTGACTGAAGAAAATAATTCCTTAAAAATCAAGAGGGAGCAAATGGAAGCTAAGGACTGTGCAAGAAATGAAGAAATTACTAAACAGAACCAAAAGAACGAAAAAATAGAAGACAATGTGAAATATCTCATTGCCAAAACAACTGACCTGGAAATAGGTCCAGGAGAAGTTAACTTAAAAAATTATTGGAATACTTGAAGGCCTTGATGAACAAAAGAATTTTTAGAACTAGTGTTTCTGATAGGAGTATCATTTCTAAAATATACAGAGAACTGAGTCAAAGTTAGAACAATGGACATCATTCTCCAATTGATAAATGGTCAAAAGATATGAACAGGCAGTTTTCAGAGGAAGAAATTAAAACTATCTATAGTCATAAAAAAAATGCTCTAAATTACTGTTGATTAGAGAAATGCAATTCGAAACAAGTCTTACATACCAAAATCACTCCTATCAGATTGGCTAACATGACAAAAAGGAAAATTGTCAGTGCTAGAGGTGTGGGAGTATTGGAACACTAATTCATCCTTAATGAAGTTGTGAACTGATTCAACCTATCTGGAGATCAATTTGGAACTATGCCCAAAGGGCTACAAAAATGAGCATACCCTTTGACCTAGTAATATTACTTTTAGGGCTGTATAGCAAAGACATCATAAAATGTGAAAATGACACAAATGTACAAAAATATTTATAAAAGCTCTTTTTGTGGTGGCCAGTAACCAGAAATCCCCAATTGGGGAATGGCTGAATAAATTATGGTATATGAATGTAGTGGAATACTATTGTGCTATAAGAAATGATAAGCAGGCAGAATTCAGAGAAAACTTGAGAAGACATATGAACTAATGGTGAGTGGGGGGAGCAGAACCAGGAAAATAGTGTAAGCAATTACATCCAGATTGTGCGATGACTTTGATAGACTTGTCTCTTCTCAGAAATACAAGGTACTAAGACAATTCCCAAAGTCTCATGATGGCAAAAGCTATCCAAATCAATAAAAAGTGTCATAGAGGGTGAATGCAGATTGTAGAATACTATTTGCTCTTTTTTTGTTCTCTTTGCTTTTTATTTTTTTCTCATGGGCCCTACCATTGATTCTAATTTTTCCATACAACATGACCAATGCAAAAATGTTTAATGGGAACTTATAAGTCCAGTCTAGGTCACATTTCATGCTTTCTTGGGGATGGGAAGGGAGGGAGGTGGAGGAAATTTCAACTTATGGAAGTGAATGTCGAAAACTAAAAGTAAATAAATTTTAAGAAAGAAAATATTTCAAGCAGCAAAAAATACCCCACAATTCAAATACTGTTAGAACACAATCAGGATAACACAATATTTAGCCACTTCTAAATTAAGGGATCAAAGGACTTGGAATATGATACTCCAGAGGTCAAAGGAGCTGGAATTGAAAGCAAGAAACACTTGCCCTCCAAATCTAAATATAATCCTTCAGGGGAAAAGAAATGACATTCAGTGACGTAGAAGAATTTAATGCATTCTTGAGAAAAAATAACTGCACAAAATAGAAAATTTGACTTTCATGTAAAAGATTCAAGAGAAGCATGAAAAGAGATTCATTGAACTTGAAAAGTTTTTATCCCTATGTGGAAAGATCATATTTATAACTCTTAAGACCTTTCTCATTATTAGGATAGTTGTCTGTATATAGAGGGCATAGGGCGATTTCAATGTGAGGGGATGATATCTAAAAAAATAAATTAATGGATGAGAGAGGGATGCACTGGACGAAAGTAAAAGGGAGAAGTAGAGTGGGGTAAATTATCTCATTTAAAAGAAAAATCTTTTACAGTGGTGGGAAATAGCAGGATGGTGAGAGATAATGAGTGAACGTTACTTTCATCTTAATTGACTTGAGGAAGGAATAACATCCACACTCAATTGGGTATGGACATCTACCTTACCCTACAGAAAAGCAGGGGTGGGTGAAGAGGTTCAGAAAGGGGAGTAATATAAGGGCTGACAGAATGAGGAAGTGGTCAATCAGAAACAAACATTTTAGAGGAGGGACATGGTGAAAGGCAACAATATGACTATTATGGAAGTGTTTTGCATGACTATATATGTATAATCTATATTAAATTACTTGTCTTC
>CM053769.1:83479715-83496526 GCA_028658325.1 Potorous gilbertii | reverse complement strand
GAAGTTGAATTTTGTTACCTTAAACTTCAATGTCCCAGTATCACCTTTACCCAGCAATGAAAAGTTAGTGTAAAACTTTTAGTGAAAAAAATAAAATTACTTAATTGATTAATGTCTAGTCCAAAGGGGCTATGTACACAGTAGCAAAATACAAGTACTTCCTTTCTATATCACTGTTTTAGTTGTTCCAGTGAATTAACAAGCTGTAGGAACACAGCATCTGGTGGCAGGCTGACAAAATTCCAGTCATATACATCTTACTGATAAAATAAAGACTTCTTTTCCCCAAAGCAACTTGGTTCTCCACAGACAGAAGCTTTAGAAAACATAGATCCCCACTCACTTATATTCTGAACCCAAAGTATTGCATATAATTCTTCTATAATGTCTCATATGCATTTGTGTGATTTTCATTAGTATAAGTAATAAAATTTATCCTCATGATTAAGATCAGAACCCTTTCTTTCACTTGTACTATCAGAGAATATCTGGGCCATTGGGAGGTGTGACTTGTCTGTGCTTATATGTGAAAGACTTGAACCCAAGTGTTCCTAACTCCAAAGTTGGCACTATGATTATAGCACACTGGCTTTCCAAATATGTGTGTATGTGTCTGTATATACACACACAGGCATGTGTTTCTATATACATATGTACATACACATATACACACATGTGCATACACGCACACAGACATATATGTATATATGCATATGTGTATATGTGTGTGTATACACATAAATATACATATAAATATATATATATATATATTTTTTTTTTCTATCTACTGAGTCACCTAGCTCCCTCTAGTCTATGATTCTATGATTCATGACTGGAAGAGTTTTTGACCAAAACATTGAAGGGGCAGTCAAGGAAAGTCCCTAGTCCACTATATGTTGGCTTGCTGTTCACTACAAGTAGCAAGGGATTCCTGGAGCAGGCACAGGCTCTGAGTGTTTATCTGTATAGTCCTGAGGTGGTTGATGTGGACCAGCATATATATAGTAATATAATACATATGTGTGTATACGCACATATATGTATATATAAAATTTATATTAACATACATACATTCTTGTAGATATATTTATACATAGTATATCTATATATGTGTGTGTGTGCATATGTATATATGTGTATATATACACATATATACACATACACACGCAGTTTAAAGGCAGGGATCATTCAACTTCAAACAAGCAAAGTAGATTGTTTCTTCCTAATAAATTCAACCAATTAGAGGTATGAACTTAGTGTGAATAAGACTTTAACCTTTATGAATCAATCAATTACTCATTCTATCAAAGTTGGAAGCTAAGTTTCTTGTGGAATATGTTTGATACATTTTTCACAATATATGAGAGTTGACTGAAAAGGGCAAAATAGTTCAGCAACTGGAATTCCAGTGGCAGGCTAGCCTAGTGAATGAGTTGTTGTTTACTTGTGTCTGCTTCATGACCCCCTGGACACTACTATGCCAATGCTGTCCAAGGTACTATAGTGGATTGCCATTTCCTTTGTCATTGCATTAAGAAAACAGAGGTTAAGTGATTTGCACTAGGTCACACAGCTACTAAGTGTCTGAGGCCTATTTTGAACTCAGTTCTCTAATCATTGAGTCATCTAGTTGCCTCTAGTATATGCTTCATGAATGGAAGAATTTTTAACCCAAACATTGAGGAAGGAGTCAGGAAAAGTCCCTAGTTCACTATGTGCTCATCTTCTATTCACTAGAATTGGCAAGGGGTTCCTGGAGCAGGTCTATGCTCTGAGTGTCCATCTGTTCAGTCCTGAGTGGACCAGCTGCCATGGTGCTCAGTATGGTGGTGATCTCCCATCCCACATGTGGCTTTAAGAAAAGAGGACATCGAGGTTTTTAGATGGCCAGAAATAGCACAGAACCCAAGGAAAAATTAGACACCATAGAGAAATTCTGAACTAGGGCTCTAAAAATATCCCTACAATTTTTGTTACTGGAGAAGTTGAGCTCAGGGATTCTGTGCATCAGTGCTACAAAAAGGTGTTCATAGTAAGTTCAGCATGGTGAGCATCCAAAAATCCTATCAATCCTAAGAAAAGTCAAACTAGTCAGGGTTGAAGATGGAACAGGTAAAAGCTCCTATGCTTGTTAGAGTGGGACTGGTCTTGTGAATAACCCCTGTAGGACTTACTCTTACATACACACACACACACACACACACACACACACATATATACCTGAACATACATTCATGCATACCTATACATACATATTTATGTATATGTATATGTAATATGGAAGAATCTGAGAAGAGATAATTTAAATATGAATGTGTATTATGTATATACTCATATACAGAGGTATCCATGCACACTCACAAATCTGTTCTGTACCATTGGTTTCTACCACTGTCCCTTGGTACTTAGTGATCCTGTAGAGCAAACATAGAAGCATTATTAACTTTTGACTATGGCATAAATTTTGGCTTGTTAAAACAAGGATTATTAATATTCCCTCAGGTTATCACCCTGGCCCAAGTTATCGAACCATAAAGTACAATAAAACACAGACCTGTAGTTTTGTGGCTTACATAAAATGCTAGGGATTAAGAATACAGTATAACAGTATAATAAAATGAAGGGCATTAATCAGACTTTAAAGGATTTGGATTTTGTATTTTTTTTTAAAGCCAACGACCGGGACAATTCTATAATGAAAATGATAACCTCACACAGACCATGATTCCATTGTTCAGGTAATCAGATCGGTCATTAAAAACCCAGTATCCTCATTTATGCTTACCTCTTTCTTTTCCATTGCTCTAGATGGGTTTCTCTGGAAGAAAGAAATATTTGCCCACATCTTCATAGAATTTCGTTCCCCTACAATGTAGCCTTGAAGGTGGCTTTATGGTTAGAAAGTGCTGCATTCTCTTATATTCATTTTGGCAGCCCTGGAGGTCTGGGGAAGAATAAGACTTCAAGATACCATCTTTCAGACCAAACTGGTGATGCTCAGCAATTAGCAGGAGTGTGGGGTGGGGGAAGATTTTAAAATCTTCAGGTCTGAATGGTGATTTTTAAAAAATCACATTGCTATAAGCTTAATATTTTGACTGCTTTTTAAAATCATATTTAAATATACCACAGGATTGAACTGTTAATACACTTAATGAGGCAAAGAAATATAGCAATATTTCTGAGAAATTAAATCTCCTTCACTCAGACAGTAATAAAATCTGCTATTGTCTCCTTTCTAGCTGAGAGAACAACTTTATAGTTTTCTGAGAGAAGTTTTGATTTGGTTATGGTTCTTCCCTGCAAAATTTTCTCTTCTCCATACTCTAGCCCCTATGAGGTTTTTAATAGAAGGAATTATTCTTCATGTAAATCAGTAATGATGATTGATTGGTTTTGGTCCCCTCTTATGATTTTATGTGTATAAGGCAGTGGTCTGCATGAGGGTACCTTTGGAGTAGGGTTGAGGAAACGACATGAATCCAAGAAGACTCGGACACGATAAAAAGGTATGCATGATTTAAAAACAAATTTAAAGGATGAGAAGGTGAGTCACATGCTACCCTCTCTATGAATGGGATTTTGTTTTGACAGCATCCACACATAGTCTTATTGCCCAACATTCCCCTACTTTCCCCCATCTCTCTGAAATCCAAGCTTTTTGGGGATAGCTATAACTTTGTTACTGCATAAGAACTTGAAGCTGTGAAGGAGCCACTGTGAAAATCACCACCTTTCATTAATATCAACTATGGCCCTCCCCCTGATCAATGTATGAATGACACTTGCCCCTGTGGGGTGCAATAGAGTACTTTAGGAAAGTGATGACAGTACTTTGTCTATCCTCTGCCCCTTTACTATTGTAACTGGGACAGAAGAAATAGTATAGGTTTAGGAAGATATGGACCTGTTGCAATATGCATTAGTGACCTCTTCCCAGTTTCTGCTCTCCCCCCAATTTTAACCCCTCTTTCCATTTGGAACTTCTCTATTTTAATGGATCCACCACTCTTTTAGTCAGGCAGATTTTCAGCACTGGCATGATCCTTAACTCTTCCCTCTCCCTCACCTTGTATATAGAATCTGTTGTCCAATTGCTCTCTCTTTTAAACATCTCCCTGATATGTACTTCACTTTCTTTCACTTTCTGCTTCATTCTGAGGTCACTTTTGTAGAGAATTCCTGACTTCCTTGACGAGTGGAAATTTTTAACTGCTCTACAATTCATACAGTTACCCTGAGAAATAAAAGATTATGTGAAGCACACATGTTGACATAGCCAGGTTGTGTCAGAACTTGGACTTCAGTCTCCAAGACTAAATTTATATTCAATATGTCATGCTACAATTCAGTAATTATAGCAAAACAAATAGAGGTGAAAAATATCTTTATTTAGCAAATAAATAATATTTTCACCAGATGCTTATTATATAGCACATCCATGCCCAACCCCTATACACACAAAATCTGTCTAGAAATTCATAGCTATATCATTTGTCATTGTTTTAAAATTTATTTATTTTTATTCTGAATATAAACAGCAAATAAAATTCTCATTACCATATACATAGTAGAACAGAAAGGGAGGATTCTACACCAAAATGTAGATGTGTATTATGTAATATTTGCTTTTCTTTTTAAATATAAAATAAATTCAAACTCTAGTTTTTAAAGTTGACCTATTTGCCTGGGCTTCTGTTCTCTTCTGTGCATTAATAACATGATACCTCAATGAATCATCCTTTCTTGCTTCCTTTCCTCCTTTCTTACTTCCTTCTTTCCTTTCCTCCTTCCTTCCTCCTGTTCTTCCTTCCTTCCTTAACTTTTTATCTCTATGCTTCTTCAAACAACCTTCTCCCAACCCCATTAGAAGAAAGGTTGGGGAAAGCTTATGTAAGATGTATTCATTGGGGGGTGGGACCAAGATGGCAGAGTAAAAAGACGCACCTCTGGAAGCTCTCCTCTGACATCCCATAAAATACCTGTAAAAAATGACTCTCAACAAATTCTAGAGCAACAGGAATCACAAAATCACAGAGTGAAAGAGATATTATGATAAGGCAGCCTTGAAGGATAGCAGGAAAGGTCTGTCACACCAGGAGTGGAGCAGAGCACAGGTCATCTTTGGCCACAAGGCAGAGATAAGACTGGAGCAGGCTTCAAGACGCCACCAACAGCAGCTGCAAGTATCATATCTTTCAACTCACAAACACCAAGGACAGCTTTAAAGGTCAGTGAGAAAACTGTTTCTCTCGGGTGAGAAAGGAACACAGCTGTTTAGCCCTGGCCCCATGCTGCAGGAGCTTCCATTCTTAGAGCCCTGGCCTAAAGACCCTGGGTGAATTGAGCCACTGACATGGATCTTAGCCCTGAGTGGTAGCCCTGGGGATAAGGGGAGCACTGTCTGGTGAAGCTGGTGAAGGCTCTAGAGAGGAAATTCTACTCGCAGAAAAGAGTGCTTGTAGTGGCTCCCAGACCAGAGAACAGGTCAGGAGAGGAGTAAACTACACTACCTTGATTGTGCCACCTTGGAGGAACTGAGCACTTACCAGTCCACAGGATCCTCTTGACAAAGAACTCAAAAGTCAAGGAACTGGGTGGAAAAATGTCCAAAAAGGGGAAAAAGAGTAAGACAATAGAAGATTACTTTCTTGGTGAGTGGGTATTTTCTTCCATCCTTTTGGATGAGAAAGAACAACACCCACCATCAGAAGAAGACCAAAAAGTCAAGGCTTTTGCATCCCAAACCTCCAAAATAAATATGCAATAGTATCAGGCCATGGAAGAGCTCAAAAAGTATTTTGAAAATCAAGTAAGAGAGGTGGAGGAAAAACTAGAAAGATAAATGAGAGCACTTCAAGAAAATGATGAAAAGCAAGTCAACAGTTTGCTAAAGGAGACCCAAAAAATGCTGAAGTAATTAACACCATTAAAAATAGACTAACTCAAATGGCAAAAGATGCCCAAAAAGCCAATGAGGAGAAGGATGCTTAAAAAAGCAGAATTAGTCAAATGGAAAAGGAGGATCAAAAGATCACTGAAGAAAATAGTTCTTTAAAGATTAGAATGGAGCAGATAGAAACTAATGACTTTGTGAGAAACCAAGAAATTACAAAACAAAACCAAAAGAATAAAAAAAAATAGAAGACAATATGAAATGTAGCATTAGAAAAACAACTGACCTGGAAAATAGATCCAAGAGAAACAATTTAAAAATTATGGGACTACCTGAAAACTATGATCAAAAAAAGAGCCTAGACATCATCTTTCATGAAATTATCAAGGAAAACTGCACTGATATTCTAGAACCAGGGACAAAATAAATATTGAAAGATTCCACTGATCACCTCATGAAAGAGATCCATAAAGAGAAACTTCTAGGAACATTGTAGCCAAATTCCAGGGTTCCCAGGTCAAGGAGAAAATATTGAAAGTAGCTAGAAAGAAATAATTCCAGTATTGTGGAAATACAATCAGGATAACACAAGATCTATATGTGTGTGTGTGCATGTATATATATGTAGACAGAGGATGCAGAGTAAATGGAATAGGAAGGAATTTTATCTAAAAAATAAAATGAAGGGCTGAGAAAGGAATATATGGGGAGGAGAAAAGGAGAAATGGAATGGGGCAAATTATCTCTCATAAAAGAGGCAAGACAAAGGGGAGGGGGGAGGTGAGAGGGAAAAAGTGAAGCTTATTCCCATCACATTTGGATTAAAGAGGAAATAACATGCACACTCGATTTGGTATGAAAATCTATCTTATGCTACAGGAAAGTAGGGGATAAGGGGATAAGCAGGGTGTGGGGGTGATGATAAAAGGGAGGGCAAATGAAAGGAGGAGGGTAATTAGATATAAACACTTTGAGGAGGGGAAAAATTCAAAGGAGAGAATAGAATAAATGGTGGGGCAGGATAGGATGGAGGGATATATAGTTTGTCTTTCACAATATGAGTATTATGGAAGTATTTAACAAAGTTACACATATATAGCCTGTACTGAATTGCTTGCCTTCTCAGTGGGGATGAGTGGGGAGGGAGGAAGGGAGATACGTTGGCACTCAAAGTTTTAGTAGTGAACGTTGAGAATTGTTTTTGCATGTAACTTGGAAATAAGAAATAGAGGTAATGGAGTATATAAATCTATCTTACCCTACAGGAAATGCGACAAGATGGGGGTAAGGGAAGAGACAGGTGTGATAAAAGGGAGGGTAGATTGGAGAATGGAGTAATCAGAATGAATGGGGTTTTGGGGTGTGAGGAGGGGGGAGATGGGGAGAAAATTTAAAACTCAAAATTTTGTGGAAATGAATGTTGAAAAGTAAATAAATAAATTGGAAAAAAGAAAGCATCAAAAAAAATGCACTTAGTCCTAAACTTTTTAGTATATATAATGGGAATTGCTGTTATATTTCAAAAAAAGAAAAGAAAAGAATTATTCTTTTCCAGGAAAAAAACAAATGAAAACATCTTTATTCTGCAGCTTAATTCCATTGCTTCTCTGGCAAGATGTAGGTAGGATGCTTTATTGTGATTCATTTGGAATATTGATTGGTTGTGATATTCAAGAGAATTCTAAAGTTTTTCAAAGCTGTTTTTCTATAAAAGAGTGTTATACACATTATTCTTTCTCTGCTTGCATCATTCTGAATCAGTTGATAAAAGCCTTCTCAGTTGATAAATGTTCCAATAATTTCAGTAATTATAGTATAAATGAAAATATTACTAATTTAACATAATAATTGCTATCTACTAATAATGTAACTGTATTAGATACAACATACTTATTTATTAAATGCTATAACAATTTAGGAAAATTTACATTCATTTATATAAATGGTTCAGACTTTCGATAATAGATAAGAAACTCCTTAATTTCCAGTTCTTTGTCATTATCAAAAGGGCTCCTATAATTTTGTGCATTCTGTATAAATACTTATTTGCAGTCCTTTTCCTGTAAACTCTTTGAAATCCCGACTTACTACTGGTATTGGTGAACCAAAGAGTTACATAGTTAAGAACTTTTGAGGCATAGATACAAACTGCTTTACCAAATGAGATAAGACCCATAAAGTGTTTTGTACATTGTCTGGAAAATAGGTACTTCATAAATTGTTTCTTCTTTCTTTCCTGTTCTCTTCATTTCATTTCCATCCTTCCTTCTTTTTCATAACTTCTTCAACAGCACATTAATGTCCATCAACAGCTCATTGTTTTGGCACCATCTATCTAGTATTAGCAATTTTACTTCTTTTGTCATCCTTGCTAGTTAGATGTGAGGGAGAAACTCAATGTTCTTTTAATTTGTATTTCTTTAATTATTAGTGAACTGGAACACTTTAAATTGGTCATTAGTAGTTTGGATTCTTCCTTTTGAAAGAAGTTCAACTTAGTCAACTTGTTCAACCTGGTCATTTTTCTATTCAGTATAGCTCTTCTTTCATAAAAATTTGAATATACACCATAGATAGACAGATATAGATATATAGCATACGAGACCTTTATCAGTGAAACTTGCAAAAAACATTTTCCAGTCAACTGTTTCTTTTCTAACTTTCACTTCATTTGTTTTATCTCTGTAAAACTTATTTCATTTTATATAATCACATTTATATGATCATGTTTTATAATCTATTTTATATTCTCAAACTATGGGTTTGTCAGAAACTCTTCCCTTATTCATAGATTGGCAAGATGCTTTTAATGATGTTAATATTTATATCTGAGAAATGTATTCATTTGGAACAATTCATAAAAATGAAGAAAAAGTAGACAGATTTTTTTTCATGCTAAATGTTCATCCAGGCATACATTAGAGACATTGTGGGTGTGGTTCCAGATCATTGCAACAAAATGAATATTGCAATAAAATGAGTCACATGATTTTTTTAAATTTCCCAATGCATTTAAAAATTATGTTTCTATTATACTGTAGTGTATTAAGGTTGAAATAATATTATCCCTAAAATCAATGTACATATTCTTGTTTTAAATTTTGATGGCTGCTGACTGATCACGGTGGTGGTTGCTGAAGGGGAGCTATGGCAATTTCTTAAAATAAGAAAACAAGGAACTGTGCTGATTTTGTTGACTCTTCCTTTTACTTGAGAAGAGACTGTAGCAGATTTACTAATTGGTCTAATTTCAACATTGTTGTGTATCAGGTAACAGGGAACCTCAAGAAGAGGGAGAGAGATGGGAAATGGTTCATCAGTGAAGCAACAACACACATATTACATTTATCATTTAAGTTTGCCATCTTAAATGAGCACCTTTCATGGTGCCCTTATGGTTCCTTCAAACAGTGACAATAGTAACATCAATGATCACTGATCACAGAACACAAATAATAAATATAATAATAATTTTAAAAATTTGAAATATTGTGAGTTACAAAAATGTGAAACAGAGAGATGATGTGAGCACATGCTGTTGGAAATGTGACAATGCTAGATTGCTTAACATATTGTCATCACAAATATTCAATTTGTACAGAAAAAAAAAGCAATTATCCTCAAAGTGCGATAAAGTGAAGCACAACAAAATAAGATTTGCCTGTATTTTCCAAACTCCCAGAAATGAAAAGCTTTCAAAATATATGGCCCAGAAAAAATTAAATCCGTGTTAAAATAGGATGTGTTATATATCATCTCTATAATACTGTTACTATAGTTGTTCTGGAAAAGCATTTAATGAATCTTCAAAGATGAGTTTATATACCAATATCTTATTCAATTTTTAGAAAGCTTATTGTATCCACCTAAGCAAAATTCTGTAGAACATTCAATATAAGAGAAAGAGTCAACTTTTAACAGGGCCGTTTATATCTGAGTTCAATAAAATTTAATCAGATAAATATGTTATCTACTTCCTATGTTCCAGTAATTAAGTTAAATTAAGATACAGCATCAATGTGATATTCACAATGCCTCAGAGGCACAGCAATCATGAATATCCTGGGGCAATTTTGAATCATGAAACCCCACACACTTTACATGTAGTCGACAGAGCCAAAACATTTATTCAGACAACAGAAAGTCAAATCCATCATAGCAACAAAAATCTACACGCAATAACAATGCAGAGAGAACAGCACCATTCCCAAGCTTCCCCTGCTAGGCTTCCCACAATTCAGCTCCATTAAACAAGCCATAATCAAGCTGCCTTAAACAAAATCACAAACAATTTCTTTCACTCACGCTAGTCAGCTCTCTGTTTGCTATATCTTTTCTAACTCTGTCTAGACCCTCACCAATTTCCTCTCGCTTCTACTCTAGCTCCACCTCGTCCCATTCTGCCCTTCCTGTTGCACCCATTCAACAAAATCCTCCCACTACAGTCACATCCTCTTCACACTCACGTGACTTATATAGGTCACATGGGCCTTTTAATGGATGGGAAAGATCTTCCCTTAAGCAAAAATACATTAACAAAATACATTAACAGTGCAGATATGAAGAAAGGCAAACACAGACATTGCCCTCAAGGAACTCACAATCTAATGGGGAAAAAAACATGCAGATGAACACATACATACAATTTATGCTTTCTGTAAATTGAAGCTAAGGTTAGAACGATCGTATTAGTTTTGATAAAGAGTAGGACTCCTGGAGTTAAGATTTTAAGTAATTTAGGGGAACTAGGAGGCAGAGAAGAATTTGAGATTTCTGGACATGGGAACATCCAGAAAAAAAGGCATAGAGTCAAGAGAAGGATTATCACATGCTAGGGATAAAGACATCAGTACCCCTGGATTGAAGATACTGTTGATTACTAGTTTCAGTCATGCCCAACTCTTCGTGACCCCATTTGGGGTTATTTTGTCAGATAGAGTGTGTAGAGTGTAAACTTTATGAAAATTATAAAAAAAGAAATAGAGATTAGGTTGTGAATGGTTTCAAAAACCGAGGAGGCCCTGGATTTTATTAAGTAAAGAGTAATTTATTTAGATCTGTGCTTTAGTAAAATCCCTTTGGCAGTTGAAAGGAAACAGACTGGAGTAGAGAAATCTGAGGCAGGGAGATTAATTAGAAGGCTACTGTTATAGCCCAAATGTGAATCAATGAAAATCTATACCAGGACATAGCAATGTCAGAAGAGAGAAAGAAGTTATTTACAAGGAATATTTTGAAGGTAGAATAAATATAATTTTACAAAAGATCAGATATTGGAGAGTGAGAAAAGAATAAGGACTAAAAGATGATATCTGTCTCTTATGTGTTAGTTCCTTCTGGGGTCTTTATTTTGTGGATGAGCCCAGGTGAGCTATGTTTCATTCCTCTCCTGTCGTTCTTCTGCCTCCCTCCATACTTTGACATCAAGGTAAGGAGCCTTCTCATCCTGAAATATCCCATCACCAAGCTAGCTCTGTTTTTTTAATTGATAGGTCCTTCCACAGTCTCCACTTCAGAGAAGAGCTCAGAATGACCAGGCTTCATTCCTCTCCTTCCTCTTCTCCCTGTACTTTATCACAATGCTCCTAAGTGGATACTTTCTCATCTTCATTTTTCAGTTCCATTTTTTTGTAGTCTTATTTAGAATGCAAGCTTCCTGAAAGTTGTTACTGCTTTTCTTTTCCCTGGTATTGGTATTTCAGACATTTAGCAAAGTGCCTGGAAAATAATAGGTGCTTAATAAATGCTTATTATGTTTTTGCTAAGATTAAAAGCTTAGATAACTGAAAGTATGGTCGATCCTTAGTAAGGAGGTCTACCTCTTCTATGAGACAAGTGTAATGAGAAGATAGGAAAAATTTTTATTTCGTGGCAACAATATCTATATCTGTGTACATATACATATGCACATATATGTATGTATCTCCACATATACCATACACACATATGTATATGTGTGTATATATAATACACAAAAACATATATATGTACATATTTTATATATATATATATATATATATATATATATATATATATATATACAATTTCAAAGTAAATGGTTAAAACATTACAAATATCTTAAATGACTTTGAAAAGGAAATGGCTATAGTTAAACTAACATTCTGATGAGCCATCTTTGAATTTGATATCATGAATACAAGTAGCAAGGCACTTATACCAAATCAGTGTTATTCAAAATAAAGTCAGTATCTACTATAACTATCATAAATAAACATATTTTCTATCATATTTGACAGAAAGTGTAAAACCATTTCTATTTGAGCACACAGCGTATATGTCCTATCTGTTGCTGTGATAAGTACCATAAGAGGAAAGGTGGAACTATCAAGGCTATATAGATAAGAATAGATGTCAAACATCACCATTAACAAAGTAACTTAAGTAATTGGAGAAACAGAAAGTTACAGAAAAAATACATTATGCATACAATAGGAGAAGATAAGTTAAACAGTAGATAGTGTAACAGATGTTGGTTCAAATTGGTGCAAATGTTGCCTCAGTTGTTTACTATGTGAGCCTAGGCAGGTCACTGAGCCTCTTGCAGGTTTTTTTTCCTCAGCTTCAAATAGCATCAAACTCCCAGGATTGTTCTGAGGACAAAATGAAATAGTATTTATAAAATATTTTATAAATCTTAGAATTATATAAATGTTAGCTATCATTATTTATTAAATATCATTTCCCAATTAAAATTTTAAAGATATAGATGTTGAAATGATTCTGGAAAACACATATCAGAAATTTTAGCCTCCTTTAGTTAGGAATTGAGGGGAAAAGTTTTAAAATACATAATATAAGGTGCATTGAAGAACACAGAAAAAATAAGCAGTTTGGCGTTGGTCAAGAATTTTGTTCCAGAGACTTAACAAGTAAAGAAATAATTATTGAGATAGAATCTCTAAAAAAGCATGAATAAAACTCTATAGTCATATGAATTACAACTTATTTAAAGTTCAAGTTGATAAAAGCAAGAAACAGAAAGTTGGGTACTACTACTAAAAATGAACAAGAGAAGATAAATTAAATATGGAGAGGTGACTGAAGCTATAATTTTACTTCAAAACAGGAAAGTATTGGAGCCAGATAAAATCCATATTTATTGACTCAAGCATTTCATAATAGTACATGAATTACGATCAAGGCATTTTAATAGCTGCATTTCAGATTCAAATCTGATCTTTTTTTAAATTAATTTATTTTTAGTTTTCAAAATTCATTTCCACAAAATTGAATCCCAAATTTTCTCCCCTTCTCTCTCTTCTCCCACCTCAAAACACCATGCATTCTGATTATCCTTTCCCCCTATCTACTCTCCCTTCTATCACATCCCTCCCTTCCCTTATACCCATCTTATCTCTTTTCTTGTAGGGCAAAACAGATTTTACCTCATCACTTATATTTCTTATTTCCCAATTGCATGTAAAAACATTTCTCAACATTCGTTTCTAAAACTTTAACTTTCAATTTCACTCCCTTCCCTCTTTCTCACTCATTCTCACTGAGAAGGCAAGTAATTCAATATAGGCTATATATGTGTGGTTTTGCTAAAGATTTCCATAATAATCATGTTGTGAAAGACTAAATATATTTTCCTCGATGTGATCCTGTCCCCCATTTATTCAGTTCTCTCTTTTGACCTTATCCCTCCCATAAACCGTTTACTTCTAATTATTCCCTCTTCCCATTTGCCCTCCCTTCTATCTCCCCCCATGACTCACTGATCCCTTCCTCCTCCACTTTCCTATAGTGTAAGATAGCTTTCATACCAATTTGAGTATACATGTTATTACCTCCTTAATCCAAATGTGAAGAGAGTAAACTTCAGTTTTTACCTCTCACCTCCTCTTTTCACCTCCATTGAAAGAGCTTTTTCTGGCCTCTTTCATGAGACATAATTCGGCCCTTTCCATTTCTCCCTTTATCCTTCCAATATTTTCCTCTCTCATCCCTTAATTTTATTTTTTTAGATATCACCCCTTCCTATTCAACTCATCCGTGCTTTCTGTCCACATATATGTGCATAATCTCTCCAAACTCAAATGCTGAGAGAAGTTTCGAGAGTTACAAGTGTTGTCTTTTCATGTAGTAATGTAAATAGCTCAGCTTTAGTAAGTCCCTCTTGATTTCTCTTTCTTGTTAACCTTTTCATGCTTCTCTTGATTGTTATGTTTGAAAGTCAGATTTTCTATTCAGTTGTGGTCTTTTCCTTAAGAATACTTGAAAGTCCTCTATTTCATTGAAAGACCATTTTTTCCTCCTGAAGTATTATACTCAGTTTTGCTGGGTATGTAATTCTTGATTTTAATCCTAGTTCCCTTGGCTTCTGGGATGTCACATTCCAAGCCCTTAGATGCATTAATGTAAAAGCTAATAGATCTTGTTCTATCCTGATTGCGTTTCCACAGTACTAGAATTGTTTCTTTCTGGCTACTTGAAATATTTTCTCCTTGACCTAGGAACTCTGGAATTTGGCTACAATATGCCCAGGAGTTTTCTTTTTGGGTCTCTTTCAGGAGATGATGAGGGCATTCTTTCAATATTTATTTTACCCTCTGGCGCTAGAACATCAAGGCATCTTTCCTTGATAGGCACTTTATTTGATCGTGGCTTTCAGGTAGTCCTATAATTTTTAAATTGTCTCTCCTGGATCTATTTTCCAGGTCAGTTGTTTTTCCAATGAGATATTTCACAGTGCCTTCTATTTTTTTATTCTTTTGGTTTTGTTTTTTAATTTCTTGGACTCTCATATAGTCATTAGCCTCCATCTGCCCCATTTTAAATAGCTATTTTCTTCAGTGAGCTTTGGAACCTCTTTTTCCCATTTGACTAATTCTGCTTTTTAAAACATTCTTCTCCTCATTGGCTTTTTGGGCCTCTTTTGCCATTTCAGTTGGTCTGTTTTTTAACGTGTTAATTTCTTCAACATTATTTTCGATCTCCTTTAGCAAGTTGTTGACTCAATTTTCTTGCATCACTCTCATTTCTCTTCCCAGTTTTTCATCCACTTCTGTTACTTGATTTTCAAAATCCTTTTTGAGATCTTCCATGGCTTGTGAGCATTGCATATTTATGTGGGAGGTTTTGGATGCAAGAGTCTTGACTTTTAGGTCTTCCTCTGATGATATTCATTGTTCTCCATCATCCAAAAGCATGAAAGAAAATACCTTTTCACTTGGAAACTAACCTTCTGTAGTCTTATTTTTTTACTTTTTTGGGATTTTCCCAGCCAATTTCTTGACTTTTGAATTCTTTATCAAGTAGGGGGTATGTTCTTGGGCCCTGGTAAGTTCTCAGTTCCTCCAAGGTGACACAATCAAGGGAATGGAGTTCACCCCTCCTCTGTCCTGTCCTTTTGTCTGGGAGGAACCACAAGTTTTCTGTGCAGCATCTGTGAATAGAATTCCCTCTCCAGAGCCTCAATTAGATCCACCTCACCAGCTCTCCTCCTCACCCCAGGACCACTACTTGGAGCTGAAATCCAGATTGACTGCTCAATTCCCCCAGGGTCTTTAGCCTGAGGGCTCTAAAAATGAATGCTGTGGGACACTGGCTGCTGCTGCCCTAGGGCCTGGGGCCAAATCACATTCCCTTCTCACTCAGGTGAAAGAGTTTTCTCACTGATATCTGAAGCTGTTTTTGGCATTTTTGGGTTGAGGAATCTGGGAACCACAGTTGTTGCCCATGATTCTGTGCCCTGAAATCTGCTCCAGTCCCATCCAAGCCATGCCATGTGGCCCAAGCCGGGCCTACTTCTTCCATGTGGGGCTGCACTCCACTCAGAGTTGCTGCAATGGACCTTTCCTGTTGGCCTTCCAGGCTGTCTTGGGCTGGAAATCTCTTTCAATTTGTTATTTTGTGACTTCTGCTGCTCTAGAATTTGCTTAGTCATCTTTTACAGGTATTTTATGGGCTGTGCGGGGAGAGCTTCTACAGCACTGTCCTTCTACTCTATCTTCTTATCTCACCTTTCTTAACAGAAGGCTTCTCATATTTATTATCAAAGGCAAGAATATCAATGATTCTGCCATGAACAAATCAATTATCTGATTATGTCCTTTTGGCAAAACCTTCCAATAATGTTTCAAACGTACATTCATGCACATGTGTGCATGCACACTCACACACATACACAGACTCTATAAACAGTTACAAGCAAACTTTACAATGGCTGAGAAACATAAAAAGCTACCAAAATTTTCCAGGGATATGAAGTGACTTGTTATTATTGTGCTAAGTATTAATCAAGTTGCCTGAAAATTCCATGACATTTATATTGCTTGTGCTGATTATTGCAAAGCATTTCGCTCAGTTCTGTACTCATGGCTTGTTTATGAACTTAAAATCTTTAAAACAGATTCAAGCATAAAGAGAACATAAGTACTTGGTGTTCACATGAAAGCTGTTCTATGTTTTAAATTTTCTTTTCTTTTTTATCCCCAGCTTATCATAGTTCCTGGCAAATAGTAACCACCTGATACATGTTCCTGAAATATTTGATATGTAAAACATGCCATCAACACAATACTGCCAATAACAAGTGACATAAAATGCCATTTCTAGTTAAAAAAAGCTCCTAATTGTTCTGTCTATGCTTATACTCATAACCCCTAAATATAGTTAAATATGACTTCTAAATTCAGATTCAAAGGAATGCTCCATGTACACAGATGATATCAAAATATATATCACCATAATGTAAAATGAAATGTGGGCTCAGTAAGTATGAACTTGTTAATGTATGCTCAAGGAAGTTAGAGAAAAAGGCCTATGAGCATGAATTTGTAAGTCACATATAGCACAGTAAAATTAACAATGGAACTAAAAGTTGTCCAAGGAAAAACTCATGCCATATTAACAAAACACAGAATTCATCCTTCCTAAGCAGTTACAGAAA
>CM053769.1:83462709-83479215 GCA_028658325.1 Potorous gilbertii | reverse complement strand
AAAAAAAAAAAAAAGAAAGAAATCCAGATGGGGAGGTGGGGATGGGGAAGGTACTAGTATTGCTTTACATGCAAATTAATGTAATCCTTTAAAAAAACTTTTTGTGTCTTCCACCTTCATGCTTGTTCCTTTTTTAAAAATTGTCAGCCATATTGCATACCCCCCTAAATTCCCTTCCTGCCCTCAACATAGACGTGAATTAAGACTTCACAGTCTCCCTGAAAGTTTTATGAGATTGGTGCCTGTATTTGGGGGAGGTAAGGAGCTTTACGTGAACATTGACTTAAGACCAGTTCAAATAAAAGTGCACACGTTAAAGAAAAAAAAAGAAATAATTCTTTAAAAATTAGAATGAAACAGATGGAGGCTAATGACTTCATAAGAAACCAAAAAATTACACAAGAGGAAAAGAATGAAAAAATAGAAAATAATGTGAAATAATCTTATTAGAAAAACAACTGATCTGGAAAATAGATTCAGGAGAGACAATTTAAAAATTATGGAACCACCTGAAAGTCAAGATCAAAAAAACTAGCCTAGACATCACCTTTCATGAAATTATCAAGGAAAATTTCCCTGATATTACAGAATCAGAGGGCAAAATAAATATTGAAAGGATCCATGGATCACCTCCTGAAAGAGATCTGAAAAGAGAAACTCCTAGGAATACTGTAGCCAAATTCCAGAGTTCCCTGGTCAAGGGGAAAATATTGCAAGCAGCTAGAAAGGAACAATTCAAGTATTGTGGAAATACAATCAGGATAACACAATATCTGGCAGCTTCTACGTTAAGGGATTGAAGGGCTTGGAATATGATATAAGATTAAAACCAAGAATCATGTACCCAACAAAACTGAGTATAATACTTCAGGCGAAAAATGGTCATTCAATGATATAGAGGACTTTCAAGCATTCTTGGTAAAACAAAGACCAGAACTGAATAGAAAATCTGACTTTCAAACACAAGAATCAAAAGAAGTATGAAAAAGTAAAAAGGAAAGAGAAACCATGAGGGAGTTTCTAAAGTTGAACTGTTTACATGCCTACATGGAAAGATAATATTTGCAACTCTTGGCACTTTTCTCAATATTTGGGTAGTTGGAAGCATAGTACACACACACACACCTATGCACACACATATAGACAGAAAACAAAGGGTGAGTTGAATAAGAAGGGATGCTATCTTAAAAAATAAAATTAAGTGGGGGAGATGAATATATTAGGAGGAGAAAGGGAGAAATCGAATGGAGCCAATTATATCTCATCTCTCATAAAGGAGGCAAGAAAAAGCTTTTTTCAATGAAGGACAAAAGGGAAGAGGTGACAGTGAAAAAGTGAAACTTACTCTCTTCACATTTGGCTTAAGAGGGGAATAAGCTCATTCAATTTGTTATGAAAATCTATCTTACAGTACAGGAATGTAGGGCAGAAGAGGACAAGTGCGGGGGGTGGAGGATAGAAGGGAGGACAAATGGGAGGAAGGAGTAGTTAGAAGCAAACACTTTTGGGGAGGGACTAAATGGGAAGCAGTATAGGATGGAGGGAAATATAGTTAATCTTACAGAACATGACTATTATAGAAGTTTTTTGCAAAACTACATTTATGTAGCCTATATTGAATTGCTTGTCTTCTCAGTGGAGATGATTGGGGAGGAAGGAAAGGAGAAAAGTTGGAACTCAAAGTTTTAGGAATGAATGTTGAGAACTGTGTTTGCATGCAACTGGGAAATAAGAAATAGAGGTAATGGGATATAGAAATCTATCTTGCCATACAAGAAAAGAGAGAGTATGGGGATAAGGGAAGGGAGGGGTGTGATAGAAGAGAGGGCTTATTGAAGGAAGGGGTAATCAGAATGCAAGGTGCCATGGGGTGCAGGACGAGGGTGGGGAGAGATGAGGAGAAAATTTGGAACTCGAAATTTTGTTGAAATGAATTTTGAGAATTAAAAATAAGTAAATAAACATTAAAAAATAAAAATCTATATTACTCTCTCTGAGCTTACTGATTCCTTTTGGAACTTAACCTGCTTCATAAAAGGTGTTAATCTCAATAAATATCTATTCTTGGGGAAAAAAATCAGTTTCAAGCAAATAAAAATCGAAGGACATGTGTATCCACAGTTCTTTAGATAAAAATTGGGGTGGACTGCAAGATAAATAACATTCAAGAGCCAAGGAGCATATTTTTTCTATTTAAATTTTAATATTTTATTGTTTCCCAATCACATATTAAAACAACTTCAGCATTCTTTTTTTTAAATTTTGAGTTCCATGTACACTCTCTCCCTGCCTGCCCTCCCTGCCCCACTGAAAAGGCAAACAGTATGACATAGGTTACACACGTGTAGCCATGCAAATCACTTCTATGTTAACCATGTTATGAAAGACTAACTGTATTACCCACCATCCTATCTCCCCCTTTTATTTTATTTTCTCCTTTGATCCTGTTCAATATTCTATCATCCTCTCTTCTCTTATCCCCTTCCACCCTACTTTCCTGTGGGGTAATACAGATTTCTATACTCAATTGAGTGTGTATGTTATTCCCTCCTTAACCCAAATCTGATTAGAATAAGGTTCACTCATTCCCTCTCACCTTCCTCCATTCCATGTTCTCCCTGTTTAATCTCCACTGTAAAATATCTTTCATGCCTTTTTGTGGCAGACTACTTACCCCATTCTACCTTTCCCTTTCTTCTTTTTCCAATACATTCTTCTCTTTCACTCCTTAATTTTGTTTTTAGATTTTCGTCGCATCATACTCATCCCATCATCAATTCCTTCTGTCTATGTATATTCTTTCTAACTGCCCCAATATTGAAGCAGTTTTTAGGAGTTGGAAGTATCCTTTTCTCATGTATGAATGTAAACAGTTAAAGTTTGTTGAATCCTTAATGATATCTCTATCCTGTTTACTTCTTTAATGTTTCTTTTGAGTCTTGCAGTTGAAAGTAACATTTTCTACTCAACTCACTATTTCCATCAGGAATGCTTGATGATTATTTCACTGAAAGCATATTTTACCCCCAAAGAATTGTACCTAGTTTTGCTGGGTAGCTGATTTTTTTTATTATAATTCTAACTTGCTTGCACTTGGTATTATCCTATTCCAAGCCCTCTGACCCTTACATGTAGAAACTGCTAAATCTTGTATTATCTTATGTGATGTGTAACAAGTTTGACAGAAATAGTTTCTGGGTAATTATTCATTTTATTAACCATGTTAATATATAATTAATAAAGGCCGTCAGTGGCATTCTCAATTGCCAAAGATCCACCATGAAACCAACTCAATGATTATATGTCCTTAGAAGAGAAGGGTGTACCTGAGGTGGCAATCAACTTTGATTAGTTAACAATTAATGAGAAGAATGTATATTGTAGACAGACCTGGGTTTATTCTAATGAGGGGCTTGGGGACATGGCACTGATAATTTAGTGTTGGACAAAGAGACATGAGAGACATGTTTCTCATCTTGACTAAATCCACCTTATCCTATGTGGACAAAAGAAGAATCCACTTCAGTTCAGAGCTGGCTGAGTAGAATACAATGAGCTGGAATTCACCTTAGATTATTTTTTTCTAGAGTTCTCTTCTTGGGTGCAGTAATAACTCTAAGTTTTTGTATCATCGTCCACATTGTCCTTCAGAGAATTAAGCTTTGATTTACTCTCCAAATAAAGAAGGCAAAATATCCTGGATCTCTGTAATATATTTTAAATAATCATTTCTCTCACCTAATGGTAGCTCAATAATATTTGGATTGTTCTCTTTTTGGCTGTTGCAATATTTCCTTCTTGCCCTGAAAACTCTGGAATTTGGTTACAACATTCAGGAGAGATTTCATTTTGCATCATTTTCAAGAAGTGATCAGTAGATTCCCTTAAAAAAAACATGTATTTATTTTTATTTTTCAACATTCAATTTCACAAGCTTTTGAGTTTTAAATTTTCCCCACCTTCTTCCTCTCACCCATGTCCAAGATGGCATAAAATCTGATCTAAGCTCTACATATACATTCATATTAAATATATTTTCACATTCCTCATGTTGTAAAGAAGAATTAGAACCAATGCAAGGAGCCACAGGAAAGAAGGAACAAAACAAAACAAAAATAAGAGAGAGAAACAGCAATTAGCATGTGTCAATCTGCATTCAGACTCCATAGTTTTTTCTCTGGATATAGATAGCATTTTCCATCATGAGCTTGAAGTTGTCTTAGAAACTTGTATTGCTGAGAAGAGTTAATTCTATCAAAGTGTGTCATCATACAATGTGTCTATAACTGTGTACAATATTCTCCTGGTTCCGCACTCAGCATCAGTTCATATAAGTCTTTCCAGGTTTTCCTGAAGTCCACCTGCGATTCATTCTTTTTGTAGGACAATAATATCCCATCACATCCATATATTACAACTTGTTCAGCCATTCCCCAATTGATGGGCATATGCTCAATTTCTAGTTCTTGACCACCAAACACACAAAAAAAGGTGCTTTTGTACATGTGGGTTCTTTTCCTGCTTTTATGATCTCTTTGGGATACAGACCTATGATAGATCAAAGAACTGGATCAAAGGATATGCAGGTTTTTATAGCTCTTTGGGCATAGTTCCAAATAGCTCTTCAAAATGACTGGATTGGTTCACAACTCCACCAGCGATGCATTAGTGTTCCAGCTTTCTTATATTTTTATCACTTTACATTTTCCTATTTTATCATGTTAACCAACCTGAGAGATGTGATGTGGTATCTTATAGTGGTTTTGATTCACATTTCTCTAATTAATAGTGATTTAGAGCATTTTTATAGTTTATAGAATTTTTCTTTACATATATAAATAATTTTTAATATATATTTTATATTTCATAAATATATTTTATGTTTGTATTTTATAAATATACATATTATATGTCTTATTACATATGTGTCTTGATTTGTATTTCTATAAACTTATTGGCTGAGACCTTTTTATATTTTATAAAATATTTTATATTTTTGTATATTTATTTACACATATAAGTACTTTATAAAATTATTAAATATGTTGCTTCATTGTTGTCATTCTCTTGGATGAAGTTATTGACTGTTTCAGTGATTTTTTGTTTGGCCTAATTTTTCTTTAACATTAAATTATTTACTTTTCAATTAATTTTCAATCTATCTTTCTATGTCCCTTTATTACCTGTAATTTTTGTTGTATCGTGATTATGATAACTTTGAGGGGATTTTCTCTTTCTATTTCTTGCTATTGGGCCTTGTTAGTAATATATGGAAATATCAATGATTTATTTGGGTTTATCATATCCTGAAATTTTGCAAAAGTTGTTTATTATTTCAAACAGTGTTTCAGTTGATCCTCTAAGTATACATCATCTCATCTGCATAGAATGGTAGTTTTGTTTCTTCTTTGCCCATTCTAATTACTTCAATTTCTTTTTCTTCTCTTTTAGCTATCAGATTCTTTCAATTTCTATCTTTTCTTCTAGTTTTAGAATATTAGAACAGTTTTGCTTGACAATTTATTGAAAGATGATATTTTGATTCTTTTTATAGTTATAGTTTTCAGGTAGACCAATAATTCTTAACTATCTTTTCTGTGTTTATTTTCCAGGTTACTTGTTTTTCCAATGAGATATTTAAGGGTCTTGTTTTTTTCATTCTTTTGGTTTTGTTTTATAATTTCTTGATTTCTCATAATGTTATTAGCTTTCATTTGCTGTATTCTAATTTTTAAGTATTTATTTTCTTTTTTTCTTAATATAAATTTATTTAACTTTTACATTCATTTTCACAAAATTTTGGGTTCCAAAATTTTCTCCCCATTTGTCCCCTCCCCCACCCAAGTACACTGAGCATTCTTATTTCCCCTATCACCAATCTGCCCTCTCTTCTATCTTACCTCCCTTCTCTTGTCCCCATCTTCTCTTTTGTCCTGTAGGGCCAGATAACTTTCTATTCCCCATTACCAGTATTTGTTCTTTCCTAGTAGCAAGAACAATACTCGACAGTTCTTCCTAAAACTTTGAGTTCCAACTTCTGCCCATCTCTCCCTCCCCACCCATTCCCTTTGGGAAGGCCGGCAATTCAATATAGGCCATATCTGTGTAATTTTGCAAATGACTTCCATAATAGTCCTGTTGTGTAAGACTAACTATATTTCCTTCCATCCTATCTCTTTTGATCTTGTCCCTCCTTGAGTGTTGATTTCAAATTGCTCCCTCCTCCCATTGCCCTCCCTTCCATCCTCCCCCCCACCCTGCTTATCTCCTTCTCCCCCACTTTTCTTTATTGTAAAATGAGTGTGCATTTTTATCCCTTCCTTTAGTCGAATGTGATGAGAGTAAACGTCATGTTTCTTTTTTTTTTTTCTCAGCTCACTGCTTCCCAAGGGGGCCTGAGTCCCAGAGATACCCTGCTCCCCTCTCAGCCCTTCCAGATGTCTCTTTCACTGACCTGTGCATCTGTGGGTGGAGGGACCTTCCCGGCTACTGGAGATTCTGTCCCTGAAGCCTGCTCGGATCTGCTCCTCTCCATGCCAGGCAGCCAGGGCAGGGCTGGGCTCTGCTCCCGTCTGATGCGCCACGGAACTTTGGGGTAGGTTTTTCAGGGCTCTCTGGAACGGAAATCTCCTTCACCCTGTTGCTGCGCAGCTCCACTCTCCCAGAATTCGTTGGGAGTTCTTTTTATAGATAATTATGGGCTGTGGGTTCGGAGGTAGCATATGTGAGTCTTTCTACTCTGCCATCTTGGCTCTGCCCCTTAGTATTTATTTTCTTCAGTGAGATTTTGTACAGTATTTTCCTTTTGGCCAATTCTACTTTGTAAGGAGTTCTCTTTTTTGCCTCTTTTACCATTTGATTTATTCTGTTTTTTAAAGTGTTGTTTTCTTCAGCATTTTTTGTATCTCCTTCACCAAGCTGCTGATGGTTTGTTTTTTTACATGATTTCCTTACATTACCCTAATTTCTCTACCTAACTTCTCTTCTATGTCTCTTTTTTGATTTATAAAACCTTTTAGAACTGGTCATGGCCAGTTATCAATTCATTTTTTTCTTGAAAGTTTTGGATATAGGAGTTTTAACTTTATTGTCTTCTTCTGAGTGTGTGTTTTGATCTTCTCTGTCTCATAATAAGCTTCTGTTTTCAAGATATTTTTCTGCTGTTAGCTCATTTTTCAAACTATTCTTCGACTTTTTAACTCTTTTTTGAAGTGGGTCTATGGCTTCATAGTGCAGGGCGCACTATGTCAAGCTTCAGGTTTGTTGTATAGCTATTTTCAGAGGTAATTATGGGGATGTGTAAGTTTTCAGTTCTTCTGAAGTGATATGACCTGGATAGAGGTGTGTCTGACACTCTTTTATACTATGCACTTGCTTGTAGCCAACCACTAACACTCTTTTCCACCCTGGAATTGTAATCAGTGTCCTACCCATGCTGAGGCTTCATACTGATATGCTAGTGCTCCTCCTTGCTCTCACACTAAGATCCAGGACTACACACAGGATACAAGCTTAGGCAATGCTACAGAGGCCTGTCCCTGGTGCCAGTTAGGGGACCCCTATAATCTTCTGACAACTTTTCTAATTCCATTACTATACTGAGAGATCAGGAAAACCTTTGCTGTTGCCACTGATTCAGTTGCTCCCATTACCTATTCCTAGTTTGCTGGAATCTATTATGTTCTGTAGCAGGCTGCACTGGATTGTTCTCCACAGTTGCCTTGGTACAACAGACCTTTTTCATACCTTCTATGTTGTCTTCGACTGGAGAATTGCTTTACTCCATCTTTTTGTAATTTTTGTTGCTCTAGAATTTGTTGTGAGGCATTATTTAAAGGTATTTGGAAGAATTTTGAGAAGAACTCAGATGAGTCCCTCCATTTTGGCTTCACCTTCCTGACAAGAAATTTAGTCCAGTGTGGATTTTAATAAGGTGTAATGTCTCAGATTATGGAGGTAGTAGATTCAGTTTATTCTGCTCTGATTAAAATGTGTGGATTACATTCAGTTTAAGTGTTATAATTTGAGAAGAGCATCGATTAATTGCAAAGTAACTGGATTCTAGAGTCAAGTTGCCAACATGGTAAGCAATCTCAAGTTAATGGCACAATGAGATCATTTGCAAGAATGATTGTGTTTATTCTAAAGATGAGAAGACTTGAAGGAGGTGTTATGATAGCTATCTTTAAGTACCTGAATGATTGTCTTGTAGAAGAAGAGTTATGTTGGGTTTTGTGTTTTTTTGTGTGTTTTTTTTTTGCTTGATTCAAGTGGGCATCACTAAAAACAATTCATAGAATTTGCAAAGAGGAAAAATTACACTTGAATTAGGGAAATACTTTCTAACAATTAGAGTTATCCAAAAATAGACTAGACTGACTCATACAATATTTAGATTCTCCCTGTCCGGAATTCTTCAACAAAAGTCTACGTAATGGGTATGTTATGTGATGGGTATGAGGCAGAAAAAAGTGTTTGTTCAGGTATGGGTTTAAATGAATGTCTTTTGATCCTTTCTGTGAAAACATTTCAAAGGAACAGGATGGGGAAAGATAGGCATTACGGATACTCTTATTCTTCACTATTACTTATTCTTGGTTATGAAATCTTCTTACCATAGAAGTAAGCATCTCAAAATAACGTTGCAATGTCTCACTCTTAGGTTCTTTTCCTTCACCAAGATAAAATATTTAAATGAAACAAAATTGGTATTTCCTTTATTGACAATAAAAATAAACCACTTTTCATTAAAAACCATAGTGAATATTAACATTAATTACTTATTAGCACCACTGTCATCATCATCACCATCATCATTGTCATTGCTAGCAATTCTATAGTGTTTAGTATAGTTACAACACAATTTACAAATATTATCTCATTTGATCCACAAAGCAACACTGGAAAATAGGTGTCATTTTTGCTCACCTTTCACAGATGAAGAAATAAAGGAACATAGGGGTTAAGTGACTTATGTGGGATTAAACAAACATTAATACTGCACTGATTGGAAGTCACAATACTCTGACTTTCCAAAATGTGTAAAAACGTCATCTGACTTTTAAAAATTAGGAGATACAGAGAGTCATTTCTTCCTTTTCCCAATCCTTCAAATTATTCCCCCTCATAAACTTAGTTGGAGCTGGTTCACCACTAAGTTGATCGGATATTAGAATGTCGTATTCTAAATTGACTTGATTTTCTTATATAAGTCCCATATAATGTCGCTGATACTCTTCAGTGCATTACAATAAGGTTCCTGTACTATAATCTATTTTTATCCATTTTGAACCTAGTTTACATACTCTAACACTGATTCACAATTAGTTTCTACTTTTGATCGATTTTTTTTTTATTCAAACAAAGAGGCATCCCATCTGATGAAGCTGTTAGGATGTGGAGCATTTAATTATTTACATTTATTGGAGCTGAAGTATTTCTGGCTGTTAAAGAGGCATAGCCTCATGAATACACTCATTCAAAGCTGAATTCCTTGATTGGAAATATATGCAAGAAACTAAAATACGAAATGCCCCTTAGTAATTTCTTCCTTCATATTTAAACATTTGCTATCATAAGAATAGAGTTTTTAGAATAAAAAGAAATGTGCTTAGATTATTTATAACCATTAATTTACCTGTTAAACTTTAAATGAGGTCTTTCTCAAGCAAACAAAGAATTGAAAAACAGCTCTAGAGGGACTGAATCACATCTATGTTAACATTCTCATGAAAAATAAAAGCATATGACATATAAATTTTAGCTGAATGAAAGGATACCTATTAGGTTTTCCTTGGAGAGTTTTGATTCAAACCAAGAAGCATTTGCTAAAAATGTACTAAGATGGGACTTTTTTTGAAGATTATATTCTTTGATTAGTTTATATTATAACCCAACTAATCAATATCTACTTTTCCCAACAGTCCTCCCTTCTACTACCCCTATTCTTCCATCTTCCTGTCCAGTGTTTTCCTGTAGGCAAAATGTATGTCTATATCCCATTGACTGCATCCTTCATTTTCCAGTTGCATACTAAAACAATATTTTAACATTTATTATTAAACCTTTGAGTTCAACATTCTCTCCCTCCCTCCCCACCTACTCTCATTGAGAAAATAAGCAATTCCAGTATGGGTCATACATATCTAACAATATAAAACCCTTCAATAATAGTTATATTGCAAAGGACTAACCATATTTCTCTCTGTCCTATCTTGCTCTCCACTTTTTCCATTCTCTCCCTTGACCTGTTGTCCCACAGTAATGTTCACTTCTGATTATCTCTTTCCCCAACTTTCTGTCCCTTCTATTTTCTTCCCTATTCTATACCCTTATCCCTTGCTTTCCTGCACGGTATAATATATTTCTATATCCAATTTAGTGTGTGTTATTCCCTTCTTAAGGCAAATCCCATGAGAGTAAGGCTTTTATTTCTTTTCATCTCCCCCCTCTTCTTTCCATTGTAAAACCTCTTTCTTGCCACTTTTATGTGAGATGCTAGATGGTGCAGTAGATAGAGAACTGGGGCAGGAATCAGGAGGACCTGAGTTCAAATCTCACCCCAAACACTTGACACTCACTAGCTGTGTGACCTTGGGCAAGTCACTTAATCTCAATTGCCTCATCCTGGGTCATCTAGTCATCCTAATGAATATCTGGTCACTGGATAAAGATAACTCTGGAGGAGAAGTGATGTTGGTGAGCTACACAGCCCTCACTCACTCAAAAACAAAGTCAAGTGTAAGTCATGTCATCATTTTTTTGATGGCATAGTCTTCAGTAATGAAAGATGAATACACACATGTGAGATGATTTACTACATTGTACCTCTCCCTTTCTCTTCCTCCTAGTACATTCAATTCTATGGTAAATTTTATTTTTAGATATTCTTGCTTCATATTCAGTTCACCCTGTGCCTTCTATGTGTACATATATACATATATAGTATATGCATGCACACATGTATATATACATACCTACACATATATAATATACATGCATACATACAAATACATACCTACATATATATGTATGTATATATCCCCTCTAACACCCTAATACTGAAAAAGGTCATATAACCTACAAATAACATCTTACCATGTAGGATTGTAAGCAGTTCAACCTTAATAAATCCCTTATCACTTCACTTTCCTCTTTATCTTTTCATGTTTCTCTTGATTTTTATATTTAAAGTCAAATTTTCTATTCAGCTCTAGTCTTCAAGAATACCTGGAAGTTATCTATTTCCATTGAAATTCCATTTTTTCTCTGAAGTATTATACTCAGTATTGCTGAGTAGGTGTTTCTTGGTTTTAATTCTATCCCCTTTGACCTCTGAAAGATCATATTCAAGCCCTTTGATCTCTTAGTGTAGAAGCTACTAAATCCTGTATTACATTTTCCATAATACTTGGATTGTTTCTTTCTGACTGCTAGTAATATTTCCTCCTTGACCTGTGACATTTTAAATTTGGCTACAATATTCCTAGAAGTTTTCCTTTTGAGATATTATTCAGAAGGTGATTGGTGAATTCCTTCCATTTCTATTTTACCTCCCAGTTCTAGAATATCAGGGCAGTTTTCCTTGAGATTTCTTGGAAGATGATGTCTATGATCTTTTCTTGACCACAGTTTTCAGGTAGAATAGTTAGAATAGAATAGAATAGAATAAATTATCTCTTTTTCATTTACTTTCCAGGTCAGTTTTTGATTCAATGAGATATTTCACACTTTCTTCAAAATTTTTTTCATTTTTTAGGGGGTTTTGTTTTATAATTTCTTGGTTTCTAATAAAGTCATTAGCTTCCATCATCTCCATTCTAATTTAAAAAAAAAACTAATTTCTTCAGTGAGTCTTTGAACCTCCTTTTCCATTTGGCCAATTCTGCTTTTTAAAAGACACTCTCCCAAAAAACGAAGATGGATAGCAGAGTGGATTAAAGGCCATAATCAAACATTATGTTATTTACAAGAAACACATTTGAAAAGGGGGGATACACACAGGGTATAAGTGAAAGGTTGGAGCAGAATATATTGTGCTTCAGCTGATGTAAGAAAAGAAGGAGCATCAACACTAATCTCAGACAAAGTAAAAGCATAAATAGACTTAATCAAAAGAGATAAGGAAGGATACTATATCCTGCTAAAAGACACCGTAAACAATGAAGCAATATCATTACTAATCATGTATGTTCCCAGTGGTATGGCATCCAAATTCTTACAGGAGAGGTTGGGGGAGTTGCAGGAAGAAATAGAAAGCAAAACTATACTAGTGGGGGACCTCAATCTCCCCCTCTCTGAACTTGATAAATGTAACCTTAAAATAAACAAGAAAGAAGTTAAGGAGGTGAATAAAACTCTAGATAAGGCAGATATGATGGATCTCTGGAGAAAATTGAAAGAGGATAGAAAGGAATATACCTTTTCCTCAGTGGTACATGGGGCATATACAAAAATTGACCGTGTTCTAGAGCATAAAAACCTCACAATCCAGGGCAGAAAGCAAAGGCAGTGAATGCATCCTTCTCAGATCGTAATGCGACAAAATTTACATGTAATAAAAGGCCATGGAAAGATAAACCAAAAATTAATTTGAAACTAAATAATCTAATCCTAAAGGAGTGGGTTAAACAACAAATCTTAGAAACAATCAACAACTTCATTCAAGAGAATGACAATAATGAGACAACTTACCAAATCTTATGGGAAGCTGCAAAAGTATTTCTTAGGGGAAGTTTGATATCTTTGAATGCCAACATGAATAAAATAGAGAAAGAAGAGATCAATGACTTGAGCATGCAGCTGAAAAAGCTACAGAAAAAACAAATTGAAAATCTCCAAGTAAATACCAAATTAAAAATACTGAAAATCAAAGGAGAGATTAATAAAATTGAAATTAAGAAAACTGTTGAACTAATAAATGAAACTAATAGTTGGTTTTCTGAAAAAAAACTAATAAAATTGATAAACCTTTGGTCAATTTCGTTAAAAAGAAAAGAAAAAAGAAAAGCAAATTACCAATAT
Source organism: Potorous gilbertii (assembly GCA_028658325.1). Lineage (NCBI taxonomy): Eukaryota > Metazoa > Chordata > Mammalia > Diprotodontia > Potoroidae > Potorous > Potorous gilbertii. The sequence goes on along the minus strand of CM053769.1, from coordinate 83,466,192 downwards.
ATTTTTTATTTTTTAATTAAATTTATTTATTTAACTTTTTACAATCATTTTCACAAAATTTTGGGTTCCAAATTTTCTTCCCATTAGTCCCCTCCCTCCACCCCAATACACTGAGCATTCTAATTTCCCCTATCACCAGTATGCCTTCTTTTCTATCATTCCTCCCTTCCCTTGTCCCCATCTTCTCTTTTGTCCTGTAGGGCCAGATAACTTTCTATTCCCCATAACCTGTATTTCTTATTTCCTAGTAGCAAGAACAATACTCAATAATTGTTCCTAAAACTTTGAGTTCCAACTTCTCCCCACTGTTTCCTTCCCTTCATCCTTTCTGTATAAAATCACTTTATATAGAGGCCTGCAGCATGGCCCACTTAGATAAAATGAGAACTATTTATTCTTCTAAAGGAGCACATATCCAGGTTATTCACCAGCCCAGAAAATGAACATGAAGGTTTATAAACAGGAAACATTCCATGATAAGTAGTCAATGAGTAGATGTGAAAAGAAATTAAAGAAAGGAGGTACATGACTCAGTCACACACATAGAGAGACACAAATAGGAACACATGCAGTCAAAAAAATATAACTCTGATGTGTCAGAGTTCCTGATTGCCTTTTACATTTCTATTGCACTTCTTGTTGCCAGGAATCATCTTTTCTCCTTGATGGGTGTCATACTCTCTCTGCTGGACGATATGATTTTCTCTAGTGGATACCATGTGAAAAGTACCCCCTTCTTCTCACCATCTCTGCTGTTCTCTAGCTTTGGGTTCACTGAATTATTTACTGTTACTATCTCCTGGCTTCAGCATCCTAAATTCATCTGTTATTATTTGCTACCATTTAGCAATACACTCCATGGTAAAGTAGAGTTAAAGTTCTTATAATTTGTATAGCCTATGACCATGATCCTTTACCTAGCCAGGAAGTCATCAAAAGTTCTATAAATAGTCCCAGGTTAAGATTTACCATTTTTTTTGACTGACTGTCAGAGTCCCTGACTGAGAGGCATTGGCCCCTGCCAACTCTTTTAGTGGGGGTTAAAAAATGTCCTTTAATTCCTGTCAAATCCATAATTTTTAGCCTTCATCCTTTCAAAGCATTTTGTGAAATCTACTCAACACACCTGCAGAGGAATTGTGTGGAACTGGTATAACAATGCTCCTTGCTGGCATGCAAAACTAGGAGGTAAGAACAAAAAGACTAGGGGAAAGTGACAGGTCTAGCCTGGGAAAGACTTTGTTCTGCATTCCTACCTTTATAATCCATAGATGCAAACAAAACAAACACTGGACGTTGTTCTTTGTTTAGATTCATGCTAACCACCAAACTCCCTGTTCTCCAGTCCATAATATGGAGTTCTTTAAGGATGAACAAAAATCATCAATATGTATGTGGAGAGACAGAGAAGGAGAGAAAGACAGAAGGAAGCCAGGAGAAGGAAAATAATTTGTCAAGGTCATGCAACATATCTATTTTTATTAAAAACAAATTAAAATATCTTCACAAATGAAATCATATACATATATATGTATGTACTTCAACTTTCTCTTGTAATCACAAGTTGTAGATCAAATGTGTTATATACAAAATTAACACATGCTTCTTAGAGTCCCAAATCAGTATTTTTGTTTGTTTTTCCACCAAAGAATCAAAATGTCGTTTTATCTAGGGAGCTATACTCCATGATAACTGTAAGAGAGCAGAGGAATAAGAGGAATAGAACAGGACACACCTCTGGGCTTGTAATCAAATTCAATTCAACATCCTGAATTTTGACTTTCAGTGTTGGGGAGGTACAAACTCTAACTTGCAGAAATTTGCCCAGGCTGTGAAACTGTGATTGTGTGTATGTCTGTGTGTGTGTGTGTGCGTGCGTGCGTGCATGCATGCATATATGTGGGGGGGAAGGTGTGGTGGTGGGAGTTGGGTAATTGAATTTTATGGCTCTCCATTAAACATGAAGAAAAGAGGCCAAATTAGAACTCATCATAGGCCTTGAGGAGGGCTTCTGGCTGCAGTAACAGTTTCAAGAACTCTCAAATGACAAATGATAAGGGGAGAGGTAAATGACTGGTCAGAAATAGATTAAAAGAGCCCCTTTACTGGCACTGAGTAGCACTTATTTTCCATAGTCTTTAATTATGTGCAACAGTGACTCTCCAATCACATTTATCACCTGCTAAATTTCCAGTGTGAATATTTATTACTTAGAAATCAACAAGTGCTACAAAGTAGGACTTAATTTACCATTTTGTTGGTAGTACAGATTCTAAACTTAAATATTATGGATAAAATGGTAATAATTAAGATAAGCAAGAAAAAAGACAAATGTTTGTCATTTGAACTATTATTAGAGACTTTATTGTTCTTTGTTATTTTTTATATAATTTTATTTATTTAACTTTTACATTCACTTTCACAAAATTTTGGGTTCCAAACGTTCTCGCAATTTGTGCCCTCCCCCACCCCAGTACTCCAAGCATTCTAATTTCCCCTATCACCAATCTGCCCTCTCTTCTATCATCCCTCCCTTCTCTTGTCCCCATCTTCTCTTTTGTCCTGTAGGGCCAGATAAATTTCTATTCCCCATTACCTGTATTTCTTATTTTCTAATAGCAAGAACAATACTCAACAGTTATTCCCAAAACTTTGAGTTCCAACTTCTCCCCATCCCTCCCTCCCCACCCATTCCCTTTGGGAAGGCAGGCAATTCAACATAGGCCATTTCTGTGTAGTTTTGCAAATGACTGCCATAATAGTCCTGTGGTGTAAGACTAACTATATTTCCTTCCATCCTATCCCACCCCCATTTTTACTATTCTCTCTTTTGATCTTGTCCCTCCCTGAGTGTTGACTTCAAATTGCTCCTTCCTCCCATTACCCTCCCTTCCATCATTCCCCTCCCCCTGTTTACCTCCTTCTCCCCCACTTTCCTGTATTGTAAGATAGGCTTTCATACCAAAATGAGTGTGTATTTTATTCCTTTCTTTAGTCGAATGTGATGAGAGTAAACTTCATGTTTTGTTTTTTCCTCAGCTCTCCTCTTTTTCCCTCCACTAAAAAGTCTCCTGCTTGCCTCTTCTATGAGAGATAATTTACCCCATTTCATTTCACCCTCTCTCCTCCCAGTACATTGCTCTCTCACCGTTTACCTTGATTTCCTTTAAGATGTGACCCCATCCTGTTCAATTCACTCTGTGCTCTCTGTCTCTGTGTGTGTGCATGTGTGTATATGTGTGTGCATGCACACATGTACATGTATGTGTGTGTGTGTATGGGTGCGTGTAATCCCACCATCTACCCAGATACTGAAAAATTTCAGGAGTTACAAATATTGTCTTTCCATATAGGAATGTAAACAGTTCAACTTTGGCAAGTCCCTTGTGACTTCTCTTTGCTGTTTACTTTTTCATGCTTCTTCTCATTCTTGTATTTGAATGTCACATTTTCTTTTCAGCTCTAGTCTTTTCATCAAGAATG
>CM053769.1:83385217-83462209 GCA_028658325.1 Potorous gilbertii | reverse complement strand
GGGGTGTGAGATTCAAATGGTGCTTCCCAGCTTCAGGGCTTTTGGCAGCTGGCTGGCTGCTATTCAGGATAAGATTAAATCAGGTTCTCAGGTGGGGGTAGGGCCGCCTCCCAGGCTCAGTTCCCTCAGGGGGTTTTTGCACAAACCTTCTGTAATGGAGCTGTTGCTGAGCTCCTGCCTGCTCTGGGAGCCTCTGGCTTCCTGTTGCCTCTGCTGCTGCCTCCCGAGGGGGCCCGAGTCATGGAAACACCCCGCTCCTCTCTCAGCCCATCCAGATGTCTTTCTCACTGACCCGTGCATCTGTGGGTGGAGAGACCTTCATGGCCGCTGGAGATTCCATCCCTGAAGCCTTCTCGGATCTGCTTGCTCCTCTCAGTGCCACGCGGCCAGGGCAGGGCAGGGCTCTGCTCCTGTCCAGTGTGTGATGGACCTTTGGGATCGGTTTTTCAGGGTTCTCTGGATTGGAAATCTCCTTCACTGTGTTGCTGCACAGCTTCCACTGTTCCCGAATTTGTTTGGAGTTCTCTTTAGAGGAAATCCATGGGCTGTGGGTTTGGAGCTAGCATATGTGAGTCTTTCTACTCCACCATCTTTGCTCCACCCCTCTAGAGAGCTTATTGTTAAACATTTGCCATCACATCTCTGATTTATTCCAGTTTCAGCCCCACTTCTATTTCCATTTCTCCCTCCTTTTACCTTCAACAAAATTATCTTTGAGTTCTGATTTTTCTCACTGAAATACACCTTTGTAATATATAATTCTATTAATTCAATGTTATTTCTATGCCCTAAAGATATCCATGAGAAAGAGGTCAAAGGTACAAAAATATTTATAGAACTTATTTTTGTAGTGGTAAATAATGAAAATTTAGAAGCTCTTTCGGTAATGTCTCAATAAAGTATGGGATATGAATGTAATGGCTAACTGTCCTACTATAGGAAAGAATGAAATGGATTGGACTTCCAGAAGTCAAGATGGCAGCATTAGAAACAAGTAGCACTCACTCTGGAACAGCTGAGACAGCAGAAAGACAGGATGCAATGTATTTTTACCCAAGAAACTTGGAGGATTAATAGTAAAATCCTTCTTACTCTGGTGGAAGAGGACCAGGACAGGATGGGAGGTATCCCAGCAAGCCAGCAGCAAGCCTCAACTTGGCAAATCAGCAAGAGAGCCTGAGCTGCAGAGTGATAGAGAAGGCAATGCCCAACACAAGGGCCCCTTGAATGCCTTGGCACCAGCAAAGGAAAAGCAGTCAAAACTGCTGAATTCAGATATTCTGGTGTTTCAGAGCAGCCATCCTCCAGAGGTCAGACCTCATTCCACAAAGAGAACCAGTTTTTCTGATACCAGTTCAGCACCAAGTAAGTTTCAAGACACCTGCAACTTGCAGGTGCCTGCACCTGGGGCCCCAGTTCACAAAGCCAGTGATCAGGTCACAGACTTCCAACACAGAAAGCTTAGGTCAGTTCCTCCTGTGCTGCAGCAGGAGAACTGAATTTTAAAAAGCAGAAAATAGGCAAACATCACAAGCAAAAGTAGAAGCATACCCTGATAACAGGTTTTTACTATGGAGACAGGGAAGATCAAGGAATAAATTCAGAACATGAGAGCACTGTCAATATACACAAAGTATGAGATGAGATACTCAGAATCCCAAAAGGCCTTCTAGAAAGAGCTCAAGAAGGATTATAAAAGTCACAAAAGGGAGGTAGAAGAAAAATTGAGAAAGAAATGAAAGTTATGCAAAAGAAAGACAATAGCTTAGAAAAGGAAAGGCAAAGATTAACTGTAGAAAATAGCTTCATAAAAAATAAATTGACTTGTCCAAATGAAAAAGGAGGCACAGAAAAATCATTGAAGAGAACTTAAAAAGTTAAATGAACTAAATGGACAAAGGAGGTACAAAAACTAATTAAAGAAAAACAGTTAAAAATTAGGACTGGGCACATGGAAGCTAATTACTCGATGAGACATCAAGATATCAGTCAATTAAACAAAAAAATAGGAAACAATAGAAGAAGACATTAAATACTTCTTTGGAAAAACAAATGACCTGCAAAATAAATCCAGGAGTGATCATTTAAAACTTATTGATCTATCTGAAAGTCATGATGAAAAATGAAGGCTGAACAGCATCATTCAAGAAATCATCAAAGAAAACTGCCCTGGGGTCCAAGAACCAGAGGATAAAATCATCATGAAAGTCACCCAATAACCTCCTGAGCATGATCTTAAACTGAATACCAAAGAATATTTTATGTAAATTCCAGAATCATCAGTTCAAGGAAAAATATTATTGGTAGCCAGGAAAACAACTTAAATATCATGAACCACAGTCAGGATTATGCAGCACCTTGCAGTTTCAACATTAAAACTTTGCAGGGCTTGGAATATGATATTCCACAAGGGAAAAGGAACTGGGAATAACCAAGGATCAATTACCCAGCAAAACTGAGCATTATCTTTCAGGAGAGGAGATGGTTGTTCGATGAAATAGGGGTTGCCCAAACATTTCGGATGAAAATACCAAAGCTCAAAAGAAAATTTGATCTTCAAATACAAGGCATAATAAAGTAAACAGGAAAGGAAAAAAAGTTATTCAATAAGGATAAACTATTTGAAAATCTTCAAGGGAAGATGACAATAATCACCCTTGAGAACTGTATCATTAGCATGATATTTAGATCAAGTGTACACAGACAGAAGGAATGGCATATCTTGAATTTGATATGACGATAAAAATATCAATTAAGAGGTGAAAAAGGATTAAACTGAGAAAAGAAGAAAGGAGGAGGCAGAAAAGGCTAAATTAGATCACATGAAGAGGCACAAAGACCTATAACAATAATGGGAAAGAAGGGAGGGAGATGAGCTTTGCTTGAATCTTACCGTCATCAAATTTGCCTAAAAGAGAGGATAATATATTCAGGTATAGAAATCTAACTTATCCTATAGGAAGGAGAAGGGGAAAGAAAAGGGAAGGAGGGGATAGAAGGGAGAAAAGAAGTAGTAAGGGGAAAGAGAAAGAGAAAGAATGGGTGATACAAGGAAGAACAGATGGAGGAAGTGGTCAAAATCAAAACTAGTGAGAGGAAACGGGAGAAAGGAGAAATAAAAGCATAAAAACAGAGGGGAAAATAGAATGGAGAGAAAAACACAGTACTCATACTTGTGAATTTGATTAGGACAAAATTTCTTATAAGACAGAAGTAGATGGTAGAGTGCTTTAAAAATCGTGATCCTAAACTATACTGCTTAGGAGAAATACATTTGAGTTAAACTCCTGGGAGTCAAGAGGGTAGAGTTAACTGTATGTATTCTCACTCTCCCTTTTTGACCCTGAAAAACCCAGAGAATAAGTGATGTACAGACATTTAATCTGTGGGCTGCTAGTCTCAGGAGAAACCTCTGCAGATATCTGGGGTTCTGTAGCTCTCACTTTCTTGGTTCTGTTGGACTTCTACTCTGGGCTGCTATGCCAGCGATTTTGCAGTGCTGCTGCTGCCTCAGACCACCTGGGGCTTCTTATTCGGTCCTGCAATGGCGAAAACAGTACTGGTACAGCCTGTGTGCTGTGCATTGTGTGCCCCTCCAGCCTCATGCAACAGATCTTTCCCGTTGACCTTGAAGTCTGGCCTGGGATGTGAATCAGTCACAGTCTGTCTCCTAATGGATTCTGCCCCTCCAAAATACATTCAGATTCTCTTTTTGGAGGTATCTGAAAGAGTTTGTCTCAGAGTTTAGGTGAGTAGTTGCTCTCACTCCACCATCTTGGCTCCACTCCCCGCTCTCCCAACCAAGCTACAGTAGACACTGTAAAATATCTGGAAGTCTACCCGCAAAATAAAACAACCCAGCGACTATATGAACACAATTACAAAACATTTTTTCACACAAATAAAGTCAGATCTAAGTAAGTGGAAAAACATCAGTTGCTCATGGGTAGGCGGAGAGGCTTGGAAAAACTTAAATGAACTGATGCTGAGTGAAATAAGCAGAACCACCAGAACTTTGTACACAGCAACAACCACAGTGTACAAGGAATTTTTCTGGTAGAATTAGTCTTTCATAGCAATGTGAGGACCTAAAAAATTACCAATGGACTATTGAGACAAAACACTTTCCATATCCAGAGAAAGAACTATGGGATTAGATTTACACAATGAAGCAGACCATTTTCTTTTGTGCTTTGCTTTGGTTTCTCCCATTCATTTTGATTCTTCTATTCAACCTGATTATGGTGGAATTATATTTAATAGGAATGTGTGTGTAGAACCTATATAAAATTGAAAGCCATCTTGACGAGGGAGTGGAAAGTGAAGGGGAAATAGGAGAAGGGAGGAGAAAAAAAATCTAAGCTATATGGACGTGATTATAGTTTACTGAAAACAAATAAAATAAGTATTTAAAAAAATAAAGATACAAAAAAAAGAAAGAAAAAGAAAAACGTGTAGAATATTGCCCCAAGAAAAATCCAGGAATAGCGGAGCCAGCAGAATGAGAGCAGTCTTTTAGCTCAGGAGCCTGGGAAGATTGACAGGAAAGTTCCTTCTTGCTGTGACTGAAGGGAACCAATGCAGGACGGGAAGCATTCCAGGAAGCCTCACCTCAGCAGGAGAACTTGAGCCCCAGGGATAAGAGCCAGTAAGCACAAATACCAGGTTGTCAGACATACATTAGCACAGCCAGGGGAATCAGGCAGACACCAGAGCAGATGGGGGTACGCCCAATCACTGCTCCTGAGCCTTCTCTACCACAGCCCTAGGGGAGGACAAGATGTCCAGATGCCAGACCACCCCTCCTGCACACCTTGTCCCATGAGTTTCTGAGAAATCCCAGGGAAACTCAGAAAGACTTCACCTGACCTTGGCCTTGGCATTCATCAGACAGCTTAGCACCAGGTAAGCTCTAGCATTTTATAGATTCTGGCTGACGTAACCAAAGACCACATCACACAAAGTCAGTAACCAAGCCCCTAGTGCTCACAACCAGAAATATTGGACAGAGTCCACCATGCCCCAGAAGCAGAGATCCACTTAAAAAGCCAAAGGAAAAAAAGATAATTACCACAAGCAAGAGGCAAATTATAAAAGCAAAGATGATAGAATCTTACTAAGGCAACAGGAAAGATCAAAATACAAATGGAGAAGAGTACAGTATAGATACTATAAGCATATCTGAAACCTCAAAAGGAAGTATGAACTGGTCACAAACTGAAAAAGCATTCTTGGAAAAATTCAGGAAGGATTTCAAAAGTCAAATTAGAGAAGTAGAATAAACAGCGAACCAACTGACAAAATGAAAAGGAATTCACTGAATAAAACAGCTCCTAAAAATATACAACTGGTCAAATGGAGAAAGTGGTTCAAAATCTAACTGGAGGAAATAACTTCTTAAAAGGAACAACTGAAAAAAAATGGGAAAAGAGGTAAAAAACTCTAACTGAAAATAACAATTAATTAGAATTTAGAATTGGGCAAGTAGAAGCTAATGACTTTATATGGAATCAAAAATCAGTAAAACAAAACCTATAGAATGAAAATAAAAAGGTGAGACAATGTACAATATCTCATTAGAAAAACAAGTGACCTGAAAAATAGATTCAGGAGAGAAAATTATAAGAACTATTAGTCTACCAGAGAGCCACGATAAAAGAAATGACCTTAACAGTATCAAGAAAACATCAAGGAAAATTGCTCTGGGGTCCTAAATCCAGAGGGCAAAATGGTCATGGAAAGAACCTGCTGATACCCTTCTGAAGGAGATCCCAAATTGAAAACATCAGATAATATTGTTGCCAAATTCCAGAAAGATCAAATAAATGAGAAAATAGTGCAAGCAGTCAAAAGAAAAAAAAATCAAATATCAAGGAACAATAGTCAAGATTACACAAGACTTTGCAGCTTCTACATTAAAAGATTAGAAGGATTGAAACATGTTATTACATAAAGCATAAAAGCTTGGATTATAATTAAGGATCAACTTCCCAACAAAATTGAGCATAATCTTTCAGGTAAGGAGATGGATATTCAGTGAAATAGGGGATTTCCAGAACTTCTTGATGAAAAGACCAAAGTTCAATAGAAAATTTGATCTCCAAACATAAGACACAAGAATGGTATAAAAAGATAAGCAGGAAAAAAATAAGAAACTTGTTACTTAATATGGGCAATCTGTTTTCATCCCTATATCGGAGGATAGTACTTGTTAATTTTGAGATTTATATATTTATTCCCACATTTAAAAAGAATAAGCATAGATAGAGGGAGTGGGTATAAATTAACTAATATGATGATAAAAATTCTACTTAAGGGATGTAAAGGAAGTGGAGGAAAGGAGAAGGCAGAAAAGAATAGATCACATGAAGAGGCACATCAACATATTATAGTAGAGGGATAGAAGGGAAGGAGATGGGAATTGTTTGCATTTATGTTCATCAGATTTGGTTCAAGGAGGAAAGAACATAAAGTTAAGCATAGAAATCTAACTTGCCCTACAGGCAGCAAGACTGGAAAGGGAAAAGAAAAGGGAGAAGGTGGTTAGAATGTAGAGACAAAGTAAGGGAAAAGGGAAATTAAAGGGAGGGTTTGATAGCAGGGAGGAAAGATTGAGGGAGGCAGCAGTAAAAAGCAAAACTCATAAGGAGGGGAAAGAAGAAGGGAGAAATAAAAGTGTAAATGTTGTAAGTGAATAGAATAGAGAGAAAGACACAGATAATAATCATAACTGTGAATGTGAATGGAATAAATTCATCCATAAAATGGAAGTGGATATCAGAATGAATTACAAACCATGATAATGAAATATGTCGCTTCCAAGAAACACATTTGAAACGGGGTGATGCACAAAGTGTAATGGTAAAAGACTAGAGTAGAACATACTACACTTCAACTGAAGTAAAAAAAAAACAGGAGTAGCAATACTAATCTCAGACAAAGCAAAAGAAAAATAGATCTAATCAAAAGAGACAAGGCATGACACTATATCATGCTAAAAGGTATCATAGACAATGAAGTAATATAATTAATAAACATATATGTCACAAGTGGTATAGCATCCAAATATTTAGAGGAAAAGTTAAGGGAGTTACAGGAAGAAATAAACAGGAAAACTATAATAGTGGGTGACCTCAAACTTCCCCTGCCCCTGAACTTGATATTTCTAGCCTCAAAACAAAGAAGTTAAGTTGATGAATAAAATTCTGGAAAAGATAGATACGATAGACATGTGGAGAAAATTGAATGTGGATAGAAATGAGTATATGTTTTTTCTCAGTAGTACAAGGCACATAGAGAATAATTGATGATATACTAGAGGTGGAAAACCTCACAATCCAATGCAGAAAGGCAAAAATAGTCAAAGCATCCTTTTCAGATCATGATTCAATTAAAATTAGATGTAATAAAGGGCCATGGAAAAAGACCAAAAGTTAATTGGAAACTAAATAATCTAATTCTAAGAATGAGTGAATGAAACAACAAATCATAGAAACAATAACTCCATTCAAGAGAATGACAATAATGAGACAACCTACTGAAACTTATGGGATGCAGGAAAAGCATTTCTTAGGGGAAGTTTTATAACTCGGACTGCTTACATGAATATAATATAGCAAAAGGAGATCAATGAAATGGGCATGCAACTGGAAAATCTAGAAAAAGAACAAATTTAAAATCGCCACTGAGCTCAAAATTAGAAATTCTGAAAACCAAAGGAGAGATTAATAAAATTGAAATTAAGAAAATTAAAACAAAGAGCTATTTTGTGGGGGGGAAAATAAAATGGGCAAACTTTTGGTCATTTATTTTTTTAAAAGCAGAAAACCAAATTACCAGTATTCAAAGGAAATTCCCTTCCAAAGAAGAGGAAATTAAAATAATGATAAGAAATTTCATTTCCCAACTGTATGCCCATAAATTTGAAAATCTTAGCGAGATGGGTGAATATTTATAAAAGTATAAATTGCTTAATGGAAGATTTTGTAATTAATTAATGGATTTATTCCCAGATCAATGGAAGAGCTTGTAATATACTGAAATGAGCCCATCTCAAAAAAAGAAATTAAACGTCATCAATAAACTTCCTAAGAAAAAAATCTCCAGGGTCAGATGGATTCATGACTGAATTCTATCTAGCGTGCAAAGAATAGTTAACACTAATACTATTTAGACTGTTGGGATAATTGGTGAAGAAGTCCTACCAAATTCTTTTTATGATATAAATATGGTGGCACTACCTAAACTGGAAAGAACCAAAACAGAAAAAGAAAATTATAGACCAATTTTACTAGTGGATATAGAAACAAAATTTTAAGTAAGATATTAGCAAAAAGATTCCAGCAACTTATGAGAATAATACATTTTGATCAGGTAGGATGTATGCCAGAATTGCAGCACTTGCTCAATATTAGGAAAACTATCAGTGTACTTGACCATATGAATAACAAAACTAACAGAAAACACATGATTATCTCAATGAATGCAGAAAAAGCTTTTAAAAATTACACCATCCCTTTCTATTGCAAACACTGGAAAGCATAGGAATAAATGGAGCCTTCCTTAAAATAGTAAGTACTGTATAGCTCAAACCATCAGCATGCATTATCTATAATGGACATAAGTTAGATGCATTTCCAATAAGATCAAAGCTGAAACAAAGACGTCCATTATAACCACTGTTATTCGATATGATAGTAGAAATGTTAGCTTTAGCCATGAGAGAAGAAAAAGGAAAAGAAAGAAGTAAAATAGACAAAGAAGACACTGTTATCATTTTTAGAAAATATGATGATAGATACTTATCCTAGAGAATTAAGTAAAAAACTATTTGAAATAACAAAGAAATTTAGCAAAGTTGAAGAATACAAAATAAACCCAAATTAGTTATCTGTATTTCTCTATATTGCTACCAAAGCCCAACAGCAAGAGGTAGAAAAATAATTCCCCTTTAAGTTATTGTAGACTCTATAAAATATTTTGGAGTCTACTTGACAAAACAAACCCAGGAACTATATGAACACCATTACAAAGCACTTGTCACACAAAATAAAGTCAAATCTAAATAACTGGAAAAATATAAATTACTCATGGGTAGGTCAAGCTAATATAATAAAAATGAAAATTCTACCTAAATTAATTTGCTTATGCAATGCTATACTAATGAAACTATCAAAAATATTTTATAGAGCTGGAAAAAAAATATCTAAATTGATCCAGAAGGTCAAAAACTCTAGAATATCATGGGAATTAATGAAAAGAAGGTTAGGGAAGGTGGCCTAGCCATACAAGATCTGAAACTGTTTTATAAAGGAGCTATTATCAAAACCACTTGGTATGTGCTAAGCAATAGAGGAGTAGATCAGTGGAATAGGCTAGGTACTCAAGAAACAGTAGTGAATAATTATAGCAGTCTACTATTTGACAAATCCAAGGACCCCAGTTTCTGGGATAAGAACTCATTATTTGACAAAGATTTCAGGGAAAACTAGAAAATAGTATGGCAGAAACTTGAAATAGACCAATGCTTAACACCATATATCAGAATAAAGTCCAAATGGGTACATGATCTAGGTATAAAGGCTGATACTATAAAAAACATTAGTAAGCAAAGAATAGTTTTATTTTTCAGATTTATGGAGAATGGAGAAATTTATGACCAAGGAAGAGATAAAGAACATTATGAAATGCAAACTGGATAACTTTAATTACATTAAGTTGAAAAGTTTTTGCAGAAACAAAACCGATGAAACCAAGTTTAGTAGGGAATCAGAAAACTGGGAAATAATATTTATAATTAATGTCTGTGATAAAAGCATCATTTCTAAAATATACAGGTAAGTGAATTAAATTTCTAAACATACAAACCACTACCCAATTGATAAATGGTCAAAGGATGTGAACAGCTTTCAGATGAAGAAATTAAAGCTGTCTATAGTCATATGGGAAAAATTCTCTAAATCATTGTTAATTAGAGAAATGCAAAAGAATACAATTCTGAAGAACCACATCATACCTATGGAAAATGATAAATGTTGGAGAAGGTATGAGAGAGTTTGAGAGTCATTGTTGGCAGTCATGAGCTGATCCAACCATTCTGGAGAACAATTTAAAACTATGCCTAAAAGACTATAAAATGTTTATATTCTTTGGACCAGCAGTATTGCTTCTTGGTCTGTATCTCAAATAGATAATAAAAACAGGAAAGAATGCATGTGCACAAAATATATTTAAAGCAGCTCTTCTTGTGGCAGTTAATAACTGGAAATTAATGGAATACCCCTTACTTGGGGAATAGCTGAACAATTTGTGGTTTATTAATGTAAATTGTTCTATAAGAAATGATGAACAGGCAGACTTCAGGAATATTTGGAAAGACATACATGAACTGATTCTGAGTGAAGTGAGAAGAGTGAAGAAAATATTATATACAATACCAGTCACAGTGTGTTAGGTCTTTTTTTTTATAAACTTAGCAATTTACAGCAACATAAGGACCTAAAACATTTCCAAAGGTCTCATGAGACAAAGTATCATCCACATCCAGAGAAAGAACTGTAGATTTGGACTGCAGAATGAAGCAACTATGTTCTCCTGTGCTATGTTTCAGTTTTTCTTTCTCATGGTTTGTCCCATTCATTTTAATTCTTCTATGATTAATGTGAAAATGCGTTTAACAGGAATGTATGTGTAGGGGCAGCTAGGTGATGCAGTGGATAGAGCACCAGTGCAGGAGTCAGGAGGACTTGAGTTCAAATTTCACCTCAGACACTTGAGCCTCACTAGCTGTATGATCTTGGGCAAGTCACTTAACCTCAATTGCCTCATCTTAGGTCATCTCCAGTCATCCTAATGAATATCTGGTCACTGGAGGAGAAGTGAGGCTGGTGACCTGTACAGCCAGCCCTCACTCAAAACAAAGTCAAGTACAAGTCACACATTATTTCTCTGATGGCATGATCTTCTTCGGCAACAAGGGATGAACACACACATGTGTAGAACACACACACAAAAAGAAGAAACACATTTGAAGCAGAGGGGAGCCGACAGAGTAAACCCCAAAGTCTGGGGAAGAATGTAGCATACTTCAGCTGAAGTTAAAAAAAGGAGGGGTAGCAATTCCGATCTCAGAGAAAGCAAAAGTAGATGTAATTAAAAGTGGTAAGGAAGGGAACTATGTCCTGTTAAAAGATTCCATGGACAATGAAGAAATATAATTATTAAACATAGGTACACCAACTGGTGTGTCATCCAAATTCTTAGAAGAGAAGTTAAGGGTGTTAGAGGAAGATATAGACAACATAACTATACTACTGGGGGACCTCAACGTCCTCCATCACAAATAAATTAATCTAACCACAAAATAAACAAGAAAGAAATTAAGCAGATGAACAGAAGTTTAGAACAGTTACACATGGCATACCTGTGGAGAAAACTGAATGGGGATAGGAAGGAATATACCCTTTTTTTCTCAGTGGTTCATGGCACCTACATTGACCATGTATTAGGGTTTAAAACCTCACAGTCCAATGTAAAAAGGTAGACATATTAAATGCATCTTTTTCATATCTTGATGTAATAAAAATTATAGGTAACAAAGAGCCATGGACAACAGACTAAAAATTAATTGGGAACCACACAATTTAATCTTAAAGAATGAAGGAGTGAAATAGCAAACAATAAAAACATAAAAACAAAATCATTAACTTCATCCAAGAAAATGATAAAAATAACACAACATAGCAAAACTTATGAGGTGCGTGAAAATATTTCTTAGGGGAAGGTTTATATCTCTCAATGTCTACATGGATAAAATAGAGAAAAAAAGATCAATGAATGGGGCATGCAAATGAAAAGATAAAAAATGGAGAAAAAAATGAAAAACTGAATTAGAAATTCTAAAAACCAAAGGAGAGATTAATAAAATTGGAAATAAGAAAACTATTGAACTAATTAAAAATGGAAAATAATAGATAAATTTATGACTCATGTTATTTAAAAAAGAAAGAAAATCAAATTGCCATTATCCAAACTGAAAAGGGTGAAAACACCAATGAAGAGCAAATTAATCAATAGTTAGGAGATATTTTGCCCAGCTGTATTACAATAAATTTAACTATCTTAGGGAAATGGATGAATATTAACAAAAATATAAATTGACCAGATGAACAGAAGAGGAAATAAATTACTTATATAACTCCATTTAAAAAAAAGAAATTGAACAAGCCATCAATAAACTTCCTAAGAAAAAATCTCCAGAGTCAGAAATTTTACAAGTGAATTCTATCAAACATCAGAAGAAAAATTAATTCCAATACTATATAAACTATTTAGGAAAATAATCAAAGAAAGAGTACTACCAGATTCTTTTTTTAATGATATAAACATGTGGCTGATACCTAAACCCCCGAAGGGTCAAAAGAGAAAAAGAAATTTATAGCCCAATTTCTCCAATAAATATAGATGCAAATATTTTAAATAAATATTAGTAAAGAGATTACAGCAATTTATCTTGAGAATAATACACTATGACCTCATGGGATTTATATGTAGGACAGGTTCAATATTAAGAGAACTTTCAGCATAATTGACCAT
This sequence comes from Potorous gilbertii, assembly GCA_028658325.1. Taxonomy (NCBI): domain Eukaryota; kingdom Metazoa; phylum Chordata; class Mammalia; order Diprotodontia; family Potoroidae; genus Potorous; species Potorous gilbertii. The sequence continues at coordinate 83,449,615 of CM053769.1, read as the reverse complement.
ATAAATAAAACTAACAGAAATCATATGATTATCTCAATAGATGTATGAGTTCTTTTTACAAAATACAAAACCTACACTTAATTAAAACACTAAAGAGCATATTAATAAATGAAGCATTCCTGAAAGTTATAAATAACATCTTTTTAAAACCATCATCAAGCACTAGAGCTAACGAGGATAAGCTTCATGCATTTCCAATAAAATTGAGGGTCAAACAAGGAAGTCCATTATCACCACTTTTATGCAATGTTGTAACTGAAAAAAAAGAAAAAATATTATAATTGAAATGTTAGCTTTACCAGTAAGAGAAAAAAAAATTTGAAGGAATTGAAAAAGGCAAAGAATAAAGAAAAGTACCACTCTTTGCAGAGGATATGATTGTATACTTAGAAAATATTAAAGAGCCAACTTAAAAATACTACTTGAAATAATAAACAAATTTTTAAAAGTTGCAGGATACAGAACAATTCCACATAAATCATTGACATTTCTATATATTACTAAAAAAAACCACAACAGTAAGAGAAAGAAAGAGGAATTCTATTTAAAGTTACTTTAGACATTTAAAACTATTTGGGAGTCTACATGTCAAGACAAACCCAAGAACTACATGAACACAATTACCAGACACTTTTCACACAAATAAAATCAGATCTAAATAATTGGAAGAAGTTGCTCATGGGTAGGCCTAACTAATAAAATAAAAATGACAATTCTACTTAAATTAATATGTTTATTAAGAGTCAAACTAATCAAACTACCAAAAATTGTTTTATAGCGCTAGAACAAATACTAACAAAATTTATCTGGAAGAACAAAAATTCCAGAATATCAGGGGAATTAATCAAAAGAAATATTCGGAAAGATGGCCTCGCCGTACCAGATTTTGAATTGTATTACAAAGCATTAATCACCAAAACTACTTGGCACTTAGAAATGAAGTGCTATATCAGTGGAATATGTTAGGTATATAAGACGTAATTGTCAATGATTATACTAATCTGCCGTTTGATAAACCCAAAGACTCCAGCTTCTGGCACAAGAACTTACTTTTTAGCAAAAACTGCTGAGAACATTGGAAAACAGTATGGCAGAAACTAGGCATAGACTAACATCTTAGACCCTGTACCAAGATACAGCTAAAATGGGTACAAGATTTATATATAAAGATTGATAATGCAAGCAAAGTAGGAGACAAAGAAATCATTTACCTGTAAGTTTTCTGGAAGAATGGAATAATTTATGACCAAATAGAGATAGACAAGATTATGAAATGCAAAATGGATAATTTTGATGACATTAAATTGAGAAAATAGAGCAAATGCAACCAAGATTAGAAGGGAAACAAAAAGCTGGGAAACAGTTTTTACAACCAGCATCTCTGATGCAGGCCTCACTTCTAAATAAAAAACTGAGTCAAACTTACAAGTACACAGGTTGTCCCTCAATTGATGAATGGTCAAGGGATATGAACAGACAGTGTTCAGAGAAGGAAATCAAAGCTATCTATAGTCACATGAAATATGCTCTAAATTCCTATTGATTAGAGAGTTGTAAATCAAAACAACTCTCAGGTACCACGTTGTACTTATCAGATTGTCTAACGAGAAAAAACAGAAAAATGATTAATGTTAAAGAAGATGTGGCAAATTTGAAACACTAATGCATTGTTGGTGGAGTTGTGAACTGATCCAGCCATTCTGGTGAACAATTCATATCTGTGCCCAAAGTGCTCTAAAACTGTTTATATCGTTTGATCCATCAATGCCTCTTCCAGATCTGTGTCCCAAGTGATCATAAAAATTGGAAAAGTGCTCACATGTACAAAAATGCTTAGCAGCTCTTTTGTGGTGGCAAAGAATTGGAAAATGAGGGGATGTCAATCAATTGGGGAATGGCTAAACAATTATGTATATGAATGTAACAGAATACTACTCCTCTATAAATAATCATGAACAGGTGTACTTCAGAAAAACCTGGAAAGACTTATATGAACTGATGCTGAGTAAAGTGAGCAGAATCAGGAGTACATTGTATACAGTAAGAGCCATATAGTGTGATGATCAACTTTGATATACTTAGCTCTTCTCAGTAATTCAAGGACCTAAGACAACTCCCAAAGACTCATGATGGAAAATGCCATCCCATTCCAGAGAAAGAATTTTGGAGTCTGAATATAAATGGAAGTATACTATTTCTACTCTTTTGTTGTTTTGTTTTGTTTATTCTTTCTCATGGTTTCTCCCATTGGTTCTACTTCTCCTTTACAACACGTCTAATGTGAAAATATGTTTAATATGAATGTATATGTATAACTAATATTATATTACATGACATCTTGAGGAGGGATTAGTGGAAAGACAGGAAAAATTAAAAACTCAAAATATTATGGAATTGAATGTTGAAAACAATAATTTTTTTAAAAGAGAAATATCGAAACCTAGAGGAGGTCTTGAGTGAACCAATCCAGAGTCCAACAAGTGAAAAGAGAATAATTTATATTGCAAAAACAAAGTTAAAAAAATAAATAAATCAGACTTAAAAATGCTGATCAATGAAATGTTCATCCATGATTCCATCAATGATGGAAGAACACTACCTACCTCCTGAAAGAGAAATATGAGCTAAATATAAATAATAAGTCACACTGTTTGAATACATACAGGATAGCATTTTTGAAATCTTTGATTCATATCAAGAAAAATAATTGATGTCACTGTTGTTATCCTTTTAACACCTAGTTGACTCAGTACCTCTGTGCAAGGAATCACCATTTTATACTGCTCTGGTGGTCTTCTTTATTTGTTCTTTACTGATTACTTATCTAATAGCTTCCATGACTCTCTTATATCAGTCTTTGGTGGACAAGAAATCTTTTTTTTTCTCAGAGCATCCAGACCTCTCAACTACGTGAGAAGCCCACAATTTGCTTTTAAGTTCTAATCATAAGGTCATCTTTTCCTCCTTTTTCCTCTGTGTAATACTCTTGTATTCTTCATCAATATGAAAACAGTCAAGTCTTTACTCTTCGACGTTAGAACCTCCTCCACTTATTAAAAGTTGATTGCTAATTCTTTTAGAAAGTTTTCATCCTCCTAACAAAACTAAAGAGGAGAATGTCATTCTTCTGGTCTCTTCACCTTCACTTCTGGGGGAGGGATTGCCCTACACTTGGAACACAGCATCATCTCTCAGATATGACAAAAATACAAGTATCACACATTTGATTCAAGTCACTGTAAAATTTTGCTTACTCCACAAAATGGTGATTTTGCCTTTTTTTCCTTGAAAATACCTGGGGGTATTTATCTTTCAGTGCTAAGAAATTGCTTAAAACTCCTTGTAAAGTTTAATTATTCCTACAATTACTTTGTTACAATTAAAGTCATAATTATTTTCCTTTCTCCTTGAATCAATCCCTACTTGATTTCATGAATTTGCACCTGCACCATACTCTTAATTTGATTAGTCCTGTATTGTTGCATTTTTCTTAGTTATCTTGCTTTGTTTTTTTGCCTATTCCTCTTGTTTCTATGTTTCTTTGACCTAACTCTTCAGACTTTATTCTTTAATCCTTTATTCCTAAATCCTTAATTCCTTTATATCCCTGTAAATTGTCCTCAACTCTTACTCTCTCACAACAAGGAAGTGTCATCTAGGCCTCAATATTGTCCTTAAAATCTCTTTAATTTCTTCCAGTTTTGCCCAATTTCTCCTTCCCAAATTCTTCTTTTTCAGTGTTTTGTATCAGAAATAGTCATTGCATTATTGTCAAAATTATCATCTTTATCTATTCATATAATTATCTGATTTTCATTTTTATGTGGGTATGTTTTACTAAGTTCATAGGTTTCCTACTATTAAGCTCACCCTGCATTTGTAACATATGTACAAAGTAGTCAGAGCTATATTTTTGTGATATTATTTTAGTCCCTGTGCTAATATTTCATTTTTAGATTTTGCATTATTATCAATTAGGTTTATTAGTCTATAGTTTTATTTTTCTATTTTGAAACTCAATAGTTTATATAGTAAAGCCTTATCTATGTGAGAAGGAATTTAGTATATTCTCTTTTTCTATTTTTAGAAACAGTTTATGTGATATTGAAATTAATTTTTCTTGAATTTTTTGATACAATTCAATTTTCAATCCATTAGATCTGCTGTGTGTGTGTGTGTGTGTGTGTGTGTGATATTTCCAGTTTTGTGTTTGGAAGGAAATGTGTTTTGTTAAGTTTCTTCTCATAGAATTTTTAAAAATGTAATTAAAGGCTGTCAAAATTAATCAATACCATGACCATCCATGATTTCAAAACACTAATTATGAAACATTCTATCTATTAGAGAAAAGTGATGGATAAAGGGTATGGAATATCACATATAAAATAATTTATAGAATAAAGCAAGCATTACCATAACACAGTGTAACAAAAAAGGCAGTTATACAAGAAACTACAAATTACTATGGACAGTTGTATATTCCTTTCAAATATACAACAAACTTACCATACAAATAAATGTTTTAATTTTTTCTCTCCCATAGTGATAGCTACCATTAGACATAAATATATATGTTTTCTGTGTGTGTGTGTGTGTATCATAAAAATTACTCTGCACACAAATTTATTAGTTCTTTCTCTAGATATAGATAACTCCTCTCTCAACCAGATGAGAAACCCTTCCCACTAACCTTTGAAGTTGTCTTTATCATTTTGGGGTTGAGAAGTCTGGAATTCTCTTGAATATCATTTTCCAAGTCCTCCCATGCCTGAGTGTAGAAGCTGCTAAATTGTGTGTTATCTTGATTATGTTTCCACAATATTTGCATTGTTTCTTTTTAGCTGCTTGTAATCTTTTCTCCTTGACCATGGATGTCTGGAATTTGACTATAATATTCCATTTGGGATCTCTTTTAGGAGGTGATTGGTGAATGCTTTCAATTTTCATTTTAGCCTCTGGCTCTAGAATATCAGGGAAGTTGTTCTTGATAATTTCTCAAAAGACTATGTCTAGGATCTTTTTTTCTCCTGTCATGGTATTCAGGTAGATCAATAATTTTTAAATTTTCTCTTCTGGGTCTTCTTTCCAGGTATATTTTTTCGAACAAGATATTTCACATTTTCTTCTATTTTTTTGTTGTTTTAGTTTCATTTTATAAATTCTTGATTTTTCATAAAGTCATTAACTTCCATTTGCTCCATTTGAATTTTGAAGGAATTTTTTTCTTCACTAAGCTTTTGGACTTCCCTTTCCATCTAACCAACTCTGTTTTTAAGGCACTTTTCCCCTCATTGGCTTTTTTGGACCTCTTTTGCCATTTGAGTTAGTCTACTTTTAAAGGTGTTATTTTCTTCGGCATTTTCTGAGTTTCCATTAGAAAGCTATTGATTCATTTCTCATGATTTTCTACTTTGCTCTCATTTATCTTCCAAATTTTTCCTCTACTTCTCTTACATGATTTTCAAAATCTTTTAGAATTCTTCCTGAAACCATTTCATATTTTTCATGGAGGTTTTTGATGTGTTACCTTGACCTTGCAGGCTTCATCATGTTGTATGCTTTGATCTTCTTTGTTAAAAGAAAGTATCTTTTCATCAAGAAAGTAACTTTCTACATTCCTATTTTGTCACTTTTGGTCATTTTTTCAGTCAATTACTTGACCTCTGAACTCCTTGTTAAGTGCAAGCTGCGCTGTCCCAAGTTTCATGGGCTTTGTGCAGCTGCTTTCAGGGATATCCAGTGACCAGTAAATTCTCAAATTCTCTAAAGTGATATGATAAAAGAAGAGGTATTTCCTCTTATCTTGGCCTGCACTCTGGTCTGTGAGCAAGCACAAACACTTCTTTCTGCCCTGGATCTGTAAGCATGATTTCCTTTCCACAGCCACCAGCTCTGTCACACGTGCTCCTCCTTGCCCAAGGACTGCTACCCGGCACTGTGACCCATGTCAGCTGCTTGATTCCCCCACAGTCTATAGGCTGAGAGCTACAGAAGCAACTTCTACTGCAGTAGTGGCTGCCACTGCCTTGGGGCTGTGGTTAGAACTGGAGCTGGACTATGTTTCTCTCTCACCCAGATAAGGGAACTTTCTCACTAACCTTTGAAGCTGTCTTTGGTATTGGTGGATTGAGAACTGTGGAAACTGCCATACAATGATTTCACATGCTCAGGCCTGCTCTAGTTCCATGGCAGAATGATCCAAGCTGGGCTGCACTGTACTCTGAACCGGGTGCAATAAGACTTCTCCTGTTTGTTTTCCAGATTGTTTTTGGCTGGAAATCTGTTTCACTCTGTCTTTTTATTGTTTCTGCTGCTCTAGAATTTGTTCAGAGTCATGTTTAAAGGCATTTTGAGGAATTTGGGTGGAGAGCTGATGCAGGTCCCTGCTTCTACTCTGTCATCTTGGCTATGCCCTGCTCAAAGTCATTCCTAAAGCAATATTAGTATTACTATATACGATGTTCTCTTACTAGGCAGTTTAACAACGTTTGGGGCATAATTCCAGATTGCTCTCACGTATGGTTGCATTAGTTTACAATTCCACCAACAATGAATTAGGGTCCCATTTTTTCCCTCATCCTCAACAGTGTTTGTCACTTTCCCTATTATTTTAACCCACCTGGTAGATGTAAAATGATATCTCTAGGTGCTTTCATCCTCATTTCTCTAATCAACAATGATCTACAGCATTTTATTTCATAATAAACAAAATTCATTTTCTTCCCTTTCTTCTTACTAATTTTACCCTGTAAAACTTCCTTAGCTCACCACTACTTTTTCAGGTTTGCAGATTCATAGTACTCCTTGACTCTTCCCTTCCATGTGCCTCTCTCATTAGTCATTTGCCATTTCACCTCCACAATATATCTTACATCTATCCCTTTTCTCTCCATTGGTACAATTGCCAGCCTAATTCAAGTCCTCCTTATGTCTCTCTTGGACTATTGCAAAAACCTAATATCTTCATTGCTTTCCTCATTTCTAGTCTCTCTCCTTCCCAATTCATCTTCAAAACACTACCCCATCTGACCACATAACTAGTGCCTGTCCCTTAAAATTTCCAGTAGCACCATCTTAACCCAATGTTAAAATGTAATCTCCTCTTTTTTGCCTTTGAAAAGACTTTATAATCTGGCTCCAGGCTGTTATGTCAGTCATTTTTGTGAATTACTCCCCTTCATGCATTCACTATCTCAGACAGAGTGCTCTGCTACTCACCTAATATCCTCTTTCGGTGCTTTTGCAGAAGCTATCCCCCAAGAAGATAAGACCCTGCCTGTGTCTCACAGAAGACCTCAAATCTCAAGTATTGCCTTCTGCACTAAGTGCATCCTGATTGTTCCCAATTGCTAGGGATCCTCTAGAATTGTATCTAAAAAGTTGACCTCGCAGCCAAGAAATATTGCCTGTGATAATGATGTCATTGGACAAGTCACTTAACCTCTCAGGCAATGTTCTAGGATGAAAGGGTCCAGGTATGGAATGGGAAAGGGATTTCCATTATCTGAGAGTTCCTTATTTCAGTGAAATAATAATATTCTTGTCCTCTTCCCTTTTCTATATTGTAATTTAATTTTCCATGTGCATGTTTTTCCTCAAAATATAATTTCTTTGAGGTTATGAACTTTCACTTTTTATCTTTGTATTCCTAAAATACCTAGGATAACAGGATGTAACACAATATTAGGCAAATAGTAGATTCTCCATAAATGCTTTTTTCTGTTCAATTGCTTTGAATCCCCTTTGCTAACCAGTTTTGGATATGAATATCTTTCTATTCATAATATGCCTTATAATATATTTATTCCAAGTTCAAATATTCTTTGAAAACTTGCTGTTTTAGGGGTACCAAGTATTGAGGAAGTTGAGGGGATTAGGATAGTAAGTGGTTAATTGTGGGAATTGACTGAACCACACTGATAGTATCTTGTATCTCAGTTCTAGAGCTAGCTCAGTTCCACCTGTATTCACATATGGGTCTGGTCCAAAATCTATCTGGTGAGAAAATTGTAATGTTATTGTAATATTTGAACCTCATCCTATGTGGCTGGCAAATTGGAACACCTCGATCTGCTGCTTAGAGAGCCTTAACCAAGGATCTGAATTATGCTGACTGGAAAACCAACTAGATTCAATTTTCAATGGAAGGAATTTTGTCAGAATTATGCCTCTTAAAAAACTCCTATGTCTTATCTGAGAATTTGTCCCATGCCAATCAATCTGTTATTGTTTTCTTCTTTTATTGTTATCTACAGATACCTGTGTAGAGTGGCACAACTGTTTTTCTGAATTCAGAGAATAGCACCTGTTCACTTGCCTTCTTCCAACTTGGAAATTGCCTTATCTTTCATCCAAATAGAAATCAGAGTAGCTAATTTTTTATGGTTTCCTTTTAATTCGCTGGTTTTACTTGATTTTTTCATTGCATAAATACATGTCTTCCCTATGTTCAGAGTCCATTTCAAAGGTGGGGAAGGGACCTGGACATGATTTGTTGGGCTATTGGCATGAGTTGCTTAATAAATCAAAGCCTGTGCAAGAATGAATGTTGGCTTTTCTCAGTTGAATCAACATTTCTTCACCAACCACAATAAGGTAGAAATGGAAAACAGTTAAATTCAGCTTTTATACAGGTCTGAATACTCCCAAGTGAGGACAAACAAATTGCTATTAAAGATAAGATTTTAAAATTGAACCCAATCTACCTGTCAGACAAGAAAAGGTACAATTTGATAAATGGGTTAAATCATTTAATTCTTACAAGAAAAGATCCCCTTTCAAGAGAATTAGAATAAAGAGAAAACATATCAAAAATCATAGGAGGCAGCAAAAGTGATTCTTAGGGAGAATTTTACATTTCTGAATTATTAAATGAATAAAATAGAGAAAGCGGAGATCAAGGAATTTGGCATGGAACTAAAAATAGCTAGGAAAAGAATAAATTAAAAATCCCCAATTAAATATCAGAAGAGAGATTAATAAAATTGAAATTAAGAAAGCTATTCAACTAATAAATGAAAGTAAGAGCTGGCTTTATCCAAAAAAATAATAAAGTTTTTAAACCATTAATTCAAAAAAAGAAAGAAGAAAACCAAATTATTAGTATCAAAAATAAAAAGGATAACTACCAATGAAGAGGAATTAAAGCAATAATGGGGAATCATTTTGCCCAATTTTATGCCCAAGAATTTGACAATCTTAGTGGAATGGATGAATATTTGCAAAAATATTAAGTGCTCAGATTAATAGGAGAATATGTAAAATACTTAAATAACCCCATCTCAGGAAAAGAAATTGAACAGGCCTTCAATGAATTCCCCAGGAAAAAATCTCAAGAGCCAGATGGATTTACAAGTGAATTCTATCAAACATTTTAAGAGGAATTAATTGCCAAATTATATAGACTATTTGGAAAAATAGGTGAAAGAGTTCTGCAAAATTCTTTTTATGCTACAAGCATGACACTGATTTCTAAACTGGGAAAGGGCAAAAAAGAGAAAGAAAATTATAGACCAATATTCCTAATAAATATAGATACAAAAATTTTAAATAAAATATTAGCAAAAAAGACACACTGTGACCAGGTAGGATTTATACCAAGAGTTCAGAGCTTCTTGAATATTGGGAAAACTGTTAGCATAATTGATCGTATAAACAATAAACCTAGCAGAAACCATATGATTATCTCAATAGATACAGGAAAAGCTTTTGAAAAAAACAAAATATCTCTTCCTACCGAAAACACTAGAGAGTATAGGAACAAATGGGGCCTTCATTAAAATTGTAAGTAACATCTACGTAACACCATCAGCAAACATTATTATGTGATAGGGATAAGCTAGAAGCATTTCCAGTAAGATTGGGAGGTGAAACAAAGATGTCCATTATCATCACTGTTGTTCAATATTCTACTAGAAATGTTAGATTTAACAATAAAAGAAGAAAAATAAATTGAAGGAATTATAATAGGCAAAAAAGAAACCAACCTATCACTCTTTGCAGAAGACATGATGATGTACTTAGACAATCGAGTAAAAAACTACTTGAAATAACAAACAACTTTAGCAAATTTGCAGGATATAAAATAAACCTCCGTAAATCATTCATATTTCTGTATGTTACTGAAAAATAGCCTAACAGTAAGAAATAGAAATTCCATTTAAAGTTACCATAGACATTACAAAATATTTGGGAGTCTACCCACCAAAACAAACACTGGCACTATATGAACATAATTGCAAAACCCTTTGAACACAAAGTCAGATCTAAGGAAGTGGACAAACTTCAGTTGCTCATGGGTAGGCTGAACGAGAATAGTAAAAGTGACAAATAAATTAATTTACTCATTCAGTGCCATACCAATCAAATTACCAAAAATTATTTTATACACTTGAAAAAACAGTGCCAAAATTTATCTGGAAGAACAAAAGGTGAAAAATATCAAGGGGATTAATGAAAAAAAAAATACTATGGAAGGTGACCTAGCCATGTCAGACCTTAAATTGTGTTATAAAGCAGAAATCATCAAGACTATTTGGTATTGGCTAAGAAATAAAATGGTAGATCAATGGAATAACTTAGGTATAAAAGACACAGTAGTCAATAACTGTATTAATCAATATACTGTTTGAGAAATGCAAAGACCTCAGCTTCTGGGATAAGAGCTCATTATTTGACATAAACTGCTGGGAAAATATTCAAAAATCTACATGATTTAGATATAAAGGTTGATACTGTAAGCAAACTAATAGAGCAAGGAATTGTTTACCTTTCAAATTTATGGAGAATGGAGGAATTTATAACAAATAAGAGATAGAGAACATTATTAAATGCAAAATAGATAGTATTTATTACATTATATTGAAAAGATTTTGTACAAAAAAATCCAAAGCAGCCAAGATTAGAAGGTAAGTAGAAAACTGGGAACAAATTTTTAAAATCAGTGTTTTGATAAAAGCCTCATTTCTCAAATATATAGAGAACTGAGTCAAATTTGTAAGAATACGAATAATTCCCCAATTGATAAATGGTCAAAGGATATGAACAGTTTTGGAAGAAATAATGAAAGTTATCTAATTATAATGACAAAATATCATAGGAAAAATTACTCTAAGTCACTATTGATTAGAGAAATGCAAGTCAAAACAACTCTTAGGTACCATAAAACAACTACCAGATTGGCTGACATTACAGAACAAGAAAATTTTAAATGCTGGAGAAAATGTGGGAATATTCACATACTAATGCATTATTGGTGGAATTGTGAACTGATCCAAACATTCTGGAGAGCAATTTGGAACAATACCTAAATGACTATATAAATGTTCCTATACAACAATACCACTTCTAGGGATATATTTAAAAGAGTTCATAGAAATGGGAAAAGGACATATATCTGCAAAAACATTTATAGCAGCTCTTTTTATGGTGACCAACAACTGGAAATCAAGGGATACCAATCAATTGGGGAATGGCTGAGCAAGTTGTGGTATGTGAATGGAATGGAATTCTATTGTGCTATAAAAAATGAGGAGCAGGTTGATTTCAGAAAAACCTAGAAAGACATATATGAACTCGTGCTGAGTGAGGTAAGCAGAACCAGAAAAACATTGTACACAGCAACAGTGACACTATTTGATGACTGACTTAGATAGACGTAGCTCTTCTCAGCAATGTAAGGACCTAAACCAACTCCACAAGACTCGTAATGGAAGATTATATCCGCATCTAGAGAAAGAAATATTGTGTCTGAATGCTGATTGAAGTATACTATTTACTCTTTTTTGTTTTGTTTTATTTTGTTTTTTCTTTCTCATGGTTCCTCCCATTCATTCTAATTCTTTTATACAAGACTAATGTGAAAATGTTTATTAAGAATGTACATATAGAGCCTATATCAAATTGTACACTGTCTTGGTGAGGTCATACGAGAGGGAGGGAGAGAAAAACTATCAAAGTGAGTATTCAAAATTTAAAAAAATAAAAAAATTAATTTAAAAAAAGAAAAGATACCTTTTACAACCATGATAATACAGGATATACAGGCTCTAGGAATCTATGAATAAAAGAATCATAATTAAGCTAAATGAGAATGAAGGCACACATGGGTCAACTTTCTTTGATGCTCAGTGAATATGCCTATAGTTTCATAAGTCAATTTAGCTTTTTATACCTCATCCTTTGTCTATTCCTCCTTCGAGGAAGAGCTCTAGGCTAAGAAAACTGCCTAAGGGTACTACTAAAGAAGAATTACAATTACACTTTCCATTGAAATTTTTCAAAAGGAATTTTGGTGTATTGTTAGAGGATTCCTAGTCAAGTAGAACTGGAATTGATGGCTCTAAAGTCCTTTCCAAATCTAAGTTACAACAACGATAAATCAAAATACTAGGAGACTTCAAGACTTGCATTTCCCACAACCTAGAGAGGTAAGAAGCATAATATAGTTATTCATATTTTACAGAAGAGATAATGGAAACCCAGAGAAGTAAAGTCAATTGGCTAAGCTCATATAGTCATCCAATCAGTCTATCAGCAGTTATTTGTTAAGTACCTACTTTATGCCAGGTGGGACAGCTATGTAGTACATTGGATTGAATATATGGCCTAGAGTTAGTAAGACGCATCTTCCTGATTTCAAAGTTGACCTCAGGCAACTGATAGCTGTGTGATCATAAAGAAGCCATTTAACCCTGTTTGTCTCAATATCTTCAGCTATAAAATTAGTTGGAGAAGAAAATGGCAAATCACTCCAGTATCTTTGCCAAGAAAAACCTCAAATGGAGAACAATAAAATGATTGAACAATAAAATAATATGTTTCACATTGCACATACACAGACAAAATTTAGACTGCTCTATGAGCTTACATCCTATTTAAACATGCACAAAATAAATACAAGGAAATTTAACAGGGGTAAAGGCACTAGGATCCGTAGCTAACCAGCAAAGACTTCATGTAGATATAGGTAGTGGTAAGTTGGGAATAGAGTTCAGGTATGAGAGACAGCCCACACATAGTCACATAAATGTAAGACTGAACATCAAGCCTGGGAAAAAACAAGAAAGTCATTTTGAACCTTCCATGCAGCACATGAATTTTATGGCTTGTCCAACTTATTTATATAAAATAGTTATTTAATTATTCTCTTTCCTCTGAGAAATTTTTATTTTTGCAAGTATTTATCCATTTCACTAAGACTGTCATATATTGGCATATAACTGACCAAAATAAATCTTTATAATAGTTTTAATTTCATCTTCATTGGTGGTTCATTTTTTTTTGAATTTTTTTCTTTTTTTTTTAATAGTTTTATTTATTTATTTTTAGATTTAGATTTAGACATTCATTTCCACAAAATTTTGAGTTCAAATTTTTCTCCCCATCTCTCCCCTCCTCCCACCCCATAACACCTTGCATTCTGGTTACCCCATTTTCTCAATGTACCCTCCCTTCTATCACATCCCATCCTTCCCTTATCCCCATCTTCTCTCTTTTCTTGTAGAGCAAAATAAATTTCTATACCCTGTTACCTGTATTTCTTATTTCCCAGTCATATGCAATAACAATTCTCAACACTTGATTCTAATACTTCAAATTCCAACTTCTTTCCCTCCCTCCCCACCTATCACCACTGAGAAGGCAAGTAATTCAAGTACAGGTTGTATATGTGTCATTTTGCAAAAGACTTCCATAATAGTTATGCTGTATAAGACTAACTATATTGTCCTACATTCTACCCTGTCTCCCCTTTTTTCTATTCTCTCATTTCACCTTGTCCCTTCCCAAAAGTGTGTTAAAGGGCACCTAGGTGGTACAGTGGATAGAGCACCAATGCAGAAATCAGGAGTACCTGAGTTCAAATCTCACCACAGACACTTGACACTCACTAGCTGTGTGACCTTGGGCAAGTTATTTAACCCCAAATACTTCATCCTGGGTAATCTCCAGTCATCTGATGAATATTTGGTCACTGGATTCAGATGACTCTGGAGGAGAAGTGAGGCTGGTGACCTGCACAGCCCTCCCTCACTCAAAACAAAGTTAAGTGCAAGCCATGTCATTATTTCTCTGATGACATGGTCTTCTTTGGCAATGAAGGACAAGAACAGACTTCTAGTTATTCCTTTCTCCCATTTGCCCTCTCCTCTATCATCTCCCTCATCCCACTTGTCCCCTTCTCCCCTACCCTTCTGTAGTGCAATATATAGTTCCATACCAAACTGAGTAAGAATGTTATTCCTTCCTTAAGCCATATGTGAAAAGAGTAAGCTTCAGTTTTCCCCTCTCACCTCCTCCCTTTTCTCCTCCATTGAACAAGATTTTTCTTATCTCTTTTATGAGGGATAGCCTGCCCCATTCCATTTCTCCATGTCTACTCCCAATATTTTCCTCTCTCACCCCTTAATTTTATTTTATTTTTTTTACGGATATCATCTCTTCTGATTCAACTCAAACTGCACTCTCTGTCTATATGGGTGTTTGTGTGTATGGTTATGTATAATCACTCCACCTACCCAAATACTGAAAAAAAGTCTCAAGAATTACAAATATTATCATGCCATATAGGAAAGTAAACAACTTATCTTTAGAAAGTCCTTTATGATTTCTCTTTTCATGCTTCTCTTGATTCTAGTGTTTGAAAGTCAAATTTTCTATTCAATTCTGGTATTTTCATCATGAATGCTTGAAAGTCCTCTATATAACTAATGACCACTTTTTCCCTTGAAGTATTATATTCAGTTTTGATCGGTAAATGACTCTTGGTTTTAATCCCAGTTCCTTTCATTTCTGGAATATTCTATTCCAAGCCCCTCGATCCCTTAATGTAGAGGCTGCCAGATCTTGTGTTATCCTGATTGTATTTCCGCAGTAATCAAATTGCTTCTTTCTATTTATTTGCAATATTTTCTCCTTGACCTGGAAACTCTGAAATTTGGCCACAATATTCCTAAGAGTTTCTCTTTTTTGGGTCTCTTTTAGAAGGTGATCTGTGGATTCTTTCAGCATCAATTTTGCCCTCTGATTCTAGAATACCAAAGCAGTTTTCTTTGATAATTTCATGAAAAATCATGTCTAGGCTCTTTTTTTGACCATGGCTTTCATGTAATCCAATAATTTTTAAATTTTATGTCCTGGATCTATTTTCCAGGTCACTTGTTTTTCCAATGAGATCTTTCACATTATCTTCTATTTTTTCAATGTTTTAGTTTTGTTTTGTAACTTCTTGGTTTATCATATAGTCATTAGCTTCCCTGAACTCCACTCTCATTTTGAAAGAACTACTTTGTTCAGTGAGCTTTTGTACTTCCTTTTCCATTTAGCTAATTCTGCTTTTAAAAGCCTTCTTGTCCTCATTGGTTTTTTGGACCTCTTTTTTCCAATTGAGTTAGCCTATTTTTAAAGATGTTATTTTCCTCAGCATTTTTTGGGTCTCCTTTAGCAAGCTGCTGACTCACTTTTCAAGGTCTTCTATGACCTAAGGCCATTTCATATTCTTTTTGGAGGTACTGGAGGCAGAAGCCTTGACTTCCTCTGACAGTATGCATTGTTCTTCCTCATCTGAAAGGATGGAACAAGATACCTGTTCAACACAAAAGTAACCTTCTATGGTCTTATTTTTCCCCCTTTTTGGGCATTTTCCCAGTCAGTTACTTGACTTCTGAATCCTTTGTCAAGAGGAGATTCCTAGTGCTCCTCCTCTCCCTAGGACCATGCTCAGGGCTGAGATTCAGATCAGCTGCTCAATTCCCCCAGGGGCTTTAGGTGGCGGCAGGGACACCACTGAGGCTTGAGGTTCAGATCTCCTGCCCAGTTGCCCCAGAGGCCTTAAGCTGAACCATTCTGATATTGGAACCAGGCTGCTTCTGTGGCCACTGTAGCCATCAGCCACCCGCTGCTGCTGCTGCTGCTGCCACCATCCTTGCCTAGGGCCAGTGCTGGAGGGACCCTCCTCCCCTCTTGCCCAGCTGGGAAAGCTGTCCCACACTGATCTTTGAAGTTTTTTTGTTGTTTGTGGGTTGAGGGATCTGGGGCCATCCCTCCTAGGGATTCTGCCTGTTCTGGTCCTGTTTCTCCCCGTGCTGAGTTACCAGGGCTGGGCTCAACTCCTCTTAGTGTCCTGTGGGATGGACCCCTCCTTTGAGCCCTCTAGGTTACCTTTGGCTGGAAATCTCCTTCACACTGTCGTTTTGTGACTTCTACTGCTCTAGAATTTGTTGAGAGTCATTTTTTTACAGGTATTTTATGGGCTGTCGGGGAAGTGCTAGAGTATATGCATCTTTCTACTCTGCCATCTTGCCTCCACCCTGCCTTTTTAATTTTTGATGCTGTTAATTTTGTTTTAAGACTTTCCTTTTTTAAATCAAATTAACCCATCTTTAATCTGTTGGTTTTCATTTTAAATTAAATCAGTTCAGTTCTGTTTTTAAGTTTAATTATTTTATTTCAATTTTTTAACTCCTCTTTTGCTTTTTATGATTTCTATTTTGATATTTAATTGAGGAGAAGAGTAGTATAGAATCAGCCTGTAAAGGTAGATGAAATCAGATTTTGAATGGACTTTACATGTCAAACAGTAGAACTCACATTTATTGCCAGAGGCAAGGGGGAACTTCTAAATTTTATAGATTAAGGGAGAATAGTCAAAACTATACTTCTAGGGAATTGCTTTGGTAACAATTTGAAAGGTTTACGCCTAGGTCTTCTTACTGAAACACCAATATTCTACCTTTAAAGCATGCTGTTTACCTTTCAGGCACTGATGTGAAGAAATTGGCACTCTACTGGAGTGACAGATGCTCAATTGCACAGTTTGGCCTGATGCCTAGAGCATTGGGGCAAGTGTTTAATAGCAGTAGATGACTTAGGAGGAAGCCACCTGTTACAGCACCTATGCCAGCCCAATATCAGGTCCTCTTTAGTCTACCTATTTGGGGGAGTTAAACTTGGGTCAACTGGAAAGAGGGGGAAGAGAAATTTCTCAATTCTCCATAATCAAGGATAATAAGTAATCCAAATTGTAGAATTCGATATTACTTTTAACCTGGCTTTACATATTTATCTTTCTATGCTAGACTAAATATAACCTAATGTCATACATCTGTCTAATTAATTTAGAACAGTACCTCAACTTTTTTTGTTATGGACAATCTGGTAAAATCTAGGAATCCTTTCTCAGAATAAATGTTTTAAAAGCATAAAATAAAATACATAGAATTAAAAAGGAAACCAATTATATGAAATGAGGATGTAATTTTCCCCCACAAATGTTCCTCTGAATATTTCCTCTGAAATTCATCCAGGTTAAGAACTCCTAATTTATAATTCTTATTATTATTAATAGATAGGTAAATTATTTATCAGATATTTAAAATTTATTGAAATATCACAGCTACAGAGAAATAATTGTACCAAAAATTGAGGAAAATCAGATAAAATACAAATGTTTGAGTTAATGCTAACTAATAGGTTGCTGTCAAAAAAAAGATAACTGTGAATATTTTCACCTTGACGTTCTATAGGAAATCCTTGAATTAGACCACCCAAGATTAAATCAACATCTGAAAACTAATTACCACATGAAATTGTTGAGTATTTATACAATTCCAAATGTTGCAATAATTTAAGATATCTAAATTTCTGATTAGCTTGGTTCTTTCCTAGGAACTATCCAATTACACTTTTAATTTATAGTTGTTATTTTAATACATATATTTAACTTTTATCATTTTCATTCAATTTCTCTTATTTTTTACTACTCAAAAATCTAGAGAGAAAATGGTAATGCATGGGCAGGATATCCCTGTTTTTCCTGCTATAGATGAATGAGGGCATTAGGCAATGCAAATAATCATTAAAGTAGCTTTTGCCTTTTGATGAAAGGTATTATGATTTAGAAGGAAGAATATTGTCTTACATATTACTTAGACTTGAGGTATGATGGTAGATTTTGTGAGCTAAGTAGATTTTACTTTCTGCATATTTAAGGGATGGGGAAAACAACGTTGAGTTGGCTATTGCTATGTTTGTCAATTTAAGTGTTTTAAGAATTAGTAAACCTGAAGCCAAGTAGATATAGATAGTTATACAACACTGGTACAAGATTCAAGAAAATAATACAGTCCAAATGAATACATGATCTAAGTATAAAGGCTAATAGTACAAATAAATTAGGGGAGCAAGGGATAGTGTATTTATCGAGTTCATGGAGAAGGAAAGAATTTATGACCAGACAAGAGATAGAGAATATTATGAAGTACAAAATGCATAATTCTGATTATATTATATTGAAATGTTTTTGCACTAACAAACCCAATGTAACCAAGATTGGAGGGAAACAGAAAACTCAGAAAGAATTTTTTCAACTAGTGTCCATGATAAAGGCCATATTTCTAATATATAGTGAACTGAGACAAATTTACAAGAATACAAGTCATCTCCCAATTGATAAATGACCACAGGATATGAATGGGCAATTTTCAGGAGAAAAAATTAAAGCTATCTATAGTCATGAAAAAATGCTCTAAATCACTATTGACTAGAGAGATGCAAATCATCTCTCTGAGGTACCACATCACACCTATAAGATTGGCTAACGTGATAAAACAGGAAGACAGTAAATGTTGGAGAGCATGTGGGAGAATTGGAACATTAATTCATTGTTGGTGGAGCTGTGAGCTGATCCAGCCATTCTGGACAGCAATTTGAGACTATAGCCAAAGAGCTACCAAAAATGTGCACACCTTTTGGCCCAGCAATATTGCTTCTGGGACTCTACCCCAAAAAGATCATATAAATGGAAAAGGTCCCACATGTGCAAAAATATTTATAGCAGCTCTCTTTATGATGACCAAAAACTGGAAATCAAGAGAATGCCCATCAATTGGGGAATAACTGAACAAGTTGTGGTATAAGAATGTAATGGAAAGGTATTTCACTATGAGAAAGGATGAACAGGAAGACTTCAGAGAAGCCTAGAAAGACTTATATAAACTGATGCTGAGTGAAAGGAGCAGGACCGGGAGAACTCTGTACAGACACAATCACAGTATGCAAAGAAATTTTTCTGATAGACTTAGTACTTCATTGCAATGCATGAACTTAAAAAATTTTCAATGGACGTTTGAGGCAAAATACCTTCCACATCCAGAGAAACAACTATGGAATTGGATTGCGGATAGAAACAGATCATTTTCTTTTGTATTACGTTTTGTTTTGTTTTGTGGTTTCTCCCATTCATTTTAATTCTTTATAACATGCATTTAAAAAGAATGTATGTGTAGAATCTATATAAGATTGTACACTGTCTCAAGTAGAGAGTGGGAAGGGAAGGGGGAATGAGAGAGGGGGAATGGAAAAAAAAATCTGAGATATACAGAGGTGATTGTTGAACACTGAAAACAAACAAAATAATTTAATTTGATAATTTAATAAAAATAACTGGAGATTCCCATCAATTGGGAAATGGTTGAAGAAGTTGTGGTATATGAATGTAAGAATACTATTGTGCTATAAGAAATGATAAACAGGAAGACTTCAGAGAACCTGGAAGTGTTCAGGTTTGGGGTGCTGGGGACCTCGAAACACCAACACGCTGTGTCTTGGTTCAAATGAATTCTACACAAGCCTTCTTAAAGCCAAAGAAAAACAACGCTTATTAAAGATTGGCCAGACTGGGTTGATTCTTAAAGAGTCTAAAGTTTGGTCATGCTTGCATGCTTGTATTAACAAGCGAGCCGGATAGAATCTCAGGTAGACAAAGTCTGAGATGGATTGAATCTGAGCTACTTCATGAATACAAGATAGAACTTCAATACATAAAAAGACTTAGGGAAGAATCCAGGTGTTACCAAATAGCCTGGGGCCCCAGAGATGGTCTTGATAGGGGTGGTTAACCTGGAAAGTCCAGAGGTCTTGATGGGAATGACCAGTATCCTGGGGTGAACACAGATTGAATCTAGGGAGGATCTTGATGGGAGTGGCCAGCAGCTGGGAGATTGAGATTTTGATAGGATGAGAAGGACAATAGCGATTTGGTGTAGTGATAATGTAAAGCTCAAGGGCCCCAAGAAATTACCCAATGATTCAGAGAGTTCAAAGAGGTTCCCAGAGTCTGTACCCCATCTGAAGGACTTATATGAACTGATTTTGAGTGAAAGCAGAACCAAAAGAGAGATGATTATTTCTGATAGACTTAGCCCTTCACAGTAATGCAAGGACCTAAAACATTCCCAAAAGACTGTTGAGGCAAAATGCCATCCACATCCAGAGAAAGAACTATGGAATCTTCTGTTATGTTTTATTTTTGTCTGAGTGCTCTCATGGTTTCTCTCATTCTTTTTAAGTTTTCCATGCAACATGACTAATGTGAAAATGTGTTTAATATGAACATGTGTGTAGAACCCACATAAGATTGCATACCATCTCAGGGTAGGGAGTGAGAGGGAAATAATTTAAGACTTATGGAAGTGATTGTTAAAAACCAAAATCAAATAAATTAATTTATAAAAGAAAATCTCAGTGGGAAGAACACTGATTCTAGCGTCAGAGAATTTGAATTCAAATTCCACCCTTGACACCCTGTGGGATCTTGGATGAGGCATTTAAACTTCCTAGGTTTTAATTTCTTTATGTCTTAAGTGAGCAGTTGTATCTACATGACTTTTAATGTCCAATGAAGCTCTAGATCTATGATTCTTTACTTTATTTCTTCTTTATAATAGCATCTAAACAGAGGTACATTTAAAATAAAGCAAAACCTCATGATTTCATGGGTTTTAGGGAGATCTATGTAACTTCCTCTACAAAAATAGACTATCAACTATGGCATGTATGCTCTTTAGAAGTTGCTTAGGGGCGCTGAGTGGTTAATTGCACTGTCTATAGCCACAAAGCTGTATGTATTAAAGGGTGTTTTTCTGACTGAAACTACCTCTCTATCTACCTCGTCATTTGTGAATATATTAATAGATCCATTATAGCAATGACAAAGTTGAGCTCCAAAGCAATTAAGTGGCTTAGTTAGGGTCTCATGGCTAGTGAACAAAAGAATCATCACCCAAATCCATCTGTTTCTGAGTTTTTTTCCTGTAAACTTGCATTCCATGATTCCATGGGGAAAATGTGGGGCAATAAAGAGGTATGTAGATGTGTTTATAAGCATATACACACATATATGTGTAAACATGTACACATATGCATTTGAATATATACATGTATATATGCATAAATATGTTCATATATATGAAAGTATAATTAATTCAATTCTTATCGCCACCCTCACATTCATCACAGTACACTGTGGGTCCAAGGAGATGAACAGGAATTTCTAAAAAATGGGGAAATCAGGAAAGCACACAGTTAAGCTAAGGTTTTAAGGAAACTAGAAATTCCAAGAAGTAGATGAGAAGAAAATGCATTCTACTCCTGTACAAAGCCACAGACAGCTGACATGTTGAATGTATTAGGTCAGAATGACTGAATTGTGGAGTGTATTAGAGCAATATGTAATCAACCTCTATAGATATATGATGGAGTTAGATTGTTAAGGGCTTTGAAAGATATTATTGTTAATCTTAAAGATAATGGGGAGATATTGAGACTTGCTAAGTAGAATATTGACAGAATATTGACAGAGAGAATTCATTTGGTAGCTATGTGGGGATGGATTGGAAGAGAATAGAGAATTGATACAGAAAAATCAAGTAAGATTCTATTGAAACATTCTAAATCAGAGATAATGAGGGCTTAGACAAGGGTGGTTTTATTATGAATAGAAAGCAAAGAGATCTGAAAGAAAATGGAATAGGAAAGTGAGAGACAATTGAGGGTGATTCCCAGGTTGCTAAATGCAGGTAACTGAAAGATTGTAGTATTATCCATATAAATACACAAGTGTGGAGGAGAAGTTGCTTTATAGGAAAAGAAAAGGGATAAGGAGTTGTGTATTTTAAGTTTCAGAAACCTACATTATATCTCAGGGGCTGTCCTTAGTTGACTACATGATACTGAAACCTGAAAGCTCACTAGAGAAATTTGATTCATAAGGGATGGGACATGATTAATATAATTTATAAAGGAGACTAAGCCATACCAGTATGAGAAGTAGGAAGAGACCCATGAAAGAGCTCTATCATAAAAGATAAAAGAGGCGAGAAAATCCAAGATAAAGATTTAGCTAAATTATTTCAATATAGATGAGTCGTCAAATAATTGCTTAATGAAAACGTGGATAGTCAGGATTTAATTTTTTCCCTTGTTTGCTCAATTACATATTTCAATTGTTAAATTACAGAGAACTACAAATTTTTGTTCTAAGATAGGGAACCTACCTAAGGTGGTAACAATTTTAACATCATGTTTTTATCATATTAATTTCTTAATACTCTAAGATCATGTGAAAAATCAGATTTCCAAGCCTTTGGAACATAAAGGTAGTTGAAAAACACATGTTCAATTAGCACCAGATTCCCTTTTCTAAACTCTTTTAAAATACTGATAAAATAATTGAGGTGAACTTACATACGTTTAGCAAATAAAGTGCTTCAATTTCTTGGTAGTATTGCTTTGAATCTTTATACTCCCTTTTTAAAGAATATTTTTATTCTCAATTTTTCTGCCAGATCTTTTGACCACATTTATGTATGTAATGGTACCTCTGATTCTTTTTTTTTAAGAGCTCTCTTTCTACAATAACAATAATCATATTTCTCTTTCTGGGTGATTAAAACTCTGAGAGCCGTATGCTCATTCTTAACACAGTCATATCCTTTGGGGGTTTAGAGTTAGTTTCCCTTGTTGTTGGCAAATAAATGATAATTCTTCCTATCAATAGAGATTCCCAGTTTCCCTGATGTGCAATCTTCATACACACGCCATGAAGCTTGTAACCTGAAATGTGACATTGACTTTTAGTTGTAAATTTAGTTTTAAATTACCTTTCAAAAGTAGATGTCTCTCAGCTCCCTTTGGGATTTATCTGCCAAGCTGGCCACTTTGTTTAGCATGACCCTAGTTTCTAGGATTTCAGAGCTACAAATGAAAGGGACATATAATAGCAAGAGTTTGTTGCTTAAAAGTACTACCGACCAGAACACATAGGACTCAACTGAATTCAAATTTTATGAATTTGTTCTCCATTTATTATTGCACATATTGACTTATGTAATTTATGAAAGAAAATCTAATTTCAGGTATGCAGTTTTTATTTTCTTGTTTGTTTTTAGAAATGAAAGAAAAACATTTCTTTCTAAGTAGTTTATGACTCAAGTTGCTATTAAAAAGATAAGCATAACAGAGAATAAAAGATTTTCCAATTACATTTTTATTTTATCACTATGATGTCTATTTCATTTAAATTTCAGTCACAAATTTAATTGTTGCATTTCAATTTTCTCTCTTTTTCCCTTAAAATAATGATGATTATCTTTCTTCCTTCTTTCTTTCTGTCCTTTCCCATTCCCCCTCTTTTTCTAGATAGATACACAGAGCTATCGAAGATATAGATAAATATTTATATTTTATAGATATTGATGAAATAGAGATATACAAAGACAGACAGACAAACTGACAAACAGAGAGAAAGAGAGAGGGAGGGAGAGAGAGAGAGAGAGAGATAGGTCATGTGTCTTGGAAACCTAAGAAACCAGTAATATGACTGTCAAGGTCATGACAAAGTCATGACAAATACTCATACATTCTTGGATCAGAAATGCAGAAAATAACTATTATAGGCACTGGTAGGGAAGGAGATGATGGAGTTCATCCTTGGGAGATTACAATCTTCATTTCCTTAGGCCTAGAGCCCAGACCAAGAGAGGAGTAATAACACATCTCCTTTCATCATACCCACTTGGAAGAACTGAAAACTTACAGATCCCTAGAACTATCTCTGAAAATAGCTTTAAAAAACAAACAAACACACAAACCTGGAATTAGGGACAATGCACACTCTACCTTGGAAAATGAGTGCCACTTTAACAAAGAAATGAAAGTAAAGAAAAGTCTGGAGAATGACCAAAGAACAGAAAAATACTGACTACAGAAGTTTACTATGGTGATGATGAAGATCAAAATATACTTGCATAAGACAAAAAAGTCAAAGCTCCTCCATCCAAAGCCTCCAAAAAATATGGAAGAACACACAAAGGATTTTAAATGACAAGCAGGAAAAATAGAGGGAAAACAATGAGAAGAGAAATGAGAGCAGTGCAAAGAAATCATAAAAAAGGCCACAGTATGATAAAGAAAGCACAGAAATTATGGAATGAAATAGCACTTTAAAAAACAGAAGAGGCCAATTGGTAAAGAGCTACAAAAATCCAATGAGCAGAAAATGTCTTGAAAAGCAGAATTGGTCAAATGGAAAAAGAAGCACAAAATTCACTGAAGATAAAATTTCTTTAAAAAGTAGAATTGACCAAAAGTATAAGGAGGTCCAAAAGCTCACTGATGAAAATAATTCCTTAAAAATTAGAATTAAGAGAATGGAAGCTAATGACTCTATGAGAACTCAAGAAATGATGAAACAAAATTTTTAAAAATGGAAAAAAATTGATGACTGTGAAGTATCTCATTGGAGAAACATCTGACCTTGAAAATAGATCCAGGAGAGATAATTTAAAAATTATTGTACTGCCTAAAAGACATGGTAAAAAAATAGAGCCTACAAATACTCATCTTTCAAGAAATTACCAAAGAAAACTGTTTGATATTCTAAAACAAGACAATAAAATAGAAAGATTCTACAGATCACTTCCTTAAATAGATCTCCAAATGAAAAGTAGCATGAATATTATTGTCAAATTCCAAAGTTCCCAGGTCAAGGAGAAAATATAGCAAGCAGCCAGAAGGAAAAAATTCAAGTATCATGGTCTGGAATACACAGGACCTTGCAGTGTCTACATTGTAGGATAAGAGGTCTTAGAATATGATATTCCAGAGGGCAAAGAGCCAGGATTACAGCAAAAGTGAATATAATACTTTTAGGGTGAAGTGGAATGGACATTCAATGAAAAAGAGGAGTTTCAAGTATTCTTAATGAAAGGACCAGAGCTAAATAGAAAATTTCACTTTTTGGGGGGAGGAACCAAGATGGTGGAGGAGAAGCAGAGACTTACTTGGGCTTTAGCTCAAACCCCTCCAAATACCGGTGAAGATGACTCTGGATAAATTCTCGAGCAGCAGAAACCATAAAATGACAGAAAGAATCAGATTTCCAGTCAAAAGATAGCCTGGAGGGGTGAAAGAAAAGATCAGTAGCACAAAACTTGGAGAAGAACACAGTCCAGCGTGGGCTCACCTGGCATAGACAAGGACCGAGCAGGCCTCAGGGCATTGAATCACTGGCAATTGGTACAGTTTCCAGACTTCTCAATCCCAAAATATGAAGGACAAATTGGGAGCTCAGTAGGAAAAGTCAGTTAGAACCGTGTAAGAATGGAACATGATTTGACCTCAACCCCATGTTAGGGGAGTCAGTGGTGGGCACAGGATCAGGCACAGTTGGTTTTGGAACTCGGCTCACATATTGTGAAGGGATCGAATGGCTGATCAGAAGGGGATTGTAGAGTTCTCTTCGCCAGTGATGATCTGGGATTCTCTTGCTTTGCCTTGCTTGAATCTGGGTCACATAACTGTATGATGGTCCTGGAGCAAGGAAGAATGCTGGTGTGCTGGAGCTTGTGGTAGTGGTGGGAAGGGAATCTTCCTCACAGTTCCAAGGCAGAAAAGAGTGCTTGAGGTCACTCACAGACAAAAGCATAGGCTAGGTGATGAATCAACACCTCTCTTTTGATCATGCAACCTTGGAAGAGCTGAAAATCTGCTGGTCCTAGAAGTACCTCTGAAAAGAGTTGCACAAAATCCTTGAAGCTTGAGACAGTATACAACCCTGCCCCCCAAAGGAATTAGAAACATACCTTGACAAAGAGCTCAAATGTCAAGTAATTGGCTGGGAAAATAGTTGGAAAAAAATAAGAACATAAAATCTTAATTTGATAACAAGGAAGATCGAAACATACAACCAGAAGAAGACAACAAAGTCATAGTGTCTGTTATCCAAAGGTTTCAAGAAAAATATGAATTGGTTGCAGGCCATGGAAAAGTTCAAAATGACTTTGAAAATTAAGTGAGGGAAGTAGAAGGAAAATTGGGAAGAAAACTGGGAATGTTTCAAGAAAATCATTAAAAACAAGTTAACTACTTGCTAAAGAAAACTCCAAAACAATGCTGAAAAAAATAACACTTTAAAGAATAGACTAACTCAAATGGCAAAAGAGATTCAAACAGTTATTTAGGAGAAGAATGCCATAAAAAGCAGAATTGGTCATATGGAAAAGGAGTTCCAAAAGCTCACTGAGAAAACAATTCCATAAAGATTAGAATGGAGCAGACAGAAATGACTTCATGAAAAATCAAGAAATTATAAAACAAAGCCAAAGGAATGAAAAAAAGACCTGACTGTGAAATATCTCATTGGAAAAACAACTGATCTGGAAAATAGATCCAGGAGAGATAATCTAAAAACTATTGGACTACCTGAGAATCATGATAAAGAAAATCCTAAATATCATCTTTCAAGAAATTATCAAGGAAAACTTCCCTGATATTGTACAAGTAGAGGGCAAAATAGATAGTGAAAGTATCCACAAATTGCCTTCCAAAAGAGATCCCAAAAGGAAAACTCTTAGGAATATTATAGCCAAATTCCAGAGCTCCAAGGAAAAGCAGAAAATATTGCAAGCAAGAAATGATTTGAGTATTGTGGAAATACAATAAGGATAATACAAGGTCTAGCAGTTTGTACAGTAAGGTGTCATAGGACTTTGAATATGATATTCCAGAGGTCAAAAGAGCTAGGATGAAAACAAAGAATCACGTTCCCAGCAAAATTGAGTATAACACTTCAGGGGAAAAAAAATTGTCATTCAATGAAATAGAGGACTTTTAAGGATTCTTATTGAAATAACCATAGCTGAATAGAAATTTTGACTCTCAAACCCAAAAATCAAGCAAAGCATGCAAAGGTAAATAGGAAAGAAAAGTCATAAAGGACTTGCTGAAGTTGAACTGCTTACATTCCTAAATGGAAAGATCATATTTGTAACTCTTGAGATTTTTCTTAGTATTAGGGTAGTTGTGGGGATCATATACTATAGGCAGAGGGCACTGCATGAGTTGAATAAGTAGGGATAATATCTAAAAAAATAAAATTTAGGAATGAGAGAGGACTATATTGAGAGGAGAAAGGGAGAACTAGAATGGAGCAAATTATCTTACATAAAAGAGACAAGAAAAAACGTTTTCAATGGAGGGAACAAGTGGGGTTGGTGAGAGAGAAAGAGTGAATGTTACTCATCTCATTTGTCTTAAGGAGGAAATAACAAGCACACTCAATTTGGTATGAAAATCTCTTACACTACCAGAAAGTAGTGGAGAAGAGGATAAGCAGGCATGGTGGAGATGATAAAAAGGAGGACAAGTAGGAGGAGCAGATAATTAGAAGTATACACTTTAGAGGAGGGATGGGTTCAAAAGATAGAATAGAGTAAATGGGGGCAGGATAGTACGGAGGGAAATATAGTTAGTCTTCCACAATATGACTGTTGTGGAAGTGTTTTTCATAACTGCACATGTATAACCTATATTGTATTGCTTGCCTTCTCAGTGGGGATGTGTGTGGGGGGGGAGGAAGGGAGAAAAATTGGAAATGAAAGTTAAAAAATGAAAATTAAAAGTTGTTTTTACATGTAACTAAGAAATAAAATATCTAGGCAATGGGGTATAGACATCTATCTTTCTCTATAAGTAAATTCAGGGGAATAGGATGAGAGAAGGGAGAGGTGTGATAGAAGGGAAGGCAGATTGGGGGAAGTGGTAATCAAAATGCAAGCTGTCTTGTGGTGGGGTAAGGGACGAGATGTGAAGAAAATTTGTAACTCAAAATCTTGAGGAAGTGTCTGTTGAAAACTAAAAATAAATAAAAATTTAAAAGGAATGAAGGATGAACAACAGATATTTGTGTGTGTGTATACATATGTATATGTGTGTATATATATATATATATATAATTTTCTTCATTTATTTCATTTCACATTACATACATTTATATATTATTTCCACTTCCTGAGCAGTTTCTTTATTTTACAAAATAAAATAGTTAAGTAAAAAGAAAAAAAGAAACTATCAAGAAAATTTGCCCTGATAATCTAGAACCAGGGGGTAAAATAGATATTAAAGAAATCCATTGATCACCTTCTGAAAGTGATATCAAAAAGACAACTCCTAGAAATATTGTAGCCAATCCAGAGTTCCGAGGTAAAGGAGAAAATATTGCTAGCAGAAAGGAACAATTTGTGTATTGTGGAAATACAAATCAGGACAATACAAGATCTAAATAAAGGGACTGAAAAGGCTTATAATATTATTTTCCAGAGGTTAGAGAAGCTAGGATTAAAACCAAGAATCCCCTACACAAAGAAACTGAATGTAATACTTCAGGGGAAAAATGGAATTTCAATGAAATAGAAGACTTTCAAGCATTCTTGTTAAAAAGACCAGAGCTGAACAGAAAATTCAACTTTCAAATACAAAAATCAAGATGAGCATGAAAAGGAAAGAAACATCATAAGAAACTTATTAAAAGTGAACTATTTACCTTCCTACATGGAAGGGTAATATTTGTAACTCTTAAGTCTTTTTCTCAGTAATAGGATAGTTGGAGAAAATGTACAGGCAGGGGGCACAGGGTGAGTTGAATTTGAAGGGATGATATCTAAAAAAATATTAAGGGGTGGGAGAGAAATATATTTGAAGAAGGAGAAAAAAAAGAATGGGATAAATTATCTCCCATAAAAAAGACAAGAAAAAAACATTTACAATGAAGGGGAAGAGAGGAGAGGTGAACAGAAATGAGTGAGTCTTACTCTCATCAGATTTATCTTCAGGAGGCAATAACATGCATACTCAATTGGATATGAAAATCTATCTTACCTTACAGGAAAATGGGGAGGGGGGAGTTAATGGAGGTGGGTGATAAAAAGGAGGGCAAATCAGAGGAGGGGGTAATCTGATGCAAAGACTTTTGAGGAGGGACATAGTCAAAAGAGAGAATAGAATAGATGGGTGACATGATAGGATGGAGGGAATTATAGTCTTTTGCAACATGATTGTTATGGAAGTATTTTGCATGACCACACATGTATAGTGTGTACAGTGTATAGTGCATTGTTGCGTTTGCAATGGTTATGGGTAAGGAAGGAGAAGGGGAGAGAATTTGGAACTCAAAGTTTTCAAAGGGAAAATTAAAAACTGTTTTACATGTAACTGGGACATAAGACATACAAGCAGTAAGGTACAGAAATCTATCTTGCCCTACAAGAAAATACAGAGGAAGGAAATAAGAGAAGAGACGAGTCATGATAGAAGGAAGGTCAGATTGGGGATGGGGTAATTAGAATGCACACTTTCTTGGAGTGGAGAAGGGGAGAAATAGGGAGAAAATTTGGAACTCAAAACCTTATGGAAATGAATGTTGAAAACTAAAAATGACAATTAATAAAACAAAAATTTGACTTTCAAATACAAGACTCAAATGTAAATAGGTCAATAGGAAAGGTAAATAATAAGGGGTTTAATAAGGCAAAAATGTTTACATTCCTACATGGGACGATGACATTTACAAGTCAAAAGGACTTTCTCATTTCTCATTATTAGGGAAGTTAGAAGGCCTACACACACACACACACACACACACACATACACACACACACACACACACACATACACACACATATACATATATATGCACATATATATACATAGGATATCATCACTTCATATTCAACTCACTCTGCCCTCAGAGGGAGTTGAATATGAAGTGAAGATATGCTAAAAAATAAAAACATATATATATATATATATATTTTGAGATAGGAATGTACTGGAAGAAAGGGAAAGGAAAATGGAGAGGTAAAATGGTGTAAATTATGTTAGATTAAAAGACACAAGAAAAAGCTTCATAGTGGAAGGAAAGAGGGTGGAGAAGGGGGTGGAAGTGAGTCAACCTTACTCTCATCACAAGTGGCTCAAAGATTGATAACATAAACACACATACACACACACTAAAATGAGTATAGAAAGTTTTCTTCTCATATAGGAAAGTAGAAAGGGAAGGGGATAATAGAAGGTGAGGTAGTGATAAAGGGGAGGGAGTAGACAGAAACAAAACTCTTGAGAAGAGACAAACTGAAAAGAAAAGGAATACAATAAATGAGACAATAGGTTGGAGGGAAATACAGTTAGCAATAGTAACTGAAAAAAATGAAAGAAGTTTCTCTAATTAAGGTCTTATTCTTCAAGCATAGAGAGAAGTCAAATTTTAAAAATAAGTCATTTCCCAACTGATAAATGATCAAATATATGAACAGTTTTCAGATGAAGTAATCAAAACTCTCTATAGTCATAGGAAAAAATATTCTCACTATTGATTGGAGAAATGCAAGTTAAAATACTTTTGAAGTTCTACCTCATATCTATTTAATTGGCTAATAGGATGGAAATGAGAACTTAATGCACTCTTGATGGAGTTGAGAACTAATTCAACCATTCTGTAGAGCAATTTGGAAGTATGACGAAAGGGCTGTAAAACCAGGCTTATCCTTGTGCCTAGCAGTATTGTTACCAGTTCAGTATCCTAAAGACACAAAAAAACAAAATGGCAAAAGATATATATGTAAAAATATTTATAGTAAATCTTTTCTGATTACAAAGAATTGAAATTGATAGGATACCTATCATGTGGGGAATGTCTGAACATGTTTTGATATATGTTTATGATGGAATATTATTGTTCTATGGGAAATGCTGAACAGAATGCTCTCAGAAAAACCTGGAAATTCTTATAGGAAATGATGCCAAGTGAAAGCAGTAGAAACAGGAGAAAATTGTGCCTAGTAATAGCAATATTGTAAGATTATCAGATGTGAATTACTTAGCTATTCTCAGTAATACAATAATCCAAGACAATTCTGAAGGACTTATGAAGATTGTTACTCATCCCTGGAGAAAGAATTGATGGAATCAGAACACAGATCTAAACATACTTTTTATTTTTATGTTTTTTTATTTTGACTTATGTTTTCTTTTACAACATGACCAATATGGAAATATGTTTTGCATGACTACGCACATATAATCTATATCAATTTGTTTGCCTTCTCAATGAGAAAGATGGGAAGGAGAGGATTTGGATTTTAATGTTAAAAGTTATTTTTTTAAAAATATTGCTTCTATATATAATTGGGGAAAATACTCAAAAATAGAAAAAAACATTAAAAAACTGAGACAAAAGCAAAAATAAGTTACAAATTAGGTTTTTTAAATCAAATCTAATTCACAGTACTCTCTCTGTTTATGTCTCAATATCCCTGATATCTATCATCTTGTTCTTACAAAAATATAAACTTCCTTTTTCTTAATTACTTTTCTGGATATATGATGGTCTTGTACAATGAACTCTTGAGACAACATTCTTTTCAGTACTATGTCTCCAGAACAGCCAGATTTGTTTCCTGTGTGCTGGCCCCAACTCCTTTTTAACACTCAAATGTGATGAGATTATCATATCCATATTTTCACCATACTTGAACTGGGAACCTAGTTTTCTGATTTGCTGTATTCATTCATTGCCACCCCCAAATCACTCAACCTTCTACACTTTCAGCTTGCTCAGATAAGGTCTCAATCTTTACCTTCTTCTGTGTTATTGGTGCATCTGTTACTGACTCTGTGAAAGTAGTGCTATGAAGTAAACTCTTTTTGACTCTGAAATACCTTCAAAAATTAAGTAAAACTAATCTTTCTCGTCATAAAGCTCATTGCTCCCTTTCATTCATTCATTCTATAGTCTAGTCAAAACTGGCTCCTTTTATATTCATCACGTATGGCATTCAATCTTCCCTCTCGTTGCTCTTGTTCCCTGATTACGATTTACCCTTTTCTCACTTCCACATTTTAAAATCTATCATTCCTTCAAAATTCAGCTCAAGTGCTGACTTCTACATAATGGGGCCTCTCTTGACATTTTCAAGCTACACTGGGATAAGAACTCACTTTTTGACAAAAACTACTGGAAAACTGGAAAATAGTATGACAAAAACGAGTTATAGACCAACATCTCACACTCCACAGGTTTGAAGTGAATGTAAGATTTATATATATATTTATATATAAAGATATATATATATATTTATATATAAAGAACTATACCATAAGCAAATTAAAGAGCAGAACATAGTTTACCTGTAAAATGTATGAAAAAAGGAAGAATTTTTGACCAAACAACAGATAGAGAACATTATACAATGCAAATTGGATAATTCTGATTACATTAACTTAAAAAGGATTTGTACAAACAAAAGCAATGCAACCAAGAATAGAAAGGAAGCAGAAAGTTTGGAAACAATTTACCCAGCCACTGTTTCTTATAAAGACCTCATGTCTAAAAAATTCAGAGAACTGAAACAAATTCATAAGCCATTATGAATACCATTGATTCCCCAATTGATAGATGGTAAAAGGCTATGAATGAACAGGCTGTATTCAGACAAGGACATTAAAGTTATCTCTAGTCATATAAAAAATACTTTATATCACTATTGATTAGAGAAATACAAATTAAAAATAACTCTGGGGTCCCACCTCATACCTGTAAGATTGACTAACATGGCAAAACAGGAAAATAATAAATGTTGGAGAAGATGTGGAATAATTGGAACACTAATGGATTGTTGATGGAGTCATGAACTGATCCAATCATTCTAAAGAGCATTTTGGAAATATGACAAAAGGACTATAAAACTGTGCACATGCTTTGATCCAGCAATAGCACTTCTAGGGCTCTATACCAAAGAGATCACAAAAAAAGAGAAAAGGACCTACATGTACAAAAACATTTATAGCAACTTTTTTGTACTGACCAAGAATTGGAAACTGAAAGGATACTCATCAATTGGGGAATGGCTGAACAGGTTATGATACGATGAATGTAAGGGAACACTACTGTTTTATAAGAAATTATGACATATTTCAGAAAAACTTGGAAAACTTGCATGAACTGATGCTGAGTGAGGTGAGCAGAACCAGGAGGATATTGTATATAGTAACAGCAACACTTTGAACTCACTGCTACGGCAATTTTGCCTTTCAGACTGTAGAAAAATAATTTATGGCAGCCACTTCAAGAAGCGGGCAGGTATTATGTTTTCTTGAATATTTCTGCTCTCTATAGAGTTATCATTACTTACTGAGGTCATCTAGTATACTACATTCAGCCTGGGTTGTGTTCATTGCTTTGTTGCCAGACAGGAATACAGAATCTGATCTATGCTGCCTCCATAGTTAATAAGTCCAAGGAGAAGCTAGGTGGTGTAGTGGATAGTGGATAGCCTGGAGTCAGGAAGACTTATCTCCATGAATTCAAATCTGACCTCAGATAATTACAAGCTGTGTGACCTTGGGCAAGTCACTTAAGTCTATTTATGTCAGTTTTCTCATGGTAAAATGAGCTCGAGATGGAAGTGGCAAGTCACTCTATATCTTGCCAAGAAAATGCCAAAAGAGATCACAAAGAGCTGGACATGACTGAACAGCTGCAGCAATAGTATAAAACCAATCCTGTCTTTGTCTCATTTGACTTTTCACATGATCTGTTTACTTAGGATCTCTATTAATTAGCTTGTATAGGGTTGTTTTATCCATGACTCTTCTAGATAGTGCTTCTAATATCATGCCAGGCTGTCTATATATGTTTCCAGGAAGCAATGGTCTTTCTTTGATGGTAAAGGCAAAGGGTTGCATGATCTCATGAGATACTTTGCAGGATGGCCTGTAGCCTCCAAGATACTGATATGAGACCCTACCTTTACCTTTATGAAAGAATGGGCTCAATGAAAAAGGAAAATCTATTGAGAATATGGATAAAGGACAGAAAGAGGAATCTAATGAAGAAAGAATGAGATGACCAAAGCCTCCTGAGAGAGAAAATATATCAATGCAGTATATTTGGGGAGTTTATAGTTCCAAGCAGAAATCAAAATTTAAAACTGCATAATTTATAGTCACCTAATCACATAGACTTTAGCTGATTTATTATATTTTCTATATGTGAAAAGTAATTGTTTGGGAAAAATTATTGACAAACAGGTTTTAGGTTTCTCCTATCCTCTAATTGCATTGTCTGGACTCATTTCTACTTTCCAATAACCTTTCTTGCTGTTCAATGCAAACTGATTATGGTTTTTACCTCTGTCTTCTACTTTATTATTTGAAGTTCCTAAATCATTTCCATCTTTCTGAACCAATTAAGCAAACCTTTATCATGTCTCTTGGTAGGTCTTCAGGATGTGCTAAATGATCTAATTAAAATCTGCCCTCCTTTCCCTAGTGCCCATTTGGTAGAATTCCTTCCAGCAACTAGCAGTTAAAAATATAATAATCTATTACTGAGAAGCCAAAGAAATAACTAAATATTCCCTGAAGATAAACATGCAACCTTCAATTATCTAAAGTTCTAACTTACTAATATACAATGGGGTTTTCATCTTCCCCTGTATCTCCAGTTACTAATATGATGGATCTACATACACAGTTGGGGCGTGTTGTGCAGTAATGTCTTTCTTTGGCAATTTGGTTCCTTCATATAAAAGAAAATCATATTGTTATGGTAAAGATTATAAATCTGCAGTGACAGTCTTTGCAGGATCTAGGAAAAAGATAGGTGGTAATCTGCAATCAAGCTCAGGCTATTAGTAAAGAACTTATTACTACTTGTTGTTGTGTTTGTCCTTCATTTTTAAGAGGACCATAATATCAAGGAAATGATGACATGACTTGCAGTTGACTTTGATTTGAATGAGGGAGGACTGTACAAGGTCACCAAGCTCACTTTCTCCTCCAGAGTTAACTGGGTCCAGTAGCCAGATATTCATCAGGATGACTGGAGATGGCCTAGGATGAAATGGGAGACCCTGGTCCTTTTAGCCTAAGACACTTTGGGTGAGGTAACACCCATTCAGTGAACATGTTTCTTTAAGAAATTAATCAAGAGATATCCCTTTTAATTAAAAAAAATCAAACTGGGGGAAAACCCTCAGGATGTATCGCCAAGACAACATTCACAGCACTGGTGGTGATTAATGAATATTCCAGCATAGTTCTCAATCAAGAAATATAAAATGCTCTCCATATAAAAGGCAAAAGAAAAACAATTTGTTTGAAAACCAGAAAGCAGAAAGTAAGCTCCATCATGGTAACCAAGAAGTTAATGAACATGATCACAGCAGAGGGAAAAGCCATTCTTAAACCTCCTTCCTTCAGTCAGGGCCTTCTCACTATCAATTGTCACAATGTGTGAACTGACCTGTGTCAGCTGGCCTGCATTCTATCCCCTCTGATCTGATCCCACTCACTCACTTCCTTCTGGTTCCAACCCTTCAGCTAGTTCCACCCACCACATGTGACCCAGGCTTCCAGGCAATTTAAGCAGATGAAA
Organism: Potorous gilbertii; assembly: GCA_028658325.1. Taxonomy (NCBI): domain Eukaryota; kingdom Metazoa; phylum Chordata; class Mammalia; order Diprotodontia; family Potoroidae; genus Potorous; species Potorous gilbertii. The sequence goes on along the minus strand of CM053769.1, from coordinate 83,414,064 downwards.
TGGCCCTATTAACAAAGGAGAAAGATCTTTCCATTTAAATTACTATTACACAGGGTTGCTGGTCAAAAGAGAAACAATCCCTCTTCACATTCACTCTGAGCCAGGAGGGCCCAAATATAGCCATTATGTGGAGCTCTGTCAGGGACCTATTGCAGTCCAAGCTGTTGTCTCCAGAGTGAACTTGCTTTAAGATTTGGTTTTTGAGAAAAGAAGAAGGAAAGAAGGGAGAGAGGGAAAGAGGAAGGAAGGAAAGCAAATGGGCAGTTTCTGGATGAAGCAAGTAAGGTTGGTGACCTTGCACAGCCCTCTGTCACTCAAATAAAAGTCAACTACAAATTATGTCATCATTTCCCTGATGTCAAGGTCCTCTTTGAAAATGAAGGATAAACACAACCTTTGAGTAGTCTGAACTGTCCAGATAAGTGGGTAGCTCAGCTCATCTTCTCCTTCTCCCTTTCCCTTTTCTTCTCCTCTCCAAAGGAAAGTAAAATCTTAAAACTACTACTTAGAGAGAATCCAGAGCACATGGTGCTTTCAATTATCACCTAAAACAAACCATTATGGTAGCTTTTCCAAATGAATCATTGGTCTTAGGTCCAGATCCCAAACCATCATGGCTAAATTGCTCATTTATGAGTCTTGATTTTGTTGCACTGTCATCCTCTCTTCTACATGATATCTGCTTTAGCTGTGCCACAGCTAAAGAGAACTGGCAAGAAGAAAGGACACCTGCATTCTAGTCCCAATTTTGACACAGAGAAAAGGATGGTTGTCACTTATGAAGAATGGCCACAATAAAGTTTTTTTAAGGTGCTAATCTAAAGCTCAATGTGTCCTGGATACTTTGGTATAGCAATATTTGTGTCACATCACTACAGTATGTTTGTGATATCACTGAAGTTCTATGGGGTTGGACTAGAAGACCTCTGAGTTTCCTTATAATTCAGAGTTTGTGTAGTCCAATGACTTACCTATTGTAATACAAACTAGTGCTACTATCAACCCTCGATATCTAGGCACCCGCCTTACCCAAGTCTGATAATGGAAAGGGACATAGGAGTAATTAGGTAGCCCAGCTACGGTACCTGTCATTAGGGTTTTCTTCATCATGCATTCCTCCTAATCACCTTTAATTAGACTCTCTCAAGCTCTCTGCTCTGGGCAACCAAATACTCAGATCAACGGACAATTCCTCTATCCATCAGTTAGCAAACTACTGATACTTGATCCCTTAATTTTTGTGATTCAGTACCATCATCAGAAAAGTCAAAAATTCTTCCTCAATTACTTCTATTTCCATTCTCATCTCTCTCTTATTCTTCTCACTCCCTGCCCTGGTCTCCCTCCCCACTTTGTGTTTTTTAGAACCACTTCATACTCTACTGTTGACAAATTACCATTCATCTGAGATTACATAATACAATTATAAGAATACCACAACAATCTTTTCATTGAATTTTAAAGTTTGCAAAGTGCTCTCTCCATTCATTATCTCATTGGTCCTCGTAGCAATCCTTTAATAGAAGTACTATTATTTTCTATATTTTACAGAGGAAACTGAGATTGAAAGAGCTTAATGGACACATCCAAGGTCTCACAGAAAGTAAGTGTCTGAGTTAGGATTCAAACTCAGGTCTTCCTCACTCCAAATCCAACCCTCGACCTACTTTTTCACCTAACTATCTCTCTTACTCTTTCCATCTTAGTGTACTAGCAGAAAGCTGACTTTCTTTAGAATATAGCTTACTCTTTGCAGTAAAAGCTCCTCGTCCACTCTCTTCATACATTCAAGAGTGGAAGGAATGGTAATATCTCTTTTTCCTTCTCTCAGATGTTTCTACAAACACAACTCAGTAGCGTCATCTTTGGAAGTTCACCCTTTGTGACATCACTTGCAGTCCACTCTACCTCCTCTCTTAATTCCTGGACACTTTGTTATTGACATGGTGGTATCCTTTAACAGCTGAGCTCAAATCCTGCCACAACACGTGTTAGCTATGTGAACTTCAGAAAGTCATCTAAACTCAGTCTTCTTCAATTTCCTCATCTATAGAATGAAGCTTATAAAAGTGCCTACCTCGGGATTTTTGAAAGGACAAATTGAGATAAGATTGTAGAGTGATTTTTGAACACAGTGGTATATAAAATTCTATTATTAGTATTCATAGTACTATGAATTAATTCTGATGATGACAAAAGTTTATCAACCAGTTGTCTGATTTTTTTCAAATTAGTTAATTGATTAGCATAGATTAGCTTAATAATTTCTGCTGAAACTTTTGGTTTTTATCATTTTTTTCTATGCTGAAGCAATAAACTGTAGCCTTTTAAATATGAATAGGTCACTCATGAGTAGACATTGCAGCCTACCCATGCTTTGTTATTCTATGTGATTTTTGTCAATTTTTCCTTATGTCTTTCTGTCGTGTGGAATCTATCCAATATGCTTAAGATTTTTCACTTTTTTATCTAATATTTTGTGGATAGAGATCCAAAATTATGATCACAGGATTTATAATGCCAACTATAGAACATTGTAATTAAAAACACATTTCCTTCATTCCAATTGAAGGTGTTCTGTATTTGGAGTCAAAATATATGTGATCAAATTCTATCACTGTCACTTATTACCTGTGTGACCTTGGGCAAGTCACTTAACCTATCTAGGCCTCAGTTTTGTCATCCATAAAGAAGAATTTGGAACAAATGACTTCTAAATTTCTTTCCAGTTCTTAATCTATGATTCTAGTTCAATAAAATAATGCATGATAAAGACAAAATCACAAATACATTCATGGCAGTGATAATGTCTTTTGTGTCATTTCTCTTCTACAAACAATTGTTGACTATATGTGCTATTCTACTTATACCCAGCATGCGTTTTCCTATTCAAAGTCATGTTTAATATGGAATGGCAGGGTAGTGTTGGCAAATCCTGGATGCCTAACTGCTTTTGCTATATCTATTATCTAGGTAAGAGAAGAATTAATTCTCAAATGCTGAAATCTCATGCTCTATCCCCAAATACCAGTAAATTCACTCTAAATGGAAAGAAAACATTACCTTTCAAGCCTATGAATATCTTGAAGTGGCTAAGATACACACCAGAATTGAGCTGACTTTGTATTTACTGAGACTGTTTAATGATTGAACATCATTTGGAAATAGGTCCCAAATTCAATGATTCATTAAAATTGTTTCAGGAACTTCCATTTTCCTATATTTCTTCTGTAGAGAATAAAGCAATTATCAGACAAAGGAATACCCAGAATTTTCCCCATCAGAATGCAAACAACACTAACTTGAAAATTCAAGTTATGCCAGGCTCCTGGAAATGCATTTTATAATAGGTTCAGTTTACAAAGGAATTTACCCTTTATCCTACAGCACATTAGTTTTCCCAAAATAGCCTCCTTTAAATCAAGAATCTAAAGCATAATAAAGAATGAGGTGAAAGAGTTGAGGGGCATTAAGTGATTCTGATTTTAAACAGTGCAGGGCCATAATAATAGATGCAATTTATGTGAATTTAGGATACTATGAGGTGTCTATTGAATTTACAAGAGGTAGAGCAAGTGGAAAGTAATCATGAACCCACTCAAATGGTTGTCTAAACAAATACAATGCCAGTAGTGGAGAATTTTATTTGAGGTGGGGGTGAGACTAAATGATTTGATCATGTATATGATCAAGGCATTTGAAAGAAACACACCCACTGATAAAAATCAGCATGCCACTCCTGCTTCCAGTAATATGCTGGTGTGATTGAATTCCTCGCAATAATTTTGCCCTTTCCTTCCAATCTTTTTTTTTCCTTTTTACTGTTTCCAGAGTCAGTCAATATATTTAAGCCCCTACATTACAGCTAGCCCTCAGAGAACAACAGATATACATTAGGGTCACTTGGTGTCTGCCTGGCCTGCTTTCCATTCTAATCTCCCCTTTTCTCCTATGCTTGCCGGCCACTCTTGGTTTTCCTTTCCCCCACATCCTACTAATTTGTTGAAAAAATTATCAAATATTCATCATAAGAAGTGATTGTACAATTTATAAATTGTTTCAATTTATCACTATTATAAATTCAGTATTGGATGCTAGCTTAAATAATAACATGCTACCTGCTAAGAAGTGCTATGGAAAAGATTGTTCTGAAGAAAGTGCCTCATCACCATTCCACAGAAGCCAGGGAAGATGATGGCATGCCAGCTGCTTGGTGTAGAATGCTTAATCTTTATGGGCTCCCAGAAGTTTCTATGTAGCACGGAGAAATTCATATTTTTATTGCATCTTATTCTCTCAGCATGAAGAAGAATTTACATTTCTTAATTGGATTGCCTTCTCTCAGCATAAAGAAATGCAACTATTTCACTGGACCCCATTGCTCTGCAAACACACATTGAACAGCAAGAGCTGCATGGCATATATATACAGCAGTAAGGAAGGGAAAATTCCTGAGCTTCAGAACCCAATGCTATGAAGAAGCTGTTTTTCTCTGCATCAGGTAAAGATAAAAGGGAGCTGAGGGAAAGCAAACATGGTCATTCTGCTCCAGTGCCTTATCATACTCTTCCATAAGTCACTAATCAAATAATTAGGGAAATGATTAGCAGAAATAATGCATATTCAATTAGTGGAAACCTGAATCTAAGTCTATAAAGACAATTCAGTATCCTTAAATCTCTATTTTGCAAAAACTTCCTAGAATAATTCCAGTGTTATTTCTCTAGTGCTAGCCTTCACTGGAGGGAAAATGAAGAAATCTTATACCCATACCCCATAGAAACAGGAGTATTATGCAAAGCCACCCTACTAGTGTGAAGGACAGTGAGATAAAATATTTGGGCAAATCTCAGCAGCAGTTGACATTCAGAAGTCCAGTGAGTTGGCAGTTAGCAATAAGAAGATTCATTGGAAGGTGTACACCAAATATGAGTGGCATATTCTCAGGGGAACGTGACAGTTGTTAATAGGAGGAGATCTAGACCTGAAGGTAATAAAGTGGTTTCAGAGTTCTAGGAATTGGTCACTGGCATACAGACATAGGAATGCAAATTCAGAGACAAAATGAAATTATTCATTACAAATGTATGAAGTAAGGGATCTTTGAACTGGAATATTAACTCAGAGGACATGTTGAAGTCAGATCAGCAGCTAGGAGGGTTTGAGGCTGAGCTATGGAGTCAAGTACTCTTAATGTTTCTTCTGTGTGAGTATAAGAATATTTCCAAAGGCTGAGGAGAGACTCTTCAGAAATAGAGGCTAATTAGCTAAGGATATCAGAAGTAGAATAGGGTAAAAACTCAAAACAATTAGTGTATTGGAATCTGAGACCCTACTGATGATCCTACTGCAAATTATTTTTTATTTTCTTTCTTTTTTTTAAATTTATTTTTAATTTTCAATATTCATTTCCACAAGATTTTTGAGTTCCAAATTTTCTCCCCATCTCTCCCTTCCCCCACCCCAAGACACCATGAATTCTGATTACTCCTTCCCCAAATCTTCCCTCCCTTATGTCACACCCTTCCCTTCTCTTATCCCTAACTCCTCTATTTTCTTGTAGGGCAAGATGGATCCGTTTACCCCATTACCTGTATTTGTTATTTTCCAGTTGCATATAAAAAACAACTTTTAACATTTGTTTATAAAACTTTGAGTTCCAACTTTTTTCCCTTCCTCCTTCCCCACCCAACCCCTCTGAGAAGGTAAGCAATTCAATATAGGTTATATATGTGTAGTTATGCAAGAGGCTTCCATAAAAGTCATGTTGTAAAAGGCAAACTGTATTTCCCTCCATCCTATCCTTCTCATATTTTCCATTCTCTCTTTTGACCTTGTCCCTGCCTAAAAGTGTCATCTTTTAATTACCACCTCCTCCCATTTGGCCTCCCTTCTATCATCCCCCCTCACCCAGCTTATCCTCTTTTCCTCAATTTCCTGTAGTATAAGATAGATTTTCATACCAAATAGAGTGTGCATGTTATTCCCTCTTTAAGTCAAATGTAATGAGAGTTTCACTTTTTCCCTCTCACCCCTACCATTTTCCTCTCCATTGAAAAACAATCTTTTCTTGTCTCTTTTATGAGAAATAATTTGCCCCATTCCATTTTTCCCTTTCTCCTCCCAATATATTCCTCTTTCACCTCTTAATTTTATTTTTTTAATATCATCCCTTCTTATTCAACTCACCCTGTGTCCTCTGTCGCTATGTACATAATCCTTCCAACTACCCAAATACTGAGAAAAATCTCAAGAATTCCAAATAATATCTTTCCATATAGGAATGTAAACAGTTACACTCTAGTAAATCCTTTTTGATTTCTCTTTCTTGTTTACCTTTTCATGATTCTCTTGATTCTTGCATTTCAAAGTAAATTCAGCTCTGGTCTTTTCATCAAGAATGCTTCAAAGTTCTCTATTTCATTGAATGACCATTTTTTTCCCCTGAAGAATTACACCCAGTTTTTCTGAGTAGGTGATTCTTAGTTTTAATCCTAGCTCCTTTGACTTCTTGAATATCATATTCCAAGTCCTGAGTTCCTTAATATAGAAGCTGTTAGGTCTTGTGTTACCTTGATTGTATTTCCACAATACTCGAATTGTTTCTTTCTGGCTGCTTGCAATATTTTCCCCCTGACCTGAGAAGTCTGGAATTTGACTAAAATATTCCTAGGAGTTTTCTTTGGGGATCTCTTTCAGGAGGTGATTGGCAGATTCTTTCAATATTTATTTTACCCTCTGGTTCTAGAATATTTGGGCAGTTATCCCTGATAATTTCTTGAAAGATGATAACTAGGCTCTATTTTTGATTGTAGGTTTCAGGTAGTCCTATAATTTTTAAATTTTCTCTCCTGGATCTACTTTCCAGGTCAGTTGTTTTTCCAATGAGATATTTCACATTGTATGCTTTTTTTTTTCATTCCTTTCATTTTGTTTCATAATTTCTTGATTTTTCCTAAAACTTCCATCTGTTCCATTCTAATCTTTAAGGAATCACTTTCTTCAGTAAGTGTTTAGTTCTCTTCTTTCATTTGGCCAATTCTGTTTTTCAAGACATTCTTCTCCTCAATGGCTTTTTGAATCTCTTTTGCCACTTGGGTTAGTCTATTTTTTAAAGTGTTATTTTCTTCAGTATTTTTTTAGAGTCTCCTTTAGCAGGAACTGTCTCATTTCTTTTGATTTTCTTGCACCACTCTCATTTCTCTTCCCTATTTTTTCTCTACTTCTCCTACTTGATTTTCAAAATCCTTTTTGAGCTCTTCTGTGGCCTCAGACAAGTATGTACTTTTTTCTTGGAGTCTTTCAACAGAGGGGCTTTGACTTTATTTTCTTCTTTTTGCATGTTTTGGCCTTCCTTGTCACCAAAGTAAGATTCTATAATCCAATTCTTTTTCCAGATTTTTTTCTCATTTCCCCAGCAATTTGCTTCACTTTTGAGCTCTTTGTCAAGGTACTTTTCTGCTTTTCTGGAGCATGGGGGTTGCACAATTTATCTATGGACCTAGAGCTCCAGAAACAGTGGCTCCCACTGCCCCTGCTGCTGCTGCCACTGTGAAGTGTTCCTCTGCCCCCTACACCCTCTGCTGCTCTGGGGCTGGGGGCTGGATCACTCTCCTGCCCTTGTCCCAGTGGCCTTCCAATTTATCCTCAGAATTTGGGGGTTGTGAAATCTGGAAACCCCCACATGTGTGAGATTCAGTCTCCCCAAAGTCTGCTCAGGTCTTGTCTGTGCTGGTTTGGCCACACTGGACTGTGCTCTGCTGCTACCATGGCATGATAGACACTTTTCATTTTCTCTCTTAGGCTGTCGATTTGTTTCACTCCATCGTTTTTAGTTCAGCAGGTCCAATATTTGTTTAGAGCCATTTCTACAGGTATTTGGCTGGGCTTGGGAGTTCCAGGCCCTCAGGGTTGCTGTTCCAAAGAGAAACAATTACCATTCAGATTCACTTTAAGCCAGGAGAGTCCAAAAACTGACCATTAAAGGGAGATTGGGCAGGGACCCATTCTGGTTCAATCTAAAGGCTTATGTGTGAACTGGGTTTAAGGTTTTAGGAAAGAAAAGAGAAAAAGAAGGAAAGAAGAGAGGGAGGAAACGAGGGAAAAAGAGAGGAATTGAGCCAGTAAACCCCATGGTAACTGGTCAGCTTCTGGTCACCACAACTTGGTCTATTCACAGGTTGTATTTGTCCTTCATTTTCGAGGACGACCATGATGTCAAGGATATGATGACATGAGTGAGGGAGGACTGTGCCAGCCCATCTCTAGGTGGGTTTGTCAAAGTGCCAAACTATCCTACAAAAGAAGGAATGAGGAACGTTAGTTTATTTTAAAAGCAAATGTGATTTTTGGTCACATGGAGTGGTCATTTCTTTTTTTCTTTTAGATTTTGTGTTTTTTTAACTAATTATTTCTGTTTTATTTATTTTTAGTTTTTAACACTTACTTTCATAATATTTGGAATCTCAAATTTCCTCCCCATGTCTCCTCTCCCCCTGCCCCAAGTTGGTATGTAATTTGATATGTTGAGATACTCTCTACATATACAGTCATATTAAACTCATTTTCACATTAGTCATGTTGTAAAGAGAAACCACAAGAAAGAAGAAACAAAAAAGAGTGAAAGAGCAAATGATATGCCTTGATCAGCATTCATGATCCATAGTTCTTTTTTCTGAATGTGGATGGTATTTTCCATCATAAGTCTTTTTGAATTGTCTTAGATCCTTACATTGCTAAGAAGGGATAAATCTATGGAAGTTAGTCATCGTATAATGTGGCTGTTACTGTGCACAAAGTTCTCTTCGTTCTGCTCATTTCATTCAGCATCAGTTCATATAAGTCTTTCCAGGTTTTTCTCAAGTCTTCCTGCTCATCATTTCTTATAGCACAATAGTATTCCATTACAGTCATATATCACAGCTTCAGTCATTCCACAATAAATGGGCATCTCTTCAATTTCCAGTTCTTTGCCACCATAAAAAGAGGTGGTATAAACATTTTTGTACATGTGGGCCTTTTTTTTTTTACTTTTTTTTTATATCTTTGCAATACAGACCTAGTAGTGATATTGCTGGATCAAAGGTTTTGCACAGTTTTATAGCCCTTTGGGCATAGTTCAAATTTACTCTGCAGAATGTTTGGATTAGTTCAAATTCATCAGTGTTCCAATTTTCCCATATCTTCTCTAGAATTTATCATTTTCCTGTTTTGTCATGCTAGCCAGTCTGATGCATGTAAGGTGGTACCTGAGAGTTGTTTTGGTTTACATTTATGTAATCAATAGTGATTTGGAGCATTTTTTCATCTGACTATAGATACCTTTAATTTCTTCATCTGAAAATTACCTGTTCATATCCTTTGTCCATTTATCAATTTGGGAAGGTGGTTTATTTCTTATAAAAAGTATTGATTTTGAGTTCAAATTTCCCCTCACCTCTCTCCCCAAGATGGTATACAATCTTATATAGGCTATACATGGACAATCATATTAAACATATTTCCACATTAGTTATGTTATAGAGAAGAATAAGAACCAAAAAGAAAAACCATGAGAAAGAAAATCTCAAAAAGAAAGAAAGAGAAAAAGTAGTATGCTTACAACTGCATTTAGATTCCATTATTCTCTGTGTGGGGACAGCATTTTCCATCATGAGTCTTTTGAGAATGTCTTAGATTACTGCTTTGCTAAGAACCAAGTTTATCAAAGCTAGTAATTACACATTGTTTCTTGTTACTTTTAACAATGTCCTCCCGGGTCACTCATTTCACTCAGCATCAGTTCATGTAACTGTTTCCAGGTTTTTCTGAAATCTGCCTCTTCATTTCTTATGGAACAATATTAAAAGGGATTATTTTCTTCAGTAAATTTTTGCACATCTTTCCCATGTAGTGAATTTTGCTTTTCAAGAAGTTCTTCTCTTCAAGGTGTTTTGTGCCTCTTTTACCATTTGGCCTATTGCATTGCTTTATTTAAAAGACATTATTTTTGTCAGTATTTTTGTGATCCTTTTTTTTTTTACCAAACTATTTTCTTTTTTCATGATTTTCTTGCATCGTCATCATTTTTTATCAAATTTTACTCCACTTTTCTAATGTGATTTTCTATTTTTTACTCTCCTTGGAATTCTTTTTGGACATAAGAACAATTTATATTTATCTTTTAGGTTTTGAATCTGCCACATTTAACTTTATTGCCTTTTTCTGAATTTATATTTTGATCTTCTCTGTCATTATAGTTATTTTGTATGGTCAGGTACATTTTATGTTTTGTTCACTTTCCCATCCTATTTCTTGACTTTAAATATTATGTCAAAGTTTGGCTCTACTCCTATAGTAGAGGGGGCACTGTCTCAAGTTTAAAGGTCCAGGTGATCTGTAAGTTTTTATTCCAAGGTGGAATTATCTAAGGAGAGGCATATTTAGTATTTCTTTGTCTGTGCTTTGGTCTGGGAGCAATCACAAGCACTCTTATACACTAGAACTGTGACCAGTATTCCCACTCCCTTGAGGCTGCAAGCTCTGGTATGCTAGTGCTCTTCCTCACCCTACGACTCCAACTAAAGACTGCTACCAAAGACTGACTCAGGTCCACATGTGAGCAATGCTACAGAATCCTGTTCCCATTGCCAGCAAAGGGACTCTTGTAAAATTCTTCAGATGTGTTGTCTGACTCCTTTACCTTCTATGGGCTGAGTCCTTTGGAAGCTTCTGCTGCCAATTCAGTTGTCCCCAGGGTCTGTCTTTGCTAGGCTGCACTTTACTCATGTTGAAAGACTTTTCCTGCTAAACTTCTAAGTTGTCTTGGGCTAGAAGATTATTTCATTTCATCATTTTGTGGGGTCTGACACTCCAGTATTCATTTTAAGGCATTATTTAAAGTTGTTTGGAGGAAAACTTGGAAGGGCTGATGTGAATCCATGCTTTTTTCTCTGTCATCTTGATACTGTCCCTGACTCTATTTACTCTCAATATTTTTTCCCTTTCCACTCAATTATTGTATGCTGTACTCAATGCAATGTGGTCGAGGACAAAGCTTATTTTGATGTTGCTTCACTCATACTGTAAATTCATAAATTCATGTGAATATACTAAACTGCATAATTTCCCAAAAGTTTGTTTCCAAACTATACCATCATTGCCAAACATATAGCTTGTAAAAGTAAAGCAGAGAATCTTCCAGATTTTTTTTATTCTTTCTTTTTTTTGGTGAGGGGATACATGAAAGAATTTGAACCTCTGATTTCATTGGTATAAACAATTCTCAGTAAGAAAATAGCATTTTAAAATAAAGGTGTGTCTGATGTGCAACGCAGTTAGAAAGTTTCCTGTGGAATTAAGTGGTTCAGTGACTAATCTAGGATCACACAACCATTATATATCAGATGGCTGGACTTGATCTTAGGTATCCCTGACAGAGGAGATAGTTCTGTTTCCACTATACCACATTACTTTTTGCATATAGTAAATATGTTTAAACATTTTTGTTCCACTATTTAGCCAGTGCCAAAGTATTATTCCATCTGTTTTCTCTTCATTTAACGAATTCTTATTGATATAGAAAATCATAGAAGCTGAATATCAAGCAGTGATGTAAGTCATTAGAAACCGGAACCTCAAGTCACCCTAATAATATAGTTCAGAACAACAAATGGCATCTACCTCTTGTCAGATTAAAAAGTCAAGTAATTACTAGTATTAAAGGGATAAGTCTGTCTGTCTAATAAGCCACTTAAGACAATTTCATTAATTCCTACACATATATTCAAAAAAGTATCAAACTCAAAAAAAATCCTCATTTGCTTTCATTGAAAGTCCTATGTAAACACATGATGCCTCTGTTCTATTTTTTTTTTTAATTTTTAAGCATGGCAAAAATTAAAGACATTTTCTTCTTATTACATTCACAAATCTAATAATTTTCCAATACCTATGTAGAAGCATCCAATCAGAGCAAGGAAATTTATCTAAAGCTATTGCAATGAATCTTGGGAGAACAGAATGAAATCAACTCTACCAAATTGCAGAGTAAAGTCTATAATCAGATCTGCACCTTTTATCAATGATAGCCTGTAGAAAATATTCACTAGCCCTGAGGTACATTCACAAAACATTTGTTTTCATCTTGCTAGATTGCTGACCTAAAGCGTTTGTGTGTCTGTGTGCTTAACATAGCTAAATTCATAAACTTGTCACAATGAACATGCAGTTATTTGCCAATATAAAACATTCTTAGCTTTAATTTAAATTTATTGACTTCTCCATAAAAGCACAAAGAATGAGGTGCCACAACTAAAAATAAAGCTTCCCAAGAACATGGGAAGATCTGTGTAGAAAACAAGAACCACTGAGTTTTTCTGAAAGAAAAAATAATAATACCATTTTCTTCAAATGCTAAGCTTATCAAAATGAGCAAATTGATAGCTGTTTCCTGATAAACCCTGAAACAAAGTACCATGGAATCAAAAGGTCTATAAGACTCTTTTAACAATGCCAGATCCATAAAACATCATCTATTCTTTTCTACATTGGCAGAAACAAAAGCTGCTTAAGAAATTTCATTTACTAATGAGTTGTCATTTAGAGACTACAGTGATAACTTAATTAGCAAAATCTTCAGGAACTCATTGTAAGGTCAATAATGTTACACAGAGATGGGGGCACATAAAAGGTGTAATATGGATATTGGGGTTTAAATGAAATGATTCAGGTATCTTACTGATGGGTGCAGCTTCAAAGAATATCTTCTATTTGTCTTAAAGAATTTGAAGGTGCAAAAGGTTGATTTCAGATAAAATCTCAAAGTCAGATAAGGTTATTTTCTGTCTGTTTCATCACACAGATCCTCTGGAACAGGAGTTCATAATGTGTGTGTGTGTGTGTGTGTGTGTGTGTGTGTGTGTGTGTGTATAATGGACTCTGGACTATGCCAGTAAATCAAACTCCTACTCAAACATAAAGACTAACAATGTGCATTTAAGTTTATTAAATTCTATAATGTTAACATTTTCTCTATCACTTTCTTAATTCTAAGCAATCAACAAAGCAATAAATCGTTATAATTTATATTATATACTGATTTCGAAGGTGTAAGTATCCACGATGAAAAATTTTTATTGATTCTCTTTAACTGGAATGAGTTTGCTTCAGCATACTCTTTAATGGATCTCTTTAATGCAGAGGTGAAGGCTGTGGACATCTCAAAATATTGCTTTAAATATATAGAATAAATATAAAAATAGTGTTGCACAGAAATGAATTACACTAAAATTCAGTTGTCAACATTTTTTAAATCAAATTTATAAAACCCAAGTTAAGAACTCCTACTCTAGTGAAATCTTTTCCTTTCCCTTATAATGCTCTTCCTTTTCTCTGTATCCTTACTATATTTTTGCTCCCTAACAAAATAGAAAGATGTTACTCATTCTTGTTATCACACAAGTCAGAAAGGAATTTTTGTCAACTAACTCTTGTCAGTATATAATCTGATCTGTCTTTCCCAAATGACTCTCTAACTCTTCTTGGAGGGAAAAGTGGAAATTGACCAAGATGTGTCTGGTAGATATCCACTCCTCTGAAACATTTGGATGGGAAATAAGATATGCCGCATTGACATCAGCTGCTACTAAGACCTATTCTGATGCATTATAGGTCCACTGGGGCAGTCTACTTCCTTTCTTATTTAAGTTTGGTTCATTTGGCAATATTTTGTTGCTATTTAATGATCACTTTGGGTCATAATCCACTCTTTGAGTACATCTCCTTAAAGTTTCTACATATCTGTTTCCCATATTATTTCTTTCTTTTGATACAGTTGTTTTACATTTAATTTGATCATAGTGTTTCAAGCTTGAAAATTTCTTAGACATCATCAAGTTCAACTCATTCATCTTAAATATCAGAAAACTTAAGGCCATCAAATTGAATTGGCTCACCTAATAGCACTCTTTGGCACTAGAAATATTATAACTGAAATGCAAAACTGAAGTATTCAAGTAAAATATTATCAAAGAACACAAGATGACAGCACTATCAAATTGAACACTTGTTGCACTTTGAAGCACTGAGTACACTGCTCAACTTCCTAAATTAAGTCACAGAAGGAAGACAACCAGATGATGAATGGGCAAGAAACAAAAGACCATTTGAATGGTAAAAGTAGAGTTTGAATCCTCTTCTTGACCCAATGTCGATGGAAAATGGATTTTTGAAGATCATGAGAGATGAATAAATGAAAATTTGCATCATTCAAAACAATTGATAAGTATTATTTTTACTACCTCTACATGTGCTGTGCTGTTCTAGAGCTTGATAGGATACAAAAGATTTGTTAACTGTACACCTTGCCTTTCAGCTTATGATATAATTTGGAAGATGACACATACATGTTCATGCCATGCAAATGATAGTGCAAAGCAGTATAAGAGCAGGTGCAATAAGAAAAATAGACTCTAAGAATTCAAAGGACAGATAGATGTATGTATGTTGGTTGGCAAGGGTACATCTAACCTTCTAAAAGATCCTTCTATAAATTTGCATGGTAGATTAAAGATTCCTTCACACTAGAAAAATCTCATTAAGAAGTCATTTTTTGGGCAGAGCCAAGATGGCGGAGTAGAAAGACTCACATATGCTAGCTCTGAACCCACAGCCCATAATTATCTATAAAAAGAACTCCCAACAAATTCTGGAACACTGGAGCTGTGCAGCAATGGGGTGAAGGAGATTTCCATTCCAGAGAGCCCTGAAAAACTGATCCCAAAGGTCCGTGGCACACCGAATGGGAGTGGAGCCCAGCCCTGCCCTACCCCTGCCAGCGGCACAGAGAGGAGCAGATCCGAGTAGTCTTCAGGGACAGAATCTCCAGCAGCCACGAAGGTCCCTCCACCCACAGATGCACAGGTCAGTGAAAGAGACGTCTGGAGGGTCTGAGAAGGGAGCGGGGTGTCTCCATGACTCGGGCCCCCTCGGGAGGCAGCAGCAGAGGCAGTGGCAGAGGCTCACAGAGCAGGCAGGTGCTCAGCAGGAGTTCCATTACAAAAGTCTCTGCATAAACCCCCTGAGGGAAATGAGCCTGGGAGGCAGCCCTGCCCCCACCTGAGCACCAGAAATTAAGCTCCCATTGAATAGCAGCCAGGCCTGCCGCCAAAATCCCTGAGGCTGGGGAGCAGCATTTGAATCTCAGACCCTAAGCACTAACTGGGCGGACCTAGGCAGGGGGTGGAGAGGACTCTCAGAAGTCAAGTAACTGGCTGGGAAAATGCCCAGAAAATGGAAAAAAAAAAATAAGACCATAGAAGGTTATTTTCTTTGGGAACAGATGATTTCAACCTTCCTCTCTGACGAGGAAGAAAACTGCTTACCATCATGTAAAGACATAAGAGTCAAGAAGTCATTTTTCCGGAATAAACTGAGAGCTGAAAATGTGTATAAAGTGGATTTTGTTTTTATTAAGAAATTTTAAAGCACCTTGATATAGACCACTTTTCTTCTTCATCTCTGTGAAGTCAGGGTATTAATGCCACCTAGTTGCACACAGATAGTCATAGCCATTACAACTTTGTTGCCAAGAACTTTTATCTTAAGAAGTAAGATTTTCTGAGATGCATAGGTCAAAAATCTCATACATACATGTAAGTATTTTTATGGCAGAAATCCTTTGAAAGAAGTTCCAGCTGGCTAATTCAGTAATGTACATTGTCCTCTCTAAGTTAAAACAGTATTATTAGAATAAGTCTCATCTATGTCTTGAAGGATGGACAAAGAATTGATTGAATAGTGGGGACTTTGATAATAGTGATGCAGTTGGGAGAAACAGTACAAGTAAAAGGCTAAAATCATAAATGAGAACGCTATATTTGAGGGATGATGAAGAGACAAGTTTGGCTAAATCTGATGGCTTATGCTAGGAAGAAAGAGGAGACAAAAATTTATGAGTCAGTTAAAATATATCTGTAACAACATGCATTGAAACACTGAAAAGTCAATGCATCCTGGGTTCATATGCACATAAAGTAATTGTGGTTTCTACCACCATAGATAATAAGTCCAAGGTTATAAATTTTAAAAAAATCCTACTTGGTACTAAAATTTTGATTAGAAGTGGAAACAATGCTTTATATAGTAATATTCCTAGGATTGCACAATCAGCATATTTAACTAATGACAGAAAATGGCATACTACAGTCTTGAGCTGTTTTCATAAAGCCATATATTTGTTCTGGAGACAAAAAAAATATTTCCAATTAAATGTTAATTAATTTGTTTGTATTTTTATATAATTATGATAAAAATGCTTCTTGGCTATTGGCAACTTAAGGTTTAATACAAGTTTTGGAACTAAAACAAGCTTCCTTCCCAAGATTGGCATCCTAGAAACATCAGAGAAACAAAAAAGAAAATGATTCATGGTTATATCATCTGAAATCTAGCATAATAACCTACTAGTAAACAAACTGACATAACTGAGTCATAGAATATTTTATCTCTGTTTTGTAATGACAGAGAAGCAGCATAGGCTGAGGGAGAGATAGAGACCAGGAATTGACATCAGAGGATTGTGAGTTCAATGGCACCTTAGTACTTAGTGCAACACTAAGGTTCAAACTTAGGTGTTCTCTACATCAAGTACATTTAGCCCTGCTCTACGATGCATCCAAGAGAGTCAATTTTATAATTTTGTTCAGAATTTTTATTTTTGGTTGGTCTGAACTTGACAAATATCATAAAACATGATCACTTTCATATATAAAGATCAGAATGAATATACCTTGAATTTGTACATATATGTATATACATACTAAAACACAGATATTTATATGTGTATCTAAATACATATGCATATATATATATATATATATATATATATATACACATATGATCTAAACTAGTAATTTAAACTCTAAGTCTGCCCTACCTGTCTACATATTCTTGTAGTTCTTATAGCTAGACCAATTTTTTTAACTCTGACTATAATCTTTGTGAAGTTTCTAACATCTTATGAGTTCACTTTTTGGGGGTTTCTTTGCTGATATTATTTCTTTGTTCTTTTCATTATTTTCTTCTACTTACATGTAATTTCATCTTTAGCTTCTGACTAGATTCAGGGTATAGCTTGATTTCATTATATGTTTATGGGTGAGGAGATAAGAATCTATTTTGTCCTGATCTCAATTTCCTTAACTCCTTCTTGGCATTTAGTGTCTAATAAAGGTTCATTGATTACCTAATTGGTCAGCTATAAATGGAACCAAATAATCTCTTTGTCCTTTTAAATCTGATTTTTGTTGACATATTGTCATGAATAGTCAGAATAGGAACAGAATAGGAACAGACATGATTGACGAGAAGATTAAAAAATATTTGAGGGTAGCAAAGTTGTTTTTGTAATTATGCATAGATGTTCTTGTGGTAATCAAGAAAGGGCAGAATTTTGGACATCCAACGAAATATTTTGTATTGGGAAAATGTGCACTTTGAAGTTCATACATTGGATGACACTAGGCCCCTGCCCAGGGGCTCTCTTCTGGATGCTTCTGGCTTAAGAGTGATTATCAATAGTAACTGTAGCTGTTTCCCTCCCAGCCTTTCCTTTTCTTTGCCGCATTGAAGTGGTCATCCCCTGGCTACTTCTTAAATAGGCTTGTTCACTAAATGAGCATTGCCTCAAGGTCTCTCAGCACATCCTGGTCATCCTGATGAATATCTAGTTACTGGATTCAGATGACTCTGGAAGAGAACTGAGGCTAGTGACCTTGCACAGGCCTACCTCGCTCAAAACAAAGTCAAGTGCAAGTCATGTCATCATGTCTCTGATGGCGTGGTCTTCTTTGACAATGAAGGATGAACACAACAATAGATGAACATAGGGAATGAATATGTAACCACAACTCTTTACTTGAGAATATGTTGATTTATGGGTTTGTAACTAAGGAAATTTGCCATTGCATGGCCCATTCTCTGTCAATAAACCTCTCAAATTTTAATTAGGCAGATGTTTAAAAGTTAAATAAGAAAGCACCTGAAGAAATTCCAATATTTCAGAATGAACCAAAGGCTGCATAAAATCATATAGTCGTCTAGAACCTAGTGCCATTCTCCATGGCATGATTAGGTTATTTAGTAAAATTTTAGTACTGGGTTAACAAAATATATTCATTTTATTATTTGTTTTTAGATATGAAAATGTATCTAATATATTGGATTTTATATGTCTTCAGATGTGATGTAAAGTGAGGTGAAGGCATACAACATTTTTCAAAAGGGAAAAGGAAGGATTAAGTCAACATAAACCACTCAAAAAGCATTAAAGAACTTACCATATGCTAGTGATATAAACAAACAATCCCTATCATCTAGAAGCTTATATTCTATGTATTTGTTTGAAAGAAGTGGAATTTCCAGGTTTATTTTGTGATAATTGACAAGAGATCATGAGAGATCTGCCTACAAATACATAAAATTTTATAACCCAGAAAAACTGCATTTGTATGAAAACATTATGTTCTTTCAATTGGTCCTTGTTCCAAGAGAATACCATATGAATGATATTCTGAATTGTACATAGCATTCCTTCAATTAAAAATTACTTTTTAAATGAAATAAATATGAAATGGTGTCTAATTTCATAGTAATGGAATTTCAAATGGAATAAAATAAGTTGGGAAGTTGACAATTCCAACTCATGGAAGAAAAGTTGTTAAACAACAATCTTAAAAGAGGTATGAAGTACTTCAAACCTTCAAAATTACAGGGTACAGCTTCCATTTATTTATCTTTTCCCTTAAGCTTCCATTTCTTCAAAATATATTTATAACTAAATCTATATCAAGCAGTCTGCGGGATTTTAAATATAAGGTTTCACTTTAAATATAATACAAGAAGATAAACTAAACACCATTGAATGAATAAAGATAGCATTAGGTAGGTAGCCAATGGACCTAAAAGGCAATCCTTATCTTTGATCCAATCAGTTCTGGCCTCTGTTCCTCAATTTTCCATCAAAAGATCAATGGAACCTTTTCTTACAAAAATATATTACAATTAATGAGATGTCATAAATGATTGACAAGTTGAGAGTTGTGGAGAGAACATTGGTTTCCAAGACATAGATCATGACTTCAGATCCTATCTCTGAATTCTATGAATTTGGATGTCACTTAACTTTCTTCTCTTACTGACTTTACACTCTGTCCCTCCATTCACTCTTTTCTTTTATTCTTAACCCCTGTAAGTTACCTTCTGATTTCATTATTTATAGAAACTGTTCTCTTCAGAGTTATCAATGATACGCTATTGTCATATCAAATGGACACTTCTTAATGCATATCTGCTTTGAACTAGGATTCTTTTTCTGATTGTGTTATTGACATTGCTCTTTCCTGACTTTCCTTCTATCTTTATTACTGTAATTCTCATGTTCTTTTGCTGATTCATAATGGAGAAGACTTGTGGGGAGAAAGTATAAATAGTTTCTTAAGGAGTTTGACTGAAAAGGAGAAGAAGGGTAGAGGAAAATACTCCGTAAATACTGTGCAATCTAGTGAGGAATTTTTTATAATAGGAAAGACTTGAATATGTTTTTAGACATTGGGTTTGGTAAACAGGGTAAAAATATTATCTACTGGGTAATAGAGAGGAGTGGTGATAGTAGAAACAATCTGCTAGAGAAGACAGGAAATGATAGTTTAAAAAGACTGACCTTTGTGAGGAAAAAAGATGCCTTTTCATCAGAGGATGAAGTAAAGGATATACTGAAGATATTGTTGAGGTGTTGTGAGTTATGAAATAGAAATTGTCACATGAAAAGAGAAGAGGGAATTCACAACAAATGGTCTTTATATTCTCAGTATATTGTGGAGGTCTTCAGCTGAATGGGAGAGGCCAGAGGGTGTCATGAGAAACTTAAGGAGAGAAGAGTTGCAATAGTTGTTTTGGAGAATAGAAAAAAAACAATTATGAATTGTCTTGCTTCAGAGAGAATCTATATGAAATTAAACAGGATATATTTAAAGTGGAGCTAATTAGTATGGTTATGAAACTTCCTCCACCTCCTTTCAGTAATTCATGAGTAGTAAGGAGGGAGATGGTTTATGGGAATCATTCAGGGCTGGTGTTTGGTGTTAATCCAGAAGATTAAAGCAAACAGACATTAAGTGACTTGCCTAAATTCACACAGCTAGCAAATGTCTGTGGCTGGATTAAACTTAGGTTTTCCTGACCCCAGGCAAAGCATCCGGTTCATTAAGTCATCTAGTGGCACATAGTACATGGCTAAATGCTGGTTGATTGGCTGACTAACTCTCTCTGGTTATGGAAGAACTTTTGCTTTAGATAAAGTATTGCTCTAGATTGCGGAATTAGAATTATTCAAATGCAACAGTTAAAATATGAAGTGACAAGTATGAAATTAATTTGCTTCCTACATTCCTTTGTCCAGAAGAGATTTTGGGTGTTGAATAAAGCTTGTATTAGAAATAAAGGAATATGAACAACTTCCCGCAAAGTAGCAAATTCTTATCTCATTCTAAATTCTTACTATTTCAGGCTTTTGGTAAAGAAGATAAGCAATAAAATATGCTAATCTCATGAACTGCCAAATCTGTCCCTAGCCAGGAAAAAGTCTCCTTAGAATGATTTTATATCCCTCCAATTAGGCACTGATAAATTAGTGATTCCAAAATCATCCAAATTGGGATGTACCCCTCCTTGCTTCCTCCCTGGGGTAATATCAACTGATAAGATGGGAAGAAAGTGAAAGAGTAATACCATAATCCATTGGTTCCCTGCCTCTTCAGTTTTCTAATCTTAGCAACTCTGCTCCTTAAATACCACTTAAACCTTTAGTTATACCTCAGGTTATACAGTACAACCTAAAACAAAATCATATGTTACCTCAGTAGGAAGTAGCCAGTGCTGCTTATCTGACTATACTATGACTTCTTACTGCTTGTTCTCTGATTTTGCCCTCTTGATTGTACAAATAATGAAATAAAAGTTCAGAGAGGTTGTGTCCACCCTGTAGTTATGCAGATAATTACTATTCAGCAAGCATTAAGTGTAAACTATAATCAAAACACAGTCGGTTGCAGGTATCAGATAAAAAGTTAAAGGAACTAGAGATCTAAAATAATTTCATTCATTTATTTCCAAAATACAGATTCTTAGAGATCACTATTTCTTGTTCTTCTGGAGTCTTTTGTGAAGGCAAATTGGGTCATTTGCTGCCTCAATTCTTACCTAGCCTTAAAATACTGAATGAGTGTTGCCTCAGAAAAGCTGAGACCTGAGAAAGACATTCATTTAAAAAAGCCAAGGTCTCCCACTGCATCTGGAGCTATCACCAGTTGAACTGACCTGTTTGACCACTGGGCACTGGTGACAATAGAAAAATGAGGCTGATGAGTCATTTGCAAGTCAAGGCATCCTCCTCCTCATGTCATTGGTTCTCTTCAAGAGTGATGGATAAACAACAACCTGCTTTCAATCTGTATGACCATGAAATTTTTACTTTCCCTATTTCAGCTTTACTTTCCTTATCTATAAAAGGAGGTGAACAGCAAGAAGAAAGTGAGTATACCTACTCACATCCTTAGAAATCTCTCACCTCTAGTAACTTTTTGATGACACCTCTATCCGCCTGAGTTTCCTATTATCTGCTGCCTGCCTCCACTATAACAGTCTAATTCTTATGAAAAGTGCCCCCTTCCCTGCCCCCACTCCAATCCATTCATTTGTTTTTGTTTTTCTTGTCCATAAAAATGGCATTATAGAGGAATTTCTACCCATTCTGAAGTGGTCTGAAGTTACAGGAAGAGTATTGAGACACCCTTCTGCCTTCTTCCAACTCACCTCAGGCACCAGTGTTTGCAGTTATCTCCTTAAATTCAATGCCACTAAACTATATTAAACATTTGGGGTTGCACAATGACTAGAATAAAAAATAACCTGGCACATGAGGATAGACAGGTAAATGATGACCCGACCACTGGTCAATGATGAGAAAAGGATGTTTCCTTTCATCATTTTAAATTCTATGAAATTATGTGTTACATCTGTAATCACTGTTTCATTAAAGTATGAAATAACGTTAATGGGAAAGAATATCTTAGCAGTAATCAGACACTTAGAGTTCCCTACACAGCTGTGACATTCATATGAAGTTTGTTGATACTGAGTTAGAGTATTGGTACTGAATATTAAAAAAAATATGGAAAAAATGAAAAATTTAAAAAGCCCCTGTAAACAAAAATAGTGCAGTGCTTTTTTTTATAGCTTGTTTGCACATGTTAGGGATGCCTTAAAAGAATAGCTACCAGTTGTACCAGAGACACATACTTTCTATTTTATTGCTTTTGCTTTGTGGTTGTTGTTGTTGTTTTTTCAGTTATTTGTCTTTTCAGTTGTTTCTAAACTCCATTACCCCATCTGGGGTTTTCTTGGCAAAGATACTGGAGTGGTTTGTTGTTTCTTTATCCAGTTCATTTTACAGATGATAAAACTGAGACAAATGAGGTTAAATGACTTGTCCAGAGTTGCACAGCTTATAAGTACCTGAAACTAGAGTTGAAATCAGAAAGATGAGTCTGTTGTCAGAATACACTAATAAAGACTATCTTCTTTACTATTTCCAGTTATGTAATATTCATCTAACTATAGTTTGTGATCCACATTCCACTAAGAGAAAGGAAACAATACACTAGGTTTTATAGCGGACAGAATGTCAGGCTTGGAGTCAGGATAACTCTTCACTGTTTGGGTGAAAAGTTTTCACTTTCTCCATTTCCTCTGTGAGATGCCTTGTTATCTTAGGCAGCCTGGTCCTCATCATACCCCAGTTCTTGATTATTCTATGTACTAGTGACAGACTTAATAGACAGTAAAATCTGTAGCCTTACTGCAGCTTAGAACTCTGAAGCTCAATCTGCCCATTAGCTACAGCCTTCCTATGGAAACAGGGACTATACCTGTGCATCACCATGCCACAAAGAAATTCACACACACACACACACACACACACACACACACACACACACAATTCATGTTGAATAGGGGGAGGAAGAGAAAAAAATATGCTTCAACTGAAACTCAGTTACCCATTTCTCTATTTGGAAAAGGATAGTTTTTTTTGTTTGTTTGTTTGTTTGTTTGTTTTATCTTTAGACCCTTGGAAACATTCTGCCTCACTGGGAAGAGAAATGAAAATGATAGAAGAAATTAAAAATGTGTCAACAGGTTAGTAAAGGAGATTCAAGTAATACTGGAGAAAATAACATCTTAAAAAACCTACTAGGCCAAAGGGTAAAAGTGGAACAAAAGGTCAATGAAGAGAAAAATGCCTTAAAAAGTAGAATTAATCAAATGAAAAAACAGGCACAAAATAGGATGAAGAGGAATACATTTAGCATTAATTTTGGAAAAACATGGAAGCAATCAGGAAAACATAGGATTTAGCAGCTTCTACACTAAGGGATCAAAAGACTCAGAGTATGATATTCCAGAGACCAAAGAAGATAGGATTAAAACCAAAAATCACCCACCCAGCAAAACTGAGTATAATACTTGAGGGAGGAAATGAAATTTCAGTGCAATAGAGGATTTTAAAGCATTCTTGTTGAAAAGACTAGAGATGTATAGAAAATTTGACTTTCAAATACAAGAATAAAGAGAAGCAAGAAGAGGTAAACAGGAAAAAGAAGCCTAAAGGAACGCATTAAAATTCAGCTATTTACATTCCTACATGGAAAGATGTCATTTGTAACTCATGAGAGTTTTTTCACAATTAGGGTAGTTAGAGGGAATATATATCTTAATCTGTACACACACACACCCACACACACATATATAAGTAGGTATGGTAAGTATGTATATGTTACATATGTGTAGGTATGTAAAAGTACATGGCTGTATGTTTGTATGCTATGTATACATCCATAGAGAGAGGACACAAGGTAAGCTGAATATGAAGGGATAATATCTGAAAAAATAAAATTTAGTGTTGAATAGAATGTAATGGGAGTAAGAGAAAAGGAGAGGTAGAATGTAGCAAATCATCTCACTTAAAAGAGGGAAGAAGGAGATTTTATAATGGAGGGAAAGGGAGGGGAGATGAAATGAAGTAATTGAGCTTTACTGTCATAGAATTTGGCTTAAGAAGGGAATAACACACACTCAACTGGATATGAAAATCTGTTTAACCCTGCAGTAAGACAAGGAGGAAAGGGATAGGAGAGGGAAGATAATGGAAGGGACAGGAAATTTGAGAAAGGGATAATCAGAAGCAAGCATTATTGGGGGAGGACAAGTCAAGGGAGTGAATGGAATAAATGAAGGGCAGGATAGGACAGAGGGAAATGTGGTTAGTCTTTCTACAACATAACTGTTATGGAAGTGCTTTGCATTGTTACACATGTATGACCTATATTGAATTGCTTGTTTTCTCAGTGAGGGTGGGTTGGGAGGGAGGTAGAGAATATGGAACTCAAAGCTTTAAGAATGAGTTCTAAAAATTCTTTTAGCAAGCAACTGAAAATCGCACTATACAACCAGTGGAGTATAGAAATCTATTCTGCCTTACAGGAAAATTGAGGGGAAGAGGGGTGGAAGAAGGATGGTTAATGAAAGGGAGAACAGACTGGAGGAAGGGATGTATAGGTGTCTGCTGTCCTGCGTTGGGGGGTGGAGAGAGATGGGGAGAAAATTTTGAATTCAAATTGTTGTGGAACTGAATGCTAAGAACTTAAAATGAATAAATTACATATTATAAAAAATGATGCAAAATAAAAATAAGGGCTTCATCAAATAAATTAAAAGTCAAAAGATTAAATCAAACTTTTCTTTGTGCCTGCACCTCCTAACCTATTTTCAAAATGTACTTTTATTTGACTCCAATTTCCCCCTACATTTTGTTGGGGGAAATTAGAATTCAATTTGCTCTTTTCCTATTTTGTCATTTATCTCATGTTAATGTTTATGTATAGATATGTGTGAAGATAGTGTTGGATAGCTATTCTCTAATCATTCAGAGTTTGTACACACAATGGCTATTTGGAAACCAAAACTACAGGAGACAAATATTCAGATTTAATAACCTATTTTTAGCTTGTCCTTTTGGTATCATTTACTTGATGCTTGAAAAATAATCACAGCAAAATTCCCCAAACAAAAATATCTTCCACTAGGCAAGAAAATTGGTATTTATATGAAGTTTAATCACAGAATTTCTTCCTGCCTGGCCTCTGGGGTTGAATTTTAAAATGCAAGTGGCTGATAGGGGACTGGAGGGTGGGAGAGGGAAGGGATTTTGACATTGAAGTGTCTAGTGTTTTTTTTTTTAATTCCTTTACATTCTTCTGCCTAGTGGATTTATTTCTAGCCATTTATTTTTCTGCTGTGAAAAAAAATGTAATTTCAAGGCTTTGAGTTTTCTCTTCATATAAAAAATGTTATTCTAAGTAAAACTTTTCCCAAAGGAGGCTTCTGTGAGATACAAAAAATGCATCAAATAAGCACTGAATGCTATATGTGTATATATTTGAGTGTATATCTGTATGTGCTGGCCAAACATATAGGGCATATGCTTTTAAATTTATCGGTATGCTTGTGTGTGCTCATATATACGCATGTGGAGGTGTCAGTGTGTGAGAATTTGCTATAGGTTTGCCAGGTTGGCATGGGAAGAGCAGTAGGCATATCAGGGTAACCAAAAAATTGGAACTGGAGTTATATAATAACACTGTGTGGATTAAACTGGAGGTTTTCCAAAATATTCTGAGTTTCTTTCTTCTTTCCTCAAGGGAGCAGTTTTAATGTATTTCAATTTTAAGATCTATTTTTATTGAAATATTTTGTTTTGATATCATATTTGTTTTGAGATGCATCCATACTCAATAAACAATTCCTTATCAGCAGGTGTATGCTAACAAGAATTTTTAAAATGATACTAAAAATGCACCCATAACACACTTTTCAGTTTCATCTGAATTATTAATATTTTCTACACGACTTTCTTAAATATGGACAATCAATAAAACAATAAATCAACCCCAGGTTTTCAGCCTTTAAGAATTTCTGAAGTATAAATGTTCACTGAAAATGTAACAGCTCCTGTGACTCATAATGAGCTGGTTTTAGCACAACACTTCATTTAACATTTTTTAAAATAGATCGATTAAAGCAATTTTGAAAAAAATCAACATATCAACTATGTCTGATAGTATATATAATAATCTACATTGAGAAACATTCAACTTTGTAATGAAAAGAACAGGTTCATTTTCCAAGTTTTACTGGAACCAACATATGTCATTGTAATTTTAGGGTGCTTAATTTTGCTTTTTTTCATTATTCATTGTTTACTGTTTCTACTTAATGTGTTTAAAATTGGTTCATATTAATCTTCCCATATACCTTTGAATTCTTCATATTTTCTATTTTTATATTGAAATAATATCCCCTTATATTTACATGTCAAAATGTGTTGACCATTCCTCACATCAAGAAGAACTTAGTTTCTATCCTTTAATAGCAAAAAGTGGGTTAGCTATAAAACTGAAGGAATTGAAATTGCAGAGCTCTGAAAAAATATATGAGAGATAAGATTCATTAGTAGAGTAACAGGATGAAATTTTAAAAATAATTGAATTCAGACAGTGTTTGGTATCACAGACTATTTAAAAATAAATTACTACTACTGTCTTTTGAACCTTAGGAAAAAAAGGTCTAATGTTTACAAATCAGTTTTTAAAAAATGTTTTTACCCTCAATTAATCATACTTTCCACTGTCATACATTCATGTGCTTGAAGTCAAGTACCACATATCATCTATCACCTCATCTTGTGTTTAAACATCCCCAGGTCCTTCAAATAATCTTTGTATGGTATAGGTAGTAGCTACTACACTTGATTCAGATAAACCAGACTAGTAGTTTTCTTTTAAGAGGACCAGGATTTGTTTAGTTTGAAGGACTAGCTTGAATCCCTCTCACCTCTCCATCTTCCCCTCCATTGTAAATGTTTTTCTTCACCTTTTTATGTGAGATATTTTCAACCATTCCCTCTCTCTCTTTCTCCTTCTCTGAATATACTCTTTACTCAACCTTTAATTTTATTTTTTATATATCATTCCTTCATATTTAACTTGCTCTGGGTCCTCTGTCTCTCTCTATATATATATTCCCTCCAAGCACTGTAATACTGAGAAAGGTGTCATGAGTTGCAAATATCATCTTTCCATGTAGGAAAGTAAACATTACAACTTCAGTAAGCCTCTAATGATTTCTCTTTCCTGTTTAGCTTTTCATATTTCTCTTGATTCTTTTATTTTGAAGTCAAATTTTCTATTCAGTTCTGGTCTTTCCATCAAAATTGCATAAAAGGGTCTATTTCATAGAATGTCAATTTCTTCTCCCTGAAATATTATGCTCAGTTTTGCTGGGCAAGTGAGTCTTCATTTTAATTCTAGTTCCTTTGACCTCCAGAAAATCACATTTCAGGCCCTCCAATCCTTTAATGTAGAAGCTGCTAGATCCTATGTTATGCTGATTGTGTTTCCACAACACACAAGTGTTGCTTTCTTGCAATATTTTCTCCTTGACTTGGGAATTCTGAAATTTGACTACAAAATGGGTTTTCCTTTGGGGATCTCTTTTAAGAGGATTGATAGATTCTTTCAATATCTATTTCACCTTCTGGTTCTAAAATATCAGGGCACTTTTCCTTGATAATTTTTTGAAAAATTATATCTGGGGGGGCAGAGCCAAGATGGTGGAGTGGAAAGACTCACATTTGCTAGTTCCAAACCCACAGCCCATGGATTTCCTGTAAAAAGAACTCCTGACAAATTCTGGAACAGTGGAAGCCATGCAGCAACACAGTGAAGGAGATTTCCGTTGCAGAGAGCCCTGATAAACCAACCCGAAAGGTCCATCAAGCCCCGGATGGGAGCGGAGCCCTGCCCTGCGGAGCCCTCCCCTGCCCTGCTCCAGCCACACGCCACTGAGAGGAGCGAGCAGATCCAAACAGGCTTCAGGGACCATAATCTCCAGTGACCACTAAGGTCCCTCCACCCACAGACTCACAGGTCAGTGAGAGAGACAGGCTGAGAGGGGAGCAGGGTATCTCCGGGACTTGGACACCCTCGGGAGGCAGCCACTGCGGCAGAGGCAGAGGCAGCTCGGCCAGAGGTTCCCAGAGCAGGCAGGAGCTCAGCAGCAGCTCCATTACAAAAGATCTCTGCATAAATCCCCTGAGGGAACTGGGCCAGGGAGGCAGCCCTGCCCCCACCTGAGCACCAGGATTATCTCCCATTGAAGAGCAGTCAGGCCTGCCTACAAAAGCCCTGAGGCTGGGGAGCAGCATTTGAATCTCAGACCCCAAGCACTAGCTGGGCGGATCTAGGCCAGGAGTGGAGAGGACTCTCAGAAGTCAAGTAACTGGCTGGGAAAATGCCCAGAAAAGGGAAAAAACTAAGACCATAGATGGTTATTTTCTTGGTGATCAGATGATTCCGCCATTCTTCTCTGATGAGGAAGAAATCTTCTTACCATCAGGTAAAGACATGGGAGTCAAAGCCTCTGTATACCAAATATCTGAAATAGA
This sequence comes from Potorous gilbertii, assembly GCA_028658325.1. Classification (NCBI taxonomy): domain Eukaryota; kingdom Metazoa; phylum Chordata; class Mammalia; order Diprotodontia; family Potoroidae; genus Potorous; species Potorous gilbertii. Next base: position 83,385,467 of record CM053769.1, on the reverse strand, counting down.
TACCCCATGGGCTCAGGCCATGGAAGAGCTCAAAAAGGATTTTGAAAATCAAGTTAGACAGGTGGAGGAAAAACTGGGAAAATAAATGAGAGAAATGCAAGAAAAGCATGAAAAACGGGTCAATACCTTAATAAAGGAGGCCCATAAAAATGCTGAAGAAAATAGCACCTTGAAAAATAGGCTAACTCAAGTGGCAAAAGAGGTTCAAAAAGCCAATGAGGAGAAGAATGCTTTCAAAAGCAGAATTAGC
>CM053769.1:83360986-83384717 GCA_028658325.1 Potorous gilbertii | reverse complement strand
GAGAGGGCAGATTGGTGATATGGGTAATTAGAATGTCCAGTGTATTGGGGAGGGGGGAGGGGACAAATGGGGGGAAAATTTTAGAACCCAAAATCTTGTGAAAATGATTGTAAAAAGTTAAATAAATTTATTTTTAAAAAAGAAAAAGAAAAATTATATCTACGGTCTTTTTATGATCATGGCACTCAAGTAGTCCAATAATTTTAAATTATGTCTCCTGGATCTATTTTCCAGATCAGTTGTATTTCTGAAGAGGTATTTTATATTGTCTTCTATTGTCTCATTCTTTTGGCTTTATTTTGAGATTTCTTGATTTTTCCATGAAGTCATTAGTTTCTATCTGCCCCATTCTTATTTTTAAGCAGTTATTGATTCGGTGAGTTTTTAGATCTCCTTTTACTTTGGTCAATTCATCTTTTTAAGGCATTCTTCTTCCCATTGACTTTTTGGACCCTTGCTGCCATTTTGGTCATTTTATTTTTTAAAGTATTTTCTTCAGCATGTTTTGGGTACTGGTTAGCAAGCAGTTGACTCTTTTTTCGTATTTTCTTGCATCAATCTCATTTCTCTTCCCAATTTTTCCTCTGTTTCTCTTCCTTGATTTTCAAAATCCTTTTTGAGTTTATCCATTGTTGCCCAGCAATTCATTTTTTTCTTTTGGAAGCTTGGATGCTTCCCATTCTGGGCCATGCTCCCTTTGCACTTCAGTGAAGTGGGCTTATCTTGCTGATCCTCCAACTTTCTTGAGCTAAAAATTATTTCGTCCCATCTTTTTGCTGGTTCTGCTATTCTGGTACTGTTTGGGGGCTGTACTTTGTGGTTCTTTGGAGGTGAGCATGGGAGAATTGCAGTAGTTTACTGTTTACTCCACCTTCTTGTGTCCCAGAAGTTGATCAAATTCAACTGAGGCAAAAGTGGGATCCAGAACATCAAAAATTTAGCAGAAGTTATATTGTCCTGGATGATGTCTTTGTGAATCAGCATCTCTGTGCTTATGAATGCAGAAGTAGGGAGTAATATAATCACTTTTAAGTATATTGAATCTTTTAAATTATTTTATGGCATGTAAACTTCTTTTTGTTAAATATTTTATAGCCCAGAAGTGCTTCTTGGCATTCCAATTCTAAAGCAGACATGTATCCTGAACAACTTGATTGGTCCTTTTTGCATATACTCTAGTTTATACATATTGGTCCTAAAATTTGATAACAAGAAGATAGGTTGCATAGTACATAGGGTATTGAGCTTGGAGTTTTAAAGAGCTGGATATAAATCTTGCCTCAAAAATGACCATAGGTAAGTCAATAACCCTCTCTACCTCAATTTACTCAAATAATAAATGAGATAAACAATTGCACCTACCTTCCAAGATTATGGATAGAACCAAGTGGGTTAATATTTGAAAAACATTTAGCACAATGTTTAGCATTTCTTAGGCAGTTAATAAATCTCATTTCCTTCTTTCAGAATTTCACTAATTAACTCTTTTACTCATTGTTGATAAGCCTGGTAGTGATGCAAATTGCAAGCAACCTAAAACTTGGTAAAGTTTCCATAATTAAACAATTTATCACTCTATGTACAGCCTACTTATGAACCTTTCCAAACTTGGCTGAACTAGTTGTGATAATAAAGTCTATAACTAGTCAAATATTTGAAATCTTTCCTTCTTACTGGAATTTGTTGAATATTTAAGCATTCAAGATTGCCTCCTTACAAAAATTGCATAGAAAAGTAAGACATTAGTTTGCATTGATCTCTATTAAATTTCATCTTTTTAAAAGTACATCATATATTTTAAGATTTCTTTGAATATTGACTCTGTCACTCAATTTGTGAGGTAACTATGCTTTTAAATTTTTTCATCATCTCCAAATTGAATAAATATGGCACCAATGTTTTTGTCCAATCATTAATTAAAGAAAATAAAATGAATTGCACAGGGCCAAGGAGAGGTCTCTGTTAACACTCCAGTGAAAGCCTGTTTTCCAAGATAGCATCAACCCACTAGGTAATGTTCTTTGAATATACTCATTCAACCAACTCCAAATCCAACTAACTGCACAGAAGGAAGTATTTTACAATGAGAAGAGTATTTAATATTTTGAATTAGAGACTAAAATCCAAATGCTGGCTTTGGTACTTTCTATATGTTATTCTGGACAAGTTACGGTTTCTCTAGGTCTCCATTTCCTCACTTGTAAAATGAGAATTTTGTACTAGATAACTTTCTGGATTAAATCTGTGCTACTGTGCTCTTTATATCATCTAGCCTATATGGAATCATATTAAAAACCTCCTGTTTATTCAACTGAAAAAAATGTTAAAGACTATATGCTTATAGCTGAAAAGTTTTTCCATACTTACCTGAAAGATGGAAGCTTTATTGGTTCTTAAATAATTTCTCAGGGAACAATGCTCTATGCTATTATTTTTCTCTTAGGTTTATTTCCTTTTTCTTAGGAAGCTGCATAAAGAATCTTGAATGTGGCCCTAGAAAATGGATTACGAATGGTAATCAAACATAGAAAGAAAAACACCTAGTTAAGATCATTGACTTCCCACTCCCCTTTAAAGGGTTTGAACTATGACTCATATAAGGGAAATATCCTCTTTCCTCACTTCCAGAAAGTACTAGGGTATGAATCAGAGGAAGGAAGTCTCCCCGATTATCCCAGGACTGGATGAAAGCTCTTGATGGAAATAGTCAAAGAGAGGCAGCTGGTTTCAGGACAATAATACTCCTGGGGCACTGTAGAAAGATTAAATGGCATTTTTTTCTATTACAAAAGAGTATTAATGCCAAATTTTGTTTTAAATCATATTGTGAAATTTTCCTTATTCAGTATTCCTATAAATGTGTCTTCATTTATTGAAAAGGCCAGGAGGAGAATCTGACATTTTAGATATTTACTTCCAAGAGCTTCTAGAAGATTTTTGCCAGAAAAATTATGTACACACATATATTCATGCATATATATATACACATATATATGTGTATCTAAAACAGAGACATACATACATGCATACTTGTTACATATTTATGTAGGAACACATAAATATATAGCATGTATGTGTATTTATACACCTGTATTTAACTGTGTATATGTAAATGTAAATACGTGTATGCACATATATGTATATATTAAAATATACACTTGTTCAATATTTTCATTTATGTGTGACTCTTTGGGACCACATTTGGGGATTTCTTGGCAAACATGCTGTAGTGGTTTACCATTTCCTTCTCCAACTCATTTTACAGAAGAAGAAACTAAGAAAAGCAGGAATAAATGATTTGTCTAGGGTCACACAGCTACTAAGTATCTACTGCAAGATTTGAACTCAGGAAAATGAGTCTTCCCAACTGCAGGCTCAGTACTTTATCCACTGCACCACCTAACTGCCCACAGATACACATACATAAATGCATATATCTACTTATATACATATATATATATGCTAAATTTGACAACTCTATCTTTCCATTTACTCCACAAAATTAGCCTAAAAGACCTCATCAAATTTAAATCTGCTATAACCAGCAAAGAGATAACAAGGTTAGTCAGGTATCACCTATTTTTCAGGAAGCCATGATGTCTCAATGTTGTTTTCATTTTAAATTTTCACAAAACACTGCTTTCAAAATACATTTAGGAATTTTACCAGGAATTAAAATCAAGTTCACTGGTCTAGTGTTTCGTAACTTTTCTGTTACTATGTCTTCTATAGTTACCTCTTCTAATAATACCAATTCTTGTTCATGTCCTGGACAAATTATGCAATCCCAGCTGCTCAATACTCCAGTCCAAGTTGACATTTCTCAGTGAGTTGACATTTTCTTTGCCTGTATTTTGTGAAAGAAAAAGTAGAGAATGTGGGGGATGAGTCACTTGCCCTCAAGGAGTAGTTGGACAGATCAATTCATACCACTGAAATGACAACCAGTGTGACCTTAATAGGCTTTTAAGTTCTCTATTTTTACCACAGGGGAAGTAAATAATCTGTGTAATATGTTCGTGGTACAGTGGAAAGAGCTGATTCTAGAGGACCTGATGTTGAATTCAAGTCTTTCATTTGCTACCTATGTGACCTAGAGCACCTCAGTTTAACCTGCAGAAGCCTCATTTTCATTTTTCTCATTTGCAAATTGAGTGAGTTGGTCTAGAACCCTTCGAAAATCCTTTTCAGATTGAACTTTGTGATTATATTATTCTGGAGCCCCAACAATTAGACATTTATAGGACTTGCTCACTTCAATGGAGCTGTTTTTCATGTTCTACTCTTGTTACTTGGGTATCTGTAAATACTCTATAGGATTCCTTCATGTCAATATTTTGTGGCCATCGTCAGGGAAAGAGGCTAGCAAAACACTGAGAATAGAGGTAAAAGCTGTCACCAACAGATCTCGTGAGGGCATTGATCTTCCTCCAATTTTAACAGCTGCTCTAAGGATGCTCTTAAAGAAAGTAAACGCAGTCCTCTGTATCCCTAAATTGCCCTGTAATTTGACTGTAGAGTTAAGCATTATGGTTATTGGGAAATCTATGTGAGATCTCATGGCAAAGCAATACATCTCTGGACTACCTGAGTTTCCCACATTTATGTGTTTCTGCTTCTTTTGTTGAATGTGTCTCTGTCTTGGGTGATTGCTTGAAATTCTATGAATAGTATTTGCTTAATGAATGGAAAGTAATAAAGGGGTGTGCTGGAAAATGATTACCAATGACCTCTGAAGAAAAATGTGCACATGAAACTCTTTTCACTTCAATCTGCATCATTAGCATTTATCCATGATTTTCTTAAATTTTGACAATTGAATAAAGGGTGAACAATGAAAAATAGCCAAAGCGTATTTGTGGTGTTTACTGAGTTCTGATAAATAAATGCAAGTCTTGAAAGTTTAACAATTAATTGGCTCTCCAAAGGTAGAGGAAACTGACTCCAGAATATGGCTCAGTATCACAAAATCAGCAAAAACTATGTTTATAAGTCTTTTCCTGTCCTTTGAAGTAACAGAGGCAATGGCACTCCGGCAGTCAACGACAGATGTATCTGGCAGATTCATTTTCATAAACATTCATTTGTTCCTGTATCTTGACACTTCTTTATTTAAGATGCCCACTACACATTGATGAAATATACATATATAGTGACTTTGCCACACATTGCACATGGACACAACTTTTAGTTCTAATTCTAATCAATCCATTCATTTTTTTTCATGATGAAGCCACAAACAAACCTATTGTCCAAGAACCAGATATTCACCATCAAGTTCTTGGTTAATGGGGTAGGGTTAGGATCCCCTGAACATATTCTCCTCCAACTGCCTTCCCTGAAAATGGATTGGGAGATTGTGAAGTTGGGAGCAATCCAAAACACCAAACAGTTTGTGCAATTTCACGTGTATAATTTCATATCTAATAAGGATATGTTAAAACAGCCAGCATTTTCAAGTCATCATTTAATGATACCTTGGAATAATAGCACATGCCTTAAAAAAAATTCAAAGCACTCTAACATAAGCCCTATTTCTCTATGAATTAGATTTGGCCTACTTAGGGCCAAATTTAATATGTATAAACAAGTCCTATTTATTAAATTCCTAAATCTATTTTGGTTTTCTAAATGGTACTCTAGGTGCCTAAAAGAATTCATTATTCTTCCAGAGGTAGTATCTCTGAGAGTAGCTTAAACCCATTTTATTCTACCTAAGTCTCAATTTAAGAAAGGTGGAACTGACTCCATTTTACAGATATTAAAATGGAATAACAAAATACTTAAGGCGTTAGACAAAATTTCTACAGATGGAAAGCAAGGATAAATCAGACCATCCATCAAATTACACTGTTGTTGCTGATCAGTCATGTTTCACTCTGAAATGGACAGAGTTAATAAGTCACAGGCAAATTAATTGGGAATTTCAAGAGTGTCATTTATTAGCCAGGCTGGCAGCTGCCTCATGGAGAGACCCAGAGGAGACAGCCCAAAACTGAGGTGGGTGAGTGCATTTTAAGCATTTTGGCGCTACTTGGTACAGCCTTGCGGTTTCCACAACAAACAGAGTTCTGACAGAGCAAGAGGGGGGCTTGCTTCTAGGCAAGAACCCCCAAACAGAAGGTGGTTGTCAGGCTGCTACTAGGCAAAGGACCCCAACAGAGGAAAGGTGCCAGGAGAGGTAGCCAATCAGGAAGTGGGGGGGCTCAGCAGAAGGTGGTTACCTGGCTAACATTAACGGGGCACAGGTGGTTACCTGGCAATGGGGGGCTAACATTAGGGGGGCACAGGTGGTTACCATGCAAATGGACTAAACAAGAAATGACTGTTAACAATTTATCAGATATTAAACCAAAGGGGAATAACATTTTGACAGGGGTCCAACAACAGAAAAACTGTTACTAGGCAAGTTATCCAACCCTGCCCAGTAACCTAACAGATATCTTTCAACCTAGGGAATAATGTCCATTTTAACTCTTCAGATTACATTTGAGATTTTCTTGGGAAAAATACTTTTTTGGTTTGCCATTTCTTTCTCCAGTCCATTTTACAAATGTGGAACCTAAGACAAACAGGGTTAAGTGACTTGTTCAGAGTCACATAGCTAGTAAGTATGTGAGGTAGGATTTAGACTCAAATCTTCCAGACTTTGAGTCTAGTGATGTATTCATAGTGCCACTTAGTTGCCCTTCTTCAAACTTATTTATTTTAACATGCAAACATATAACTTTGTGCTATTAATTAAACCCAAAAACATTTTGACTCAATGTGAAGAATAGGAGCTACTATTAATTAAATAATTTATAATGAGAACAGATATATTCAGAAAAAACTCTGTTGTACGTTATTCTTCGTTGGTAAGTAATCCATTGAACCCATTATACTTTAGATAATTGTTGTCTAAATAATACAAATTATATATTTTTAAGGTTTTCAAACTATTTTATAAATATTATTACATATGAGCTTTACAACAATCTTGCAATATTGGAGCTACTATTATTCTCATTTTACCAATAAGGAAACTGCAACTGACAGAAATTAAATGACTTCTTGGGAATTACACAGCTACTAAGTATCAGGGTCAAGTCTTCCTGAATCTGAGTATAGTGCTCTACCCACTTTGTCACTTAATTAGATCTAACTGTGATTGTGTTGCATTCATTATATACCAATAGATTGTGTTGCATTCATTATATATTCATATCAGTGAGATTTCAAGATAAAACCTTATCTCTGGTAAATTTTATTCTCTCTCTCTTCTGAATGTCTCTCCCTCTTCTCATACCACTCATTTCTCTGTCCATAAATTCTATGATACCATCATACTGACAACTACAGTATATATCTCCTTAACTGGATTGTAAACCATTTGAAGTCAGGTCCTATAACTGGTAGCTTTTTGCATCTCTCTTAACAACCTACACTCTATAAATGCCTAAGATTTATTTGTTAATGCTGATGATACTTGGAATGACCATTAATGTAAATTATGACTTTGCAACATTCAGATGAATAAGATGTAGGGAATCTATTATTTAGCATTATTCATGTCTTAATCTGTTGTTAACAAAATAATGAAGCTCCCATAAAGGAGAAAATTATTCTTTTCAGTGGACACACAATATTGAAAAGACAGTGTTAAATTCTTAATATCACATTTTGAGAATCAGAGCATTTCATTGTTGAAAAGGACCACAGAAACTATGTAATGCAACCTGTACCTACTAAACAATCACACTGACGACATACTTGATAATCATCCAACTTGGGCTTGATCTCCAGTGAAGCAAAATTGATAGTCATCCAAGGAATCACATTCCACTTTTAGATGACTAGAATTACTGGGAAATTTTGCTCTTTTTTTCTCTTAATGTCAAGCCAATATTTCAGGTATTTCCCATCTAATAACTTTATTTTAAAAAAAGGAAAAAGGCTTAGATTGACATGACAATTTGAAGAAGCCTTGATATATCTTTGGAAACATTTTTTTCTTTTCTAAATTTTTACTAACCACCCCTTTTAACAGTATATTCTGATTTTTTTCAATAAACTGCAGTACTATTTCATGGTCAATAGTTTACAAATAACTTTCTTTTACTTTTTATTTTTGAAAATGTGGACAATTTCAGTATTCCATTAGTATTCCATTTCTTCACAATTTTTCCTGTACCCCATAGCAAACTAAAGAGAATTGGTAGTAAAACAAACAACAAATCTACCCTTATGTTTTAAGAATGTAAGCACATAGGAGAGTTGGGCTGGTGGAATGTGCTAGTTTTTCTGGCAGTACTTCTTCCTACATACTTGTGGATTTCTTCCTGTTCTGTTGTGCATATCTGAGCTATTGAAAATTCATTTTTCTGTAGTTTTTCCTTGGATTTCTACAAACTTTCTTTCTGGTTCTCCTTTTTGAGCCTTGTTGGAATTATTGGAAGAAAGGTAGAATGTTCTCCTTCTGCTCCCTTAGGTATCTCAAAGTAAATTAAAAGAATTTTTTTCTTTGTATCTTAAGAATTTGATTTGCTCCTTCCTAGGCTTACTTCTTTTATAGAATATTTGTCCACAAGAAAGATGGCAGGGCAAGCAATAAGTTGCTTTCTCTCAACCCTTACTGACCTTGAAAAATTCAGAAAACGTCACCCTTAGAAAAATATTGAGAGAGTGGAGCCAGCAGAAATAAGGGGTGCAGTAGTTTTGCTTTGTTTTGTTTTAGCTCTTGAGGCTAGGTGGATTAACAGGAAAGATCCCTCTTACTGTGTCTCAAGGGGAGCAGTAAAGGATGGAATTCTCAGCAAGCTACCTCAAAAAAGTAGTGGTAAATTTGGAGCCCCAAGGTGAGGGAGCAGTCAAGCACCAACACTAGAATCCCGACATGACTTGGCACAGTCAGGGAAGTGGCAGACACCAGTACAGAGAACTACCACTTGCACGTTTGATGGTCGACCATCATCAGCTGAGCCTAACCCTGCTTTTTTGCAGCCCCTGTTGAGTAGGCAAGCTCCAACAGCCAGAAAACTCTCATCCCCACATGTCACCCCACAAACTTCAGTGTAACTAGGATCAAACACAGAAAAACCTGACCTAACTTTGGGATATAGCAGCCACCACCACCAGCTCCAGTTCAGCACCAGGTAAGCTACAATCTCTATAGCTTCCAGCTGCAAAAACCCGAAGTTCCAGTCAACAAATTCAATAAGCAGGTCCCTAGAGCCCAGTATGAAAAGTGTGGGACTCTATCCCAGAAGGAGGTCCATGACACTTACAAAAAAATTAATCATGTGCTAGAGTGTGAAAACCTCACAGCAAAAGCAGAAAGGCCAAAATATTAAATGCATTTTGTTCAGATCATGATACAATAAAAATTATGTTTAATGAAGGACCATGGAAAGAATAAAATGTAATTGGAAACTAAAGAATGAGTGGGACAAACAACAAATTGTAAAAACAATCAATAACTTCATCCAAGAAAATGGTAATAATGAGACAATATACAAAAACTTACGGGATGCAACAGAAAGCGTTCTTAGCATAATTTTTTTTATTTCTAAATGCTTACATGAATAAAATAGATAAAAAGAACAATGAATTGGGCATGCAACTAAAAATACTAGAAATAGAACAAATTAAATACCCACAACTAAATACCAAATTAGAAATACTGAAAACCAAAGACAGATTATTAAAATTGAAATTAAGAAAAATATTGAACTAATAAATAAAACTGAGAGCTCGTTTTATAAAAAACAATAAAATAAACTTCTTGTTAATTTGATTTAAAAAAGAAAGAAGAAAACCAAATTAACAGTATCAAAAAGGAAAAGAGTGAATTTATCACCAATAAAGAGGAAATTAAAACAATTATTAGAAAAGATTTTGCCCAACTCTATGCCAATAAATTTTACTAATGCATGAATGTTTACAAAATTTAAATTGGCCAGATTAACTGAAGAGCATATAAAATATTTTAGTAATCCTATTTCAGAAAAAAGAAATTGAACAAGGTATCAAAGAACTCCCTAGGTAACTCCAGGGTCAGCCAGATAGATTGACAAAAGAATACTATCAAATATTTAAAGGAAAATTAATTCCCATGCCATATAGTCTATTTGGAGAAATAGGTGAAGGAGTCTCACCAAATTTTTTTTATCCTATGAATATGGTACTAGTACATAACCCAGGAAGAGTCAAAACTGAGAAAGAAAATCATAGACAAATTTTCCTAATGAATGCAGATGAAAAAAATTAAATAAAATATTAGGGAAAAGATTACAGCAACTTATCATGAGAATGATACTCTATAAACATGTAGTTTTTTTTTACCAATCATGCAAGACTGGAAAAATATTAAGAAAACTATAAAAATAGTTGATCATATCAACAACCAAACTAACAGAAACCATGTGACTGTCTCAAAAGATGCAGAAAAAGCTTTTGACAAAATACAGCACCAATTCCTACTAAAAAGACTAGATAAAAAAAAATGAATAAATTGAGGCTTACATAAACTGATAATAGCATCTGTGTAAAACCAACAGAGAACTTTATATGAACTGGGGATAAGCAGGAAGCATTTCCAATAAGACTGGGGATCAAAGGAGGTAGAGGTCAAAATGGTGGAGTAGAAACAGAGACCTGCTCCAGCTCTCCCCCACCAACCCCTCAATAAATCTGTAAAAAATGACTCTAAACAAATTCTAGAGCAACAGAAGCCACAAAATGATAGACTGAAGACACTTTCTAGCCCAAGCTAATCTGAATATCAACAGGAATGATCTATTACATCAGGCTGGGAGTGGAGTATAGTTCACCCATGCAGGTGCAGACTGAGTAGAAGCAGGTCGTAGAGGACTGAAACACTGGTGGCTACTGTGGATTGCTGACTTCTTAACTCACAAACACTAAAGTCAGCTTCAAAAGTAAGTGGGAAGGGTCTCTCACCTGGCTGAGTAGGGAGACTGGTTCAGCCTCAGCCCCAATCCCAACTCTTGCAAAGATGCAGGCCCAGAGCCAGGGCAACTGCAGCCACTGCTAAAACAGAGGTGGCTTCTGCAGCTCTTTACTTAACAAAGTTCAAAAGTAAATTAATTGGTTGGGAAAATGAGCAAATAGGGGGAAAAGAAACAGATTATATATTATTATTTTCTCAGATATAAGAAAAGGTATTTTCTTATATCACTGGTGATCAAAAAGATCAAAACATGCATCCAGAAGACAACAAAGCCAAAGTTCCTGCATCCAAAGTGTGTAAGAAAAATATGAGTTGGTCTCAGGCCATGGAAGAGCTCAAAAAAGTTTTGAAAATCTAGTCAAAGAAGCAGAGGAAAAATTGGGAAGAGAAATGAGAATGATGCAAGAAAATAATGAAAAATGAGTCCACAGTTTGCTAAAGAAGACATTAAAAATGCTGAAGAAAATAATACCTTAAAAAACACTAACCCAAAAGAAATTCAAAAAGCCAATGGGGAGAAACATGCTTTAAAAAGCACGATGGGATAAATTGAAAAGGAAGCCCAAAAGCTCCCTGAATAAAATAGTTTCTTAAATAGTAGAATGGAGCAAATGGAAGCTAATGACTTTATGAGAAATCCATAAATTTTGAAAGAAAACCAAAAGAATGAAAAAAGAGAAGGCAATGTGAAATATCTCATTGGAAAAATAAGTGACCAGGAAAACTGACAAAAAAGAGATCATTTAAAAATTATTGCTACTTAGCTTCAATTTCCTAGTTACTACATTTTAATCCACAGTTCATAAATTCAGCTCATATTTTCATTGCAAAGTAGCTACTCACTTCCTAAGTGATGCTTTCACTTCTGATAACCTTGTCTTTGATTAAAAATAATGATGAAAATAAATTTCTGTGTTCTTTAAGGTCTTCAGTTTTACTTCTTAAATTTTGTCATCTTAAGCAATTCTTCTGTATTCCTTCTGGCAGTGTTATTTTCAGGGCACATTTCTGTGATCCTTTCATTTAAAAAATGAATAATTCCTTCTCTGTTTTAACATGAAGAGTAGAGTGGTATTCCCCAAATTCATTTGCCAGCTCTTCTTACTTACCTGATGTTACTCTCTTCCTTTTTCTTCTCTTCCGCCTCCTTTTCTTCCTAATGTGTCTCTTCTTTAGTGTTAGTTCTTCTACTGTTTCTCATATGTTGATGCTTTAACTTTTTATTATCTTGTTTTTCTTTTTCTCCTTCCCATTTCCCATTTTTCATTCCTTCTCCTCCTCATCAAAACCCCAAAATATTTATATGAACTGATGCAGAGTGAATTGAATAGGAATAAGAAAGTAATATATGCATTAATAGCATGAAATTCTAAAAAACTTTAATCAATGCAAAAACCAACCATAATTTTAGAAAGGGAATACTTCACACCAGATAATTAGTATATTATAAGTGCAGAATGAGATACAGGTTTTTGGATGCAAAAATATGGAGATTTCTTGTGTTTGTGCTTTTTTCTGTAAAGATTGTTTTTCTATATTTGGGAGGTAGATATGATGTAGTAATAGTTTTGTAAAAAAAAAATAAGAGGAAAGAAATGTAAGAGGTTAATTGAAATTTTAAAAATCCACATAAGAAAAGACAACTTTTGTTTTCAATGAATCTATTTCAATTAATGTTCCTTTCCCCAATAACCATCACCATCCTGGGACCCAGACAAAAACATTTTCTTTTTAAGCTCATATCTCTAAGAGGTAGTTGGGGTTTCTCATTGGTGCCAATCTTGACACATGAAAATAGAAATCCCCTGAGCCCCTATGACCTCTCCCTCTGATTGAATGGCTCTTCTTAGAAACTCCACTTAAGGAAGCATCCAGGATGCCCATTCCTTCATTTCTCACTAGGCTGCCATCTGGAATTCTCTGTCATTTGCACTATATACCTCCCTCCTTCTCTCCCTTATAGCTTTTTCTTTATGTCTTCCCCTGCTAGAAGGCAAGTTCCTTGAGGGAAGCGATAGAACTCTTTTTCTTTGTATTTGTATTTCTATTTCCAGTGATGAGCACAGTGTCTGATATATAGTGAGGTCTTAATAAATGATTGGTAACTAACTGACTACAGTGGCAACAAAGTCAAAAGATGTCTCAATCTATCTTCCATGGAGAATTGTGAAGGAGAATCACAAAAGGCATTCTTTGACCACCTGAAAGGCTATTGCCATCAGTGTCTTTCTGCTGACCATCGTGAACATGGACTTCCCTCCCAGAACTAACTTCTCACCATTGGTTCCTGTACCTAAAGGTAGTTATAATGACATTTCAGTTTACAATGGAATAAAATTATTTTTGAAGCAATTCTCAGTGTTTGTCCTTTTTGGCCCCTTGGACAATAAGGATAAATCCTCCTGTTTTATTTCCTATAATCTTTAATTTAAGATTAATTTCCCCCCTGTGTAGCACTTATATCTGACATTAAAGGTCTTGGATAACAGTGACAATGGTGACTTATGTAACCCAGTTTTTCTAGAAAATTGTAAGGTATACAAGGAAAAGCATACTTTTAACAAGAAATTGGGAAACTATTTTGCTGGACTATGACCGATTTTTTGAAATTAAAAAACTATGATCATTTTATCAACCAATCAACATATATTTGTTAAGTGCCTAATATATACCACTAGTTCTTCCTTCTGTGAAGGATGCAAGAAGAAGACAGTTATCAAAATATTTAAGTGACTTATCTAGGGTCACACAATTAGTAAATGTCTGAGATCAGATTTGAACTCGGGTGTTCCTGACTTGAAGCCTGACAACATTCTAACCCACTGCACCACTGAAATGTCAATATCTACATAGGGGCCTTCTAAGCATAATCACCCTATTATCTACTTAGAAACTCAACAAATTTACATTGCTGTTCTCTGAACACTTAAATTCTTGTAGTAAATTTAGCGTAACAATAAGTAAATTCTGATTATTCTCAATCTAGAACACATTTAATATTTTTTCCTTTACTATTTACACTCCCTGAGTTTGCTTTTCCATTCCTACTGCTTGGAATAGCCTGTTTATTAAAATGAGGCATATACACACACACGTGTGTGTGTTTTTGTGTAGATGCAGGTGTGTGTGCCTGTATGTACATATGAATGTGTATGTAATTATGTTTTCCTAAGCATTTGAAACATGGTTTCAGAAAAATTTGCAGGCAGTTCAAGCAAGTGCCCATCAGATCAGAGTTCATGAATGATAAAAGATATTGACAGGAAAAGCACACATATCATCCATCATGCTTTTGCCCAAATCTCAATATGTGGAGACTTTGTCACCTTCACTGCTTCTGAGAGTGCTGAGTCTATCAATCTAACCATTTCACTAGTGCTCTGGTTGCCATTTGCTCTCCACCAGAATCTGAGATGCAGAGTATTTCTACAGATGATCTCTGCCCCTCCATCTGCTTTGGCATCTGTGCTAGAAGCAGAACCAAAGATTCACAGATGTGTTTTTTCTTGCTGGAGCCTCTAAGACCAACTCTGCAGATGCTCTATGCATGATATAATTGGGAAAGTCTTCCAATTGCTGCTCAATGCTCTTTGAGAGTTATGGAAATAAAAAAGTTCCTTTTTTCTAAATAGAGGAAAAGTTTCTCATGTTAGCATGGCAGGAAACTGCAATGTGCAAGAATGAGTATTTCTGTTGAAGCTGATTCAATTCATTGATGTCAGTTCAAAAGACAGGAAAGATGAAATACCACTCCTTGGGGATTGAAGATTAAAAATACTAGTACCAAATTTCTGCTTCTTAATTTAGCTGAAAAAAATTCTAATTTGATTAAAATGTCCTTTTGTTGTCATTCTTAATATTTTAATTTATTCTAACTTACTATGGAGGAAATGAAGTGTTCCAATGATATTCTTTGGATACTTACATCAGTCATGTGTGAAAGAGTGAGATAAGTAGTAACTTATAAATCTATAAATGATTATTAGGGAGGGAGGTAATACAGAACTTACCAGATAAGAAGATAAAAGAATGTTTGACCATACCAAATTGACAAGACACATGCAGTAAATTTATAAAATATCAAGAAAATAAGAGCCAAGATTTCTAGATCCTCCTTTCATTCAATTTACATGAAGGTAAAAATTACTTTTTTTGTATTTGCTTAAAATGAGTATAAAGGAATTACTCTCTTTTCAAGAGACAGAATGAGATTTCAGAAATTCTTCCATTCTAGGCTTGGAAACTTGACATTGTGATTCCTCACACTTTCCCACCTCAAGTATCCAATTGTTTGCCAAGTCTTGCCATTTCCTCACCCACAACATCTCTCACAAATGTTCCCTTTTCAGTTATTTTACAGATACCAAAGTTCATGTTCCCATTAAATCTTACCTGCTCTATCACAATTGGTTTGCTTTTCTCAAGTGTCTCCCAAAGTTAATCTATCATCCATGTAGTTCCCAAACAGTTTTTTTCTCAGAGCAGGTCTGATCATGTTCTTCATAAACTTCAAATGGTTTCTTATTGCCCCTAAGATGAAATAGAAAAAAATCTATCTGCTATTTGAAACTTTTCATAATCTGTCTTGAACCTGTATTTCTAACTTTATTATATGTTGCTTTCATTCCTGTGCTGGATGATTCAGTGATCTTCTTATCCCTCACTTACTGAACTCCATCTCTCCTCCCCATACATTTACACTGTATGTTTCTCATGCCCAGAATGTGTTCTATTTTTACTTCTACCTTGCAGAATAGCTTACTTCTTTAAAGTTTTACTTCAAGTACTATCTTCTACATAAAGCTTTCCTTATATCCTCAAAGACTGGTCCCTCTATTGCTAAATTTGCATTCTATTTATTCTATGTGTATTTGCATAAATAAAATCAATGACAGTGAAATATACTGAATATATTAAGCATCTAAGTTCAAGTGTTATGACAAGGATACAAATAGAATAGTAAGATGGTCTGTTAAGATGTTTATAGGCTAATGGCCAAGTAACACATATAAGAGGTTGCAGTTACAAGAAAATATTTGAGAAATTCTATTATTTAAATCTCTTAATCCCCACAACCCACCTACCACAGGTTCCAAGTATAATGAGTTGGAAGAGGAAAAGTCAAAACTTGACCTCAAATCTTTACATATCTGTTAATATTTCCACTGTCAAGAGTATAGATATTGTAGGGGGGGAAGCTACTGTGCTGTCTTAATGTTCATGTTGCCTCCTGTGATAGAACATGAGTTCAATGAGAGCAGGAATAATTTCCTTTTGAAAAAAATTCCCAATAACTAGACCAGTGACTGGTATAGAATAGGTACTTGTGTGCTTTTTGACACTGATCACCCTTCCTCACAGAAGGCTCTTTTTCATTTTCTTAATTAAAATGTGGTGCCCTTAAGAAAAATAAACAAAAAATAAAAAGCATATAGTAAGTATGGTCTGAATAAGGCACACTACAAAGGAACTAAAATGTTCCATGTATTGGATGTTTTGCCTCATCTAATGAAACCAAAGTTCTCATCTGCTTTAGCTACCATGTTGCACTGTTCATTTCCATCAAATGACTCAATAGTCCATCAAAACCCTAATCTTTTTTCCCCAGATAAACTACTGTCTAATTATACTTTGGCAAATCTTATAGTCATGAATTTGACTTCTTAAAATCTAGACAAATAACAATATTAATTTTTGAATATTACTTTATTGAATGTGACCCAACGTTTTAACCTTTTAAAATCTGCTCAGGGGTGAAGCCAACATGATAGAGTAATAACAGAGATTGTTTGAGATGTCCCCCAAACCCATCCAAATATCTGTCAAAATGACTCTAAGTACAATCTATAGCAGCAGAAATCACAAAATGACAGAGTGAAGCAAAATTCTTACCAATATACCCTCAAAGATCAACAGGAAAGGTCTGTTGCACTAGTCTGAAAAAGGAGCACAGATCAGGTCAAAACATACCAGCGTAGATGAGACCTCAGGAAAACTGAAGCAGGTCTCAGGGGACAAAATCACTGGCAGCCGCAGTGATTTCCAGACATCTCAACCCAAAAATGCCAAAGACAACTTAGAAGGTAAGGAGGAAAGGTCTGTGAGAGAGAAGTGCAGTCAGAGCTCAATTCCAGGGAAGATACAACATCAGCAAGAGTAGTGGCAGTGGCAGCAGCAATAGTTTTTTCCAGAGTTTTCTGCCAAAGATGGTGGGGGGATTGAGTGGCTGATCAGACAGGGATTACAGGGATCTCTTTGCTGGTGGTGAGGCAGTATTCTCTTGCTTGGCCCATGCCTGAATCAGGGCCACAGTCCTGATCCCCACAATGGATGGTAGTCCTGGGGTGAGGACAAACACTGGCATGTTAGAAATTGTGACAGCAACGGGAAGGGAATCCTCCTCCCAGTTTCAAGGCTTAAAGCAGTTCATGTTGTCACTCACAGACCTCCTTTGATCATAGCACCTTGGAAGAACTGAAAATATAGAGGTCTCTAGAATTGTCTCTGAAAACAGCTTCACAAAACACCTGAAGCTTGGGACAGTACATCTTCCACACTGGAATAAAAGGTCTACCTTAAGTAATTAGATGAAAAAATGAACAAACAGCAGAAAAAATCTCAAACTATATTATCTTACTTAGGTAACAAAGAAGATCAAACCATACAACCAGAAGAAGACAACAAAATCAAAGCTCCTACATCAAAAGTCTCCAAGAAAAATATGAAATGGTGGCAGGTCATGGAAGAATACATTTGAAAATCCAGTAAAAAAAAAAGTAGAGAAAACATTGGAAAGGAAATGAAAGTGATGCAAGAAAATCATTAAAAGTGAATCATTAGCTTGCCAAAGGAGACCCCCAAAATACTGAAAAAGTAACACTTTAAATTATAGACTAACCCAAATGCAAAAGAAGCACAAAAAACCAATAAGCAGGAGAATTATTTAAAAAATAGAATTGGTCAAATGGAAAGATAGGCCCAAAAGCTCACTGAAGAAAAAAATCCTTAAAAATAAGAGTGGAGCAAATGTAAGCTAATGACTTTATGAGAAATCAAGAAATTGTAAAACATAAACAAAAGAATGAAAGACAATATGAAATATTTCATTGAAAAAACAAGTGACCTAGAAAACTGATCCATAAGAAATTATTTAGAAATTATTGAACTACTTCAAAGTCATGATAAAAAAGCAGCCTAGACATCATCTTTCAAGAAATTATCAAGGAAAACTCCCCTGATATTCTAGAACCAGAGAGTAAAATAGAAATGGAAAGAAACCACTGATCACCTCCTGAAGGAGATCCAAAAGGAAAATTCCTAGGAATACTGTAGCCAAATTACAGAATTCCTAGTGAAGGAGAAAATACTATAAGCAGCCAGAAAGAAGTAATTCAAGGATTATGGAAACAAAATCAGGATAAGGCAAAATTTAGCAACTTCTACATTAAGGGATCTGAGGGCTTGGGATATGATATCCAGAAGTTAAAGGAGCTGGGATTAAAACTGAGAATCATCTAAGCATCGAAACTGAGTATAATACTTTGGGGGGGAAGGGGTTGGATTTTCAATGAAATAGTATTTCAAGTATTCTTGATAAAAAGACCAGAACTGAATAGAAAGTTTGACTTTTAAATCCAAAACTCCAGAGAACCATGGAAAGGTAAATAAGAAAGAGAAATCATAAGGGACTAATTAAAGTTGAACTGTTTACATTTCTACGTGGAAAAATGATATTTGTAACTCATAAGACCTTGGTCAGTATTAGGGTAATATACACAGAAGGCACAGGGTGATTTGAATATGAGGGAATGATATCTAAAACTTAAATTAAGGGATGATAGAGAGAAATGTACTAGGAGGAGAAAGACAAATAGAATGGGATATGTTATCTCATTAAAAAAGGCAAGAAATAACTTTAAGAATGAATGGAAGAGGGGCAATTTGAGAGGGAATGCGTGAACCTTATTCTTATAAGATTTGGCTTAAGGAGGGAATACTATACACACTCAGTTGAGTATGGAAATCTATCTTACCCTACAGGAAGGTAGGAGAGAAGGGGATAAGAAGGAGAAATGTGATAGAAAGGAGGGCAAATGGGATAGGTGAAAATCAGAAGCAAACACTTTCAGGGAGTAACAGGGTCAAAGGAGAAAATAGAATAAATGAGTGGCATGATAGGAAAGAGGTTAATATAGTTAGTTTTCCACATTATGGCTATTATCAAAGTGTTTTGCATTTGCACATGTATAACCTGTATCAAATTGATTACCTTCTCAATGAGGGTGGATGCGGGGAGAGGAAGGGAGAGAATGTGGAACACAGTGTTTTAAAGCAAATCTTAAAAAATATTTTTACATGCAGCTGAGAAATAAAGCATAAAGGCAATGGGGTATAGAAATCGATCTACAAGCAAATAGAAGGGAATAGACAACAGAAAGGACGAGGATAAAAAAAGAGGTGGATGATAGAAGCAGGGGCAGATTTGGGGAGGGGTAGCCAGAATGCACATTGTCTTGGAGTGAAGGAAGATGGGGAGAAAATTTGGAATTCAAAATCTTGTGGAAGTAAACATTGAAAAGAAAAATAAATTAATTTTTTGAAAAACTAATAAAAATTAAATCTGCTTTAATTCTGACTCCTTGAGACAGAGTATGTTCTGTTGTTCTTGGCTTTATTTATAAGAGAAATTTATAAGCATGGTATCTATATCTATATCTATAGGTCATTAATATGTTAAATAGACAAGGACTAAATTGAAGATCATAAGGCCCTGTAATGGAGGCCTTTTACACCTTGACTTTAATCCATTAGTGACTGGTCTTTGTATCCTGCTATTCAGTCAATTCTAAATCCACCTAACACCTATCTATCCCACATCTCTATCAGTTAAATTCAACAAATATTTATTAAGTCCATATTACAAGCAAGTCTATGAACTATGTGCTAGAAACAATAACAAAGAAAAATTACAGTCCTTGCCCTCAAAAAGACAGATAAAACATTTATACAGAGGAGTCAATACAATAGACTGCAATTTGATAAGGAAAAAAAATTAATAGTTGGAGATGACAGGGTAGGCATTTCCTGAAGGTGATGTCTAAGTTAAGCCTTGAAAAATTCCAAAAGGCTGAGTTGAGGAGAGCATGAATTCTAGTCATGCAGGTCAAGCTGTGTTCGTTTTCACAATACTCTGCTAGTCAGGGCCTTTTTGAAATTATTTATTTCATCCTGGGCCCCACAGTTGGAGTTGATACACTAGATATAAAGGGATGCTTACTGGGATGATAGAGGAACTTGACACCTCATGACATGTGGAATTTTTTTTAAAGAAAAAGGGAAAAGAGTGTTTGGCCTGAAGAAAAGATGACCTAAAGGAATGGATACAATTGCAGTGACCAAATATTTGAAGAGCTATCACATGGATGAGGGAATAGAATTGTTCAGAATATTTCCAGAGGGTTAAATGGAAACCAATTTGATGAAAGTATGAGTCAAATCTGAACTCAAAGTAAGGAAGAATTTGATAACAACTGGAAGGCACTGAATATTTCATGAATTTCCTTGGGTCTTAATACCTGCAGATTTCAGGGGAATTGTGAATTACAATCAGCTGGAGATACAAATGTAGAAACTGTCATATTCTTTGAGAATCAGAGTCAATAATTTTTCAGGATATAGGATCAGAAGTTCTCCCTTCTAGAGTTGGAAAGGAGATCTGATATTATCTAGGTTAATCCCATTTTCTTTCAGACAAGGAAACAGATTTTAAGGGGGTCATCCAGTTAGTATGAGGCATTGCTCCATTTTAACCCATGTTCTCTGTCTCTCTCCAATAATAAACTTTTTTGATGAATGTTCCATTTCAAAAAAAAAGCCAATAAAGTGTTTACCATTTGCCATATGTTTTTTTGACATGTGCATGTTTATCCCAGGAAAATGCTGACAGCATCTAAATGTATTTTATGTGGGGCTTCCCTATGTCATCCAAAACATCCAGTTTACACAGACAAACTGACAAAAGAGTAGTTTCTTCCATTAAATGGCATCAAGAGAACTTGTATTTTAGATATGTTTTGCTCAATTGGTGAACAAGAAATCCACCATCTTGACAATGGGATTATTTATTGTATTCAGAATGGAAAAAGTTATACACGGCAGCATAATAGATAGCTGTGCTGCTGTCCATGCTACTGTGACTCACATTCTAGTGCTTTGTCAAATTAGTCAAATATTCAGAATACTCTATATTACAAAATAAATATCATACTTTCAATATTTTTTATTCAGGGCTTTGTTTTGGTGTAGACTTTTGATTTCTTTTCTTTTCTTTTTTTTTTGTAAGCAAGAAGATTCCTGCTGTAATACAGATGGAGTGTTCTATATGTTAGGAGCATTAAAGGGTTGCCTAGGACAGTGAGAGTTCAAGCGACCTGTCGAGGGTCAATTAAGCAATGTTTGTGGTGGTATTTGTGTTACCTAGTATGATCTGTATCATACAATGGACATTTAATAAATGCTTTTAAATTGATTGATTTTTCCCAAAATATATACTTACTTTGAACTTCCTCAGTATCATCAAAGTTTACAATTTTAGAAACATTCTCAACTTAGACTCACTCACCACACATATTCAGCTGGTTGTCAAATCTTCTCATTTCCCTTTCACTAGCATTTCTCATATCTTTCCCCCTTCTATTTGTGCAGCTTTCCTCAGCTTTTTTGGACTATGATTTGTCTCAAGCATCTTCCCACTCTAACCTATTCCCCAGACAGTCACCAAAATCATTGTCCTACATTTCTGATCTCTCCATATCACTTCCTTATTCCATAAATCCTAGTGGTTCTCCATTACCTCTATGATGAGATAAAAATTCCTCAGTTTGCTATTTAGAGTCTGACCACATTATGTCTTTTAAGTCTTCTTACACATCAAACTCCTCTATTTACTTGACAATCTAGTCATATAAGACTGATTGCTCTTAGTCAGAAAATATGTCTTTCTCCAAGTCTATGCCTTTGTCCTCAATTTCTATCTTCAATTCTTCAATCTTGCATCTTCCTAACCTTTTCTTTTAGAATTTTTGGTTATATTCATGACAACCAAACGCCATTTTTACTTGAGACCTTTCCTAATCTTCTCAGCTTCTACTATCTTCTCTTATATGTTTTTAATTGCATATTCTTTGATTATTTTATATGCCCGTATTTTTGTATAACTATGCTTAATTTCATGTATCTCCTCAATTAGAATGCAAGTTCCTTATTATATATTTTTGCTATTTTTTTGCATCTGCCGGTTATATAGTAAATGCTTAATAAATAATTGATTTATTCACTGACTGAAAGTTTTGAAGGAGTAGGTAAACATCAGGCATAAGAGATACTGAACTAAATGTGCATACCCTTGACCCAGCAATAGCACTTCTAGTGCTGTATCATAAAGAGATCAGAAAAATGGGGAAAAGACCAGCCATAAACTAAAATATTTATAATAGCTCCGTTTGTGGAGTCCAAGAACTGGAAATTGAGGGGATTCCCAACAATTGGGAAATAGCTGAACAAGTTCTGGTACATGAATGTAATGGGATACTACTGTGTTATAATAAATGATGAACAGGAAGAATTCAGAAAAGCCTGGAAAGACTTATTTGAACTTATACTAAGTGAAGTGAGCAGAACCAGGAGCACAACATACATGGTAACAACCACAACGTACAATGACTGACTATGATAGACTCAAACCTTCTCAACAATGCAAGGTCCTAAAACAATTCCAAAGGATTCATGATGAAAAATGTCACTCACATCTATAGAAAGAAGCATAAAGTTTGAATGCAGAGCAAAAAAGACTTTTATTTTCTCTCTTTTTCTCTCTTATAGTTCCTATCATTTGTTCTAATTCTTCTATACAACACGAATAATGTGAAAATAAGTTTAGAAGATGGCGGAGAAGAAAGACACACATTTGGTAGCTCCAAACCCACAGCCCATGGATTTCCTCTAAAAAAGAACTCCCAACAAATTCTGGAATAGTGGATGCCGCACAGCAACATAGTGAAGGAGATTTCCGTTCCAGAGAGCCCTGAAAAACCAATACCAAAGGTCCATTGCACCCCGGACGGGAGCGGAGGCCTCCCCTACCTTGGCTGCACAGCACAGAGAGGAGTGAGCAGATCAGAACAGGCATCAGGGAGGGAATCTCCAGCAGCCGCGAAGGTCCCTCCACCCACGGACTCACAGGTCAGTGAGAGAGAGGGGCTGAGAGGGGAGCGGGATGACTCTGGGTCTCAGACCCCCTCAGGACGCAGTGGGCAGAGGCAGCGGCAGCAGCAGCAGGTGGCCAGAGGCTCCCAGAGCAGGCAGGAGCTTAGCAGCAGCTCCATTACGGAAGGTCTCTGCATAAACCCCCTGAGGGAACTGGGTCTGAGAGGCAGCCCTGCCCCCAACTGAGCACCAGCAGATAAACTCCCATTGAATAGCAGCCAGGCCTGCCACCAAAAGCCCTGAGCCTGGGGAGCAACATTTGAATCTCAGACCCCAAGCACTAGCTGAGCAGACATAGACTGAGGTGGAGAGGACTATCAGAAGTCAAGTAACTGGCTGGGAAAATGCCCAGAAAAGGGAAAAAAACTAAGACCATAGAAGGTTATTTTCTTGATCAGATGACTGCGCCATTCGTCTCTGACGAAGAAGAAAACTGTTACCATCAGGTAAAGACATAGGAGTCAAGGCCTCTGTATCCCAAACATCTGAAATAGGTATCCCATGGGCTCAGGCCAT
>CM053769.1:83333813-83360486 GCA_028658325.1 Potorous gilbertii | reverse complement strand
TGGGAAAACAACTCACCTGGAAAATAGATCCAGGAGAGACAATTTAAAAATTATGGGACTACCTGAAAACTATGATCAAAAACAAAGAGCCTAGATATCATCTTTCATGAAATTATCAAGGAAAACTGCCCTGATATTCTAGAACCAGAGGGCAAAATAAATATTGAAAGAATCCACCGATCACCTCCTGAAAGAGATCCAAAAAGAGAAACTCCTAGGAACATTGTGGCCAAATTCCAGAGTTCCCAGGTCAAGGAGAAAATATTGCAAGCAGCTAGAAAGAAACAATTCCAGTACTGTGGAAATACAATCAGGATAACAGAGGATCTAGCAGCTTCTACATTAAGGGGTCAAAGGGCATGGAATATGATATTCCAGAAATCAAAGGAACTGGGACTAAAACCAAGAATCACCTACCCAGTAAAACTGAGTATAATATTTCATGGGAAAAAATGGTCTTTCAGTGAAATCGAGGACTTTCAAGAATTCTTGATGAAAAGACCAGAGCTGAAAAGAAAACTTGACCTTTAAACACAAGAATTAAGGGAAGCATGAAAAGGTAAACAGCAAGGAGAAATCATAAGGGACTTACTAAAGTTGAACTGTTTACATTCCTACATGGAAAGACAATATTTTTAACTCTTGAAATTTTTTTCAGTATCTGGGTAGTTGGTGGGATTACACACACACACACACACACACACACACACACACACACAGAGCACAGGTGAACTGAATAGGATGGGATCATATCTTTTAAAAATTGAAATTAAGCAGTGAGAGACAAATATATTGGGAGGTGAAAGGGAGAAATGGAATGGTACAAACTGTCATAAAAGAGGCAAATAAAATACTTTTTCAGTGGAGGGAAAAAGAGGAGAGGTGAGAGCAAAAACATGAAGCTTACTCTCATCACATTCGACTAAAGGAAGGAATAAAATGCAAACTCATTTTGGTATGAAAACCTATCTTACAATACAGGAAATTGGGGGAGAAGAAGATAAGCGGGGGGGGATGATGGAAGGGAGGGCAGTGGGAGGAGGGAGCAATATGAAGTCAATGCTCTTGGGGAAGGTCAGGATCAAAAGACAGAATAGAAGCAACAGGGGACAGGATAGGATGGAAGGAATTATAGTTAGTCTTACACAATATGACTATTATGGAAGTCATTTGCAAAACTACACAGATATGGCCTATATCGAATTGCCTGCCTTCCCAAAGGGAATGGATGGGGTGGGAAGGATGGGGAGAAGTTGGAACTCAAAGTTTTAGGAACAACTGTTGGGTATTGTACTTGCAACTAGGAAATAGAAATAGAGACAATAGCATATACAAATTTATCTTGCCCTATAGGACAAAAGAGAACATGAGGATAAGGGAAGGGAGGGATGTTAGAAGAGAGGGCAGATTGGTGATAGGGGCAGTTAGAATGCTCAGCGTTTTGGGGTGGTGGAGGGGAGAAATGAGGAGAAAATTTGGTACCCAAAATTTTGTGGAAATGAATGTTGAAAAGTTAAATAAATAAATGAAAAAAAAGTTTCAAAGGGAGATAGGCCTATGATTCAAGTAAAAGTTGGTCATTAATAGCATTGCCAATCTTCCCTATATCCATTCAGTTTCCTCCATTTTCTCATTTCCCACTGACCTCAATCCCTTCAAATCTGGTTTCCAATCACTCAACACAAACTACTCTTTTCACAGTTACCAATGATCTCTCAGTTGTCAAATATAAAACTTTTTTTTTCTCTAATCATATCCTTGAGCATTTTGCAAAATTTGATACCACTGACTACCTTTTCTTTCTGTACTTCCTACACTTTCTCATCCCTGGATTTCTATGACATTGCTCTCTAGTAATTTTCCTGTCATCCATCTTGCTGGCCTTGCTTGGATTTTGTTTAGCTATCACCACATTTCAGATACTCACTCATGTCCTTTTAAGTCTCTGTCTTGGATCCTTTGTTTTTTCAAATCTCTTAGTGATCACATCAATTGCCATTAATTGAATTATGAATTCTAGTCCCGTCCTACATTTCCAGGTTTTATTACATTTTTCTCCCCAACACGTAGTCTTCAATCCAATGATGCTTGTCTCCTAGTTATCCCATGAAAAAGACACTCCATCTCTCAACTTCAGGAATTTTCTCTGACTTTCCATCGTATCTTAAATGCCTCCCCTTTTTGTTAGACTATATCTTGACTTCCTTTAAGTCCTAAATAAATAAATACCTTATAGTAGAAAGCTTCCCTGAGGTCTCTTAATTCCAGTTCTTTCTCTCTTTTAATTATTTGCTTTTATCTTGTATATAGATTGCATTATACATACATACACACACACACACACACACACACACACACACACACACACACACATGCATATTTTCTTCTCCATAGTAAGCTCCTTGAGGGCAGGGACTATCTTTTATTTATTTTTTTCTCTCAGTGCTTAGCACAGTTCCTGGCATAGCAGGCATTTAACATATGTTTATTGATTGATTAAATGTTTCTCATACACATCTATGGAAACTTGGGTTCGTTCCAGTCATTTATCATTTAACTGATCATCCAACATTAAACATTAAACAACATGGGAGGCAGAGTCAAGCTGGTGGAGTGAGAGTAACTCCTCACTTAAGCTCTAAGACAAACTCCTTCAGATACCTTCAAAAAAAAGAATCTAAACAGAAGTTGGAGGGGCAGAATCCAATAGGAGACAGACTGTGACAGTTTCACAGCCCAGGATAGATTGGAAGGTCGATGGGAAGGATACATTGTGCGGGGCTGAAAGAGTGCACAGCACGCAAGTTGTACCAGCCTATCCCCACCACAGCCTCTGTGGAATCGTTGGCATATCAGCCAGGACAGGAGGCCAGTGGAAACCACTGAGGACCACAGAGACCGAGGGATCAGCAGCAGTTGCTCTTGAGACTATCAGCCCGCAAATTAAATGTCTGTAAGTCACCTACTTGAACTTCCGGGAGCCAAGATGGCAGAGTGATTGGTAAATGCTCTCCCCCTCCCCTTGCTGACTTTGAAAAACTCATAAAATATTTCCCCAGACAAAATCTTGCAACAGTGGGATCAGCTGAAGGGTTAATAGTCTCTTAGTACATGAGATTAGTAAAATCGCTAAGCAGGGTCCCTGTTGTGTGATGGAAGGGAAGTAGTGCAGGACCAGACAACCAACTTCAGCAAACCAGAAGGACATCCAGAGGCCCAGTAGAGTAGAGCCAACAATTGCCAACACCAAGACCCCAGGCATGCCTCAGGACCCCAGGGGAATCAGCTGGCATCACCAACCACTGAGCTTGCCTATGCTGTAGCTCAACAGAGAAGACCTGCTGTATCCAGACCACCCCTCCCCAACACTTAATACAGCCAGACAACTCTGGGGAAATGCAGAAAGACTTTACCTGGCCTCTGCTTTCTCACACCAGCCAGCTCAGCACCAGATAATTTGCAGTATTTTAGCTTCTAGCTGAAAGAACTAGAGGCCACAATACACAAAGCTTTATGTTCAAGGCACAAGAACCGTGGGACAGGGTCCCTTGTGCCCTAGAAGCAGAGATCTACTTTAAAAGCCAGGAAAAAGGTGATCATCATCTTGACTAAGAAGCAAAGCAGAAAAGAGAAGACCATAGAATCTTTCTAAGGGTCAAGGACCAAAACACAAGTACTAAAGAGGTCAGTGTTGAGATTATTCTCCTATCTGAAACTTCAGAAGAGAATATGAACTGATATGAAGCACAAAGAGCATTCTTGGAAGAGCTGAAGAAGGATTTTAAAAGCCGAATTAGAGAAATAGAAGAAAAATTGGCCAATGATTTTAAAAATATGAAAAAAGAAATCAGAATAATTTAAAAGAAAAATTGGACAAATGGAAAAGTAAGTTCAAAAATAGAGAAAATAACTCCTTAGAAGGAACAACTGGACAGATGGACAAGGAGATGCAAAAGTTAACTGAAGAAAACTATTTGAAAAAAATTAGAAATTAACAAGTAGAAGCTAATGACGCTATGAGACATCAAGAATCAGTCAAACAGAATGTAAAGCATGAGAAGATAGAAGAAAATGTAAAATACCTAATTGGAAAAACAACTGATTTGGAAAATAGATCCAGGAGAGAAAAACCTAAGAATTACTGGTCTACCAGAAAACCGTGATGAAAAAATGAGTCTCAAAAATATCTTCCAAGAAATTATTTAGGAAAACTGCCCAAAAATCCTAGATCCAGAGGGTGAAAGTCAATCTAAAGAATCCATGGTTCACCTCTCAAAAGGGATTCCAAACTAAAAACACCAAGGAATATTGTTGCCAAATTTCAGAACCATCAAATGAAGGAGAAAATACTACAAGCAGCCAGAAAGAAATCATAAAAAATATAGAGGAGCTATAGTCAGGATCACACAGGACCTTGCAGCTTCTACCTTAAAATATTGAAGAAAATAGAATATGATATTCTGTAAGCAAAGGAGGTAGGACTACAACCAAGGATCAATTACCCAGCAAAGTAGAACATAATATTTCAGGCAAGGAGATCGGGCATTCAATGAAATAAGGGAATTTCTGGCCTTCATGATGAAAAGGTCAGAGCTCAAGAGAAAATTTAATCTTCAAAAATAAGTCTCAAGAGAGGCATAAAAAGGTAAACGGAGGGTGTAACTTGTTATTCAATATGGAAAAACTGTTTACATCCCTAGAAGTGAAGATTATACTTGCTAATCTTGAGAACTGTATATTTATCATGATATATAAAAGAGATATACATAGATAGAGGGAGCAGGTACAAAGTAAATGATGTGATAAAAAAAATATGATTTAGGGGCATGAAGGGATGGTAACAGGAAATGTGAAAAGGTGGAGGCACAAAATTGTAAATTACATCACAAGAAGAGGAAGAAAATTATATTAAAGGGAAGAGGGGAGGGAGATGTATATTGTTTGATATTTACTCTCATCAGATTTGGTTCAAGGAGAGAACAACAAACTCAGTGAAATTGAGAAATCTAAGTGGTTCTGTAGGTAGTAGGAGAGAAGGGGGAAAGAAAAGGGATGGGAGGCTAAAAGGGAGAAAAGAAGTAGTGAGAGTAAATGTGAGTAAAAGGGAGGGGGACTGAAAGAAGGAATGGAAGACTGAGGGAGGTGGCCATCAGAAATTGAAATTCCATTGTGGAGGGGCAGGAAGAAGGAAGAACTAAATGCACAAACAGGGGGAAAGAAGATGGAAGGAAAGACACAGATGGTAGTCACAATTGTGAATGTGAATAGGATGAACTCTCCCATAAAACAGAGACAGAGAGCAGAATGGATTAAAAACCATAATCCAACACTATGTTTACAAGAAACACATTTAAAATGGGGGGATACACACAGAGAAAAGGGAAAAAGGGTGGAGTAGAATATATTTTGCTTCAGCTAATGTAAGAATAGCAGGGGTAGTGATCCTAATCTCAGATAAAGCAAAAGCAGAAATAGATATAATCAAAAGAGATAAGGAAGGAAAGTGTATCCTGTTAAATGCACCATAGACAATGAAGCAATATCATTGCTAAACATATGCTCCAAGTAGTATAATATATAAATTCTTAGAAGAGAAGTTAAGAGAGTTACAAGGAGAAACAGACAGCAAAAATATACTAGTGGGGGACCTCAACCTCCCCCTCTCTGAAGATGATAAATCTAACATCAAAATAAACAAGAAAAAAGTTAAGGAGATGAATAAAACTCTTGATAAGGAAGATACGATAGATCTCTGGAGAAAACTGAATGGGGATAGAAAGGAATATAATGTTTTCTTAGAGGTACATGGCACATATACAAAAGTTGACCATGTGCTAAACCACAAAAACTTCACAATTCAATACAGAAAGGCAGAGATAGTGAATACATCCTTTCCACATCATAATACAATAAGAACTATAAGTGATAAAAGGCCATGGAATGATAGACCAAAAGTTAATTGGGAACTAAATAATCTAATCCTAAAGAAGTAGGTTAAACAGCAAATCACAGAAACAATCAACAACTTCATTCAAGAGAATGACAATAATGAGACAACCTATTAAATCTCATGGGATAATGCAAAAGCAGTTCTTAGGGGAAGTTTTATGTCTTTGAATGCCTACATAAATAAAACAGAGATTAAGGATACCAATGAATTGGGCATGCAACTGAAATCTCTAGAAAAAGAATAAATATAAAATCCCCAAGTAAATACCAAATTAGAAAGACTGAAAACCAAAGAAAAATTAATAAAATTGAAATTAAGGAAACTAATGAGCTAATAAATAAAACAGTGGCTTTTATGGAAAAAAAACAATAAAATTGATAAACCTTTGGTCAATTTGAGCTCTTCCGTGGCCTGAGACATTTGAAACTTTTAATACAAAATTCTCTCTAATCCTCCCATTCCACCCACCCTCATTAAGAGGACAAGTAACTCAGTGTAGGTTATACATGTGTAATAATGCAAAACACTTCCATGATAATTATATTGTGAAAGACTAACTATATTTCCCTGTATCCTATCCCACCCTCTATTTATTCTGTTCTCCCTTTTGACCCTGGCCCTCCTCAAAAGGGTTTGCTTCTGATTACCTCCTCTCCCAATCTATCCTTCCATCTATCATCTCCTCCTTTCTTATCTCCTTTTACCCTACTTTCCCAAAGGGTAAGATAGATTTCCATACTCAATTTAGTGTGTATGTTATTCCCTCCTTCAGTCAAATCAAATGAGAGTATGGTTCACTCATTCCCTCTTACCTCCCCTCTCTTCCCCTCCACTGTCAAAGTTTTTTCTTGTCTATTTTATGTGAAGTAATCTACCCTATTCTCCCACCCCTTTTTCTCCCTCTGCCAGTGCATTCCTTTCTCACCTCTTCATTTTATTTTTTAGATATCATCCAATCATATTCAATTCACCTGGTACCCTCTACATACACATACACACACATGTATGTGCACATACACACACACACATTCCCTTCAACTACCCTAATACTGAGAAAAGTCTTATGAGTTACAAATATCATTTTTTCATGTAAGAAGTTCAACTTTATTAAGTCCTGTATGACTTCTCTTTTCTATTTCCCTTTTCAAATTTCTCTTGATTCTTGTATTTGAGAGTCAAATTTTCTATTCAGCTGTGGTGTTTTCATCAAGAATGCTTGAAAGTCTTCTATTTCATGGAATATCCATTTCCCCCTCCCCCCAAGAATTATACTCAGTTATTCTGGATAGATGATTCTTGGTTTTAATCCTCGTTCCTTTGCTCTCTGGAGTATCTTATTCTAAACCCTCTGATCTCTTAACGTAGAAGCTGCTAAATTTTATGCTATTTTGATTATGTTTCCATAATATTTGAATTGTGTCTTTATGGCTGTTTGCAATAGTTTCTCTTTGACCTGGGAGCTCTGGAATTTGGCTACAATATTCCTAGCAGTTTTCCTTTTGGTATCTTGTAGTACCACCATAATATTCACAACACCCATGGCAGCCACGAATATGCCAGCAGAATTGTGAATCCCTAAATACAATAGAATCTCCACATGGAAGACAGAACCAAAACCAGAAAGCAAAATCCCAACACTAGAAAGCCAAATCCATTATAGTAATAAAAATCTATACACAAAACAATGCAAAAGACAACATCATCCCCCACGCCTTCCCTCTGCTAGGCTTCCCACATGCCGGCTTCATTAAACAAATCACAAGCAGGCTCCCTTAACCAAAATCATAAACAAGCTCTTTCACTCATGCTAGCCAACTGCCTACTTGCCTGTGTCTTTTCTAGTTCTGACTGCTTTCATGACTAACTTCCTCTCAGCACTGCTCTACCTCTATCTCTTCCTGTCCCACATTTTCGGTACCACCCATTCAGGCAAACTCCTCCTAGCACAGGCTCCAGACTCAGAATTCTTCTGAACCAGGCAGGTCACATGTGCCTATTAATGAATGGGAAAGATCTTTCCATTTAAACTACCTTTACAGGTCTCTCTCTGGAACTTATTGGTGAATTCTTTCAATATCTTACCCTCTGATTCTAGAATATCAGGGAAGTTTTTCTTGATATATTCTTGAAAGATGATTTTTAGACTCCTTTTTTGATCATATGTTTCAAGTAGTCAAATAATTTTTAAATGATCTCTCCTGGATCCATTTCCCAAGTCATTTACTTTTCCAATAAGATATTTCACTTTGTCTTCAATTTTTTTCACATTATTTTTGTTCTGTTTTATAATTTCATGATTTCTAAAATTAGCATTAACTTCTATTCATTCCATTATAATTTTTAAGGAATTATTTTCTTCAGTGAGCTTTTGTGCCTCCTTTTCCATTTCACTAATTCTGCTTTTTTAGGCATTCTTCTCATTTTCTTTTTTGCCATTTGGGTTAGTCTATTTTTAAGGTGTTGTTTTCTTGAGCAATTTTTTGGTTCTCCTTTAGCAAATTGCTGACTTGATTTTCATGATTTTCTTGCATCACTCTAATTTTTCCTCCCAATTTTTCCTCTACTTCTCTTACTTGATTTTCAAAATCCTTTTTGAGCTCTTCCATGGCCTGCCAGCAAGTCATACTTTTCTTGGAGGCTTTGGATTTAGGAATTATGACTTTGTTGCCTTCTTCTGCTTGTATGTTTTGATCTTACTTGTCACCCAAGTAAGATTCTATAGTCTCAGGTTTTTTTTCCACTCTTCGCTCATTTTTCTAGTCAATTACTTGATTTTTTTATCTCTTTGTTTAGATAGGTCTCTGCTTTCAGTCTGGAGGCTGCACTGTCCCAAGCTTCAGGGGTTTTGTGCAGCTACTTTCAGAGACATTTCTAGGGAGCTGTAAACTTTCAGTTCTTCCAACATTATACTATCAAAGAAGAGGTGCTTACTCCTCTCCTCATCTATGCTTTGGTCTATGAGTGACCAGAATCACCCTTTTCTGTCTTGGAAATGTGAGGAGGATTACCTCTCCACTGCCATCATAAGCTCCACCTCACCAGAGCTCCTTCTCACTCCAGGGCGGCCACTTAGGACAGGGGCACAAATTCAAGCATGCACAAAGCAAGAGAACCCTGCCTTAGTGCCACAAAAGAGATCCTGGCAATCCATCTCTCATCTGCCATTTAATTCCACCACCATCTGTGGTCTGAGATCTCTGGAAGCCACTGCCACTGCCCTGAGGCTTGAGACAGACCATGATTCTCTCTACCCCAGGTCTCATATACCTTTTCTACTGACATTTTAAGTTGTCTTTGCAATTTATGGGTTAAGAAGTCTGGAAACCATCACAGTTTCCAGGGATTCAGTTCCCTGAGTCCTCCTTCAGGTGTGCCAGGGCCCATTTTAGACTGGACTGTTTTGCCCCCAGGCATGGCTCCATTCTCAGATTCATGCAACAGACCTTTTCTGTCAACCTTCCAGATTGTCTTAGTCTGGAAATTTGTTTCCCTCTGTCATTTTGTGTGTTCTGCTGCTCTAGAATTTTTGAGAGTAATTTTTACAGGTATTTGGACAGACTTGGTGGAGAAATCAAGCAAGTTCCTGTTTACTCCACCCTCTTGGCTCTGCCTCAACTATCACTGTTTCTATAGTAAGCATAATGTTTTATTATAATATTTGCTTATATTTATTAATCATTACATACTTATTTCTATATTATATAATAATCTCTTTTTGAGATTTGCAATTTGTTAAAACTTCCAACAACAAGTTTATTAAAATCAGAAGACAGCTAGTTGCTGATTGATTTAGGGGTGATCATTCCATTGAAAATCCTTTAAAAAGAAATATTCACTTTTCAGGGCAAGAAAAAACTCTGAGGAATGTGATCTCTGGTAAAAGGGGAAAGAGTCAGCTATCAAAAAAAAACCTTAGTATTGCAAGGAAATTGTTCATGAACCTTGGGGATGGGGGATAGTGTTGGAGGACTGGGCAGGTACTGATCTAGTAGGAGACAAGTTACCTTACATCCTAAGTCTAGTCAGTCAAGTCAAGAGACAGCTCTTAGGAATCTGTAACTTTTGAGCACAGAGGACAGCCAGGTCTAATAACTGAGCTGTAGAATGGAACAGACTGAGGAATTGCAGCTGAACAGTCACCCTTATACATGCACTGTACCCAGTGAGACAAACATAAGGACTCCATGATAAAGGTGAGGAAATAGGAGCCCTGGATTTTTGTGGAAGAGCCTATAGATTTGTGAGGGGAATGATTGTAGTTACTGATCTTTGCTCTTTGACCTATTTGTATCCTTTGACTGACTATAAAAATATATTGGTAAAGGCTTATAAGTCTATCATTGTAGTTGAATGAACCCAAGGAATACATTGAACTTAAAAGTAGAACATCTCCTAAGAACCTAATAGGCAAATAATGAATGGGACAGGTGGTAACCCAGAGGGAGCACTATGATTGCAAGGGAAACACAGGAAGAAGATTCTTGCAATTTGGAAAAGAAAGGGAAAAATACTATACTTCTGAGGTTAGTGAAGACTAAATTCATTCTATACATTCTCTCCCCCCATATATGTGTGTGTGTGTGTGTGTGTGTGTGTGTGTTTGTGTATAAACATTTATGAGCCAGTAACAAGAAAGAAACAGCAAAAGTAATAAAAACTGAAACGCTTATATTTCATATGAACCAGTGCTTAATATATTAAGCCAAAGTACATCAAAAAATGATTGTCAATGATCTTTTTTTTAATTCTTTTTTTAAACTTCTGTTTATGGTGAGTCTTCAAAAACTTGAAACTGACATCTGTTTGAAAAGCTTCAAACTGACTGACTTCCCTCCTGCAACCTTATAAATACAGTCGCTGACAGTATTAGAAAATGTGAAAAGTGACTAAGTACTGTACAGATATTCCATTAGTTACAGAATAGCTGTCATGTTCTATAAGTGTAGACATTTTATATATCTAACAAACATGGATATGTAACAAGTTAAAAGATTTACCTGATGCCCACATGCTGTAGTCCATGACTTGTGTTCTCATAATCTTCCAAAGCAAGGAGTTGAAATTTATAGAGAGGAAATAGATAGCATCAGCAAATGTAGGTCAGAACTCTTCAAATTTTGTAGGACAATAAAGTCTTCAGAGCCATAAGTAATAAGCCTGTTTCTATCATAAACAATAGAATCCAGTTCTCATTATTGGAGATACGTTGGATTTCTAGACTACAAACTTTGGCACTTCTACCCTGTAGCTCTTCCCTCAGCATCCATTTGTGTACTTTGTATATAGTCTTGGTCAAAAGTATGGTATAATAAAAAGAGTGATGATCCTGGAATCAGAAGAAACCTGTGTTCAAATCTTTTTTCTAATATTTTCTGTGCCACCATGGACATATCAAATAACCATTAAGAACATTTTCCTTCATCTGTAAATTAGAACTAGTTATACACCTATTATCTACATGCTAGAGTTTTGATAAGACTCAAATTAAATGTACAAAATACTTAGAAAATCTCAATGTAGTGGAGAAATCAATTATGCTGTGATTAGTGATATTCCTTCAAACTGTTGTGGTTTTTAAGAACACAACACAGAGGGTTGTTTTAAAAAATTGGGTTTTTTTGGAGGTGGTATCTAACTGTTCAGTATGATTGAACAGCATTATGTATTTTGCTGTAGAAAAGAGTACAAAAGGCCATCTATGAAAGGGAAGACCAGTAAGAAATTTTATGAATTGGCCCTCTGTTTATACCTCATTTTTCCGAGTCAATTGCTTGTTAGCTTAAATAAACCTTATACTCTACTGTGTTAAGATATACTCTTAAAATTAATTTTCTGGATATAATGATTCCTGATTTTTTCTCAAATGTCATATGTAAGAATGACAGGATTTATGAGAAAAGAGGGTGTCACTTCTATTCTTATACAAAATCTAATTTAGCTTAAATCTGATATTGTCAGTGATGACTTCATCTTGGATAAGCTTGGACAAAACAACACTCCATTATTCCTGATCACAGCAAATGCTGCTATGAAAAAAAAACAATTTTTTTAAATGTCTAGTTCTAAAAGTAAATTAAGGGATCTTGGATTTAGAATTTGAAGGAACTGTAGAGTTAAGATTTGAAAGTAGACTTTCTGAGTCCAAGTTCAATATCTTTTCAATGCTTAATTTATTAATGGCCTATATGGGGTAGTCAAGAAGGACTACAGAAGAGTTTCTGAGTTCTTTTCAGGGCTACTTATCCATCTTTAGTGTCCATTTTTCACCCAACTTTCAGCTGTGGTTCCAAGAAGCTATAGCATGCATAGCAGCCACATCTAATAAAATTGTCTTAGCACGCTGGCTAAACTAAGTTGAAAGGACCTGCAGGTCTCAAGTCTCAATTAGTTAGGGAAGATGTCTACTCCAAGCACATGGATACTTAAGCAGAAGGTGAAGATGAGAACAATTTAACCCAAAGACCACTGAAGCTGCAGAAATATGCTCTGTGGAGTGCCGAGAGATAGAACAGACATTAAAAATCCTAAGGTCATTCAGTGTAACCCCAGCAATTGCCAGTTTTCTTGACTTTTCTCCTGCTACTGGACTTCAATGACTGGAAGAGAGAGAGGCTGACAATTTTGTGCCACTCTTCCTTGCTTAAATCCGATTCACAAACGTGTCAAGACATCACCTTGTAATGTCACTGGTTCTCTCAGAAAACAAAATTAACAAACAACAAATAAGATTGTTATTTCTTAGTTAAACTCAGAAACACTTTTATGAAATGTTGTGCTAAGGAAAATATGAAGATAATTGATTTTTTGTGTGATTCATGATATTGCCAGTATTTCATATTTAGCCCTGAGGCACACAAACAAGTTCACCCAGTCATATATACTTTCACATGTTTTTGAACATTTTAAAATTATTAAATATATATGCATTTGTTTGTGCTTTGAGCAATCCATTACTCATCAGAATAGATATCCTTTCTATTTATACAAATTAGCTTCCTTCACTCATCCTATGTAATGCTTGTATAAATCCACAAAACTTCCATAGAAAATCTCTCCAACATGTAGGAAGTCTTTTTTTTCCTTTTTTTAATATCCCAGGATCACAACATATCACATTTGCTCTTCATCTCTTATGACTCAGGCTTATTAAAATGAAGGGACCCCTTTTACTGGCCAAATGTGTCCTCTGTAAAATTATTCTTAACATGTCACACTAAAGTAATATTTGGCTACATAGCATGGTTTAACTCCATCATATGAGTTCCATTGTCTTTTCAATTATTTGTAAGTTTCATTTGTGAGATTGAAGTTCTCCTTAATCCATAGTCATATAGAAGCAAAGGGAGTATATTAATATTAAAGGAACTGGTCTCACATAATCAAACATTTTGGAATCAGTGAAGAAAGGAAATAGGTATTTTTAAGCATCCATTATGTGCTAGGCACTGATTTAACAGTTTTACAAGTATTTTTGTATTTGATCTTCATAACAGTTTTGGGAGGTAGATGTTATTATGTTTCCATTTTAGAGTTTAGGACACTGAGGCAGATGGAGGTTAGGAAATTGCTGAAGGTCCCATAAGTAGTAAGTATCTGAGAATGGATGTAAACTCAGGTCTTCCTGACTTCAGGCCCTCCACTCTATACTTTGTGCTACCTAGGTGATTCTATGTGCCTTGAAACCCTATGAAGTTTCTCAAATGGGATTCAACCTGATTTTTCTTTTACTTCTTATTTTTCGAATCAACTTATTGCCCATTTACAAGTGTTCAAAATATACATGTTGTTTAACAGACACAATGTGTATACCATGTGTGTGTTCTGTGAGCTGTTTTTTTAAATTCACATTGTTTTTGTCAACGTAAAAGAAAAGACCCATTTCTTTCTCCTTACTGAAAATACAACTCATTTTATATACTCCAAAACTCAATTCAGCATTGGAATATAATGGAAGAGATCATAAAAGTGTAAGGATTGTTTCTTTTCTTTTCTCTTTTGTATCTGTATTCCTAGTACTTTAGTACAATTCCTGGAACATCGTAGGTACTTAATAAATGCTTGTTAGTTCGTCAGTTGACTGAATGAAAGCAGTTAACATGTCATATTTGATAGAAAGTTTGGGAATGCTTTGAAATCAAGAGGAAATTCTTTAGGCTTTTTTTTCCAGGACATTTTTTTGTGACTCTAGCAAACACTTGTGGTAGTTCAATTTTTATCCTATATAATCTCCATTTTTGCCTCATATGTTGACAGTAAGAGGGAAACATTGAAAAAAGTTATCTCCATCATTGAATCTGTTAGACAAATGCTTTTATTCATTTGTTGGAGACACTTTGAGAAGAAACAATAAGACTATCTTTCTTTATATAGGGTGTAATTTATGAGTCATTTATGAAAATATAAGAATCATGCCATAAGTCATATGTGACTTTTTTTACCCACTGTTTCTCTAAAAAGTAAATTTTGATAAAATTACATAGCATAGGAAAAA
Source organism: Potorous gilbertii (assembly GCA_028658325.1). Taxonomy (NCBI): domain Eukaryota; kingdom Metazoa; phylum Chordata; class Mammalia; order Diprotodontia; family Potoroidae; genus Potorous; species Potorous gilbertii. Next base: position 83,346,045 of record CM053769.1, on the reverse strand, counting down.
ATGTTCAGTTTCAGTGAACATTACAAAACTATGATAAATCTTATGTTATTGCAGCATGATTGCAGGGCCTGATGTTTTAGAATTCAGCTCATCATTCATAAAAATAGGACTTTTCTGATGAAGAAGAATTGAAGATTTTGTCTAGAAAATAGTTTTAAAAATAGAATTCCCTTTCCTTTTGAATGTCAGTACTATTCCAGGAACTTTAGTTTTCTTTTTCCCTCAATGTGCCCTCAAAGATACTCTCTGATACGTGTTCATTCCCTGTTTTCTAAAGCAATAGCTCTTTTAAAAAATATCCTCCAATAAAATTGATGTGGTATCAATGGTAGCACAGATATGTATTATTATTCTTCAGACAAATGCAAAGTTTTTTATTCAAAGTTTCTCTTCAATTAATGATTCTTATTTATAGTTTTATCTATAGAAATAGAAAAAAGGAGGAGCACAAGTGGGAATGCAAGACATTCCTCCCCATCAGCCTAGATCATTCATTGTAGGTATAGACACTTTCTTTGCCAGTGACCTGCTTATGGACTTCTTGTGGATAGGATCCACAATATCTTCTCAGTTGCCTAAGTTTGGCCAGGAATTGTCTTCATCACCAGCTGGTTTCAATCTGATTGATCTGCTTATTTTCTTTGAGTACTATTCAAGCTAGTAGTATGGTTCCAATAGGTTCCCTGGGTTGTAAGTTGGTTGTTCTAGCAAATAGAAGCAGTGCCTTATGCTGGATGAAGGTAAAAGATAATTGGCCTGTTAGCTGGATTCTCACGCCATGGTTGGCAGGGATCTGTGTATCCAGGTTGGTTGGTATCAGCACCACCTTGACAAGTGGGGCCTGTGGAATAGGTTGTTATCCATCTTTGCACTAGATATACCTTAAGCAAGACTAGGAGGGTGATGCCCTGGTTTGTAACCCCTGGTTTCTGTACCACTAGTTTTAACCTAATAACTTTGTCTCTTCTGCCTTCTGATAATGGGTCAGCTAACATCAAAAGTAGTAGATGCCATTGTTGGGAATCAAGGTGTTCAAAGACTAGATTGCCTATACTAGGATCTCTATCCATATAGGGATTGTCTACTGTTGTTGGAGAGCAGGGCTTATTTAAATTGTCCATTCCATCCCACCACAATGTCTGCTGTTTGGTGGTGATGTAAAATATGGAAATTCTATCTTAATTTCCTGATTTCAAGTCCATTGTTGAGTCTGGATTATGGTAAATGGAACTCCAGAGTCGCACAAAAAAATCGACGTAGACAAAGTGAAGAAAAATGTCTTTTTCAAAGGTTGAGATAATAGTATTTGCATCAAGATGGGAATTAAGTGTGACCATCCAATACCTTTTGTAGGTTTCTACTATTGTCAAGATATAGTGCTGAACCTGATAAAGCTTATTCTGTCTGTGTTAACTGTCCAACCATTTTGTTTAAATTGAGTCACTCAAGGTAGTCTGGGTGGTGCCCACTTTTGCCTCAGCTGTTCCCATTAAAATAATATCATCAATACAGTGGAGGATTATTTCAGAGGCACATTAGATCTTGGCTACTGCCCCTCCCATACATTAGTGACAAATTGTAAGCATATTAAGATGTTCATAGGGTAGTTCAGTAAAGATGTATTGCATTTTCTGCCAAGTAATATAGTATGTAGTCCCTGGATTTAGGAATTGGTTTAGGGACTATCTCTCACCTTTATTGCTTTCTGCCAAATTTGAAGTAATAGGGGCCAGGATAGAGCGCAGATATCTAGGATGTATCTTCTTCCCTTTCCTCAGAGGAGGGTGGACAGAACAAGGTTGTGGGGGTAGAAGTTTTAGTCTAACAGAGTTCAAGCCCTCTGAGCTAGTTTCTTCCCATCCCCATCTTCCTATGAGTTTCCCAGTGTTTCCTACAATCCATTTGAAGGTTGATTTGTCTCTCTTGCTCCACATCTTCCTCATTCTGATCTTCTCATTTTGATTCATTTTTTTTTCTGTCTACTCAGTTAAATCATCTTTCTCAGGTTTTCCCTGTGTAAGAATTGCCTTAGTAACCCCACTCTCTGTATCATTATGTTTCTGCAAAAAGAAGGTGTTAGGAGTTGGATTCTAATCCTTCCTGAAGCACTCTATGAAGTGATATTAACCACCACATGCCCTTTAGGGGTAGGGAGGGTTGTAAGGAAAGTTAATCTTTCCAATGCCTATTTCATGTCTTTCTTCTCCCAGGGTTATCACTTCCAGGTGACTTTTCCCTTATCAAAGTAGTCTTTTTGCTGGTCTCTTGTGTATTAACAATTAACAACACAATAACAGCAAAGACATTGTTGTCTTACTTTTCTTCCACCTCTCCTAGTCACTCAAAGAAGGAAACTTCCCTGGCTACCAATCTCCTGTATATAAAAATAGAATAATGAAGGTTGCTCATTTAGTTTACTTTGTGACAATTAATATATCTACCTTGTGTTGGGTTATAAACATATCACTGAGGTGATGCATCCTTTACGACTATTTTAATGCCCTTGAATGACTACATTCTGCCTTAGGGTAGAAATTGCCTTGGGGAAATTGATCAACCCTTATCTCCCTCTGAGTCAAAAAGTATTTCTTTAAATGCTTCAAAAGCCATCCAAATAGCGTAACTTCTTGTCCCTGTTCTATCTGCTGGGCATCCATGAACCTGATACACCTTCTGCAGTGGTAATAAGTATGATAACGTGAAGGACTTAGTTTTTTATGTCTCTATTTTGTGATTAAGTAGTTGTTATGTAAATTCTGTTTGTTTCTTTTTTTACAATAAAATTAACACTTGTTTGTAGTTTGATAATTATATAGGGGTCCCCTAAATGTGGTAGATAATGCATATATGTAGGTCCTGAAAATCTGTTAAAAAAAATAAAAACATGAGCAGTAAATAATCCATCTTCACTAATGGCATTAGAAGACTAACACTTTGGTAGTTGCCTTTCATCATAAGCTTAGGTAATTGATTACCAGTTAGAACTTAGATGTAACTAGTGAAACTGCCCTTAGACCGAAGCATAAAAGTCCACTGAAAGCCCCAGCCATATGTTGACTCCTGAGAGTCCACCACAAGTGATTCCTACATTCTCTGTACTCAGGCATACAAATATCCTGTTAATAAGTCAATTGTGCAATTGCACAGTGTTGTTGTTACTGTGTACAATGTTTTCCTGGTTCTGTTCACTTCACTCAACCTCAGTTCATATAAGTCTTTCCAGGTTTTACTGAAATCTGCTTGCTCATCACTTATTATAGAACAATAGTATCCCATTACATTCATGTACCACAACTTGTTCAGCCATTCCTCAGTTGTCGGGCTTCCCCTCAATTTCCACTTTTTTGCTACCATGAAAAGAGCTGCTATATAAATATTTTTGAAGATGAGGGGGTCCTTTTCCTTTTTCCATGGTCTCTTTGGCATATATACCTAGTGGTGATATTGCTGCATCATTTATACAGTTTTGTAGCCCTTTGGGCCTAGTTTCAAATTGCTCTCTAGAATGGCTGGATCAGTTCACAACTCCACCAACAGTACATCAGTGTCCAAAATTTTCCATATATCCTTGAACATTTATCATTTTCCTTTTCTGTTATATTAGTCAATCTGATAGGTGCCTTGAGTGGTTGTTTTAACCAGCACAAAGAAATCTCTAAGCCCTTTAGCCCATTGTGTGACTGTAAAGAAGTGTTATAATATAGAATACAATTTGTGAATTCCTACCTGTTCCTTTCTAATATTTTTGCCAAGGATGCACTGGAAGTACATGTAGATTACTATCATAAATTTTTAAAGGAGTAGAAAATAAGAGTGAGTAGTTTTTAATATATTTTCTTGATTACATTTGAAGAATAGTATTAAGATCTGGGATATCCCCCTCCCTCCTCAGTATTTGATATCCTTTCTCTTTTTAGGGGATATTTTGAGAGTTGATCTTTCAGTGACTACAAATTTATGAGTTGCTACAAATATTTGTGTAGTCCTTTTCCTTTTTTCATTATCTCTTAGGGACATTGACCTAAAGGTAAAATTGCTGGATCAAAAGGTACACATATTGTTGTAGGCCTTTGAGCATAGTTTCAAATTTCTCTCCAGAATGGTTGGATCAGTTTAGAAGTCCATCAACATTGCATTAATGTTCCAATTTCCCTCCATCTTCTCTAACAGTTACATTTTTCTTTTCTGTCTTATTAGTCAATCTGATAGGTGTGAGCTGATAGCTCAGAGTTGTTTTAATTTGCATTTCTCTAACCAATAGTGATTTAGAGCATTTTTGTATGACTGGAGATAGCTTTAATTTTTTCATCTGAAAATATCCCATTCATATTTGACTGTTTGTCAGTTGGGGAGTTAATTGTGTTCTTAAAGTTTTTATTCAGTTCTCCATATATTTTAGAAATGAAGCTTTTATTAGAAACACTGGCTTTAAAAAAATTGTTTCCAAGCTTTCTGCTTTCCCTATAACCTTCATTGCATTGGTTTTGCTTGTGCAAAACCTTTTAAATTTAATGTACTCAAAATGATTCATTTTGCATTGCATAATGTTCTCTATTTCTTTTTTGGTCTTATATTCTTCCCTTTTCCATATAGCTGTCAGGTAAACAATCCCTTGCTCTCCTAATTTGTTTATGCTATCACCCTTTATGTCCATATTGTGTACCCATTTCAACCTTATTTTGGTATAGGGTGAGGATGTTGATCTATGCCTGGTTTCTGCCCTAGTATTTTCCAGTTTTTTCAGCAGTTCCTCAAATAATGAGTTCTTATCCCCAGAGCTAGAGTCTTTGGGTTTATCAAATGACAGATTATTACAGTCATTTATTACTGTGTACCTAAGCTATTCTACTGCTCTAGTACCCTATTTTTTTATTCAGTATCAAATAGCTTTGTTGAGTTCTGCTTTATAATATTGTTTTATACCTGGCATATAACACTCTATCTCGATTCAGTTTGCCCCAGAGGTCTATCATATCTAACTTTTCTAAAATTCTATTCAACTCCTTGTCTTCTTTATTGTTTATTTTGTGGTTAGATGTATCTAGTTCTGAGAGGGAGAGGTTGATAAACCCCACTAGTATACTCTTGCTTTCTATTTCTTTCTGTAACTCATTTAACTTCTCTTCTAAGAATTTAATGTTATACCATTTGGTGAATATATGTTTAGTATTAATATGACATCATTGTCTATGGCACCTTTGAGAATGATGTAATTTCCTTCCTTTTAATTAGATCTATTTTTACTTTTGCTTTATCTGAGATCAGAATTGCTACCCCTGCTGTTTTTTAGCTTCAACTGAGACATAATATATTCCACTCTAGCCTTTTGTCTTTTCTCTGTCTGCGTCAAATATGTTTCTTGTAAACAACATATTGTAGGAGTCTGGTTTTTAATCCACTTTATTATCACTTCCATTTTATGGGAGAGTTTATCCCATTCACATTCACAGCTAAAATTACTGTTTATTTCCCTCTATCTTATTTCTCTCCTCATTTATACTTTTCTCTCTCCTTTTCCCTTGTCTCTTCTCACCAATGTTCTGTTTCTGACCACACCTCCCTCAAGCTTCCCTCCCTTTTATCTGTCCCTCTTTTCTTTCCCTTTTCCCCTAGTACTTTTGCCCTTCATTTCATCAACACTCCTTTTTTTCCTTTTTTTTTCCTTTCCCCTATTCCTTTCCAATAAGGTAAGACAATTTTTATACCCAACAAAGTATGTATGTTATTCCCTTTTGATCCATATCCTATGAGAATAATGTTTAAACTACGTTCACATCCTTCCTTCTTTCACTCTACTGTATGAGGTCTTTTGCCCCTATGTGATGTAATTTACCCTATTCTGCCTCTCTCTTTTCTCTTCTTCCTCTATAATCTCTTTTCCACCCCTTCACTTTTTATATCATCACATCAGTCAATTTATACCCATGCCCTCCATGTATACTCTTTCTAACTGCCCTAATAAAGACATAGTTCTCAATAATTACAAAGTATCATCTTCTCAACTAAGGATGTAAACTTTTTAAATTTTATTAAATATCATTTTTCTTTCCATTTTACTTTTGTATCCTTCTCGAGTCTTATATTTAAAGATAGAATCTTCTGTTCAGCTCTTGTTTTTTCATTGGGAATGATTGGAAGTCCCCTATTTCATTGAATTTCCATCTTTTCCCTTGAACAATTATGCTCAGTTTTACTATGTAGTTGATTCTTATCTGTAATCCAAGCTCCTTTGCCTTCTGGAATATCATATTCTGAGCCCTCCAGTCCTTTAATGTAGAAGCTGCTAAGTCCTATATAATCCTGACTGGAGTTCTGTGGTATTTAAACTATTTGCTTTTGGCTGTTTGCTGTATTATCTCTTTGACTTAATAGTTCTGTGATTTGGCTACAATATTCCTTGGAGTTTATAACTTTGCTATTAAATACAAGACTCAAGAGAAGCATAAAAAGTAAACATGAAAGAGAAATCCTAAGATGTTTGATATGATTAAATTGTTTCTATTCCAATATGAAAAGATGATGCTTGTAATTTAAAAGAAGTTTATTATGATTTGGGCAATTAGGAGGAGTACACATAGATTGAACATAAGCATGAGTTCACTATGATGAGATGTATCCAAAAAAATAAAATTAAAGGGTGAAAAATTAGGATGCACAGGGGGAAAGGGGAAGAGAGATGTAGAATGGGATAAATCATTTCACATAAAAGAGTCATGAAAGAGATTTAATAGTGGATGTGTAATGGTAATTTAAAGGGGAAGATCTTTTCCATTCATTAATAGACCCATGTGACCTGCCCGGGTCACAAGGAAACCCGAGTTATGTGGAGCCTGTGGCAGGAGGAGCTTGCTGAAGGTGTGAAAAGAGGAGTGGAGCAGGAAGAGTGGAACAGGAAGAGGCAGAGCTGGAGCAGAGCTGAGAGGAAATTGATCAGAGCAGTCAAAACTGAGGAAAAGAGAGAAAAGCAAGCAACTGGCTAGCATGAGTCAGAGAGCTTGTTTGTGATTTTGTTTAAGGGAGCTTGTTTGTGGGAAGCCTAACAGAGGTAAGGCTTGGGGATGTTGCTGCCCTCTACATTGTTATTGTGTATAGATTTCTTTGTTACTATGATGAATTTGGCTTTCTGGTATATGAACTTGGCTATTTTAGTGTCTGAATAACTGTATTTCTTCTGCCTTCTACATGGATAATCTATTTTACTTTGTGATTCAGACTTACATTGGCAAGTTTACAGTTGCCCTTGGTGCTGCGAATATTGCCTGGGTGATACAAGAGGGAAATCTGAGGAGAGAGGCAGGCAATGTTTTCATCAGAAGTGTCTCAAAAAGGGAATGACATTCACACTCAAGTGAGTATAGAAATCTATTTTACACTGGAGATAATTACCTAAAAATCATTTCGATGAATGTGAATGTGATAATCTTATCCAATAAATTGAAACATCTATGAAGTGAATTAAAAACTATAACATTTTCTTTACAAGAAATACACTTGAAGCAGAAAGTCATAAACAGAGTAAAAGTAAGGGGCTGAAGCAGAAACTATTATGCTTCAGCTTAAATAATAAAAGGAGAGGGAGCAATCATGATCTCAGACAAAACAAAAGCAAAATTAGATCTAATCAAAAGATGTAAGCAGAAAAACTACTTTCTTCTTAAAAGGCACAATAGATAATTAATTATCTAACAGTAAATCTACTAAATACTAAGATTTAGTAGATTTAGATATTAATAGTAATATCTAACACTAAGAATATATGCATTAAATGACTGTAATGGTAAGTAAAATAGGATCTTTTGCCATTTTTTGTTTTACTAAAAGGGCTTCTGATTGAATAATATGATTAAGGAGGATATTTCAAACCCATTGATAGACCTGCCCATTGTGCAAAGCTTGATTAAGGGAGTTCTTTTTTAGGAGAGTTCCAATTACCTTTTGGTTTTTTTTTCTATTGGGGCACTGGGTCAGGGAGTTATGCCCTCTGTCTCTAAAAAGTGTATAAATACTTTGAGGGTGAAGTTTTACTTTGGGATTTACTGACTGGGAGTGCTTCTTTGGTCAGAGAAGTTCTGGGAAGCCTCTAAGGAGACCCCTGGCTAAAGTCCAGAAGTGGATGCTTCCCTCTCTTGTAACAATGTATGTCTGTAATGGTCAGACATTTTAGAAGCAAATCTGTTGACTTAGGGTTTCTCTGTATTTTCTCTGAAATTTTGATTTTGATTTTCTCTGATACCTGTGTTTGATTAAAATGTTTGTTAACCCCTTGAAATTTGCTTTCCTTTTATGAATGCAGATCTAAGAACCTGTGGTAGTAAGTCCCTCTGTGTATGTTGGGGAGTTTACTGATAGCAAAATATCCAAATTTTTAAATAATCTTAGCTTAGAAAAAGAAATTGATCAAGCCATTAATGATCTCCACACCAAAAAAAAATCCCTAGGACTGGATAGATTCACAAAAGTGTTCTACAAATACTTAAAGAATAATTAATTTCAATACTATATAAACTATTTTGAAAATGAGACAAACAAGTCCTACCAAAACAGTTTGCTATATGAATATGATATTAATGTCTAAACCTTGGAGAACAAAAACAGAGAAAGAAAACATCCATCAATGTCCCTAATGAATATTGACACAAAAATTTTAAATAACATACTTCCAAGGAGACTATAACAATATATTACAAAAACCATAAACAATTGCTAGGTGAGATTTATACTAAAAATGCAGGACTGGTTCAACATTAGGAAACTATCAGTATAATTGACCATATCAATACCTGAACTAAAAAAAAATATGATGACCTCAAAAGATATAGAAAAAGTTTATGGCAAAAAAATAATGCTTATTCCTACTAAAAACACTAGAAAGCATTGGAATAAATGGATCTTTCCTTAAAATGATAAGTAGTATCTGTCTAAAATAATTAGCAAGCATTATCTGTAATGGGGATAAACTAGAAACCTTTTCAATAAGATAAATATTTCCCTAATTAATATTGTGAAGCAAGGATATCCATTTTCACCACTATTACTAATATTGTATTATAAATGTCAACTATAGTAATAAGAGAAGAAAAAATAGAAGGAATTAGAATAGGCAATGAGGAAACAAAACTATCACTGTTTGCAGATGATATGATGTTATTCTTAGAGAGACCTAGAATACCAGTCAAAAAACTAGTTGAAATAATTATGAAGTTCAGCAGAGTTACAGGATATGAAATAAACTCACATGAATCATTAACATTTCTACTAACAAAATCCAGAAGCAAAAGATAGAAAGAGAAATTTCATTTAAAATAACTGAAGCCATTAAAAAACACTTGGGAGTCTACCTGCCAAGGCAAATAGAATAAACAAAGGAAAGACAATTACAAGGCACTTCTCACACAAATAAAGTCAGATCTAAACAATTTGGGAAATATTAATTGCTCATATGTAGACCAAGCCAACACAACAAAATAGCAATTTCTCTTAAATTATTTACTTATTCAATTCCACACCAATCAAACAAACAAAATAAATAGAGAACTAGAAAATATAATAACAAAATTCTTTTTGAAGAACAAAGGGACAAGTATATCAAGGGAATCAATAAAAGAAATGTGAAGGAAGGAGGCTTAATGGTGTCAGATCATGGAAAATACAGATAAACGTTAAAATATTAACAATGAAAGAAGAGATAATTGAGTAGGAAAAGCAAGATAAGAAATAAGATTATACTGAGAAAGGAAAACAAACCTCCTTCTCCTGAAGAAGGGATTAAAACAGAAAAAGTACAAAAATCTGAAGCAATTCATCAATTCAGAAATTATGGTATATGAATGGAGTAGAATGTTATTGTACCATAAAAATCTGAAGGATATGATTTCAGAGAATTCTGAATTGACACAGAAAGAAGTAAGTAGAGCCAGGAAAATAATTTATTAAAGAACAGAAACCTTGTTTAAAAAAAAAACAATTTCAAAAAACTTAAGATCTCTGATCACTGCAATGCTCAACCATGTCTACAGACTACCTCTGATAATTCACGTTACCTGCCTTCTGTGAGAGAGGTTTTTTTAAAATATGTATTCAAATTACATAAAGAATATACATTTTTCATATGCTACCTCCCTTCTCTCAGAGAGTTGCTTTTAAAATTTTTATTCAAGGTACAGAAAAATCATTTTTACATTGTAAACACATATACATACACACACACACACACACCTGCATATGAAATACTTTTATCATCCCATGTTTTATGTATCTTATTTCTACTAAATATAGTGTACCTATCGAGAACTATGGACCACTCTTGAGTTTCATTCCACTAAGTTCCAGTTATACTGAAAATATATTCAGTTATAAGTTCAAATTGGTCAAATTGTTGCCTCAGTTTGGGACACTTGTCTATGCACATTTGAAGTTTTCTCATAGGTGAATGTATTTCCTGAATATCACTCTGATTTCTTACTATCACTTAGGACTTATACTGATAAATATTATAAATTAAAGAAAAGCAAATTATCCATGAGTAGGTTCTTTCCCTAAACTGATGTAACTTCTTTTTTTCTATTTTTTCAAATTGAATTACTTCATTTGTTTTCAGTGTTAGACAATCACTTCCATACATCTTAGATATTTTTCCTCTCTCTCCCTCTTACTCCCCCCTCCCCCTCCACTGCCTCCCTGAGATGGCATAAAATTTTATATAGGTTCTACACATACATTCCTATTAAATGCATGTTGCATAGAAGAATTAAAATGAATAGGGGAAACCATAAAACAAAACAAGACATAGAATAATACAGAAGAAAATGATCTGTTTTCTGTCTGCAATCCAATTCCATAACTTTTCTGAATGTGGAAGGTGTTTTGCCTCAAGACTCCATTGGAAAATTTTTAAGTACGTACATTTCAATGAAGTTATAAATCTACCAGAAAAATTCTTAGCACACTGCGGTTGTTGCTGTGTACAAAGTTTTCCTGGTTCCACTCCTTTCACTCAGCATCAGTTCATATAAGTCTTTCTAGGCTTCTCTGAAGTCTTCCTATTCATAGTTTCTCATAGCACAATAGTATTCCATTACATTCCTATGCCACAACTTGTTCAGCCTTTCCCCAATTGATGGGCATAACTTTGATTTCAAGTTTTTGGCCACCACAAAGAGAGCTGCTATAAATAGTTTTGTACATGTGGAACTCTTTCTCATTTTTATGATCATTTTAGGATACAGTCCTTAAAGCTGTAGTGCTGGGTCAAATTGTTGTAGCCCTTTGACCATAGTTCCAAATTACTCTCTAGAATGGTTGGATGCTCAGCCCACAGCTCCACCAACCATGAATTAGTGTTCCAATTCTCCCGTATCTTCTCCAAAATTAACTATCTTTCCTGTTTTATAATGTTAGTCAACCTGATAAGTGTGATGTGGTACCTCAGGGTTGTTTTGATTTGCATCTCTCCAGTCAATAGTAATTTAGAGCATTTTTTCGTATCTCTAAAGATAGCATTAATTTCTTCCTCTGAAAACTGCCTGTTCATACCTTTTGACCATTTACCAATTGGGGAGTGATTTGTATTTTTATACATTTGACTCAGTTCTCTATATATTTTAGAAATGAGGCCTTTATGCCAGACACCAGTTGCAAAAATTCTTTTCCAGTTTTCTGCTTTACTCCTAATCTTATCTAGAAAGACAGTATGTTACAATGGAAAGAACATTGATCCTGTAACCTGAAAAAAATCAGTTCACATCCTGGTTCACATACAAATTATATGACCTCAAACAGATTGCCTACCCTCTCAGTCTTAGTTTACTCACTGGTACCCACCTCACAAAGTTATTCTTTGGATAATATTTTAAATTAGAAAACACTAGAAAATATATACATGAATTCATTCTTTTATATCCTTTTCTTTGTCAGAGAACATAATAACCTTTCTATGAATTATTCTGTAGAAAATCCTCTCTCAAATTCTTAGATAAATCATATTTTAACAAAAGATTGTATCTCCATGCAGCTTAAGACTTAATTATAGGGGGCGGAGCCAAGATGGCGGAGTAGAAAGACTCACCTATGCTAGGTCCGAACCCACAGCCCATAGATTTCCTGTAAAAAGAACTCCTGACAAATTCTGGAACAGTGGAAGCCGCGCAGAAACACAGTGAAGGAGATTTCCGTTGCAGAGAGCCCTGAAGAACCGACCACAAAGGTACCCGGACGGGAGCAGAGTCCTGCCCGG
>CM053769.1:83323132-83333313 GCA_028658325.1 Potorous gilbertii | reverse complement strand
TTTGATCCCTTAATATAGAAGCTGCTAGATCTTGTGTTATCCTAATTGTACTTCCACAGTATTTGAATTGTTTCCTTCTAGCTGCTTCCAATATTTTCTTCTTTACCTGGGAACTCTGGAATTTGGCCACAGTGCTCCTAGGAGTTTCTCTTTTTGGATCTCTTTCAGGCGGTGATTGGTGGATTCCTTGAATATTTATTTTGCCCTCTGCTTCTAGAATATCAGGGCAGTTTTCCTTGATAATTTCATGAAAGAAGATGTCTAGGCTCTTTTTATGATCATGGCTTTCAGGTAGTCCCATAATTTTTAAATTGTCTCTCCTGGATCTATTTTCCAGGTCAGTTGTTTTTCCCATGAGATATTTCACATTATCTTCCATTTTTTCATTCTTTTGGCTTTGTTTTGTGATTTTTTGGTTTCTTATGAAGTCATTAGCCTCTATCTGTTCCATTCTAATTTTGAGAGAAGTGTTTTCTTCAGTGAGCTTTTGGACCTCTTTTTTCACTTGGCTAATTCTGCTTTTGAAAGCATTCTTCTCCTCATTGGCTTTTTGAACCTCTTTTGCCAATTGAGTTAGCCTATTTTTCAAGGTGTTATTTTCTTCAGCATTTTTTTGGGTCTCCTTTATTAAAGTATTGACCCATTTTTCATGCTTTTCTTGCATCTCTCTCATTTCTCTTCCCAGTTTTTCCTCCACCTGTCTAATTTGATTTTCAAAATCCTTTTTGAGCTCTTCCATGGCCTGAGCCCATTGGATGTCTATTTCAGATGTTTGGTATATAGAGGCCTTGACTTCTATGTCTTTCTCTGATGGTAAGCGTTGTTCTTCCTCACCAGAAAGGAAGGGCAGAAACATCTGCTCACCAAGAAAATAACCTTGTATGGTCTTACTTTTTTTTTCCCTTTTCTGGGCATTTTCCCAGCCAGTTACTTGACTTCTGAGATTCCTCTCTACCCCCAACCTAGATCCTCCCAACTAGTGCTTGGGGTCTGAGATTCAAATGCTGCTCCCCAGCCTCAGGGATTTCAGCAGCAGACACGGCTGCTATTCAATGTGAGCTTAAGTTCTGGTGCTCAGGTGGGGGCAGTGCTGCCTCCCAGGCTCAGTTCCCCCAGGTGGTTTATGCAGAGACCTTCTTTAATGTACCCGAGGTCCTGCCTGCTCTGGAAGCGTCTGGCCACCACAGCCTCTGCCGCTGCCTTCCGAGGGGGCCTGAGTTATGGAGACACCCTGCTCCCTTCTCAGCTAGCCCAGAAGTCTCTCTCACTGACCTGTGTGCTTTTAGATGGAAGGACCTTCTCAGCCACTGGAGATTCCGTCCCTGAAGCCTGCTTGGGTCTGTTCCTCTCGGTGCCGCATAGCCAGGGAAGGGCTAGGCTCCACTCCTGTCTGGTGTGCGACGGGCCTTTGGGATTGCTTTTTCAGGGCTCTCTGGAATGGAAATCTCCTTCACTCCATTTCTGCATGGCTTCCACTGCTTCAGAATTTGTTAGGAGTTCTTTTTATGGGAAATCCATGGGCTGTGGGTTCGGAGCTAGCATATGTGAATCTTTCTACTCCACCATCTTGGTTCCTCTCTCCCCACTGGTTTTCTGAAGCGAGGGTTGCTACTAGCTTGCTGGAGTGCTTCCTATCCTGAGCTGCATTCCCCTTTTACTCAAGTGTGATAGACTTTTCTTGCCAATTTTCCAAGTTTCTTGGGTAAAAGATTGTTTCACTCATCGTTCTGCTGTGCTTACTCCACCATCTTGACTCATGGAGATCCTCTATCATTTTTAAAAGGAATCTTTGTTGAGATTTTGTAGATTTTGTAGAGTTTCACTTATTCATTTGCCAAAATTAACAGAATTTAGGTGCAAGAAAGTATTCCCGAAGTTCCTGGAAACATTTTCATCTTCAGAGATTTATCAGTGTATACTGTTATGTGCAGAGTTTTATGCTAGATGACACAGTAGAACTGAAAAATGTTAAGTAGCTATTATGTCCTTCAGTTTTGTCCTGGAAGCAGAAATGTAGAAGTTTATGATAACACAGTAAGATATAGTTGCTAACACCCTCACCATAAATGAATATGAGATTTTTATGATTTCTCTTATGATCTCCTATTCTTTTAAAATCTAATTTGAATATCTATTGAATGACTAGAAGTATTTCTCAGGTAGTTTATATTGCTGAACAGAGGAGTCAACCTTACAACCCAGGGAGAGCTGGGAACAAGGCATCCTGACATATACTAGCCATCCTGACATATACTAGCTATGTGACCATGAAAGCAATACTTATAGCTATGTATCTGTGGAGGAATTTTCCATGCTGAGAGTTGCCTCTTTAATGAAATTAAGCAACAACGTGTATTTTTTTATTTCTTCCTATTATTTATTTTCTCAAAAATCCCCAGCTACCTGAGAATTAGATCAAGAAAAATGCATTTCATTTTTCTTGCTGTGTGCACTTATAAAATATACTTTAGTACTTTTGCTTTATGATCAAGAGGATGGATTTTTAAAAATTTTCAAGTTTAGGTAAGTCAATTTTCATTTTCATTAGATGTTTATACTGATGAACTGAGGCCCTCAGCATCTAATATATAGTTTCTTCTGAACAGGTTTTGTAATAAATGCTATAACCTTAATATACACTTAATCACTTTTACCACTTGCTTAGCTTAAGGTTTTAGTGACCGACTTTTCTTTTCTTTTGAGTTGTCCTTTGAACAGAATTTACTGAATAGAGAAATAGAGTAGATCTTAGTCCAATTTTCTTATTCAAATTACCAAACAAAATTCTGCTATAACATGTTTTTACCACAGAGAGGCATTCCTGGACTTTTCTTTTACTCTGTCAGCCATCCATGCCAGGAAAAAATAACCCAAATTTTAGAAGCTCATCTCTTATCCTCCTAGAAAACAAGAGAGAAAAAGAGAGAGGGAAAGAGAGAGAGAGAGAGAGAGAGAGAGAGAGAGAGAGAGAGAGAGAGTGTTTATTAGTTATATTCTAATTTGAAGCATAGGAAAATAAATGTTCAATGAAATATTTTAGGCTATACAAACTCAGCATCTCCTTAAAGAAGAAGCAATTATCTATTTTCTAGCTACATTAGATTTCTATATATAGACTATTTAAAAGTTTTAAGAAAAGACATAATTTAGTTATCATTAAGATTTATATAATTGTGGGACACACTGTTCTCAGATAGAATATGTCTCATCAGAAGAAAGTGCCTTCAGCAGAATTATCATATATCTAAATATCTTAGAGTGGAATTTGGATTTAAAAAAAAAGAAAGCAAAAATTTTTCCATCTTGTTTTCCTCCAGTGCAAACTCTCAATGTATTTCCAAGATGAACTTGCTCCTTACTGAACAAAGACAATTTTAGGACTCAGAAAAGGCAAAAGAAAGTAAATATCGATCAAAATAGAAAAAAAGAGGTTAATACAATCCTATGTTTATGCAGCTCTCCCAATGAAATTGATGCAAATTTTACTCTTCCTACCAAATTGATGGTAATGGAAATTATTACCAGGTCCAATTCGAATTTGAGTCTAAATATGATCCTAATTAGGAGTATGATCACATGATTAACATCCATATGGTATTTCTGAACTGAATACAATTAAAATAGTGCTAAAGAGACAATCCTCAGATATTTTCCTTTCTAAAATAGTACCTACACAGCTGTTTAATGATCTTCCTTAGAAGTTCCTGAAAAAGAAAAAGCATTTGAAAGAATATGTTCCAACAACAAAGCAATAAATTAATAATTTAAATAGTTAAAACCTTTTATTTTTAGTTTTGTAGACTTAATAATACTTAGCTTTTTTATTTCCTTTTCTTCTGACACAAGGTTAGCAAACAGTTAATAATTTCTGGACTTCATTTTTAGTAGTTAGCTATTTTTATTTCCTAACTCAAAATTAACTGATATACTTCAAGGATATTAAATGCATTCATACAGTCATGACTTTCAAAATGCCTGAAAAATAATTTTTACTTTCTTGGTTATTCCTTTCATTTTTTTCTCTCTGTAGCACTTTCATCAGTATTTTCCTATTTAATTTCCATCTTTCTCTCCATACTAATTCATTCTAATCTAAATACCCTTTTACTATGATTTCCAGTCCTCCAAATCAATGGCAAAATCATGTGTATGTACATGCACAATAATGAGATCCTAAAGTCTCCTCTAGGATTCTACATTGGCTTTTGAACTGGCCCTTACATAGTGCTGGAAGAGTAAATTTTATATTTCAATGGAGTTTCAAAACTAATATAAGATGGTTCCAAAGCATGACTCAACCTGTTTCTTTCAGCTACTTCTTTTCTTCTGTAGAAGGAGGGTGATTGAAAACAAAGACAATTAAAAAAAATACATCATAGGATGTTAGGAAGGGTTGAAAAAGTTATACACTAACAGCCATAACCATGAAGATGAATAGGATAAACTTAAAAAAGAAAGAAGAGTAGTAGAATGAATTAGAAAACAATCTAAAAATACGATATTTAGAAGAAAAAGTCAAACATAACATTCATATATATTTAAAATGAGGAACTGAAGTAGAATCTCCAGGAAAAATAGAAGTAAGAAAGGGTGGAAATCAGGACAACAACAAGAGTAAATATAGATGTTAAAATTGATAAACAGAGAAGCTGCATTGTTTTTAAAGGCAGTATGTTTACAATGAAATAATGTTCATATTAAATATATGAAGTATCCTAGAAATCTTAATGCAATAGTTTTAATACTTCCCTAACATATTTTAAGTAGCCTATTCCATCACTAAATGGAGTAATAACTCAATTTGTGAAGGCAAAGCAAAAGTTTCTTTTTCAGTTCAAATGAAACTAATCAAAAAATAAACAAGAAATAATTTAAATATCTGAATAGAATTTTGGATATTTTAATGCAGTTGAATTCTGGTGACGAGTGAATGAAAATAGCAAACAGTGAAGATTTTTATTAGCTTTGAATATGACTTTTACAGAAACCGATCATTTACTAAGACATAAAACTGATAAAAATGAAGAACTGAGATAATAACTACATACTTTCCTGAAAGTCATGCAATAAAATTATGACAAATGAGGAAAATTTGGAGGTAAGAATCAGAATAAAATGAATTCAATACTAGCAAATGCATAAATCAAAGAACATATTAGAAAAATAATTGATAATTATATTTAAAAAAATGTTCACATTGAGTAAACACCTTACAAGTTCTGGGATTTAGCCTAGCTAAACACTGGGGTAATTAAATTTCTAAACACATTAATCAACAAAATATATACCAGAAAATTGGGCATACAACTAATAAAAACAAAAAGAAATAAAAATTCAAAAATAGGTAGAAACAGCAAAATGTAAAAATCCAAAAAAGAGACAAAATAGAATGTCCCCACAGCAATGAATTAATAAATAAAAGTAGTTTTTTAAAAAGATTAGTAAAACAGATATTATATCTATTTGACCAAAAATAAAACAGAAGAAAAAAGAAACTATCATTATCAAGAATGAAAATGGAGAAGTCACAAATGAAAAATAAAAAGTAAAGGAAATTGTTAGAAATTATTTTGCCAAATTGTGTGACACCAAATAGGATAACATAAGGAATCGATAAATGCTTTAAAATAAAATGGATAAACTAAATCACACATTCTTACTGAAAAAAATAGTAAAAAGAAAAACCTGGATGGGAGAGTTCAAAATGTCTAAATTCCATTTTGAAAGTCAAAGATAAATTAACTGAATTGACACATACAATGTTTACAAAATTGGAAAAATATAGTATACTACCAAATTACTTTAAAATAGCAGATATAATTCTCATACCTAATCAAGAATATGTATATATATACATATATATATATGTATATATATATACATATATATGTATATATATATACATATATATATATATATATATGTAATACTGCTTCTAAAATACGGAATAAAATATTAGCAAAGAGATGCCAGCAACATAGGGCAGCTATGTTGTGCAATTGATAGTTCATTGATCTTGTAGGGTCAGGAAGATGAGTTCAAATCCAAAGTTCAATCTCTACCTGAGTGATGCTGGGCAAGTTACTTAACCTTGTGTGCCTCAGTTTCACCATCTATAAAATAAGAGAAAGAAATAATGAACTCCTCATCTTTGTTAATGAAATCCCAAATAGAGTCACAAAAAATTTAACACAACTGAAATGACTGAATAAAAAATTCAGCAACATATTGAACATTTTTTAAAAACTGGAATCAGGTTGGATTTATACCAGGGATGTATGGATGATTCAATTTTAGGGAAAAATAAACATTATATTTTATATTAAAGACAAAATCAATAAAACCATATGTTTTTCTTTGGAATTGGAAGGACTTTTAGCTAAATACAACACAAATTTGTGGTTAAAAAAACAACACTGAAAAAGTATAAGATTAGATTTTTTATGGTTTGATAAATAGTAGCAAAACTAAGATAAGAGCTAATAATTTCTATGATGTAGAAATACTAAAGACCTCTGCAGTAAAGTCAAAATAAAGCAAGGATTCTAATGTCACCAACCGAATTTAATGTAGTTGTGGTAATGTTAAAGTTAGCAAAGGAGAGAAAAAAATTGAAGAAATAAGCATTAGTGAATAGCACTATAACCTTTTAGTTTATCAATATAATAAGATGTTCTATCTGGTTCCTTGCAGATATTACTTATCTCATCTCTTCCATCAATTGCTTTTCTATTTTTTAAGCTGTAACCTATTGCTAATGTAACTGATCATTGTAGCTTAATACTACAGAATTAGATCTGGTGCTGCTAATGCCTTTTATTCCTAATGTTTTAAAACTTTTACTTTCTTTGAGATATTTAGTCTTTGTTATGGCAGAAGATTTTCTCTAGATATAAAAAAAATGACTCTTGGGAAGTTTAATTATTATGGTACTTAACCTGCAAAT
The DNA here is from genome assembly GCA_028658325.1 of Potorous gilbertii. Classification (NCBI taxonomy): domain Eukaryota; kingdom Metazoa; phylum Chordata; class Mammalia; order Diprotodontia; family Potoroidae; genus Potorous; species Potorous gilbertii. The sequence goes on along the minus strand of CM053769.1, from coordinate 83,326,367 downwards.
TAATTTAGATAGAATCACCATTTTTATCATATTGGTATAAGCAAACCCACCAGTAATTTTTCTGTCTCCAATCATTTTAATGCTATTTTATTTCCATTGAAAGTATTCATTAGCTGCATTCATATATTCTGAAGTTGTTTTTTTATTTTATTATTCAAATCAAAAGATATTGTAGATATTTTTATTTAGTTTTCTCTTTTTTCTGTTCAGTTTTCTTACTGGTTCACATAAAAGCTGAAGATTTTGTGGTTTTATTTTATATCATGTGATCTTATTAAAGTTATACTTTCAAGTAATTTTTTTCTTGAATCTCTAGGCTAAAGTAAATAAATCTAAGAAAACTACTATAATATGTTCATATACCTTATCTTCTATGAATACCAAGAAATTAATAAAATATTTTGGTTTAACCCCATCTTTAATTTGGAATCCATACTCTAGGAGGAATATGCTAGTGAATTTAAGATTATATAGAACTATAAGGAGTTTTAATTGTCTTCTTGAAAGACGCCATATTTTATACCAATAATTCTCGACACTTTTGCATTGATGGTCTCTAAATAAAGAACAGTTTACATTGGGTCTATTTTATATAGCTGCAATAAATAAATGACCATTCATGTAGAATTTAGTGGAAGAGTTTGTGAAATAAAGGAAGTATAAATTTTATCAGTCTTTTGTGTGACTTTTTTTGACATTCACTAAGTTAATAACAAGTTGTTTACTGTATTCTTGTTCATTGTAGTTGTTCATTATATTCAAGTCACACCCCTTTTGCTACTTAAGAAATCTACAAATTTCTTTTTTTCTAATTTAAGGTAACTAATAAATTTTTGTTGAATGACTTTAAGAACAAATCTAAATGGTATTTTGATAACCAACATTGAATGATTCTGACATAGCTACTAATTTCCCTATATGAAATTGTATGTTAAACAATTGGACAATTTCTTTATCTCATTTTATACATAGTTTTCAGCTTTTAGATATCTCTTTGCTGACTGTTTTTTCTTCTATCCATCTTACTTTTAGCCTTTTTTCACCTGACTTTAATTTATTCTTTCATTTTTAAGTGGTAAAAGTTTGCCTCAATCTGCACTCAGTTAATCTATTCTCCCTGGAAGAAATTAATATTTTTCTTCATGAATCCCTTGGGATTGTCTTAGAATTATGGTGATTTGAATAGTTGTCTTTTGCAGGGGATCACTTTTTCAATATTGTCACTATGTACATTGTTCTCCTGATTCTGCTCACTACGCTTTACATTAGTTCATCTAAGTCTTTCCAGGTTTTTCTGAAAGCATCCTACTTGTTGCTTCTTATAGCACACTATTATTCAATCACAATCATGTACCACAACTTTTTCACCTATTTCCCAATGAATGAGCATCCTCTAAGTTTCCAGTTCTACACCACTGAAAATGAAGTGCTATAAATGTTTTTGCACAAGACAGCAGTGTAGATAGATGCACGTTCTCTAGCTCTTCCCACACATCCCATAAAATACCTGTAAAAAGCACTCTAAACAAATTCTAGAGAAGTGGAAAAAGAGATTTCCAGCCCAAGCTATCCTGAAAGGCCAACAGGAAAGGTCTATCACATGGGCTATGGAGCACAGAGTGGAGAGCAATCCATAGATCCCAGCCCAGCCTTGGCCATGCAGCACAGCAGGGACAGGAATGGAACAGGATGGAATCTTCAGTAGCAGCAGTAGTTCTCAGATCCCTCTACCTACAAATGTCAGAGATACTTCAAAGGTCAGTGAAAAAGCTTTTCTCCTGAATGAGAAGGGAGCAGGGTCCTCCCTTAGTCCTGGCCCCATGTGATGGCAGCAGCAGTGGCAGCAGCAGCAGCATCCATTTTTGGAGCCCTCAGCCTAAAGCCCTTGGGGGAATTGAGTCACTGATCTGGTTTTCAGTCATGAGCGGCAGTCTGGGGCTGAGGAAGAGTGCTGGCTGGCATGGTGGAGCTGGTGGAGGCTCTGGAAAGGGAATTCTACTTGTAGTTTCTAGGCAGAAAACCTTTGGTAGCTCTAGGCCAGAGTGCAGGCCAGGCCAGGAGTAAACTCTTCTCCCTTGGTTGAGCCTCTTTGGAGGAACTGAGAGCTTACAGGTCCCCAGCAATACCCTCCTCTTGACAAAAGACTTGAAAGTCAGTTAACTGACTGGAAAAATGCCCCCAAAAGGGAAAAACATAAGACTATAGAAGGTTACTTTCTTGGTGAACAGGTATATTCTTACATCCTTTCAGATGAGGAAGAACAGTACTTACCATCAGAGACCTCCAAAATAAATATGCAATGATCTCAGACTCTGGAAGATCTCCAAAAGGATTTTGAAAATCAAGTAAGAGAGGAGGAGGAAACATTGGGAAGAAAAACGAGAGCAATGCAAGAAAGTCTTGAAAAAAGAGTCAATAGCTTGCTAAAGGAGACCCAAAAAATGCTGAAGAAAATAACACCGTTAAAAATAGGTTAACTCAATTGGCAAAAGATGTTCAAAATGCCAATGAGGAGAAGAATACTTTAAATAGTAGAATTAGCCAAATGGAAAAGGAAGTTCAAAAGCTCACTGAACAAAATAGTTCTTTAAAAATAAGAATGGAGCTGATGGAAGCTAATGACTTTATGAAAAACTAAGAAATTACAAAACAAAACTAAAAGAATGAAAAAATGGAAGACACTGTGAAATATCTCATTGGAAAAACAACTGACCTGGAAAATAGATCCAGGAGAGACAATTTAAAAATTGTAGGACTACCTGAAAGCCACAATAAAAAAACAGAGCCTAGATATCATATTTCATTAAATTATCAAGGAAAATTGCCCTGATATTCTAGAACCAGAAGATAAAATAAATATTAAAAGAATCCATTGATCACCTCCTGAAAGAGATCCAAAAAGAGAAACTCCTAGGAACCTCGTAGTGAAATTCCAGAGTTCCCAGGTCAAGGAGAAAATATTACAAGCAGCTAGAAAGAAACAATTTGAGTATTGTGAACACACAATCAGGATAACACAAGATCTAGCAGCTTCTACATTAAGCGATTGAAGGGCTTGGAATATGGTATTCCAGAAGTGAAAGAAACTAGAATTAAAACCAAAAATCACCTACCCAGCAAAACTGAGTATAATACTTCAGGGGAAAATATGGTCTTTCAATGAAATTGAGGACTTTCAAGCATTCTTGATAAAAAGACCAGAGCTGAATAGAAAATTTGACTTTCAAACACAAAA
>CM053769.1:83291748-83323032 GCA_028658325.1 Potorous gilbertii | reverse complement strand
GACAGAGAGACAGCGACAGACAGATAGATCGATAGATAAATAGGTAGAGACAGAGAGAGAGAGAGAACAGAGTGAGTTGAATAGGAAGGCATCATATCTAAAAATATAAAATTAAGGGGTGAGAGTAGTATTTTGGGAGGAGAAAGAGAGAAAAGGAATGGGGCAAATTATGTCTCATAAAAGAAGAAAGAAAAAGCTTTTTCAATGGAGGGATAAAAGGGGAGGTGAGAGGGAAAAAGTGAAGCTTACTCTCATTACATTTGGCTTAAGGAAGGAATCACATGCTCACTCAATCTAGTATGAAAATCTATCTTACACTACAAGAACGTAAGGGAGAAAGGAATAAGCAGGATGGGGTAGATGACGGAAGGGAGAGCAAAGGGCAGGAGAAAACAATTGGAAATAAGATCAAAAGAGAGAATAAAAGGATTGGGGATTGATAGGATGAAGGGAAATATAGTTAGTCTTACACTACATGACTGTTATTTGCAAAACTACACACATATATCCTATATCGAATTACTTGCCTTCTCAGTGGGGATGAGTGGGGAGGGAGGAAGGAAGAGGAGCTGAAACTCAAAGTTTTAGGAACAAATGTTGAGAATTGTTTTTGCATACAACTGGGAAATAAGAAATACAGGTAATGGGGTAAAGAAATTTATCTTGCCCTACAAGACAAGAGAGAAGATAGAGATAAGGGAAGGGAGGAGTGTTAGAAGAGGGAGCAGATTTGGGGAAGGAGTAATCAGAATGCACAGCATTTTGGGGTGGGGGAAGGGTAGAGATGGGGAGAAAATCTGGAACTCAAAATTTTGTGAAAATTAATATTGAAAACTAAAAACAAATAAATATTTTTTAAAAAATGAATATTTTTGCACATGTAGGTCCTCTTCCTTTTGCTTTGAGCTTTTTGTGGTTATAGACATAGTAATGCTATTGCAGAGTCAAAGGGTATGCACAGTTTTATAACCCTTTGGGAGTAATTTGAAATTGCTCTCTGGAATGGTTGAATCAGTTTACAACTCCACAAATGGGACCTTAGTGTCTCAATTTCCCCACATCTCCAATATTTGTCATTTCCATTTACTGTCATATTAGCCAATCTCATATGTGTTAGGTGATACTTCACAGTTGCTTTAATTTGCATTTCTCTCAGGAAGATCTGAGTCCAAATATGACTTCAGGCACGTAATAGCTGTGTAACACCATATCTTGCTACTTTGGTAAAGTTGTTTAGTACCTCAGATATGTTTTTTTTTTCATTCTTTAGGATCTTCTAAGTTTACCATCATATCATCTGCAAAGTGCGATAGCTCTTTTATTCTTTGCCTATTCTAATTCCTTCAGTTTTTTCTTCTTTTCTTATTGCTAATCCTAACATTTCTAGTAGAGTAATAAATAATAGTATTGAAAATGGACATCCTTGTTTCACACCCAATATTAATGTAAATGCTCTTAACTTATCCCAATTACATATTATGCTTGCTGAAGCTTTTTGATAGATTCTATTTCTCATTTTGAGGAAAACTCTATTCCTATGCTCTCTAGTGTTGCTAATAGGAATTGCTCTGTGAAAAAGCTTTTCTAAGCTTTTTCTGCATTTGTTGAGATAGTCATATGATTTCTGCTGCTTTTGTATTTTATTTTATATGTCCAATTATGTGGATAGTTTCCTTAATATCCAACCAATTTGCCTGCATTCCTGATACAAATCTCACATAGTTGGAATATGTTATCATCATGATAACTTGCTGTAATCTCTTTGGTAATATTTTGTTTACAATTTTTGAATATTTGCTCATTAGGGAAATTGGTCAATGATTTTCATTCTTTTTTTTATTATTCCTGGTTTAGATCTCAGCACCATATTTCTATCAGAATACAATTTGGAAGGACTCCTTCCACACCTATTTCCCCAAACAGTTTATATAATATTGAAATTAATTGTTCATTAAATGTTTGATAAAATTCACTTGTAAATCCATCTGACTCTGGAGATTTTTTCCTTAGAGAGTTCTTTTCCCTTTGTCCTTCTACCTCCCTAGAGAGTTAGTTAGATTTTTATACCCAACCGAATGTGCATGCTGTTCCTTTTTTGATCCAAATCTGATGAAAGTAAGGTTCAAATAATGCTTGCTCACTTCCCTTCTTTCCCTCTATTATAATCGAATTTTTACTCCTCTTCACGTGATGTAATTTACCCTATTCTACCTCTGCCTTTCCTCTTCTTCCACTACAATCCTTTTTTAATTGCTTATTTTTTTATATCAACACATTGAAGTCAACAAATTAAAATACACACACTCTTGTTTATGTATACCCCTTATAACTTCTCAATAAAAAAGTTCTCAAAACTTACAAATATCATCTTTCTGTGTGGGGATGTAAACAGTTTAACCTTATTCAATGTATTTGTTTTTTGCTTTCTTCTCTTATTGCTAAAGCGAACATTTCTTGTAACATGCTGAATAACAGTGGTGATAATGGGCATCCTTGCTTCACCCCTGATCTTATTGGAAATGTATCTAGCTTAGCCTCATTGCATATAATGCTTGCTGATGGTTGTAGATAGATACTGCCTATTATTTTGTGGAAAGTTCTATTTATTCCTATACTCTCCAGTGTTTTCAATAGGAATGGGTGTTGTATTTTGCCAAAAGCTTTTTCTCCATCCATTGAGAAAATTATGTAATTTGTATTAGTTCTGCTGTTGATATGATCAATAATTCTACTAATTTTCCTAATATTGAACCAGTCCTGCATTCCTGATATAAATCCTACCTGATCATAATGTATTTTTCTCATGAGAAGTTACTGTATTCTTTTTGCCAACACCTTATTTAAAATCTTTGCATCTATATTCTTTAGAGAAATTCGTCTATAATTTTCTTTCTCTTCTTTGGCTCTTCCTGGTTTAGGTATTAGAACCATATTTGTATCATAAAAAGAATTTTGTAGCACTCCTTAAACAATTTTTCCAAATACTGTATATAGTTTTGGAATTAATTTTTTTTAAACATTTAATAAATCTATCTGGTCCTAGATATTTTCCCCCAAGCAGTTTGTTGACGTTTTCTTCAATTTCTTTTTTTGAGATGGGGTTATTTAAGTTTTCAATTTCCTCTTCTCTTAATCTGAGCAATTTATATTTTTTAAACATTCATTCATCTTCTTTAGGTTGTCAAATTTATGGACATACAATTGAGCAAACAATATATATGTATTCTGCTCCAAAGTTTTACCTTTACTCTGTGTGTATCCTCCTGTTTCAAACGTGTTTCTCGTAAACAATTGTTTTGTTGGATTATAGTTTTTAATCCATTCTACTATCTGCCTCCGTTTTATGGTAGAGTTCATCCCTTTCACATTCCCAGTTATGATTACTGTTTCTTTCTCTCCATCCTCTTTCCCCCATCTATGCTTTTAGTTCTCCTTTCTTCCTGCTCCTGTACAAGAGTTTTTATTTCTGACCACCACCTCCCTCAGTCTTCTCTCCCTCCTTTAAGCACCCCCCAGCATTTTACTCTCCTTTTTGCTTACTACTTCTTCCATCTCTTTTAAACTCTTCTCCCTTTTCTTTCTCCTTTCCTTTCCTACTACCTATAGTGCTAGTTAGATTTCTATACTTCAGTGAGTTTGTTGTCCCCTCCTTGAACCAAATCAGATGAGAGTAAATCTCAAACAATGTTCATCTCCCTCCCCTCTTTCCTCTACTGTAATATATTTTTGTGCCTCTTCCAGTGATGTAATTTACCTTTTTCTGCCTCCTCCCTTTCACATCTCCCATTACAATCCCTTCACAACCTTAAATCACATTTCTTCATCATATCATTTAATTTATAGCCACTCCTTCTTTCTATGTATATGACTTTTAAATATCATAATAAGTGTTCAGTTTTCAAGACAAACAATTATCATCTCTTATAGGGATGTAAACTGCCCATATCAAATAACAAGTTTTTTTCTTCCTGTTTTTCTTTTTATAGCTCTTGAGACTTGTGTTTGAATTATTTGATTGAATTATTTGTTGAGCTCTGGCAATTTCACCAGGAAGGTCTGGAAATCCCTTATTTCATTGAATGTCCATCTCTTTGTCTGAAATATTATGCTCAGTTTTGCTCAGTAATTGATCTTTAGTTCCAGCTCCTTTGCCTTGCAGAATATCATATTCCAATCCCTCTGATATTTTAATGTAGGAGCTACAAAATCCTGTGTGATCCTTACTGTAGCTCCTTGATATTTGAATTGTTTCTTTATGGCTGCCTGCAGTATTTTCTCCTTCACTTGACAGTTCTGGAATGTGGCAATAATATTCCTTAGTGTTTTCAGTTTGGAATTCCTTTCAGGAGGTAAACAGTGGATTCTTTCAATTACTATTTTGCCCTCAGGATCTAGGACCTCTGGGCAGTTTTCCTTAATGATTTATTGGAAGATATTGTCCAGGCTCTTCTTTGCATCATGGTTTTCTGGTAGACCAATAACTTTTATATTTTTCTCTCCTGGATCTATTTTTCAGATCAGTTGTTTCTCCTATGAGATATTTTATATTTTCTTCTGTTTTTCCATTCTTTAAGTTCTGCTTGACTGATTCTTGATGATATCTTCTACATGCGTAACACTAATTTTTAATAGATTGTTTTCTTCAGTTAACTTTTGCATCTCCTTTTCCATTTGCCCAATTGTTCCTTTGAAGTAATTATTTCCTCCAGTCATGTTTTGTACTTCATTTTCTGTTTGCCCAATTTTCCTGTTTAAGAAACTGTTCTCTTCAGTGAATTCTTTTTTTCATATTTTTAAAATTATTGGTCAGTTTTTCTTCTACTTTTCCTATTTGGTGTTTAAAGTCCTTCTTGAGCTCTTCCAAGAATGCTATTTGGGCATGAGACCAGTTCATATTCCCTTCTGAAGTTTCAGGTGGGAGTATAGTCTCAGTGCTAACCTGCTTAGTATACTTGTTTTGAGCCTAGTCCCCATAGAAAGATTCTGTGGTCTTTTCTTTACTGCTTTGCTTCTTGCTCATGATGATCATGCTTTTCCTGGCTTTTAAAGTAGATCTCTGCTTCTGGAGCACAGGTGGCTCTATCTCACTGTTCTTGTGCTAACAACTTGAGGCTTTGTGTATTGTGGCCTCTGGTTCTTTCAGCAAGAAGTTAAATGCTGAAGCTTACCTGGTGCTGAGCTGACTAGTATGCCAAAGTAGAGACCAGGTGAAATCTTTCTGGATTTCTCAGGAGTTACCCTGGAGCTAGCTGCATTAAGCATGGAGAAGTGGTCTAACTACAGGAGTCTCCCCTGCTGAGCTAGAGCATAGGAAAGCTCAGTGGTTGGTGGACCTCATCTGTGCTAATGCCTTCCTGATTCCCCCGGGGTGCTGAGGCACACCTGGCTTGCTGGTGTTGGCAATTGCAAGCTTCACCCCCCTGGGGCTCAGGATTTCCTCCCAGTTCCCTGAGGTGGGACTTTCTGGGTCAGCTTCAGTCTTGAACTGGTTCTCTTCAGCCACAGCAAAAGGGATCCCCCTTTGTTATTTTCCTAACCTCATAGACTAAGAGACTGTTTACCCCTTCGACTGATTCCATCATTCCAGGATTTTTCTTGAAGAAATATCATCTGAGTTTTTCAAGGTCGACAAGGGGAGGGGGCATAACATTTACTGTTCACTTTGCCATCTTAGCTCTCAGAAGTTCAAGTAGGTGACTTACAGACATTTAGTTGCTAGGCTAATAGTTTCAGGAGCAGCTGCTGCAGTTACCTGTGGTTCTCTCTTGCTCACTTCCTGTCCTGAGCTGATATGTTTCAGAATCTGCAGTGCTGTAGCTTCGGACCTCCCAAGGCTTCCTGATCAACTTTTCTATGGCAGGGCCTGTGCTGGTACAGTCTGTGGGCTGTGAGCTCCTCCAGACCCATGTAACAGATCCTTCCTGTAAACCTTCCAGTCTGTCCTGGGTTGGAAATCTGCCACACTCTGTCTTCTATTGTATTCTGCCATTCTAAAATTTGTTAAAATTCTCTTTTTAGTTATATGTGAAGGAGATTGTCTTAGAGCTTTGATGAGTAGAAGCTCTCACTCTACCATCTTGGCTCTGCCCTTCTACTTCTATTTTTAAGGGAATGTTTTCTTCAATCAATTTTTGTCCTTCCTTTTCCAGGCTTTTGATTCTTTCTTCTATACTTCTAATTTATTTTCCCAATTTTCTTTTACCTTTATTATTTGACTTTTTAAATCTTTTTTGCATTCTTCCAGGGAAGCTTTTTGGGCTTGAGACCAATTCATCTTCCAGTTTGAGATTTTGGATGTAGGTATATTGATAATATTGCTCTCTTCTTAGTTTCTGTTTTTATCTTCCCTGTTGCCATATTAACTTTCTTATGGTCTAGGTTCATTTTTCCTTCTTGTTCATCTCTTTTTTTTCCCCATCTTGGGACTTTTCAAGTTAAGTTCTCTTCCTCAGACACAGGGGACACTGTCTCAAATTTCTTGTACTAGGGTCCAGGGTCCTTGTAACTGGTGTTGTCTGGTTGTTAGCTGTGTTAAGATGGTCCATGCTCATTGTTCCTGTTGTTGCCTGGTTTCTGGGGCTGGTAACTTGACTTCTGCACTGTGGCTGGAGGCCTCATAGTTGACGTGTTGTACCACTGATCTGGTGATCCAGGACAAAGAGATATCAATTGCTTGTTTGTGCTGTGGCTAAGAATCTCCTCTTCTCTTACCCAGATGCCATCTATGTTGGGCTGTGCTCTCTATCTACCTATTAAATCTAAAATTCTCTTCTTGTTTATTTTATGGTTAGATTTACCTAGTCCCGATGGAGGAAAGCTGGAGTCCTCTATTAGGATAGTTTTATTATCTATTTCCTTTTGTAACTAATTTCACTTCTCCCTTAGGGATTTGATGCTATGCTATTTGGTGCATATATGTATAGTACTTATGCTGCTTCAATATATATATAGTGCCTTTTAGCAAGATGCAATTTCCTGCCTATTCTTTTAATTAGATCTATTTTTGCTTTTCCTTTGTTTCCTGCCTTCTTTTCTTCAGCTGAAGAATAATAGATTCTATTCCAACCTCTTATTTAAACTCTCTGTATTTCTTTTTGTTTCAAGTATGTTTCTGATAAACAATATATTTTGGAGTCTGCTTTCTAATGAATTCTATCTACTTTCTTTTTAACCAGGGAATTCATCATATTCATTTCAACAGTTATAATTACTAACTGTACATTTCCCTCCATGCATTTTCTTCTTTTTCCATTTATTATTCAGTATTTTGCTTTTCCCAGTTACATGTTAAAATAGTTTTAACATTTGTTTTTAAAACATTGATTTTCAAATACTCTCCTTTCCTCCCTCCCCAAACATCATCATTGAGCAAACAAACAATTCACGTTCTACATGTTCAGTCATGTAAATCATGTATACAATATATAAACTGAAAACAAAAATTCAAGAAAAATAAAGTTTAAAAATGTATACTTCAATCTATATTCAAACACTTTCACTTCTTTCTCTGGGGATGGATAGCATTTTTCATCATAAGTCATTCAGAGTTGGCTTGGATTGTTGTATTGCTGAAGAAAGTGAAGGCATTCAAAATTGATCATGTTACAATATTGCTGTTACTTTGTATACAGTGCATTTCACTTTGCATCAGTCCATGCAAGTCCTTCCGGGTTTTTCTGAGAGCATCCTCTTCATCATTTACTATAGTACAATAGAATTTCATCATAATCACATACCACAGCTTGTTCAGCAATTCCCAAATTGATGAGCATTGCATTCATTTCTTATTCTTTATCTTTAGAAAAGACCTGCTATAAATATTTTGCACATACAGGTCCTATTCCTTTTTTATCTCTTTTGGGATACAGGCCTAGTAGTGGTATTGCTAAGTCAAAGGGTTTTATATGGTTTTATAGCCCTATGGGCATTGTTCTAAATTACTCTACAGAATGGTTGAATCAGTTCACAGCTATACCACTGTCTCATTTTTCACACATGACCTCCAACACCTGTCATTTATTTTTTCTATCCTATTAGACAATCTAATAGGTATGAGGTAGTGACTCAGAATTGTTTTAATTAGCATTTCTCCAATCAGTAGTAAATTAGAATATTTTTAAAATATGACTAAAGATAGCTTTGAGTACTTCATCTGAAAACAGATCATATCTTTTGATAATTTATCAGTTGGGTGATGGCTCTTAATTTGGTAAATTTGACTCATATTTGAGAAATGAGGCCTTCATCAGAGAAATTTGCTTCAAAGTTTTTTTTACCATTACTATTGATAACTGTATTTCCCTTCATCCCATTCCCCCAATTTATTCCATTCAATATCTCCTTTCACCCTGTTCCTCCTCAAAAATGTTTTGCTTCTCACTACACCTTCCCAAGTATGGCCACCCTTCTCTCACTCTTCTTATTTATTCACTTCTCCTGTAGGGTAAGGTAGATTTCTATACTCAATTAAATGTGTATGTTTTTCCCTCTTTAAGTTAATTCTGATGAAAGTAAGGTTGACTCATTCCCCCTCATCTCCTCTCTCTTCTTCTTCAGTATACAAGCTCTTCTTTATGTCTTTTACATAAGATAATTTGTACCTCTCTCTTTCCCTTTCTGTCAGTACATTCCTCTTTAATTTTATTTTTTTACATATCATCACTTCATATTCCATTTATACCTGTGCTATGTATGTGTACATGTATATTATATATATATACACACATACATACATATATATATGTGTATATATATATACTCCTAACTGCTCTAGTAATGAGAAATGTCTCATGAGTTACAAATATCCTCTTCCCATGTAGGAATGTAAACAGTTTGACCTTATCAAATTCCTTGTGATTTTTATTTCCTGTTTATCTTTTCATGCTTTTCTTTAGCCTTTTATTTGAATTTTTTGTTCAACTCTGGTCTTTTCATCAAGAACACTTCAAAATACTCTCTCTCATTGAATGTCAATTTCTCCCCAGAAAAATTATACTCAGTTTTACTAGGTATCTGACAGTTGGTTGTAATCCTAACTCCTCTGCCCTCCAGAATATCATATTCCAAGCCTTCCCCTACTATAATGTACAAACTGCTAAACCTTGTGTTATCCTGGCTGTGTCTTCATGATACTTGAATTGCTTTTCTGGCTGCTTGCAGTATTTTCTCCTTGCACTGGGAACTCTGGAATTTAGCTATAATATTCTTTGGAATTTCATTTTGAAATCTCTTTCAGGAGATGATCAGTGGATTCTTTCAATTTCCATTTTCGCCCTCTGGTTTTAGAGGTCAGTTTTCCTTAACAACTTCTTAAAATATGATGTCTAGACTCTTTTTTGATCATGGCTTTCAGGTAGTCAAATAATTTTAAAATTATCTCTCCTGGATCATTTTTCCATGTCAGTTGTTTTTCCAATGAAATATTTCACATTGTCTTCCATTTTTTTCATTCTTTCTTTTCAGGGAGGGAGACAGTTTTGATTTATTGATGTTGCTTTGTGAGAACAAATTTATAATGCAGGGAAGTAGCTTTTGAGGGGAATATCAAATAGTTAAAAGGTTACAGACTAGCTTTGATGTCAGAAGGCAGCAAGAAAGTAGGGAGGAGAGCACCAGGCTCTGTTTGTATATAAACTGAAGGTTAGGTACTTGTCACTGAGCTCAGGGCTCCATGGTAGTCTTGGGAACTTCATCTTTGGACGATAACTGGAGGGACTCTGCTGAGGACAAAGGCTGGGGGCACAAGTGATAAGGCAGGAATTTGGTGACTCCTCAACCCCATGTACATACAGACTTTGTTTTCTAGGATGCTAAGAATGGATGGCAGCCCCAGCACCTTGATCTTTAACTGAGTAACCCCTGGGTGAGGAAATACAAGTGAGCTGGAACTAGAACACCTCACTTTGTTTCAGCATGATCTGGCTTTCCCCTCTCAGTTCTTGCCTTGATCCCAGTGCCTCATCCACTATCCCCTTCCTCCTCCCTCACCTCCCATCTTGAACTGTTTCTAAGAAGATACCACAACAGGCTTCTTTATACTCCAACCTAGGCCGAGGGGAAAGAAAGGGACCCTCATCTTTATGTTAAATGTATGTGGTAGAAATTCTCATGTAGACAGCAGCTGCAGACCTTCTGTTTGTTTTGTTTCAGTCATGTCAGCCCCTTAGGATTTCTTATCAAAATAAGACACCTTCCTAAATGTTGATATGAGGTAGATTCCCTGTCTTAGAACAGTCAGAGGCAGGTAGATGACTCGAAAATGTTCAAGTAGCTCAGCTTCATGTAACAACCATCGCTGCTGCTTCAAAAAAAAATGAAGAAGTAACTGGGTCAACACCTTCTTGAATTGTTGAATGTCAACTTTATCCTGGTCTTCATCCTGGGCCTGTCTTCTCAGTCTAGCTGAAACTTCTCAGACAAAGATCTTCAGCATCTCCACCACGCATTGTAGAGCATCTCCATTAACTTAGCATCTCTCATTCTTAAAGTCTGGGAGCAGCAACTTGTTTACCAGTTCCTTCCTAAAGTTAGAACCATCTTCCTCTATCTCAGACAGAGAGACCCGCAAAGAACTCAGGTGCTTCTCCCCGGAGGTCTTGTACCAGTCAGTGAGAAATGGCCACAGGAAGAAACAGTTGCACTGCTGCCCCAATCGTTAAGGACCTAATTTTTTTTTGGATTTGTTTTATTGTTTCTTGATTTCTCATACATAGTTTGCAATTTCTCCATCCTGATATATGTATGTGTGTGTGTGTGTGTGTGTGTGTGTGTGTGTGTGTGTGTGTGTATATATAATTTTTGTATTTTTCTTTTTTATTTGTTTTTAATTTTCAACATTAACCTCTATAAGATTTTGAGTTCTAAATTTTCTCCCTGCCCTTTTGTTCCCTCCTCCTTAAGATGGCATGCAGCCTGATATAGGCTATATATCATATAGGTTATACATGTACAATAATATTAAACATTTTTTCACATTTTACTCATGTTGTAAAGAAAAAAAATAAAACCAAAAGGAGAAAGTCAAGAAAGAACCAAAATAATAAAGACAGCAAATAATATTCTTCAATCTGCATCAGATATATAGTTCTTTCTCAGATGTCATGAGTGTTTTGGAACTGTTTAAGATACTTCCATTGCTAAGAAGAGCTAAGTCAATCAAAATTGATATCATACAATGTTGCTCTTACTGTGTACAATATTCTCTTGGTCCTGCTAACTTTGTTTAGCATCAGTTCATTTAAGTATTTTTGAAATCTGCCTGCTCATTATTTCTTTTAGCACAACAGTATTACATTACGTTCATATACTATAATTTGTTCAGTCATTCTCCAATTGATGGGCATCCCCTCAATTTCCAATTCTTTGTCACCACAAAAAGAGCTGCTATAATTTATTGCCAATGTGGGTCCTTTCACCATGTTTATGATCTCTTTGGAGTATAAAGCATGCAGTGATATTGCTGCATCAAAAGGTATGCACAGTTTTTTACTCCTTTGGGCATAGTTCCAAATTACTTTCCAGAATGGTTGGATTAGTTCACAGCTCCAACAATGTATTAATATTCCAGTTTCCCACATCTTCTCCAACATTGATCATTTGCCTGTTTTGTCATGTTAGCCTCTCTGATAGGTGTGATGTGGCACCTAAGAGTTGTTTTGATTTGCATTTCTCTAATCAATAGTGATGTAGAGCATTTTTCATATGATTATATATAGCTTCAATTTCTTCATCTGAAAACTATCATATCCTTTGTCCGTTTATCATTTGGGAAATTATTTATATTCTTATAAATTTGACTCAATTTTCTATATATTTGAGAAATGAGGACTTTATCAGAGACACTGACTGTGCAAATTGTCTCCCAGTTTTCTGCTTCTCTTTTAATATTGATTGCACTGGTTTTGTGTAAAACTTTTTAATTAAATTTCTTGAAGATCATCCACTTTGCACTTTGTAATGTTATCTATCTCTTGTTTTATCAAAATTCTTCAGTCCTCCATAGATATGACAGTTCTCCTAATTTGCTTATAGTATCACCATTTATATCTAAATTGTGAACCCATTTTGACTTTATCTTGATATGCAGTGTAAGAGCTTGTTCTTTGCCCAGTTTCTTCCCTATTATTTTCCAATTTTTCCAGAAGTTTTGGTTAAATAGTGTGTTCTTCTTCCAGAAACTGCAGTCTTTGATTTTATCAAACTACAATCTTTGACTACTGTATCTTACATACCTAACCTATTGAACTGATCCACCACCCTATTTCTTAGCCAGTATCAAATGGTTTTTATGATTGATGCTTTATAATACAATTTAAGATCTGATATTGCTAGATCACCTTTCATTGCATTTCTTTTCATTAATTCTTTTGATATTCTGGATCTTTTGCTCTTTCAGATGAATTTCTTTATTACTTTTGAGCTCTATAAAATATTTTTGGTAATTTGACATGGTACTGAAAAGTAAATTGGCATGGTACTGAATAAGTAAATTAATTTAGGTAGAACTGTAATGTTAGGTAGAATTGTAATGTTCCTTTTATATGAGGTTGGCGTAGTCACAAACAAGTGATACTTTTCCAGTTATTTAGTTCTGACCTTACTTGTGTGAAAAGTGCTTTGTAATCCTTTTCATATTTTTCTTGGGTTTGTGTTGGCACATTGACTCCCAAATATTTTATAATGTCTACAGTAGCTTTAAATGAGAATTCTCTTTCTAGCTCATGCTGTTGGGTTTTGTTAGTAATACACAGAAACATCAATGATTTATGTGGGTTTATTACTTCAAGAGGTTTTTTTTTTTTTATTTTGTTCTCTAGGATCCTCTAAGTGCACCATCATATCATCTGTAAAGAATGATAGCTTTGTTTTTTCTTTGCTTATTCTAATTCCTTTAATTTCTTTCTCTTCTCTTATAGCTAAATCTATCATTTCTGGTAGAATATGGAATAAGAGTGCTGAAAATGGACATCTTTGTTGCACCCACAATCTTATTGGAAATACTTATCCCCTTTACAATTTTATGTAGATGCCCCTTATAATTTTAAGGATAACTCCATTTATTCCTGTGTTGTTTTATGTTTTTAATAGTAATGGCTGTTGTATTTCATTAAAAAGCTTTTTGTACATCTATTGAGACAACTGTATTATTCCTGTTAGGTTTGTTGTTGATGTGGTCAATTGTGCTGATAGTTTTCCTAATATTATAGCCAAAATCCAGAATTGCCCAGTCAAGGAGGAAATATTACAAGCAGCCAGAAAAAAAATCAAGCACTGTGGAAACACAGTCTGTATAACACAGGAATTTGTAGCTTCCATACTAAGTAATCTAAAGACTTTGAATATGATATTCCAGAGGTCAAAGGAGGTAAGATTATAACCAAAAATCACCTGCCCAGCAAAATTGAGTATAATCCTTCAGGGGAAAAAGTGTGCATATATATATGTATAGACACACACACATACACACACACATATATGTATATATATATACATATACATATATGTGTGTGTGTGTTTTTTTTTGTGTGTGTAGACAGAGGGCACAGGGTAAGATAAATATGAGGGGAAAATATCTAAAAATAAAATTTACTGTTGGGTGGAATGTACTTGGAGTAAGAGACAGGGAGAGGTAGAATGTAGCAAATCATCTCACATAAAAAGTCAAGAAAGAGTTTTTACAATGGAGGGGCAGAAGGGGGAGGTGAAAGCAAATAAGTGAGTCTTACTCTCATGGGATTTTGTTTAAGGAAGGAGGGAATAACAAACACTCAATTGGGTATGGAAATCAATTTTACCCTGCAGAAAGGCAGGGAGGAAGGGGATAGGAGAGGGAAGATAATAGAAAGAAAGGGAAATTGGGCAAAGGGATAATTGGAAGCAAATACTTGTGGGAGGACAGGTCAAGCGAGAGAATGAAATAAATGGATGGCAGCATAGGACAGAGAGAAAATTGGTTAATCTTTCACAACATAACTATTATGGAAGTGTTTTCATGGCTACACATGTTATCTATATTGAATTGCTTTTTTTCATAATGAGGGTGGGTGGGGAGGGAGGGAGAGAATGTGGAATTCAAAGCTTTAATAATGAATGTTCATTTTAGTCTGTTTTATTTTTTCTTGATGTCTGATGAATTTGTTAAAAAATTATTTTTTATTGAGTTTTTGTACCTCTTTTTCTATTTGCATAATTCTGCTTTTTTAGGAGTCATTCTCATCAATTAAGTTTTATACCTCTTTTTCCATTTAGTCATTTGTGTTTTGTAGGTTTTTATATTCTGCAATGTTTGTATGTTTCTTTTACCATGTTTTCAATTGTCTTCTCATAATTTTCTTGCATGTCTGTGATTATTTCCCTAATGTTTCCCCTTCCATTTTAATTGATTTTTAAAATCAGTTTTTTAAGGTTTTTCAGTAATTCTTGTTGGGCTTTGTATCAGTAAGCACCCCAACATACAAGTGGGGCTGCTATCACAAGTTATCAGCATCTATAAAAGGAAAGGGAACTTTTGAGGGACTAACAATTTCCTTTAAACAAGCACATATATCATTCAATTAGTTCAGGGGGAACAGTCAGTACCCTGAACTTCAGAGAAATCCAAATCAATAGACAATACTTCCAAACTGTTGGACATACATCACAAATCAACTGATAACTGTCTGACCATACATAAATACATAGTTACCAGAGAGGGAAGCACCAGCATCTAGGTTTGTAAATCTGGGGGCTGCTTAGTAGCTTCTCAGTCTCATCTGACACACAAACCTTTTCTGAAAACTAAGCCCCAAAGTAAAACTGTTCCTCAAGAGTCTTTATAAACTGTTTTAGAGTCAGAAGACATCACAACCCTTGAGGACCAATGCCTCAGAAATTAACAAATATTGTGGGTGAATGATATATGTGCTTGATTGAAGGAATGATGTAGGTGATTCATTTAATTGCTACCCCTCAAAAGTTGCCCTTCCTTTGATAAAAGCATATGAAAGAACCTGTGATAGCAGGACCCCCTGTGTATGTTGGGGTACTTACTGATTCAGTTGGAAGGGGCTTCTCATGCCAGGGATTTTAGACCATGACAATTTGCCTTTGTCATGAGGCCTACAGAGCAACATCTTGTCTGGTACTGCACTGAGGGGGTGTGGTGGGGGTGTGACTGGTACTTCTGGAGATCTCAGGTGTCTGACAGCTTACTTGGGGCTAAACTATAATCTTATTGGTGGGGTCTGGCATGTGCTGAAGAAGGTGAGGTGTTTCTGCATTTGTCTAGGGATACACTGAAGCACATAGTGGTCTTGCAACTGGAGGTAGTCTTTTTGCCCAGAGCTTTATTGAAGCACATGGTAGTTCTCAGAACTGGAGTCTGCCCATTCCTCTGGCTATGCTAAGGCATATGTGGGGTCCTGGTAGTTTAGTTTACCTTCTTCACCGCACTGGAGCTCTGGATCCCCTGCTGCTTTGCTTAGTCAGCGCTTGCTGCTGGCTTTCTTGGATATTTACTCTCCTGTGCTTTGGTCTCCTTTTAGCTTAGTGAGACAGACATATGCTACTGTTCTTCCAAATTTCATCAGGTTTTTTTTTTTTTTGCTGGTTCTGCTGTCCCAGGGTTTGTTTGGGAGCACTACTATATGGTTTTTTGGAGGTGAATATGGGAGAGTCATGGCACTTCACTGCTTACTCTTCAATGTTGGTTCTTGGACCTCAATTTCCTGTTGTGAATTTTAATTCCCTTGTTTGTAAAATTAGTGAAAGCTCTTTGAGACATTCTATTGTTGTTTAGTCATTGCTCATTTTGAGGTTTTCTTTGCAAATATACTGGAGTGATGTGCCATTTATTTCTGCTCATTTTATAGATGAGGAAACTGAAGCAAACAGGATTAAATGACTTTCCCAGGGTCACAAAGCTAATAAGTGTTTCAGTCCAGATTTGAACACAAGAAGATATCTTCCTCTCTCCAGACTCACCACTCTGTTCACTATTCTACCTAGTTGCCAATGTCCCTTATATCTTTGAGTCTGTGGTATAATGTGACTTAAAGGTCAATATCACAGTGGACCTTAAACTAAAAATTAATCTTCAATATTTATTGCTTGAAGTAGGGGAAATGTTCTTGATGACTATGTATGGTAGATAGGTCAACAGAGAGACAAGGAGAATGACAGAGAGTTGGAAACAGAGATATAAAGACAGATATAAAGACGGAAATGTACAGAAACCAAAAGGAACATAGAAACAGACAGAGAATTAGTGAAAGAATACAGGAATTAAAGTTATGCTTGGATTTCTACTTGTTAATAAGTTAATGATGTTCTTTGCTATTTACATTGAATTATTTGTTTAGAAACTATAGTAATGCATTATGTATGTATTTGCATATTCATATGTATATGTGTTTGTGTATGTGTGTATATGTATGTGTGTGTCTATACATGTATGTATGTATGTATGTGTACATATGACAGAAGAAAAATTATGTTCATTTGATTTTAGGCAAAATTCTAAGAGAGAGAAATTTATTTCTGAATTCTTATATTTCTTTCTTGAAAGAGAGAGAGAGAGAGAGAGAGAGAGAGAGATAGAAAGAGAACTCCATCCTGCTTTTGGAAATGTCTATATTCATGATATTTTTATTGTTATATAATTTATAGGGTTCAAGAACAAAAGCAAAATGTCATAATCAAAGTTACACAAAAGAAAAATATCTAGGTTTATTTATCATGTAGCTCACTCAGAGAACCACTTTCCTAAAATCACTCAATCCCTCTTTAACCACTCCCTCCAAGGAAGCCACTTATTTCCAGGTCAAATTCAAGTGTGACTTTATATTTTTATTAGGCAGTCTTCTTTCTCCTCTGAATGTGTTCATTACCCTAATCACTTTAGCAAACAGTCCTTCCTTTGCTGAGATCTCTCCTTTTAGAAATTGATTTGGTCCTTCTCTTTCCTTCCCTTCCCTTCCCTTGTCCTTTCTTTCCTTTCCTTCTCCTTGTCCTGTCCTTTCCCAAAACCATAAGCCTACTGCACTCTGAAGCTGTGACTATTTTCTCATTTTTTTTGGTAATATGTAACCTAAATAGAGAAGGCTGATATCTCAATGTATTTATGACTCCTGCACACTTATGTGTGCATGTATATGTATATTATGTGTATACATGTGTATGTGTCTTATATGTACACATCCATATAACATGTATACCATATGAAGTAAACTGTTTACTGTGAACAATAGAATCTTAATAAAGTGACATATTTTTCAAATAATTTTAACCAATTGAAACAGATGACACAACAATGAAGAAAAAGATTATGCAAACACAAAGATTATCAATAAGTCATTAGCTTATTATCACTCATATGCCTACTCTCTTTTATCTGTAAAATATTTATGTGAAAGACTATATATATAAAGAGCGAATTTTCTGTAAAAATTTAAGAAAGGAACATCCCTTCAAAAGAAAATTTGGGAGGTGGAGCTAAGACTGTAGAGGAGAGGCAAGAACCCAGTTGAAATTTCCAAATCTCCAACTTTAAAATAACATCTCAAATCAAATTTTGGACTGGCAGAGCCAACAATAGGTCAGGTTGAGACATTTCTGCAGCCCAGGACAACTTAGAAGACAGACAATAGTGTCGTATGAAACCACGGTGCAGGCTGGCCTGGACTACACACAGCTGTAGCAACAGCAGTAAGCCTTGAAAACAGCTGTGACAATGGCAATAGTAGCAGTAGATTTGGGAGCTCTCATCCCAGAGAGATTAAGGAGGTCAGATAACTAATCAAAAAGTGATGAGATGGGACCTTTCCTTGGCCCTGTGTACACATAGTGATAATTGGCAATTCTATTGCCCATATGCTGCTCTGGATCATACTTCCAGGACAGAGAGGGATGCTTGTGTTCAATCACAAGAGGCTGAGGCCCTGGTCCCAATTCCAGGGCAGAAAGTATTACTAACACTTGAGGTCAACAGAAAGTAAAATTTCAACCTCGGTCCTTCTGATACCAAGCCCTGAACTCTTTTCATTGTTATCACCTAATTGCCTCAATAGTGTGAGGGGAAAAAAGTAATATAAAACAAAGTATTATATGAGTTCAAGAAAAAAATTAAGGATGAGAAGTGGAGATGAGGGAGCAGTGGCTCCCTAGAAGAATTTTGAATTATTTGGGAATATATTCCAGATGTAGAGACAGATCACAGAGGCAGCAAATTGGGTTATGGAGTGGGAACTGAGGTAATATGTTCTTTAAAAGGTAATATTCTGACAAGACTAAAAAAGTGGGTTGGAAGCAGATTGTGAAAGATGAGATTTGGTAGAAAGAGCACCGGACTTTCAGTTGGCACACCTGAATTTGATTCCATGCAACCATGGGACTTATTTAAGTCACTTTCCCTCCCTAAGCCTCACTTTCCTCATCTATAAAATGGAGTTAAGAGAACTCTATGGATTTCAGAAACCTAGTAGGGAAGTTCTTTGGAAACTTTATTAAATTAAAGTGTTATTTCATGACTCTTCCTCTGTGGTGAGTAAGAAACATGGCAAAACAGACCTATGTTTATACATGAAGAATTACCAGCTAAATTATAGTACTAAATTCTACAAATATTAGAATGAGCCATTGAACCTGTTACTGTTTTTAAGTCTTTTTCCTGGACAGTTATATGACTAGGTTATATCCTTACATGCTCAAGATAAGTGTATAACTTTCTAGTGACAGAGATACAATGAATAAACTTTCAAAAATATTTTAAGGAATTCTGTGATAAATATATGACACTCTCACTGATGAGGGTTGGAGAGGATGATGGGATGGATGAAATTCTGAAATCCCCCAAAGACTGGCATACCAGAGGCAAATCACCTGGAATGAATTCATGGACTCAAACATTCTTGAGATCAGGGTAAAGATTTATTATGCTTTTCAGCACACAAGAATTCTTAGGGAACCTGCAGTTTGCATAGGATACAGGTAAAGTTTATATAGTTTATTGTACGGTATAACATGTAACAAACTTGATGACCAGGTGATTCAGGGTGGTGGTTAAGGTACAGTTAGTCCTTAAAGGAACATGCACTTTTAGTATCTACTGCTCAGGTATTTTACCCTGAGCTCATCAAGAAATAACCCAAGAAGGGGGTACATGGAGGTGTGGTTTTAGGCGTGAACCATCAACTAACAGTCAGGGCTGACTGAGGAATACCAGGCTCCTCCCATCTTGTTACACAAGATAAATGTAAGGGAGTATACGTATGTCTAAGTCTTGGATATATATGATTCATCAGTGAGTAGTAAATATTGCTATGACCCAGTACACAGTCAGCACATCCAGTACACAACTGGTTCAAACTAATAAATTCTGTAGGTGCTGCTGGCTACTGTATCAAGAAGAGAGGTAATGGTTTGCTAGGGCAGGCTGTTGTTGGGCTGGGGAAAAATTACCTGAGATAGTATTGTGAAGCTAGAGAGAAATGTGATTTTTTAGAGAGCAATGAGATTTTAGAACTGAGGTCCAAGCACATGCACCCAAGCACCCTAGCATTCACCATGAGACTGGGGATATAAACACACAACTTCATGTGCATTATCTTAGAATCTTATGATTATATTTGGGTTGTGATTTACTGTTAACTTTGAAAAAAATGTGACCACAACATTTTAATGACTTCATAATTTACCCCTTAGCACCAAAATTTAGAGGGCGATCACAAGACTGATGGTTTTTCAGCAGGATAGAAACAAAAGAGTATATAATTAATAGGAATAATTGGTCAAAATAGGATGCTACCAGACGATAAATTTGTTCTATCCCTACCCCATGGAGCCGTCCACAGCAAAGGCCTCATGATGTTCTGGACCCTGATTTTTAATCCTACCTAATTAAATTTGTCTTGAAAGTTTGATCTGAGGATGGTCTTCAATGGGGTTGGGGAAATTTCCAGTTAGAACTCCATCTATATGTCATTATATGCATATCTATAGACTCTTATCAATGAATTTGCACACATCATCAGTAAAGTCTAATTTAACAGTGGGAAGTTGTGAAGCATAGTGCCTATATATTACCGACTATGGGACACGTTGAAGGATTTAGAAAAAAAATATTTACTTTGTTATCCATGAGCAGATTAAACTAAATGTTGCCTTAACTTTGATCTTTTATGCTATTTCTCAGTTGCTAATTATATTTGAAAGACTTAGAGGTATATCTAATAATATGCTTAATTTATATGCTGTAGTGCCGTTTTTCCCTGAGGAACTCAAAGCACTTCCCATATTTGCCTCAATTATCTGTTTCTATACTTATACTTTTGGTTAATTCCTGTATTCTATTCTCTGACTTTCAGATGTTTATTGTTCTCTTCCCAACCGCAATTTCCTCATGAATCCCTTTGCCCTGCAAATTTTCAAGACTACTTAACAGGAGTGCCATATTTAGCTCCTAAATGTGTCTAATTCTCCTAGACAAGACTGTTCTCTTTTCATTTGGCATCAAGGGATTGACTCAAAATAACTATCCTTTTGTTATAAAGAAAGAGCAGCAGAACCAAAGAAATTCACTAAAATGGAGACTTTACAATCTGTTGAAAGAAAAGACATAAAATATCTGAATTTCAATAGCTTCTGTGGATGGCAAGTTTAAGGCCCTCTTTCAGCTGTTTGGAAATTCCAATTCTGGAAGCTACTTGATTTTTTTCTTTCTCATTTTGTGAGAACAGAGGTCTTTAATGCTGGTCTTCAGTTTTTGACTAAAGTGATATTTACTAGGTACATCATAGTCTGTTGTGAGTAGACAATATTATTGCATATCCCTTTCAAAAAGCACTTTCTACCACTTAATAGACCACAAACTACATACTGCCTGGTGTTATTCTGTATGTTTTGTTTATGCAACTATACCATAAGTTCTTTGAAGGCAGGGCACATGGGAATTATATAAACTTTATAACATCTGAAATCTTGGTCATATTACCTTGTTTATGATAAATAATCAACTTATGTTTCTTACATCAAGCAATCCATAGTATTCATTAAAGGGCAGCTAGATGGTGCAGTGGTTAGAGCACCAGTGCAGGAGTCAAGAGGACTTGAGTTCAAATCTCACCTCAGACACATGACACTCACTAGCTATGTGACCTTGGGGAAGTCGCTTAACCCCAATTGCCTCATCCTGGGTCATTTCCAGTCATCCTGATGAATATCTGGTCACTAGATTCAGATGGCTCTGGGGAGGAGAAGTGAGAGTAGTAACCTGCACAGCCCTCCTTCCCTCAAAACAAAGTCAAGTACAAGTCATGTCATCACTTCGCTGATGTCATGATCTTCTTCAGCAACGAAGGATGAACACACAGCTCAGTATTCATTAAACTGGCAAATACATCAAACAGGACTTAACATGAGAAGAAATCAAAAGGTATGTATTAATGCTCCAGTGGATCCATGTGCTCTTTGCTGTAGGTGCTCCATTAGATAATGAAGATATCACTCACCCATTACTTCATAGCTCATGCAACTCTTGTACAGTATGTCTTCTTTTAGGTGCTTAGATACCAGAGATATCTAAATAAACTGTTAGTCTCCCACTAGATCTTTTAGTATTTCATATGCAGAAGACCATAACTGACAATATGTTAGGAAACACTTCCTAGATATCTTTTTTTTTTTTTACCAAGTCTTGAAACAAGTTAGAGTTGGGTAACATG
The DNA here is from genome assembly GCA_028658325.1 of Potorous gilbertii. Lineage (NCBI taxonomy): Eukaryota > Metazoa > Chordata > Mammalia > Diprotodontia > Potoroidae > Potorous > Potorous gilbertii. Next base: position 83,301,337 of record CM053769.1, on the reverse strand, counting down.
CTATAACTCAATTACATATAACTCTTCATTGTCCTCTAGTATATCCATAATTTTGATTCTTTGGGATCATACTTTTCCATGATTCTCAACCTTATACCATAACCAGGAGAAAAGTGATATAAAAATGGCTTTTTAGGTCAAAGAGAAACTAATCATTAAAAGCACTGCAAACTTTTCCAAATAAAAATCAATCCGCTATCTACTTCTTCAATTCTGAACTCAAGTCACTGCTAAGAGACTGTCTACCTAACATGCATTCTGATTAACTAACTCAATAGAAAGACCAACCAGCTGTTTGTTCAAACAACAGATAACGCAATTTTTCTCTCTGTTAGGTGGGAAATTAGTGAGATAATAGATTTTTACAGCTTGTGAATTTTCTAACTTACACTTTCCAGAAACATTAAATGAAAACTAAAATTAGATACAAACTTTAAAACAAATCAAAATAGCAATGCCTCCTATCAATTTGTTTGACCAACTATTGGTTGAATATTATAAAACTATGACTTCTTACCAACGTAATATAATATCTTCATGGTTAGTTCAATATTTTAAGCTGTGAGAGAAGGAAGAAAGTCAATGTGATACACAGAAATAAGATCCATTAGGGCAGCCTCTTTTATGCAATCATGGATCTCATTGGAAGAAGTCCTGCAGTATTTTACATCTTCATTCAACCAAAAAATGTCATCTAAAATAGGAACATCATGTGGAACTCAGCATTTACAGAGCATTTGCACTCTCTGTAGTCCATCCTCTGAGACTGATTAATTCTGTATAATTTTCTTATTGATCCTTTTTATGATTAATTGATTTTGTGCCATAATTGTTTTTGTTCTGTAACTGCTTGAGTCATGGTCCTTTATCACTGAACTTTATTCAGGATTCAGCTGGTCTGAAATGGGTTCCTTTTAGAAATCTAACTCCCCTGCTAATCACTTATCTTTTCTTGTCTCAACGAGTTTTGTTAACCTTGGGGAATAGGACTGAAAGGCCTGATATCTTTACTCCACAAAGCTATCTATTCTTCAGGAATGTCTGGCTTGCCACCTAACAGCCTGGACTGCTATCTTAGATCAAAATTTAAACAATGAGTACTTCATTGTCTCTTGAGAAAAAGCAGATCATTAGTAGCCTCCATTATCTAACTTCTAATCATGTTTTTCTCTGAGCCTCAGCTCTGTAACAAATTGTTTTGCTGCAATTCCACGTTGTTGTCTAACCTGTCCTCTTCTTTGTTCTGTGCTTTCTAAAACCTATAAAAGGGAAACTGACCTTTTGATTGAGGTCTTTGCCATTAGTGGAGGCAAGCTATTCACCCATTTATTGATATGTACCATGTCCCTGATAATAAATGTTATCTTACTCAAAGATCTGCCTCATTTTGCCTTTGTGTTTAATCTCAAATGTAACACCTTTATGATACTTTTGATGACCACAAATTTCTGTTTTATACTTTTCTTGATGTTTGTCACATAAAGTTCATTGAAAAACTTTATGCATATATTGTAACTAAATTTTACATTTTGTATGTCCTTAACATACAAATGGATAACTCTATGTTAGAAAAAGCCATTGATGCACTATTTTTTCAAACTAGTATTTCAAAAAATAATAAACGTGTTATAAATACAAAAAGCTCTTGCATATCATATACCATTTAGTCAATTTTGTGACTAGGAAGATTTTGTCTTTTGTATAAACCAAGTGAATAAAAGTTTTCTTTTCATATAAAGAGTAACAGCAATACATACTTAGATAATTTTCAAGATTTTATGGATACTCAATTATAGGCACATAGAATAGTAGTGTTTATTTTGTCCAAATTAAGTTTTTTTTGTATTAGTATAGTTCATAATATTTTACTGATCATTTGGCTTCTTCCATTCCTTCAGATAGCTTGAAAATTGATCCTGAAATCTTTTTAATGTTGTTTTGCTACAGTATGGTTATTTTCATTGTATCCTTGACCTTAATTGTCTGCTCCATTGTATGTGACCTTCTTGATTTTCATTTTCACCCTCTTATATATATTGTTAGCATCAAAATACTGAGGTTACACTATCCTAAATGGTGAAAATACATTAGTATAGAAATACTGACAAATCTGTTCCTTTTTGGGAATAATAAAACAAATTTGAACTTGAGGCCTAAGTTAAAGCTTGAGTATGAAAGAAGGAATAATGGAAGGAAAGAAGGAATCCCTTAATGATTTCTTATGAAGTGAAAAGCTTTATGCAAAATAGTGAAGATACAAATAGAAATGTAAGACATTTTCTGGTCTCTAAAAAGCTTCCTTTCTAATGATGGAACAAAGACATATGGAAAGTTTCAGTAGCAAGTCAAATAGAAAAGTCCTTTAGTTCATTGAGATTAGCAGCAAAACAGATGGTGCGGCCTCTTTTTAAATATTATTTCCACTGACAAAATTATTTTAACTTTTGAGATTGAAACATTTGATAGTACCAGAGATATCTTGATTTCTCATTTCTGTACTTTGTTTTTTAATTTTATTTTTTAAAATTAATTTTATTTTCAATGTTCCATAATCACTACCATATAACCTAGAATTTTTTCTCCTCCTTCCCCTCAGTTCCCCCCTCCCACGCTGAGATGGCAAAGATAGGTTCTACACATACATTCCTGTTAAATATATTTTCACTATAGTCATGCTGTGCAGAAGAATTAAAATGAATGGGAGAAACCATATAACTAACTAAACAAAACAAAACACACACAAGAAAAGATCTGTTATTGAATTCCATAGTTCTTTCTCTGGATGTGGAAAGCATTTTGCCTTAAAAGATCATTAGGACTTTTTTTTAAGTCCTTTCATTGCAATGACATTTCAAGTATACCAGAAGATACTCTTGCATGCTAGGGTCATTGCTGTGCACAAAGTTCTCCGTGTTCTGCTCCTTTCACTCAGCATCAGTTCATATAAGTCTTTCCAGGCCTCTGTGAAATCTTCCTGTTCATCATTTCTTATAATGCAATAGTATTCCATTGCATTCATATGCCACAATTTATTCAGTCATTCCCCAACTGATGGGCATCCCCTTGATTTCCAATTTTGGCCAACACAAAGAGTGCTGCTATAAATATTTTTGTACATGTGGGGCCTTTTCCCATTTTTATGATCTCTTGGGGATACAGTCCTAGAAGTTCTATTGCTGAGTAAAAGGGTATGCATATTTTGGTAGCCCTTTGGACATAGTTACAAATTGCTCTCCAGAATGATCGGATTAGCTCACAGCTCCAGCAACAATGAATTAGTGTTCTAACTCTCCCAAATCTTCTCCAACATTTATCATCTTCCTGTTCTGTCATGTTTGCAAACTGTTAAGTGTAATGTGGGAGTTGTTTTGATTTGCATCTCTCTAATCAGTAGTGATTTAGAGCATTTTTTCATATGACTATAAAGATCTTTAATTTCTTCCTCTGAAAACAACCTGTTCATGTCCTTTGAACATTTATCAATTGGGGAATGACTTGTATTTTTATACATTTGACTCAGTTCTCTATATATTCTAGAAAAAAGGCCTTTATCACAGATATTAGCTACAAAAATTCCCAGTTTTCTGCATCCCTTTGAATCTTGGTTGCACTGGGTTTGGTTGTGCAAAAACTTTTCAGTTTAATGTAATCAATATTATCTGTATTGCCCTCCATAATGCTTTTTTATCTCTTCTTTAGTAAAAAATTCTTCCCTTCTCCATAAATCTGATAAATACACTATTCCTTGCTCCTCCAGTTTGTCCATGGTATCAATCTTTACACCTAGATCGTGTACCCATTTGGATTTTATTCTTGCGTACAGTATCAGGCATGGCTCTATACCTAGTTTCAGTTTTCTCAGCAATTTTTGTCGAACAGTGAGTTCTTATCCCAGAAGCTGGGGTCCTTGGGTTTATCAAACAGTAGACTGCTATATTCACTGTCTACTGTGTTGTGAGTACCTAGCATATTCCATTTGTCTATCCCTCTGTTTATTAGCCAGTACCAAGTGATTTTGATAATTGCTATTTTATAATATAATTTAAGATCTGGTAGCACTAGGCCACCTTTCCTAGTATTTCTTTTCATTAGTCCTTTTGATATTCTGGATATTTTGTTCTTCCAAATGAATTTTGATATTATTTTATCCAGCTGTAAAAAATAATTATCTGATAGTTTAATTGGCATGGCACTAAATAAGTAAATTAATTTAGGTACAATTTTTATTATAGTGAATCGGCCTACCCATGAACAACTGATGTTTTTTCACTTACTTAGATCTGACTTTATTTGTGTGAAAAGTATCTTGTAATTGTGTTCATATACTGCTTGAGTTTGTTTTGGCAGGCAAACTCCCAAATATGTTATAGTGTCTACCCTATCTTTGAATGGGATTTCTCTTTCTATTTCTTGCTGTTGGATTTTGTTACTAATATAGAGAAATGCAGAAGATTTGTGTGGGTTTGTTTTGTAACCTGACTCTTTGAAAAGTTGTTTATTATTTCAAGTAGTTTTTTACTTGAATCTCTTGGATTCTCTAAGTATATCATATTATCATCTGCAAAGAGTGATAACTTAGTTTCTTCTGATTTTCTTCACTGGGGTATGAGGCCTTAGTACATGGTCAAGTTTTGCATATGTGCCATGTACTGCTGAGAAAAATGGTATATTCCTTTCTATCCCCATTCAATTTTCTCCAGAGATCTATCATATCTGCCTTATCCAGAGTTTTATTTGCCTCCTTAACTTTTTCTTGTTTATTTTGAGGTTAGATTTATCAAGTTCAGAGAGGGGGAGGTTGAGGTCCCCCACTAGTATAGTTTTACTGTCTATTTTTTCCTGCAACTCCCCCAATCTCTCCTCTAAGAATTTTGATGCTGTACCACTTGGAGCATACATGTTTAGTAATGGTATTGCTTCATTGCCTATGCTACTTTTTAGCAGGATACAGTTTCCTTCCTTATCTCTTTTGATTATATCTATTTCTACTTTTGCTTTCTCTAAGATTAGAATTGCTACCCCTGTTTTTCTTACATCAGCTGAAGCACAATATATTCTGCTCCATCCTTTTCCCTTTACCCTGTGTATATCCCCCCCTTTTCAAATGTGTTTCTTGTAAACAACATATTTTTGAATCAGGACTTTTAATCCATTCTGCTGCCTGCCTTTTATGGGACAGTTCTTTCCATTCACATTCACAGTTACGATTACAATCTGTGTCTTTCCCTCCATCATCTTTCCCACTGTTTGTGCTTTTAGTTCTCCTGTCTCCCTTCCCCTCCTCAATAGAGTTTTCACTTTTAACCACCACCTCCCACAATCTTCCCTTCCTTCTTTCAGCCCCACTACCTTTTACTCCCTTTTACCCTTGCTACTTCTTCCTTCCCTTTTAGCTTCTCCTCCCCTTTCTTCCCCCTTCCCCTCCTACTGCCTGTAGAGCTAGTTAGATTTATGTACTTAATTAAATTTATTGTTCCTTCCTTGAACCCAGTCACATGGGAGTACCTCACAAACAATACTCATCTCCCTCCCCTCTTTCCCTCTACTATAATTTTGTACTTCTTCCTGTGATGTAATTTACCATTTTCTCATTCCTTTTTTCACATCTCCTGTTACAATCCCTTCACATGCTTAAATAATATTTTTATCATCACATCATTTACTTTATACCTGTTCCCTCTATGTATATCCCTTTTATATTTCATAATAGATGCGCAACTCTCAAGATTAACAAGTCCAATCTTTCCTTATAAGGAGGTAAACAGTTTGCCCAAATTGAGTAACAAGTTTTTCTTTTCCTGTTTAACTTTTTATGCCTCTCTTGAGACCTGAATTTGAAGATCAAATTTTCTATTGAGTTCCACATTTTTCTCAGGCAGGTACTTGGCACTACCCACACTGGTTTTGAATTGAGGGGAATCTGCATCACTGGGCACTGGGACCATGATCTCCACACTGTTGGCTACTTCTTAAACTGGCCTTTAGCCTTAATCATAATTTCTACTCGGCTGTGTGAGAACTTCTCAATGACAGACTCAATCCAGATCAGTGATTTTACCTGGGTAAATGAGATAAATACTAATAATAAATAATTAATAAATAAGTCAATAAGACATGAGCTCAAAGTCACCATCAGGTAGGATGAAGCAGGTGGTTTGATCATTGGCAAATCCTGAGAGCCATACACACTGACGGAACTTAACATCTTCTAATTTGACAGACTTGTTTTTGTTTCCTGAAAGTTCAGTGAATTCAAAAAGCACGCTGTCATTGAGGTGCAATCTTAGCTCTGGCATACCAGACAAAAACACCTTCAGCTTAATGGTGTCCACAATCTCACTCAGCAGCACACTCCCATTGGCATTGACCGGTAGGTTGACAGACTCAATCACATCAATGAAAACCTCATTCTTCTTATATTTGATACCCTCTGAGCACCAGGACACAGCACTGGTGACTGTTGTGGGGTACCCGGGATTTGTTTGTTTCTAATTTGTTGCCTTGCTGGGTGATGTATTCCTGCAGGACTTTGCTATCTATAGTCTGTGGAAAGCCAAAATCCATGAGTTCATCAAACAGCTCATAGATAATGACAAAATTGTCCTGGACGCTCTCCTCCTCTAGCTCCTTGAAGTATTCCGAGAATACCTCCACAGCTTTGTAGAGGAATGGGTACACCAGGGAAGCGTTGGCATTCTTGAGTGTGGCAGCCACCAAATAAAAGTTGCTATGTTTAATCCACAGGAAATGCACCCTGCCATGGGTCAGCAGTGGGGTCAGGGCTCCCTCTTCTTCCTTCTGCATCAGCAGGGGCATGAAGTGGTTAATCTCTGCCATGCTCACATCTCCCTTGCAGTTCTGGCAGATCAAGGGCCTCCCCTTCATGTACAGAATGAAAACAGCAGAGGCAGACATGGCGGTAGCAGGGCCGGGTCAGAGCCATATCTCACGTTTTTATGGTTGGAGTATGGTGCTCACCAATGATCCTCTGCAAAGCTCAATGATCTGTTGGATCCCTCAGGAATAGGAGACCTGAGCTGTCCTCTCAGTGCTCTGTGCTTCAGGGCTGTGAGTGTCTTTATTTGGATAAATAGAGAAGATCATTACCTTTTACAGATTTATGGGATGTTGCTATATATTTACTGAGTGGCTGGAAATTCAACGGCTACACTGTCAAGTCAGTTCAACTGTGGGAACAAAATTAGTATTAGAACTGTACGGATGAAGTCATACGTTAGCACGCTCAGGTGGGCTATGCCAGTACTTACAAACATCTGAATGCTCTTGTTTTGTTTTGTTTTATGTTATCTTTCTGACTGAATGGAGGGTAGAGCTGTGCATAGCATTGGAACTTGATCCAAGAAGATCTGAGTCCAAAACTGGTCTCAGATAATTACTAGTTATGTGACTCTGATTAAGTTAGTTAACTATGCTTAGCCTGAGTTTACTCATATGTAAAATGCAATTTTAAAACAGAGAGAACTTGCAATAGATCATTGTTCAATCAATCAACTAATAAACATTTATGAAGTAATTGCTATGTACCAGGTACTATTCTAAGGGCTTGGGATCCAAAAGAGACCAAATATAGTCCCTTCCCTCAAGGAGAATGCAATTGAATTAGAGAGACAACATACAAACAACATATACAACCAAGCTATATGAAGAATAAATAGGGAATAATTAAGAGAGGGTTATTGTAAGGAAAGAATGAAATAATATATCCAATTCAACTCCCCCAGTTGACATTTATTAATTGCCAAGTATGTTCTAGGCCCTGTTAGGTTTTATATATGTACGGTGGTATGAAAACCGTAAAGCACTCTGTGTATGTTAGCTATGGCTATTCTAGCTTTGTTTTCAATGATTAAGGAACTAACTTGTCCTCCAAAACCATGGAGGATAGGGTTAAATCTTTTAATAGCGCTTGATGTCTTCATTTGGCTCATTGCTTTTGGACTCATAAGTGCTACAGGGACTTATTAAACTGCTTCATTTGTTTACTACCACCTTAGAAAACTATAAAAACCAACTGCATTACTTATTGAGGAGATTGATTTTCCAGTTCATTTCTCCCTAATTACGATTTGTAGCGGGGAAAGGATGGATGGATGGATGAATTGCTGCTGACCATAACATCAATGTAAGGGTAGAAGGGTTTCTTTTGGTCCCTTAACACAATTTCTTTTGGGATAATTGGTGTAATAGTTAAAGTATCATATGTAGGAGCTTTAACTCTGAGGAATTCCAGATGTTCTTCCTAAAATTGTATGCATCTTTCCCAGCAGTGTTCTGTGAAAATTATCTCCCTGATGATCAAGAAAATATTAGTATCAGAGAGAGTGGCTTGGGGCTTGACTATGAAAGAAGTACAGGTGGTACTGTAAAACTTGTTTGGGAGAAAGGTTGCATGGGAGTTGGGGAAAAATGTCTAGTCCATGAATAAAGTTAGATTGTGAGCACTAGGACTCCTAGTATAATTTGCATATCCTTACATTCTGAACCAAGGCATTTGATTTCAGTTGCTCTGTGATGGAGAATAGTAGTCAATTCATTAGGAAATAAGAAATTTGTGGTAGAGAAAAATGAAGGAAGATATCATTTCAAGCTGTGGGACATCTTGCAAACCAGAGAATTACAAATCTTTTCTTTTGTATCTATATACTATTTAGTAGGTGTTTGGGAGTAGAAATATCCTTCAAGTTCTTCTGGTTTTCAGTGGCTAACTTTCTGTTCTTTTGATTATTCTTATGGCAGTATCTTCTATTTGTTTCTGGCTCCATTCTGATCCTCAGATTGATTTTTTTATCGTGGTGATACTGTTACTGCTCTGATTGGGAGGGTGGTTTGGACTGTGATTGCTTTCCTCATCCCCAGTCCCTTACTTAGGATGTACATTATGTACAGTTCTCTTTGAGTGGTTTATTTGTTAGTAACTAGAGCTGAAGTTTCAGTTATTTATCATTATTTTAGCATCCTGAAATTCTCTATCTTCTTCTCTTGTACTGTTATCGAAGAAATCGAATGACATAGGACAAGAGTCATGTTTTATTATTCCTTATTTTATGATTTTCCATGTTCACCACTAGTGACCACTGTATTGATGATGAACTTTTCTGAACTCTACTAATCTGTTCATTGGACAGCAGATCCAATATATAACCAGTACCATTCTGCAAATCATTCTAACAAGAAATAGTTTGACTGAGATTGCTTACCTCAAGCATTATCCGAAAAAAACCCACAGTTTACTCTCTACCATAATGAGGTATTGGAATAAATATTTTGTGGAAGACATATGGGGCAATACATTTTTTTCTTTTAGAAAAAAATGACTTTAATCAGATTCAGAGGAATCTTCATTTTTCTTTCTTCATAAAGGATTGTGAAATCATGATTTGAATGGTTGTTAGTGGCAGTGATTTGGATGTCTTTTGATTTTTTGTGAACAAAAATCACAAAGCCTCACACAGTAAGAGTTTTAAAAACACTGAAAAACTGAGTCACATCTTCTGAGTTCTACAGTGAACTTTACTATAAATCCTTTGCAACACTTATGGAGTTGGACTATTCAGATTAGTTCTCTTGG
>CM053769.1:83276933-83291648 GCA_028658325.1 Potorous gilbertii | reverse complement strand
TTCAGATATTTGGGATACAGAGGCTTTGACTCCTATGTCTTTACCTGATGGTAAGCAGACCTTTTCGTCGTCAGAGACAAATGGAGGAATCATCTTCTCAAGAAAATAACCATCTATGGTCTTAGTTTTTTTCCCTTTTCTGGGCATTTTCCCAGCCAGTTACTTGATTTCTGAGAGTCCTCTCCACCCCCTGGCCTAGATCCACCCAGCAAGTGCTTGGGGTCTGAGATTCAAATGCTGCTCCCCAGCCTCAGGGCTTTTGGTGGCAGGCCTGGCTGTTCTTCAATGGGAGCTTATCTGCTTGTTCTCAGGTGGGAGCAGGGCCGCCTCTCAGGCTCAGTTCCCTCAGGGGGTTTATGCAGAGATCTTTTGTAATGGAGCTGGGGGTGGAGCTCCTGCCTGCTCTGAGGGCCTCTGGCCAAGCGGCCTCTGCCTCTGCAGTGGCCGCAGCCTCCCGAGGGGGTCCGAGTCCCGGAGATACCCCGCTCCCCTCTCAGCCTGTTTCTCTCACTGACCTGTTCGTCTGTGGGTGGAGGGACCTTCGCGGCCGCCCAGAGATTCAAGTCTCTGAAACCTGCTTGGGTCTGCTGACTCCTCTCAGTGCTGCGTGGCCAGGCAGAGCTCCGCGGCCGGGGCCAGGGTAGGGGGAGCACTCCGCAGGGCAGGGGTCCGCTCCCGTGTCCGGGGTACCTTTGCGGTCGGTTTTTCAGGGCTCTCTGCAACGGAAGTCTCCTTCACTGTGTTGCTGCGTGGCTTCCAGTGTTCCAGAATTTGTCAGGAGTTCTTTTTACAGGAAATCTATGGGCTGTGGATTCGGAGCTAGCAAATGTGAGTCTTTCTACTCTGCCATCTTGGCTCTGCCTTCCAAGAAAAAGAAATTGAAGGAATTAGAATTGACAAAGAAGAAACTATCATTATTCTCAGTAAATGATGTCACGATGTACTTAGAAAATCCTAGACAAGCAAGTAACAAACTACTTGAAATAATAAACAACTATACAAATTTGCAGGGTACAAAATAAACCCCCATAAATCATTTTCATTTCTATGTATTATTAACAAAGCCCAACAGCAGGAGACAGAGAAATTCCATTTAAAGTTACAGTAGACATTATAAAATATTTGGGAGTCTGCCTGCCAAAACAAACTCAGGGACTATATGAACACTATTACAAAACACATCACACAAATAAAGTCAGATTTAAGTAAGTGGAAAAATGCCAGTTGCTTGTGGGTAGGCAGAGCTAATATAATAAAAATAACAATTCTACTTAAATTAATTTACTTATTCAGTGCTATACTAATCAAACTACAAAAAATTATTTTCTAGAGCTAGAAAAAGATATCAAAATTCATCTGGAAGAACAAAAGTTCCAGAATATCAAGGGATTTTATCGACAGAAATGCAAGAGAATGTGGCCTAGCCATACCAGATCTCAAATTGTATTATAAAGTATCAATCATCAAAACCACCTGGGACTGGCTAAGAAATAGATGGGTACATCAATGGAATAGGTTAGGTTCACAAGACAGAGTAGTCAATGATTATAGCAGCCTATTTTTTGATAAACCCCAGGGCAACAGCTTCTGGGATAAAAACTCAATGTTTGACAGAGAATGCTAGGAAACTGGAAAATAGTATGGCAGAAATTGTACTTAAACAAATGTCTGACACCATATAACAGAATAAAGTCCAAATGGGTAAACTCTTTGCATATAAAGGCTGCTACTATGAAGAAATTAGGGGAGTAAGGAATACTGTATTTGTCAGATTTATGGAGAATGATGAAATTTATGACCAAGAAAGTAATAGAGAACATTATGAAAGGCAAAATGGGTAATTTTGATTACATTAAATTAAAAAGTTTTGCATAAACAGATCCAGTGCAACCAAGATTAGGAGGGAAACAGAAAACTGGGAAAGAATTTTTATAACTAGTGTGGGTGATAAAGGCCTCATTTCTAAAATATGTAGAGAACTGACTCAAAAAAAATACAAGTCATTCTCCAATTGAGACATGGTCAAAGAATATGGACAAACAATTGTCAGAGGAAGAAATTAAAACTATATATAGTCATATGAAAAAGCTCTGTAAATCACTATTGATGAGAGAGATGAAAATCAAAAGAACTCTGAGATACCACATCACACCTATAAGATTGACTAACGACAAAACAGGAAGATGATAAATGTTGGAGATGATGTGGGAGAGTTGGAACACTAATACATTGTTGGTAAAGCTGTGAGCTGATCCAACCATTCTGGAGAACAATTTGGAACTATGCCCAAAGGGATTTATAAAAATACGCATATTCTTGGACCCAACAATACCTCTTCTAGGGTTGGAACCCAAAAAGATCATAAAAATGAGAAGAGGACCCATATGTACAAAAACATTTATGGCAGTTTTTTTTGCGGTAATCAAGAACTGAAAATTGAGGGGATGTCTATCAATTGGAGACTAGCTGAACAAGTTCTGGTATATAAATAGAATGTGATACTATTGTTCTATAAGCAAGGCAGACCAGGTAGACTTCAGAAAATCCTGCAAATATTTATACAAACTGATGCTGAGTGAAAGGAGTAGAACCAGCAGACCATTATTCATAAAAACAGCCACAGTGTGTGAGGACTGTTTATAATAGATTTAGTCCTTCATCGCAATACAAGGACCTAAAACATTTTCAAAGGAATGCCATTCACAAGCAGAGAAAGAACCATAGAGTCAGAATTCAGAAAGAAGCAAAATATTTTTTCTTGTGTTATGCTTTGTTTGTTTTGGTTTTTCTCATGATTTCTCCCATTCATTTTAATTCTTCTATGCAACATAACTCATGTGAAAATGTATTTAATACGAATGTATGTGTAGACCCATATAAGATTGCACGCTGTTTTGCAAAGCAAGAGTAGAGAAAGGGAGGGAAAAATGTAAAACTTATGAAAGTTATTGTTGAAAACTGAAAGCAAATAAATTAATTTAAAAAAAAAAGGTAAAGAGGGCAGCCAGGATGAAGAAAAGCCTAGAGATCAGGCCATATCAGTCAATCACTCAGTAAATTGAAATTTATTAAGCACTTATCATATTCTGGTATTTGTGCTAAGTTATGAGGATAGAAGGTAGTCAAAAAGGAAATACAAAAGTCCTTAGATAAATGAAGAGGGAGAGAATTAAGAGCATTTCACATCTAGTAAAAATGCTTTGTTTTGTGAAAGGACAAGCAAGGAGATAGATAGATAAATATGTGGGAAAAAGTAAAATGTAAAGGGACCAGAAGGTTAATGTCTTGTCAAGGACTTTGAAATATTTTTCTACTGTATTAGGAAACTGAGTTTATCAATACGATAAGATGTGTTTCATGAAAATAAGTTTGAGAACTGACTGGAGAACAGATTTAGAAGAGTGATAGATTTGAAACAGAGAGATTCACTATATTGTTATAGTCCAGTCATGAGGCGAAGAGAGTCTACAGCCTGCTGGTGACATTTTCAGTGAAGAAAAGGTATTGTCGAAGGCAGGAGTTATGAAAGAAGGGACGAAATACATTTTACATTTACTAGGTTGGCTAAAGTGGTTGAAGGGGAAAGCAACAAATGTTGAAGAGAGTGTAGGCAAAATGGGACTGTAATTTATTGTTGGTGGGATTGTGAACTGATCGAACCATTTTGGAGAGCAATCTGAAATTATGCCCAAAGAGTTATTAAATTCCCTATACCCTTTGCCTATACCAGTAATACAAATACAAGATCTATTTCCAAAGATGAGTAGGGAAAATTTAAAAAATTACTCTATGCATTCTAAAATGTTTATAGCAACTGTCTTAGTTGTGGCAAAAAAAAAAATCAGGAATGCCCATCAGTTGGGGAATCGTTGAAGAAGTTGTGCAATACAACTGTGATGGGATACTGTTGTGCTATAAGAAATGATGAGCTCATTGATCTTAGAAAAGCATGGAATAATGAAAAGCAAACATTTTATAAAAAGAGACAGAAAAGGAGGAATTGGACAGTTAGCAGAAGAAACACAAGAAAGCACAAAACAGAGAAAACTTAGAAGATTATGAAGATGAGGTTGATCAATAATGTCAAAGGCTGGAGAAGGGACAAGAAAAATGATGCTTGAGAAAAGACCATTAGATTTGTCAGTTAAGAAATCATTAGTACATAACATGTGATCTGCCTGCATGGGGACCCAGCTCTCTGGGTAACTCAGCTCATCCTCTCCTTTTCCTTCTCTTCTTCAAAGGTAGGCAAATTTTGATGACCAGAAGCTGCCCAGTTAACTTGGGATTTACTGGCTAGATTTCTTTTTTTTTCTTTCTCTTCCCTTTTGATTTCTTTTCTCATATTTCGTTTCTTTCTTTCGTCTTTCTTTCTTTCTCCTTTCACAAAACCTTAAACCCAGTTAACTCTGAAACTCATAGATCGGACCACAACAAGTCGCTGCCCAAGCTCCACTTAATGATAGTATTTTGGGCCCTCCTGGCTTAGAGTGAATGTCAATGGTAACTGTTTCTCTTTAGAGCTGCAACTCTGAGGGTCTTTCCCTCCCAGCTTGATTTTTTTTCTTTCCTCCTTTTCTAATTAAAAGGACCAATAGGAAAGTATCCCGTAGAAGGAAGTAATTGAAGATTATCTTATTCTTTGTGGCCTCATTTCAGATTTTCTTGACAAAGATAATGAAGTGGTTTGTCATTTCCTTCTTCAGCTCAGTTTGGAAGAATGAGGAACTAAGCCAGCCAGATTCAAGTTACTTGCTCAGGGTCTTAGAGCTAGTAAGAAGAGTCTGAGGACGAATTTGAACTCATGACAATTCCTGACTTCAGGCCCACCATTCTGTCCACTGTCCACCTAGCTTCCTCAATTTAGACTATAGAATGCTGAATGTTTTTGATCAGTACAAAGGAAATAAGTCAATAATATTCAAAATACCCTATTATAATAAAGTCATCTTCTGTAATTCTCACAAGAACACAGTCCTCTTCATATATTCAGTTTAATGTAATTGTGTATTTTAATAAAATTGTGTATTTTTAAATGAAGTAATAAGATGGTGATGTCTGTTTTAGGATTATCAATGGGATGGTGCTGTAGAGGATAGATAGAATAGCAGAGAGATGAGACAGAGAGGCTCAATATGAGGCCACGGAACTATTTCTATAAAAGAGCAATGGGTGGAAGAATTCTAGTAAAGGTTGTATGAATAAAGAAGAAAGGTAAAAGGCAAGTAAATACAGGCCTCCATCTTCATGCCCATTGTTAACATAAATAGGGACACATAATCATAAAAGTTTGAAGTAAGAAGGCATCGAACAGCCATGGAGTCTAACCCATATCTATACAGGAATTTCCAGTTTAACATACTCAACAAGTCATCATTCAGCCTCGGCTTGAAGAAGGAACCCACTACTTCCTGAGGCAGTCTGCTCCACATTTAGATAACTCTCATTGAGGACAATTGCTTTCCTTTATATTACACTAAGGCTGTCTTTTACCAGCTTTTGCTCCTTACTCCTGATTCTACATTCTGGCCACAAACAGAATAAATCTAACTGTGCTTTCATATAATACTTCTTCAAATCTTTTAATACGACAATAATTCCTCCAAACACCATTTAACAAGTCATATTCCCGTGACATACTATCAAAGTTCTTCACCATTTTGACTGTCCTCTGTACATTTTTTCTGGTCTGTTCAAGCTCATTTTTCAGGCATACTAGGTAAATGGGGGAAAAAAGAATCCCATTTATATAATGCTTTAAAAATAGTATTTAAAACTTATTAATTTTTCCTTATAATAATCTTGAAGCAGGTTTTGAAAGTTTTACCATCTCAGTTTTTTTTTTGGTAACCAAAGTTTGTATGTGTAAAATAACATTTCTAAGATGATACTTTAATAAGTAATAGTGTAAAGATTTTAGCAGAAGTCTTATGACTTCAAGTCCTGATCTCTTTCTGCTTGCTGCAACCTATTGTCTTTTGTAAATACTAACATGAATCGCTCACAAAGCAGGTAGATTATTTTCCTCGGACTTTTAATAGGGAACTACAGTATAAAAAAAAAACAAATCCCATGGGAAAACACAATTCTATTTCATTGCTTGTGGCAATATAGAGGTCTTTTGCTAGTACTGGACTCCTATCATAATTACCAAACAACCATTATTGAACATATACAATATCCAAGGCATTGATGATGAGCACCAGATTTTGCTTTCTTCATAAATCCCAAGAACTACTGTCTCTTCCAAATCAGATGCCAGCATTTGACATTCTCAGTCAGAAAGTATTTGCCTGGGCTCCAAGAGCTTATTTTTCAAATATGGTAAAAAACTGTATTTCAATATAACTGATTTTTTAATAATCTTGAGCTTTTAATAGCATTATTATAAGAAGGGTCCATATACTTCACAAGTCTATGCAAAGGATCAATAATATAACACAAAAAGGTACATAGAGAGATTATATAGATGATAGATAGATAGATAGAAAGAAAGAAAAATACAACATATTAAATCAATAAGCACTTATTAAGCACCTAGTATGTATCAAGTACTGGGATAAGCACTGGTGATATAAAAAGAAGTAAAAGACAGTTTCTGACCTCAATGACCTTACAATCTAAAGGAGAAGTCAGCATGTGAAGTTGAGGAAGGAGGAATTTCCAAGCATAGGGGACAAATGAGAAATGCCCAGAGCCAAGAGATGTGCTTTCTTACTCATGGAGAAGAGTGTCACTGGTATGTATTGAGGAGGAAGGGGTGAGAAGACCAGAAAGGTAAAAGGAGCTAGGTTTTGAAGTGCTTTGAATATCAAACTGAGCATTTTGTATTTGATCCGGTACAAAATTTGGTATTGCTAGATTTTATTGATGACAGTGGTTATAAATGTGTTTTTATTTATGTTTATGTATACATATATACTTTTTAAGTAAACACATATATATGAATATACACATATTTATGAACTTGTGCTTGGTGTGTGTATGGCTGTGTGTGTGTTTGCATGAATGTGTATCCTATATTCTTTAAGACTCTTTTGCAATGCATCCAATAGAGTATTAACATACAAATGTTGGAATTGTGTGGGATCTTTGATGCAGGGAAATTGTGTGTTTGCTTCAGGGTAGGGTGGAATTTTCTTTTCCTTTTGTGGTTGAGCCCTTATGTCTTACGGATACTGCCCTCCAGAGAAGAAAAGTAGTAGGTTGTGTCCTATGTATATTTCATGCATTTGATTCTGTGGTTCTAGACTGCTTTCCAAGGGCCAGACAGAGTTACACCATAAGCCTGAAATGCCTGTGATTCTATATTCAACAGAAACAGGTCCTTGAACAGTACATTCTGTGGTTAATACTTTTCCTTCAAATATTTATGATAGGTCACCTAACATCAAATACATCATTTGTTCCAAATATATTTTAGCACATCTCTGATTGTTTTGGTAATTACTTCATATTGATGTGCTCTTTCCATATACAGAGATAACAAAATCATGTACAATGCATTTTGAACTGTTTTTTTTTTCCAAAAATGGGAAATTGATTTGTACCAGTTCAAGGTAATATTTTCTCTTGCTTTTTTTCTTAGATAAGAAAGTAACATATCTTGATATTTTTTGTCTGACTAAAAAATAATAATAGTGCAAAATTGGAAATGATTGGTTGGTATAAAAATTTTTATTTTAAAGATTATTGAAACTTTGCTTAAATCATTTTATTCACCATTGAAACCAATCACCTCTGATGTAAAGGAAAGAAATCTGATAGGAAATAGGTCTTAGTGGTACAAGGAAATTGAGGTCTAGGTCACTAGATTGAAATAACATTGACATGGAAAAAACTATGAGATCATTCCGTCTCCAGGTAGAGAAGTAGTATCCTCTGTGTATTTGACCTACTTCTTGTCTATTATTAATCATTTTTTCTTGCCATGTTTAACCGCAGTTTCTCTTAACTTTGTACAAATGAAAGTTAATATGTCTTGTAACAAATTCAATGGCCCTCTTATAGATCTTTGACTCCTTGGACTCTTCGCATGACACTAATTATCAGTCCCTATTTCTTGAAATCTACTCTTTTTGCTTCAAACACTCCATATTCTTCTGGTTTTCCTTCTCCCCCTTATTTCTACCTACCTCAAGCTACCTATGATCTAACTGTGAAAGAGAGCACACAAAAGGAAACTAGAAAGAGGACCTAGAGAATTGGTAATTGGTAAGTGGATACTAGAAAAGTCAGTTAGAGAAGTCCCAAGTAATATAACCAGGTGAGAAATGGGGAGAGGTCTGAGTTAAGCTCTCTACTTAAATGGAGGTTGGAAGTTCATGACTCTCTTCTCCAATCAGAGAGGTAGAGGGTAATAATGAGGGGGAAGAGCAATGCTGATGTCCCAAGAATGATCTTCCTGGGGAATGGGAAGCAGTCTGTCAGCGAAATTCAAAAGTGGTGAAACCAGGAGAGAAATGAGGAGAAACTGGCAATGAAACTACAAACCTGATTAACACATAATAAGATCTTAATTAATTCTTGTTGCTAGACATTATAATCAATTAAACTTTTTAACAAAGTACTAAATTTTATTGTTTCTTCATCTTAACTATTCATGTAGGGTAGGAGGTGATATGATTATAGCAGAGAAATGATTTGGTAGATCAGACTGAAAGAAGAATTAAAGGCTGCCCTTTTTAAACTTTTCAACACTACCATGAAGATCATCAAGTTCAATCAATTATTTTACAGATGAATAAATGGAAACCCTAGAGAAGGGAAGTGACTTGTCTAATGCCACTAAGACTCATTCTATGCCATTAAAATGAAGCTAGTTTAAATTGAGTCAAATAGAACCCAAATCTGATGGACTCACAGACTGTCACAATGGAAGATGCATTAGATACAACTTCATCTAAGCTGTTCATTTTAAATAGGAGTTAGATAGGATTCAGAATTGGTGTGAAAATATGGACTGTAACCCAGATTTTCTGAATATTAATCCAATGTCAGTTTAGTCAAGCTAATGAAACTTTACTTTAATAGTTTAAGTATGACAAAGATTTGCTCAAAAACACTGGCTCTTCCTTAGCACAGTCCTCTGGTTTAATCCATCAATGAAAGCATCTAATAAGGACTTGTTATATTTTAGGCACTGTGCTAGAATCTATCACATGAAAGAGTCCCTGCCCTCAAGAAACTTATATGCTGTCTTAATGAGCTCATGAAAACCTATTCAAAATAGGTGTGTATATATATATATATATATATATTACACACAAATTAAGTACAAAATAATTTAAAGTTTTCAAAGAAGGGGGCAGAGCCAAGATGGCAGAGTAGAAGGATTCACATACACTAGCTGCAAACCAACAGCTGATAAAATACCTGTAAAAAGAACTCCAAACAAATTCTGGAGCAGCAGAAGCTGCACAACAACAGAGTGGAGATTTCCGTTCCAGAGAGCCCTGAAAAACTGACATCAAAGGTTCATCATGCACAACACAGTGATCTGAGCACAGCCCTGCCTTGGTAGCATGGCACAGAGAGGAGCAGTTCCAAGTAGGCTTCAGGCATGGAATCTTCAGGAGCCACACAGGACCATCCACCCACAGACGCCAAACGTTAGTGAGAGAGTCTGTCTGGCTCGCCAAGAGGAGTCACAACTCAGGTCCCATCAGGAGGCGGCAGCAGAGGCAGCAGCAGACAGTGGCTCCCAAAGCAAACAGGGACTGGGATCCATTGTTGAACGTCTCTGCATAAACCTCCTGAGGGAACTGAGCCACTGTGAGACTTCCCTGCCACCACCCGAGCAGCTGAACTTAATCTTACACTGAATAGCAGCCCTACCCCCACTGAAAGCCCTGCGACTGGAGAGCAGCATTTGAATCTCAGACCCTAAGCACTAGCTGGGCGGATCTAGAGGTGAGGTGGGTGTGGAAAGTAATCTCAGAAATCAAGTAACTGGCTGGGAAAATGCCCAGAAAAGGGAAAAAAAATAAGACCATTGAAGGTTATGTTCTTAGTGAACAGATATTTACTCCTTTTCTTTCAGATGAGGAAGAACAATTCTTACCATCAGGGAAAGACATAGAAGTCAAGGCTCCTGTATCCTAAACATCCAAAATAAATATTCAATGGGCTCAGGCAATAGAAGAGCTCAAAAAAGATTTTGAAAATCAAGTTAGACAGGTGGAGGAAAAACTGGAAAGAGAAATGAGAGAGATTCAAGAAAAGCATGAAAAATGGGGCAACACCTTGCTAAAGGAGACCCAAAAAATGCTGAAGGAAATAACACCTTGAAAAATAGGGTAACTCAATTGGAAAAAGAGGTTCAAAAAGCCAATGAGGAGAACAATGCTTTCAAAAGCAGAACTAGCCAAATGGAAAAGGAGGTTCAAAAGCTCACTGAAGAAAATAGTTCTTTCAAAATTAAATGGAACAGATGGAGGCTAATGAATTTCTGAGAAGCCAAGAAATCACAAAAGAATTAAAAAATGGAGGATAATATAAAAATCTCATTGGAAAAACAACTGACCTGGAAAATAGATCCAGGAGAGACAATTTAAAAATTATGAGACTACTGAAAGCCATGATCAAAAAAAGAGCCTAGACATCATCCTTCATGAAATTATCAAGGAAAACTGCCTGGATATTCCAGAACCAGAGAGCAAAATAAGTATTCAAGCAATCCACCATTCACTGCCTGAACGAGATCCAAAAAGAGAAATTCCTAGGAACATTGTGGCCAAATTCCAGAGTTCCCAGGTCAAGGAGAAAACATTGCAAGCACCTAGAAATAAATAATTCCAGTACTGTGGAAATACAATTAGGATAACACAAGATCTAGCAGCTTCTACATTAAGGGATCGAAGAGTGTGGAATAGGATATTCCAGAAGTCAAAGGATGTAGGACTAAAACCAACAATCACTTACCCAGCAAAACTGAGTACAATACTTCAGGGGTAAAAATGGTCTTTCAATGAAATAGAGGACTTTCAAGAATTCTTGATGAAAAGACCAGAGCTGAAAAGAAAATTTGACTTTCAAACATAAGAATGAAAAGAAGCATGAAAAGGTAAACAGTGAAGAGAAGTCATAAGGGACTTACTAAAGTTGAACTGTTTACATTCCTACATGGAAAGACAATATTTGTAACTCTTGAAAATTTTCAGTATCTGGGTAGTTGGTGGGATTACACACACATACACACACACACACACATGCACGCACACAGAGAGACAAAGAGCACAGACTGAATTGACTAGGATGGGATCATATCATAAAAAAATGAAGTTAAGCGGTGAGAGAGAAATGTATTGGGAGGAGAGAGGAGAAATGGAATGGGGCAAATTATCCCTCATAGAAGAGGCAGGCAGACGCCTTTTTAGTAGAGGGAAAAAGAGGGGAGCTAAGAGAAAAACAAGAAGTTTACTCTCATCACATCTGACTAAAGGAAGGAATAAAATGCACACTCATTTTGGTATTAAAACCTATCTTACAATACAGGAAAGAGGGGAGAAGGGAATAAGCAGGGTGGGGTGATGATGGAAGAGAGGGCAATAGAAGGAGGGAATAATTTGAAATCAACACTCTTGGGGAGGGACAGGATCAAAAGAGAGAATAGAAGCAAAGTGGGGCTGAATAGGAGGGAGGGAAATATAGTTAGTCTTACACAACACGATTATTTTGGAAGTCATTTGCAAAACTATACAGATAGGGCCTGTATTGAATTGCTTGCCTTCCCAAAGGAAATGGGTGGGGAGGGAGGGATGGAGAGAAGTTGGAACTCAAAGTTTTAGGAACAACTGTTGAATATTGTTCTTGCTATTAGGAAATAAGAAATATAGGTAATGAGGAATAGAATGTTATTTGGCCCTACAGGGCAAAAGGGAAGATGGGGACAAGGGAAAGGAGGGAGGATAGAAGGGAGGGCAGATTGGTGATTGGGGAAATTAGAATGCTCGGTGTATTGGGGTGGGGGAGTAGAGAAATGGGGAGAAAATTTGGATCCCAAAATTTTGTGAAAATGAAGGTAAAAAATAAATAAATAAATTTATTATAAAAAATTTTTTTCAAAGTGGCATGCAAATAACTTGAGTGAAACCAGTATTTTGATACACTTTTGATAGATGACAACAATAGTCATGTATGTATATTTCTAATTGTGTCAGGCTATCTGAAAAAAATTAATCTTCAACAAATGCAACAAAATTAACAGCACTAAGCAGGTTTTACCTTATTTAATCTCTATCATGAATAATAAATTTAATACCATATATGTGTACATATATATATATGGCTATGTATGTAAATATATAGAGACAGATTGGTGTTATAACTGTTCTCTTTTGATTTTAATTCCATGTTGTTGCTTTTCTGGTTGTTTAAGAATGGAAATTAATCTAAGGAAAATATGTTATTGTCATTATATCTCTTAAAGACCTTACTTCATTGACTATCAGTGTCAGTTACCTGGTGAAGTCAATTGTTTCAAGGATGCTTTGAACCCACAATGAAACAGAATCAGTCATACCACAGAAGAAAAGCAATTCTGTTTTAAATAAAAATGAAAAGAACTGACAAACAACTGCTGAGAAACAGTCTAATTGATAGAAAGAAAACAGGAAAATATATTCACAAAAATCTGGCAGCTTGAAATTTTGTTAATGATTCCTCTACAGTGAGGCCTTGAAGACTTCTTCAAGGTGAAAGAATAACAAGAAGAGAAAAAGTAGAAATAAATTAAGAATAAAGTGCATAAATGAGTAAATAAAGGAAATCTTAAAATTGTTATGAAGGAAAAAACAAAAGGTGGTCATAGGTAAGGCAAAGACCAGACTACTAAAGATTGGAAAAAGTTCATTTTCATTTTTACTAGCTAAGCTCATAGTTTTATTCAATCCCATATCACATTGTCAGAAGTCAAGGTGACCCTGTAAGAACTATCATCTTCATCAGATAGTAAAATATCGACATCTAAATATGTTTTAGGGACTTTTTTTAATTCTAGGTCTGGATGTCTCATTCCAATTGGGGGAATGATGAATTAGGATCAATTGTTCCTTCCAGAAGTCAAATTGTTGCAGCACTACCAAACTTCCAAACAAGAGGTAGAAAAATGCAACATATCATTACAGCAAGCTGCTAATCATGAAAGGTTAAGAAATTTATCAAAATAATGAATATAAATATTCTTTCATGGCTAAAGAACTCAACCAAATTGAATGAGCTCTTATAAAGACTAGACTTAAAAATTATACTCTGTCAAAGGGCCATTTCCTATCCAATGTGATAATAGAATTTTGTAATAAAAAATTAAAGACTATACAACCAAATGTTTCTAATTGATGTCAAAACACTTTAAAATGTGGTTATAGCTAAAAGATATATTTCATATTCCTTTTCCATGCTTTTAAAGGTTATAAGGTTTATTGTATAGTTTAATAAATTCAATTATTTTATTCTATTCCTGTTCATTTTCACTTTACAATACTAGCAGTGGGGATGAAGTGGGGAATTAAGAAAAGCCACATGGAGGATTTGTTATTTGAGCTGGCCTCAAAGAAAATTAAGCATACTAAGAGGTGGCTATCATAAACATAGATTTATAATTAGAAATTAACATATAGGGCACCTAGCCCAAACTCTATCCTTTTAAACATGAGGACACTGAAGCCTAGAGAGATTAAATAACTTGTCTAAGGTCACATAAGATACCTCAGATACTTACTAACTGCATGACACAGGTGAAATCACATAACTAATGTCTATTTCAGTTTTCTCAATTATAAAATGCAGATAATAATGGTAGCTTTCTCCCAGGTTATTTTGAGAATTACACATGTTAAGAGTTGTAAAGTGCTTGGCACAGTGTCTCACACATTGTAGGTGCTTAATAAATGTGTGCACATGCGTGCACATGTGTGTGTATATGTGTGTGTGTGTATGTTTGTTCTGGCACATTATAGTCACAAAATACTCAGGTCAGAAAGAGAATACACACTTCCAGGCAAAGAATAGGCATAGAGCTCTTTCCAGTTAGTGGCAGGGAAAGTAAGGTATGATTGATGAAAGGCCTGCTTTACACTCGAGAGTTATTTCTCCAAGTTATTCTCCAAGAGTTATTTACCAAGTCTCACTGCCAAGAATGCATTTTTTGCTTTTTTTCTTAAAATATTTTATTTTTCCAAATACATATAAAAATTTTTTTTTAGAGTTTCAAATTTTCTCCCTTCATCCTTCCCTCCTTCGAACCCTACCTCACAAGGTAAGCAATTATTTGATATATACATTTGTCGTTATGCAAAACATGTTTCCTTATTGGTCATTTTGTAAAAAAATAAAAAAACACAAATTAAAAAGAAAAATGAACAAGAAAAATAAAGTAAGAAGGAAAATATGCTTCAATCAGCATTCAGTCTATCAGTTACTTCCCTGGAGGTGGAAGAATTTCTCTTCATAAGTCCTTTGTAATTTCTTGGTTCGTTATATGGCTAAAAATAGCAAAGTCATTCACAAATGATAGCTATATAATATTGCTGTTATTGTATACAGTGTTCTATTGCTTGTGCTCACTTCACTTTGTGTTATTGCATATAAATCTATCCAGGATTTTTTTTCTGAAACCCTCCTGCTCATCATTTTTTATTTTTTTTAATATAAATTTATTTATTTAACTTTTTACATTCATTTTCACAAAACTTGGGGTTCCAAAATTTTCTCCCC
>CM053769.1:83227744-83276433 GCA_028658325.1 Potorous gilbertii | reverse complement strand
ATTCAATATCTCATGTCTTGACAATTATAACAACCTGCTGCTTCATACTCTACTTTAGGTTTCTCTCAACACTGCTTCATCCTCCATTCAGCTCATTGTGATCAAAGGTTTTCTTTAAGTACAGATCTGACCATGCCACTTTCTATTTAAATTATCTACTATGGTTCCTCATTATCTCTAGGATCAAATATCAAATCATCTGTCATTCAAAGCATTTCACAACCTGAACCTTTCCTACCTTTTCAGTCTTTAAAAAAAATTATTTTAGACTCAAGAGCCAGAAGACAAATACAGAATAGAGAAAAGAAACCAAAAAATCATATACTTAAATACAAAGGAAGAAAGAAAAAAAAGCATGGTGTGTTCATAGCAGAACATGAGAAGATTAAAAATATGTAACAATAAATTTTCATTTCAAGTAAACCTGTATGATAAATAATACATGTTCTGTTGAAAATTGTCCACCCTTTCTTTGCCTCCTTGTGAGTTTTCTTTGGTTCTCTGTGGTGTACTTTTTTACTGTGTTCTTTTCCCCCTCCCCCATCCCCACAAAGTTTAGATGTTTCTCTGTAGCTGGAGATATATTAGTCCTTGTCCTTTGTTCTGAAAAAGGACAAAAACGACATCACTGTGATAAAGTCAAGTTTCAGTGTGCCCAGCTGTGGCTAATCATACCAATGCGAGCTTGGGATGCTCTACTACAGATCAGACATAAATAATCCATGTGAACATTTGGACTGGATGCTCTAAATTTGCACAACCTGCATTTCCTTTGAACTGTTTCAATTCTGCTTTGCTCATAGAGCACAGCACCTTCCCTAATGTGGGCACTCTGTGCTGAGTGGTCTGGTGCCAGTGTCTCTCATGTCACACAATCAATTCCCAAGGTTCTTGAGAGAGACTTCGAGATTGCCCTTATATCACTTCTTCTGACCACCATGTGATCACGTGGCCTGTATGAGTTCTCCATAAAATAGTCTTTTTGGCAAGTGTACATTTTACATTCGAAGAACATGGCCAGTTCATCAGAATTGCACTCTCTGAAGCATAGTTGAATACTTGGCAGTTTGGTTCAAATAGATTTCAGTGTCTGATACCTTGTCCTGCCAGGTGATTTCAGAATATTCCTAAGACAATTCAAATGGAAGTGATTCATCTTCCTGGCATTGCACTGGCAGATTGTCCAGGCTTCACAGGCATACAACAATGATGTCAGCACAATGGCTCGGTAGACATTCAGTTTGGTAGTCAGTCTAACACCTCTTCTTTCTCATGCTTTTATTCATAGTCCCCCCAAAACTGAGCTAGCTCTGGCAATTCACATTTAAACCTCATTATCAATGTGTACATCCCTAGTAAGTACATTACCAAGGTAAGTGAACTTATCCACAGAATTCAGAACTTCTCTATTTACTTTAACCAATGGTTCCACATATGGATGGTGTTATGGTGGTTGATGGAGCACTTACGTTTTCTTGGTGTTAACTGTTAGGCTGTTAGCAAAAGCAGCAGAGAACTGATCCATACTTTGTTGCATCTCAGCTTCAGAGATTGCACTGAGTGCACAATCATCTGCAAACAGAAAATCATGCACCAACACTCACTCCACTTTGGTTGTGGCTTGGAGCCTTTTCAAATTGAAGAATTTACCATCAGTGTTGTAGTTGACCTTGATGCCATGTTCATCTTTGGTATCACCAAGGCAATATTCACAGCACTGGTGGTAACTATGAATATGCTAGTATAATTCTCAACTGCAAAATATAAAAGACTCTCTATAAAAAAGGTAGAAGAAAAATATTTATTTAGATACCAGAAAGCAGAATCCTAGAACCAGAAAGCAAAATCTGTCATGGTGACCAAGAAGTTAATAAGCATGATCACTGAGCGGGGCAAAGCCATTCTCAAGCCTCTCTTCTTCTGTCGGGGTCTTCTCACAAGCAAGCACTCATGAACCTGAGCCTTGCCATGCCTGCCTGACTGCCTGCCTGCTTGAGTCCTCTCTCCTCCATACCCATCACATTCACTCACTTCCTCCCAGTTCTGCTCCACACTTCCTATTCTGACTGTTCAGCAAGTTCCTCTCACCACATGTCTCTTAGGCTTCCAGGTTATTTAAGCAGGTCACATGGGCCTATTAGTGAATGAGAAAGATCTTTCCATTTAAATTGCTATTACATCCTCATTGAAAGTATTTGACAACATGACTGAAAACATCATGCTAAAAAGCATGAGAGCAAGCACACAACCCTGTTTCACTCCATTGGTGACTGGGAAAGCACGAGAGCACTGTCCATCATCCAGAACCTGGGCAAGCATGCCATCATTAAATTGACATACAATACTGAAGAACATCTCCAGATTTTAACATAATTTTCCATAATCCCTCACAACTAACAGTATCAAAGGTCTTGGTCAGATCTACAAACATTATGTGCATACCATTGTTCTGTTCCTGGTATTTTTCTTGGAGTTAGGCACCAAATACCACGTTGACTATTGCTCAGCCCTTTCTGAAGCCATACTGGTTCTCAGGTAGATGACCATCTTCCAGGTGACAGATCAGCCTACTAAGGAGGACTCTGCCAAGAATCTTGTCAGCGATGTCTAAGAGACACACACATTCCATGATTATTGGAGGACAATCTATTTCCTTTATCTTTATAGAGAAGAACAATGGAGGCATCCTTGAATTCCTGGAGGATAATTTCCTTTTACCATATAACCTGGAAAATTTCAGTCAGCTTTTGTATGAGCAATGGATCCCCTATCTTGTAAATGTCAGTTGGTATGGAATCAGTGCCAGGGGCTTTGACACTTGAAAGGAGGTTAATGGCATTCAAAACCTCTTCTTCAGTTGGTAGTTCAGCTAGGGAGGGATTGATTTCAAACTGAGGTAAATGGTCAATGGCCTCAGCATTGATTGATGATGGTCTGTTGAGAACACTACAGAAGTGTTCAGTCCATCTCTCTAGGGTTGTATCCTTACCACTAATCAGTCCATCTCTCTAGGATCATGTCCTTATCACTAATCAGTCCATCTCTCTAGGATCGTATCCTTACCACTAATCAATGTGGCTCCATCAGCACTGAATAGTTGTGATGTACCATAGGTTTTGGATCATAAATAGCCTTCAGGGAATCATAAAGTGTTTTAGATTGTTACTAGCAAGATAAGACTGAATTTTATCTGCCTTCTTTCTAAGGCAGAAATCCTAATTCTCTCTAACCTTCGTTTGTACTTTACTTTTAATGGAATTAAATGCTATCTTCTTAATGATGGATGAACTATCCTGCTGTTAAATCCTGTGGAGTTCTCATTTTTCATTTAAGAAGATTCTGATTTTCCCCATCATTTTCATCAAACCAGTCTTGGTGTTTGTGAGTGTTCTGACCCAGATGAGCAAATGCCGTGCTGTACACCAAATCTCTGAAAGCTGCCCACTTCTTTGCTACTTCACAGTTGGCAACTGTGTGTTAGCTCAACTTTCCCTCCCAGTTAGCAAAAAAACTGTTCTCTCTCAGAGAAGAGCTCTAATTTGTTGATATTAATTCTTCTGGTAGTTATTTTGCTTGGGGACACCACTTTTGATGAATGAGAATATTTAGCTTGGAAAGGATAAGTCTATAATCAGTCCAGCACTCTGCACCACACACTGCCTTCGTCACTCTCACATCTTGTCTGCCTCTTCTCCTTACAGTCACATAGTCTATTAGATACCAATGTTTACTGCAAGGATGTATCCATGAAATTTTATTGTGTTTAGGTGAACAGAAGACAGTGTTGGTGATGAAAAGTTCATGAGATGCACAATTCTTTGGTAGCAAATGACCATTGCTGTTGCTGTTGCTCTTTCTAACTCTATTTCTCCCTGCCTTCCTCCCAGACTGCCTTTCAAGTCTGATAGTCTGAGACTACTCTATCATTAAAGTCACCCAGAATTATAAACTTATCCTCTTATAGCACAGTGATGATAAGTCTTCAATAAAGTCTTCAATAAATCTTCATAAAATTTTTCTTTGATCTCATCAAGGTTCCTCATTGTGAGAATAGGCATTGATGATGGTGGCATGATATTTTCCTTTAAGTGGCAATTGCCACTAAGCCTGTCATTCACTCCTTTTGGCAGGCATACTAGCTTGTTGACTAGATTAGTTTTGATTGCAAAACTTATACCAGCTTTATGGCACTCTCTTTCACTGTGACCACTCCAGAAAAATGTGTATTGAGCTCCAACTTCATTAAGCTGGCCTTCATTTGCCAGTCTTGTTTCCCTCAGAGCTGCCATTTGAATGTGATATCTGCTGTTTTCTCTTGCAACAAGATTTTTTTTGTCTTTCAAGTGTACTGAATTTTGTGTTATCTGTAAATGTACATGTTTCATGTGCCAATAGTGAGTGGAATTGTTGTGAAAGAGTTTTTGTACATTTTGTGTGTGTGTGTATGTGTGTGTGTGTGTGTGTGTGTTTTGACCACGGAGTGCGATGCCCTACGTACCCTGGTAATCAGGCCAGGATTGGGTAAAAAGACAATTTTTAAGTCACATTTTCTAGAACCTTCCTCATACCAGGAGGTGAGCAGTGAAATCCTTAAAAGGCTACTCAGACACCCAGGGATTTCCAAATCCCACTGCTGCTTCTGGTGATAAGCAACCCTATGGCCTGGGCCACCTGTGTACAGGATTGTGACTACAGCTGCCAGTGTATCCACACCTGCTGCTACATTACTTGCCTGTCACCACAGGACTTTGAGATAGATATAATAGTAAAATGATATGAGTGATATCTTTTGATTCATGCATAAATTGGATTTAAGTGAGGCAGAATTGCACGAAGTCATCAGCCTCACTGTTGCTCCAGAATCACCACAGTCCAGTGGTGATGGCTTAGGATGCAGTGGATGATCTTGGTGTCTTCTATGTCTAACCAAGCTCTAAGACCTGGGTAGTCCCTGCTTCAGCTGCCTTCGTGACTGTTGGAACAAATTGTTCTCATCCACCCATTCCACCAAGGGAAGTCTTTACATGCCTGGGGTAGACCCTCCCTGCTTTGGTTACCCTCAACTTGGTTTAGCCAGTCTTTGAAATGGCTTACAGGATGTGGCACATGCTATAGCTTCTTGGAGCCAGAGGTGAGAGTTGGGTGGAACAGGTGGAACACAAAGGTGGAAAACATCCCTGTAAAGGGGTCAGCAGCCATCATATCAGTGATACTATTCTTCCCTGAACATGTCTTACACCCCAAATACTTACACACACATCCATATATACATTCATATATAGACATATACTTTCCCAAACATATTCTACTCCTGATCTTTGTTTTCACATATCTCTTGTTTCCTATCCCTCCTGATTCCTTTACTTTACTTGTACCCACTACCTTGCCCTCTTATTACTTGCCTATACCCCTCTAAGGATCCCTTCCCTATCCTCCCATTCCCATAAATATAGATACCCATCTTTCCTCTAAAGATCCCTCCCTTGTTCTCTCCGCGCTCCCTTTGCCCCTACCATTTCATTTCTTTTGAATTTAGAAGACTTTTATACTCTTCTAAATATAATGTATTTTTCCTTCTTTAAATACATTCCCAATGAAAGTAGGTTATCAAAACTACCAGCCCTCCTCCCCTATCTAATGCTTTTGTATTGATTCTTCTGCTTGCACCTCATTTGTATAAAATAATTACTCTTTTTAGCCATTCTTAAATGGCTTTTTTTAAAAATTCGTATCATACTCAGGTTTACTCCAACATGAGCTACCCAATTATTAATAAGAATCTTAGACACGCATTTTACATATAAAAAAGTAAACTGCCTTTATGAATCCTTTATTATTAGTCTTTGGTATGTACCTTATATTTCTCTTGGTTATTGTATGTTGAATCTTCTATTAAGTTCAGGATTTTTTTTAACAAAAGTCTTGAAAGTCTGAAAGTTTATCAAATGCCCATTTTTTTCATTCAGATTAATACTTAACTTTGCAGGTTATGCTATTTTCCACCAGATCTCCAGGTTTTTTGCTCTTTAATATACTCTGTTCCAAGATCTGTGGTCCTTTAATGTCTCTGCTGCTAGATATTGTTTTAATCTTGATGATTTTAATATTTTATCCTTAAGCTGGGGGTTTCATAATTTGATTATGAGTTTTCCTCATACGATCTCTTTTAAGTAGTGATAGGTTGATTTTTTTCTATTTCTACTCCTCCCTTTGCCTCCCTTCTAATGCTGCAGGACAATTTTCTTTTTTTGTTGTTGTTGTTGTATTATTGTATCAAGGTTCCTTATTTGATCATAACTTTCAGTTAATATGGCTATTTTTATATTTTCTTTTCTTGATCCATTCTCCAAATTTATTGTTTTTCTTATAAGATGTTTCACTTTCTCTTCCATTTTTTTATTATTCATATTTTGTTTGATTCTTTCTTGATCTCATATGATTTCACTGGCTTCACTTTGCCCAATTCTAATTTTCAAAGTGTAATTTTCTTCCTTAAGACTCAGGATTTCATTTTGACTTTCCTTTCATAACCTTCTTGTTTTTCTCTGATTATTCTTTTATTTTTAGCTTTTCCTCCATCTTTGTCATTTGATTTTTAAAGTCTTTTTAACAATCTTCTATGAATTCTTTTTGGGTAGGTTACCATTTGGCATTATTCTTTGGGGGTTCTTTCCTTCAATATTCTCCTCTGAAGGATCATCTCTATTCCCTTTTTATAGCTGGATTATTTCTCCTTTGCCTGTGCATTTATTTTTTGTGGTAATAGCTTAATTTTTGTAATCACCTCTAGCCTTGGGGTATGGGAAATGGTGCCTTTTGCCCTAAAGCCAAACCTCCAACCTCCTGCAAGTACCCCCAGTGAGGGACTTTCTGCACTCATTGGGTTTGTGCTGATTCCTTCTTGCCCCCACCCCTTGTTGAAGAACAGCTGGGTCTGGACCTCCTTATTAGCAGAGGTTCCCTCAATCTTCTCGGGCTCAAATGCCCAACTCCCCCCACTATCCAGGGGTAAAAATGTCCTGTAGTTGGGAACAATGCAGCCTCTCAAACCAGCTAACCTCAGAATTTACCCCTTGTTGGTTAAAGGCCTTCTGCTTGTTGCTAAAATGGAACCTAGCCTGGAGTTGTGTACTCTTTACAGGGACCAAACCCCAACCTGGGATTTTTCTTCTAATTTTCTCAAATTGTCCTAGGAAGAAATGGATTGTGCTCCTATTCTTATTTGTCTCCCCCCACACTTTGTTTTCCCTAAGATGCTATTTTAACTCTTTTCTGGGGGAAAACCTTGAGAGCTTGGAATTTTCTGACCTGCTCTGCTATCTTCCCAGAATCCTCTCTGTCTTTTCAGTCATTTTATGCCTTACACCCCATCACATACTCAGCTATCAAGAAAATCTGACCTCCTTATTGTTCTTTGAATAAGATACTCTAAAGTCCATATCAGTGTATTTTCACTGGTAATCCCCTGTGGCTGTAATTTTTTCCCTTGTTTTCACTTCCTGACTTCTTGGATTCTTTCAAGTCTCAACTAAAATCCCACTTTCCATATAAAAACTTTCCCAATCCTAACTAATTCTAGTAATTCTCTCTGTTGATCAACTCCAATTTACATTGTACATATTTTGTACTTAGCTGTTTACATCTTGTTTCCTCCATTAGGTTGTATAATTCTTGGGAGTATGGATTGTCTTTTGCCTTCTTGGGGTCCCCAGCTTAGTACAGTGCTTGGCATGGAATAGATTCTTGGTAAATATTTGTTGACTGATTATTTAATCAAATGAGCATTTTAAATTATATTTGAAATTTGTAGTGCAGAAAGAAATATTTTGTTTTTTAATTAATTGACCACAAAGTTCTCTAGAGATATTTTTAATGAATAAAAACCATTTAAATCTCTTTTGCATGTGACACATCATGTACTTGTCTGACCATATCAATAACTACAGGCAGAAGCAATAATGTTCCTTTCAAATGAGGCTTTTTAAACTCAATGATTTTGTAAACAACTTTATGAAATATGAGCAATTGTTTTGAAATGACTCATAAAAATATTTATTTTTGCTTTATAAAAATATCTGGATTTTTTTTGGAGGGGAATTATCTCTTTTTGCCAATATATTTTGCATGTATCTTGTCAAAAAGTTGTTTCAATTTTTTAGATTCCATGATAATCAAGACTAAAGCATGTACAAAAAACAATTTTCTGTCCTATCAATAACAGGGCTTGTAAATATCCATGATAAATTCAGTAAATCATATTTATTGTATTAGGGCTCTATGTTTGTATCTATATTTCTGCTTCTTAAACAGCCTTTGCTTTGGTTAGTTTAAACTACTTCCATGAATTTTCTCTTTAGACCAGTCAT
Organism: Potorous gilbertii; assembly: GCA_028658325.1. NCBI lineage: Eukaryota > Metazoa > Chordata > Mammalia > Diprotodontia > Potoroidae > Potorous > Potorous gilbertii. Next base: position 83,268,067 of record CM053769.1, on the reverse strand, counting down.
AAATTTATCCATTGCAAGAGGTAATATTTCTTAATAAATTTATTTTCAGTTCCAAATTCTTTACCTCCCATTACCACTTCCCATGCTATTGAGAAGAAAATAAATACAATAACCATTACACATTTGAAATCATGCAGAACATATGTCATTATCCATGTCCTAAAAAAGAGATAAAAAGGAAGATGCTTCAGCTTATACGCTAAGCCCATCAATTCTCTATCTGAAGCCTTTTTCATCATCAGTCATTTGGAGTTGCAGGGGATCATTGTGAGGTGGGGCTTCTGTATGATTTAATTTGAATTTCTGTAATTACTAGTGATTTGGAATTTTTAAAAAATGTGACTATAGATATCTTTGATTATGTCTTCAGAAAACTGCCTGCTAAGAATCGGAGAATGGCTCTTAGTATTTCATAACGTTCTCTATCTCTTGTTTGATTATAACTCTCTCTATTCTCCATAAATATGACAAATAAACTCCCCTAATTTGTTTATAGTTATCAGTCTTTATACCCAATTGGACTTTATTCTAGTGTACGTTATCAGGCATTGGTCTATGCCCAGTTTCCTCCACACTATTATTGAGTTTTCCCAGCAGTTTTTGTCAAACAGTGAGTTCTTATCTCAGAAGCTGGAGTCCTTGGGTTTATCAAACAGTAGATGGCTATAAACATTGACTACCGTGTCTTGTGTACCTAACATATTCCAGTGATCTACTCCTCTATATAAAGTAATTTTTAATGGTTTGCTTGATAGGACACAGAAAAAGTAAAATAATTGAAGTAGCATTGCCATTGGCATGGCTCACTAATGAGAAATTAATATTTGAGCAAATATGTTTCTTTTTATTTGTGTGGAGAGAACTTTGTCACTGTGTTCATATAGCTTCTATGTATGTTGTGACATGTAGGTTCCCAAATATTTTATATTATCTTCAGTAATTTTAAATGGAATTTCTCTTTCTATCTCTTCCTGATAGGTTTTGTTGGTAATATATATGAGTGTTGATGATTTGTCTGAGTTTATTTTATGTCCTGCAGCTTTGCTGAAGTTGTTAATTGTTTTGACAAGATTTTAAATTGACTCTCCAGGGTTCTCTAATTCATGTGCAAAAAGTGAGTTTTGGGGTTTTTTTTGTTGTCTATTTATTTCTTCATTTATTTTTTCTTGTTTAATTGCTGCAGTTAGCATTTCTAGTACAGTATTGAACAATAGTTATGATAATGGACATCCTTACTTTACCCTTCATCTAATTGGAAAGGCTTCTAGTGTATTTCTATTACAAAAATATATTCTTGGTTATAGATATAAACTATTTATCATTTTAAGAAAAGTTCTATTTCCCTTCCTTCTATTGATTGTAATAGGAATTAGCAAAAATAGTTTTTGCATTTATTGAAATAATCTTATAATTTTGTCATTTGTGTTATGTATATGGTTTCACTCTGTCTTTTTTAGGTTCTGTAGCTCTAGAAATTTTTTAGAGTTTTTTTTTTTTTACAGATATTTGGAGGGGTTTGAGGGAGAACACAAGCTTTCACTGCTTTTCCTCTACCATCTTGGCTCCACCTCCCCTCAAATTCTTTAACTATACTTTTCCTGTTATGCCAACATTGCCTCTCATTGTAACTAATGATTCAAAAAGTCTGTTTGGATAGCAGTCATAATATTTTAGGAGAGGAGGAAAACTTAGATATTACCCAACTTAACCCATTCATTTTATAGATGAGAAAATTATGGCCTATATCAATTAACCATGGCTACTATGCCTTAGGTACTAGGTACAAAAAGTATATATATAATGTATATGTATGTATATGTGTGGATATATATGTATATGTATGTATATATGTATGTACATATTTATTAAGGTCCAAGCTCACTTAAATAATTAGTGGTAGAACTAAATCTGACATCCAGCTCTCCTGACTCCTGGACTAATGCTTACAGGATCCTAAATCCAGGCTATTTTCTTAGATATCTTTTTATTAGCATTAAAAAGTCAAAGATATCTTGAAAAGCCTTTTCATTACTCAATATTTAACATTTAATACAATTGTCTAAGAGTTTTGAATTCTCATTAATCTCTGTCCTACTCTCACCCTCCCTTAATCCCAAAAGATATCATGGGTTTGTCCACTGATGCAGATTTAGGGATGTGAATAGTCTGAGACATTATGCAAGACATGCATTTGCATGACAATGTATTCTAAAATGCTGAAGAAACAGTTTCATTTTTCAGTGAAAAGGAACAGATCTCTGGCCAATTAGAACTTGTTTCTTTGATATACTTTTGTTACAAATACTGCCTATAACAAGGTACCCCATCATGAGGGTTCACTTTCAATTCATGGCTCAAATCATAATTTTTGCAAAGTGTAGATAAAACAAAAAGCAATGCTAGCTTTACTATTTCCTTGGAATAATTAGTGGTTGGTAAGAAATTATAACTTCTAGGAATAAGCACTAGAGTTGCTCATAATACCCACTTCTGCTTTTGGAGACTGCTCCTTAGGGGATGAGGAGGGGGTAAGGGTATTCTTACTGCCTCCTCTCCTCACTTAAGTTTTCCTATCTTCCTGACCACCTCTCAGTCTCTTTCGCTGAATTTCCAACCATGTCCAATAATTTTAACATTCTCTCTCCTGCACCTATTTTCCAAGTCAGTTGTTTTTCCAATTAGATATTTCATATTGTCTACTATTTTTTCATTCTTTTGGTTCATTTTACAGTTTCTTAATTTGTCATAGAGTCATTAGCTTCCATTTGCTACATTCTAATTTTGAAGGAATTATTTTCTTCAATGAGCTTTTGGACCTCTTTTTCCATTTGGCCAACTCTCTTTTTGAAGGCATTCTTCTCCCTGTTGGCTTTCTGGATCTCTTTTGCCATTTGAGTCAGTCTATTTTTAAGGTGTTATTTTCTTCAGCATTGTTTTGGGTTTCCTTTAGCAAATGGTTGACTTGTTTTTCTTGATTTTCTTGCATCACTCTCATTTCTCCTCCCATTTTTCCTGTACTTCTTTTCCTTGATTTTCAAAATTCTTTTTGAACTCTTCCATGTCCTGAGACCAATTCATCTTTTTCTTGAAGGCTTTGGATGTAGGAGCTTTGACTTTGTTGTCTTCTGGTTGTACCTTTTGTTCTTCTTTGTCACCAAAGTAAGATTCAATAGTCTGAGTTTTTATGATGTTTGCTCATTTTCCCAGCAAAATGCTTGACTTTTTAACTCTTTGTTAATTAAGGTAGGACTCTGCTTCCAGTGTGGATATGTACTTTAGCTATTGTGTACCTGTTTTCAGAGATACTTCTAGGGGCCTGTAAATTTTCAGTTCTTCCAAGGTGCTGTGATCAAAAGAGAGGTGTTACTCCTTTCCTAGCCTGTGCTGTGGTCTGTAGTGACCGCAAGCACTCTTTTCTGCCTTGGACTTGTGAGGAAGATTTCCATTCCACCACAGCCACAAGCTCCTCCTCACCTCAGGACAGTCATCCAGGATTGTAACCTGGATCCAAGCAGGGCACAATAAGAAAATCCTGCTTCCATGCCAGTAAGGAGATCCCTGAAATCCCCTTCTGATCAACTACTCATTCCCCACACTGTCTTTAGGCCCAGAGCTCCAGAAGTAGCCACTGCCATTGTTGTTGCTGTTGTTAACTCCGCCATCTTGCTGCCTTGGGGCTGGGACAGGAGTGCACTACTTTCTTGTCCACTTCCAGGCAGACCTTTCCCACTGATCTTCTATATTGTCTTTGGAGTTCACAGGTTGAGAAATCTGGAAATCTCCACAACTACACAAATTCAATCCCCTGAAGTCTGCTCCAGTCCCATCTTTGCTGTGTGTCCCATGCTGGATGTACTCCTCTCCTAGCCAAGTATAATAGACTTTTCCTGTCAACTTTCCAGGTTGTCTTGGGCTGGAAATTTATTTTACTCTATCATTTTGCGGGTTCTGCAGTTCTAGAATTTTTAGAGTCATTTTAAAAAGGTATTTACGGGGGCTTGGGGGAAAGCTCAAGCAAGTCCCTACTTTTACTCCACAATCTTGACTCTGCCCCTCAGGGTTGTTTTAATTTGAATTTATCTAATCAACAAAGATTTAGAATTTGTATTTCATATAACAATAAAAAGCTTTCATTTTTGTTTTTTTTAAACTGCCTGTACATAAACTTTCGCCATTTATGACTAGGGAAATTGTTCTTGTTTTATAAATTTCATTCAGTTCCTTACATATTTGAGAAATTTAGCCTTTGTTAGAGAAACTTCTTGCATAAATCCCACCCCTAGTTTCTTGCATTTCTTCTCATTTTAGTTGCATTGTTTTTATTGATGCCACGTCTTTTACCTTTTATGTAATTATAATTATCCATTTTATTTACCATGATCCACTCTCTTGTTTAGTCATAAACTATTATCCATAAACTAATATCCATAGATCCAATTTTTCCATACTCCCCTAATTTGCTTATGATATTATCCTTTATGGACAAATCATGTACCAGTTTTCATCTTATCTTGGTATATGGTATGAGATGAAGGTCTATGCCTATTTTTGACCAAAGTACTCCCTAGTTCTGTAAGCAATTTTTGTCAAATCAAGAGTTCTTACCCCCAAAGTTTAGTTCTTTGGTTTTCTCAAATAATGGTTTAGTATGGCTATTTACCACTTGTATTGTACACCTAATCTACTGCACTGATCTACCATTCTATTTCTTAGTCAGTACCAGATTGTTCTAGTGATTACCACTTCTACTAGACTAACTTCTTTTACATTTTTTTCATTGATTCCATTGATATTCTTGATCTTTCTTTCAGATAAATTTTGTTATTGTTTTTTCTAGTTCTATAAAATAGTTCTTTGCTAGTTGTTTGGTATGGCACAAATAAATTAATGTAGATAGAATGATCATTTGTGTTATATAGGCTAAGCAAATGATATTTCTCCAATTGGTGAAATCTCTCTGTATTGGTGTGAAAAGTGTTTTGTTATTGTGTTGATATAGTTCCTGGGCTTTTCATGGTAGTTAAACTCCCAAGTATTTTATATTGTCAGCAGTTAATTTAAATGAAGTTTCTCTATCTCTTCCTGCTAGGTTTTATTATATTTTTGGCTAATTTGTAGGGATGTTGATGATTTATATGGATTTAATTTTTATCCTGAATATCTGTTAAAGTTCTTAATTGCTTCAGATAGGGTTGATTGGTTCTTTAGTGTTCTCTACCAACTGCAAAGAGTGATGCTTTTGTTTTCTCATTGACTATTCTTGTTTTCTTGTTCGTTATTTCCCCGTTTGTTCTCTAATTGCTATAGTTAACATTTCTAGTATTATATTGAAGGATAATGGTGATAATGTACATTCTTATTTTATCCCTGATCCTTTGGGGAAGGCTTCCAGTTCATTCTAAGAGATAGATTACTATTTATCATTTTAAGAAGTGTTGTATTCATTTGTATACTTTTTATTGTTTGTAATAGGAATGCGTATTTTATTCTGTTAAAACCTTTTTCTGTGTCTATTGAGATAATAACATGATTCTTTTTGTTATGGATATAGCAAGTACGATTACTTTTCCCAATATTGAACAAGCCCTTTATTCCTGATAAAAATCCAATCTGGCCAAAGTATATGATTTTTGTGATATATTATTATAATGTTTTTGCCAGTATTTCATTTTAAATTTTTGCATCAATATTTATTGTGGAAACACATCTATATATTTTTTTCTTTTCCTGGCTTGAGAAAGAAAACCACATTTCTTCCATAGGAGGAATTTGGTAAGACTCTTTCTTTCCCTATTTCCTCCCCAAAAATTTATATACTATTGAAATTAATTGTTCCTTAAATGTTTTGTAGAACCCACTTTTAAATCTATCCATTCTTGAGCATTTTTTCCCTTAGGGAGCTTACTTGTGGCTTGTTCATTTTTTTAATGGGTAATTTTGGTATTTTATTTCCTTTTCATTTAATCTGGACAATTTATTTGTTGTTGTTTAGTATTTTCAACCATGTTTGATTCTTCAAGACCCTATTTTGGGTGTTCTTAGCAAAGATGCTGAAATGATGACATTTCCTTCTCCAGATTATTTTATTTATAAGGAAACTGAGGCAAACAGGGTTAAGTGACTTTTCCAAGGTCACATAGTTAGTAAGTGTCTAAAACCTGATTTGAACTCAGGAATATTATTTCTCCTGTCTCTAGGATCAGTACTCTATCCACTCTATAAAATACCTGCCCATATATTTACTCAAATATTCATCCATTTCATTTAGATTATCAACAGCAATAGCTTTATTGGGCAAAATAAGTCCTAATATTTGCTTTGATTTCATCTTCATTTATGGTGCATTCACCTTTTCCATTTTTGATGGCAATAATTTGGTTTTTCTCTTATTTTTTCCAATCAAATTAACTAGTGGTTTATCCATTTAATTGCCTCCCCCCATAAACCAGCTCCTAGGTTTCTGTATGGTCTTTTATAATTTCAATTTTATTCATCACTCTTTTAATTTTTAGGATTTTTATTTTTTCTAGTTTTTTAAAGTGAATTCACAATTCAATAATATGCTTTTTCTTTTTTGTTGTTGATTTAGGCATTTAGACATCAATTTATCCCTAAGTGCTGATTTAATTACATTCCAGAAATTTTGGTATGTTTCTCTTTGGTGTCATAATCTTTTATTAAATTATTGATTGTTTCTGTGATTTGTTCTTTGACCCACTCATCCTTTATGATTATATTTAATTTCCAATTTATTTTTAATATATTCTTCCAAGGCCCTTTATTAAATGCAGTTTTATTGCATCATGATCTGAAAAGGAGACATTTAATGTCTCCTTTTCTGTAATTGTTGGTGAGATCTGTGTGTTCTAATATATCACCAATTTTTGTGAGGGTACAATGCCATGTAGAGTGGAAAAAAGATTTTCTCCTTTCTATCCCATTCTATTTTCTCCTGAGCTCTATTATGTCTAGTTTTTTTAAGATTGTATTGATCTCCTTAACTTCTTTCTTATTTACTTTATCATTAAATTTATCTAGTTCTGAAAGGGGAAGGTTGAGGTACTCCACTACTATAATCTTACTATTTCCTCATATAAATCATTAATTTTTTTCTTTAAGAATTTGGATATTCTGCCATTTGACACATATATAGTTAATATTGGTCTTACTTCATTTTATATGGTATCATTTAGCAAAAATGCAGTTTTCCTACTTATCACTTTTAATTGGGGATATTTTTACTCTCTGTCTGATTTCTATTGTTGTTCAGTTGTTTCATGACTCTTCATGACCCACATTTGGGGTTTTCTTTGGAAAGATACTGGGGTAGTTTGCCATTTTCTTCTCCAGCTTATTTTACAGATGAGGAAACTGAGACAGAGAGGCTTAGATGACTTGCCCAGGGTCACACAGCTACTAATTGTCTGAGGAAGATCTGAACTCGGGTCTTCCTGACTCCAGACCTAGCCCTCTATATACTGAGCAACTTAGCTGATTGGTATCCTTCCCTTTTTTGCTGAAGCATAATAGATTCTGCTCCAACTCTTTATTTTAACCATGTCTTTTTGCTTCAAGTATGTTTCTTGTAAACAACATATTGTTGGATTCTGGTTTCTAATCTATTTTGCTTTTTCCTTCTGTGTTATACATGAGTTCATCCCACTCAGATTCATAGTTGTGATTGCAGTGTATTTCCCTCCATTTTATTTTCTTCAATTTATCCTTCTTTCTTTCTTTTGACCCTGTTTTTCCTAAAAGTCTGTTTTGCTTTGGACAGCTGCCTCTCTTGATGAGCCCTCCCTTTATTTCTCCCCCTTTTCTTATCCTCTTTTCCCATTTCCCTATTGGGTAAGACAGATTGTTATTTCCATCTCAATATATATGTATATATGTATCTCTCTCTCTCTCTCTCTCTCTCTCTCTCTCTCTCTCTCTCTCTCTCTCTCTCTCTCTCTCTGTAATATTCTTCCTTCTTTGAACCAATTCTGATAAGAATGATCAAGTATTGCACACCACTCCCTCATTTTCCTCTTACTATAAAGCTCTTCTTTTTATGCATCTTTTATTTAAGAAAATTCCCCCCATTTTCCTCCTCCCCTCCCCTTTCTCCCAAGGCATCTCTCTTGCTACAATTGTATTATTTTCTGAGATAATGCAAATAAAATTGACTCATATCCATGCACTCTGTTTATGTAGATGCCTTCTAGTTGTCCTAGTAATATTAAAGTTCTTAGGAGTTATAGGTGTCATCTTCCCATCAGGAATGTAAATAGTTTAACTTCATTAAGTCCCTTATGATTTCTATTTTCTGTTTACCTTTTTATGCTTCTCTTGAGTCTTGTGTTTGAATGTCGCTTTTTTCCTTCAGATCTGGTCTTTTCATCAGGAACACTAGAAAATCCACTGTTTCATTAAATGCTCACCCCCTTTCATTTCTAGATCTTTGATCCTGTCATCTCAATCAGCTCCAAATTTCTGATCTTATGTTTCTTTCCATTCAAACATCATTACATTTTGATGTTTAAGGTAGATGTTCTTCATATAATGGCATTTTGAAATAACAAACTCAATCATTCTTGATGGAAAAAAAAACAGATCTGAACAGAAAATTCTGTCTTCAAATACAAGGCTCAAGAGAAGCATAAGAAGATAAACAGGAAACAAAAACATATTTTGTAAGACTTTAAATCCCTACATGGAAAGATGATACTTGTATAACTCTTGAGAACATATCTGTTTTTACAATTAAAAGGGATATACACATAGACAGAGAGTGTGGGTAGATTTTGATGTGATGAAAAAAATTTATTAAGGGGAGGAAAAAAGGATTATACTGGGAGAAGAGGAAAGGAGGAAGAAGAAAAGAATAAATTACATCACATGAAGAGACACAAAAACCTATTACAGTAGAAGGAAAACAGGGAGGGAGATGAGCATTGTTTAAATCTTACTCATCTGGTATGGCACAAAGAGGAAATAATATATACACTCAGTTGGGAATAGAAGTCTATCCAACCCTATAGGAAGTAGAAGGAGAAAAGGGAAAGAAAGGAGAGGGGGGTTGATAGAAGTGAGAAGAGACTGAAAGAGTCAATGATCAGAAAAAATTTCGGTTGTTCATGGATAAGCAGAGCCAACATAATAAAATGGCAATTCTACCTAAATTAATTTACTTATTTAGTGTCATACTAATCAAAATACCAAAAATATTTTATAGAGCTAGAAAAACAAATGACAAAATTCATCTGGAAGAACAAAAGGTCCAGCATATCAAAGGGAATTAATGGAAAGACTTGCAAAGGAAGATGGCCTGACTACACCAGATCTTAAATTGCATTATAAAGCTGCAACCATCAAAAGCACTTGGTAATGGCTAAGAATAGTGTTGGATCACTTGAATAGGTTAGGTATAGTCATTGACACTGTAGTCAATGACTATAGTAATCTACTGTTTCATAAACCCTAAGACTCCAACTTTCTGATAAGAACTCACTATTTGACAAACTATTTAGAAAAAAACATGGCAGAAACCAGGAACAGACCAACATCTTAAACAATATACCAAGATAAAGTCAAAATGGGTACATAAATTTAGAAATAAAGGGTGATGCTATAAGGAAATTAGGAGAACAAGGAATAGTTTACCTGTCAGAGCTATGGAGAAGGGAAGAATTTGTGATGAAATGAGATAGAGAACATTATGAAATGCAAAATGGATAATTTTAGTTACATTAAATTGAAAAGGTTTTGCACAAACTAAACCAATACAACCAAGATTAGAAAGGAGGTAGAAACCTGGGAAATAATTATTATAACCAGTTGTCTCTGATGAAGGCCTCATTTCTAAAATATGTAGAGACCTATATCAAATTTATAAGAATAGAAGTCCTTCCTCACCTGACAAGTGATCAAAGGATATATGAACAGGCAGTTTTCAGACAAGAAAATTACCAAAATTAAAACTATCCGTAGTCATCTGAAAAAAATTCTCTAAATCACTATTGATTAGAGAAATGAAAATTAAAGAAACTCTGAAGTACCTATCATACCTATCAGATTGACTAACCTGACAAAATGGGAAAATGATAAATGTTGGAGATGGGAAAATTGGAAAACTAATTCATTGTTGCTGGAGTTGTGAAATGATCCAACCATTCTGGAAAGTGTATCAATAAGCACCCCAACATACATAGGGGGATCTTGCTATCACAGGTTCTTAGATCTGCATCCATAAAAGGAAAGGCAACTTTTGAGAGTTTAACAATCATTTTAATCAAGCACATCAATCTGTTAATCAAGCACATATATTAGTCACCTAGTTCAGGGGAGTCAACACCCTGAGCCCCAAAGATATCAACAGACATGACTTCCTCTGTCTGACCATACTCAACAGACAGACAGTTGTCTGATCATAATTATCAGAGAGGGAAGTACAGCATCTGGATTCTCAGCATCTCAGGGGATGGGGGGATCTTTAGTGGCTTCCCAGAGTCCTCCTCTAGGAAGGGCTCTTTATACATTTTTTAAAGTGTATAAAGGGCATTACATCCCTTGAGAACCAGTATTTCATTAACAAAAGATGTGGATCTTCTTACAAATCTTCCCTGGTGTGGAAATGGGTGGGAAAGATCCTCCTCAGTCACATTCAAACAGAGGTATTATACTTGACTATACTAAAACAAAAACAGCAAAAGATCCTATTTTACTTGCCATTACAGAGAGCAACTTGGAACTCTGCTCAAAGAGCTCTAATACTGTGCATACCCTCTGATCCAGCAATAACACTACTAGGTCTGTATCCCAAAGAGATCATAAAAAGGGAAAAGTACATACATGTACAAAAGTATTTGTAGCAGCTCTTTTTGTGGTGGCAAAGAATTGGAAATTGAGGGAATGCCTATCAATTGGGGAATGACTGAACAAGTTGTGGTTTATGAATGTAATGTAATACTATATTTCCATAAGAAATGATGAGCAGACTGATTTCAGAAAAACCTGGAAAGATTTGCAAGAATTCATACTAAATGAATTGAGTAGAACAAGGAAAATAGTATATACAGTAACAGCAACACTATGCAATGACTAACTTTTATAGAGTTAGCTCTTCTCAACAATTCAATAACCTAAAACAATTCCAAAAGACTCATGGTGGAAAACGCTACCCACATAAAAAAATTAAAAAGGTAAACTTTAAAAAATAATAATAGAATCTTCATTTCTTTACTCCTCTTTGGCACGCTTTAATTAGGTGTTTTCATGGGATAATGAAGAAGGCTATTGTCCAGATTACAACCAAAAACACAAAATTGGATGTATGTTCTATAGGATTTGTCTATCAATGCACATATATACAATCTATATCTGTCATTTTCTCTCTGTCTATCACACACATATACATCTTCACTTACATTTAAAACCTATTCTATATCTACATCTACTTCTATATTTATACCTCTCTCTATCTCTACCTCTATCATTTTAATTTTTTTCTCTATATTTAAATCTACATCTATGACAGATACTATATACAGACCACGAGTTGCGCTCCAGTTGAAAAATTATGGGCTGAATTGCCTTTTAGTTTTTTTATCACCATAAGTTTCTCCTTGAAATAAAAGCCCAACTTTTAAATGCCAACGTTCCTCTTTAGACTTGTATTTCTACAAGATAGAAGAAACTTTGTTCTTTGAAGAATTGAAGGCAAGCCTTATTCAAATTGAAGATTTTACTCAACAGGAGGTTACAGATATTTTGAGTTGTTTCACCCAAAGGATGGGAAAATTATTGGTACATTGGGTGGTGAGAAGCAATGAAAAAGATAAATTTCTTCAAGAGAGAAGAGTATATAGCCAGCAGATTCAAAGCCAGAATAGAGTGACAAGAAAAAAAAATTGTTTACTTCTCTATTAAGAGCAGGGATAGATTTTGGAAGCATAGATGGAATTCCAACTAATGAACCATACAAAATGTATTGAGAAAAGAGGCTTGATATTAAACTGAGCAGGGAAATAAGAAGTGCCCCTAATCCAAATTATCCAAATTACATAGGGGAATAGGAAATTGACGGGGATCCAGTTCAAATTAAAGAAAGTATATCTTTAGCCAGAATGATGATCCCAAAATTGCAAATTATAAAACAGTAAACAGTGAATGAGGCTATGATAGTGGCTTCATGGACTCCAGAAGCATAGCTGACCCTATATGTACCCTCTTTCTGGTTATTGTCTCATTGTTTCTTTTTGGCTTTTTGTCTGTTTGCATTGTTTGTCAGATTTGTTTTCTGCAGACTTAATACCTGCCACCTGTAAATGCCTGATTGCTTAAGCCAGTTGTGGCCCCCTGTCCACAGCTGTGATGTGTCACCCCTGAACCTGATACCAACCAAGCTCCGGATGACAGCTACAGAACTGGCCTCTTGAATGGAACCTCTTGGGGCAGGAACAACTCTACATCCAATCTCAGTAGAAAGCAGGTTTGAAAGAAGAGACCTTTACACCTTACCCCAAGATTTTGAGTCCCATTCATTCAAGGGAGCAATGGTGGGGTGCTTGTGCTCAAGTCCCACCCTATGATATTGTTTTATGGTCTTATTATGTGTGATCCCTGTTTACTGTTGTGTGTGTATGTGTGTTTATCATTCATTGCTGAGGAAGACTATGCCATCAGAGAAATAATGACATGACTTGCCCTTGACTTTGTCTTGAGTGAGGGAGGGTTGTAAAGTTCTTTTGAAACCAGTTGCCTAAGATATTGTTTTATATGCTTATTTTCAATTATCCCTGTTAACGGTCTGTTGATTCCAGTTGCCCCACTGATCTCTGTAATAGATAAGGAAGTTATTGGTGCCAAATGTATTGTGTGATATTAGTAAATATTCTTCATGATTTTTTTTCTATGGAACAAATTACCTTTTTATTGATACAAGTTAACTGAAACTTTCTAACAAACAGCATCTCATTTTCAGGTGCAGCTGTTAGATTGCTAAAACATTCAAACACCGTGACAAACATTTCAAGAAGTCCAGCCAAAATCTTATAAACAACTTTATGAAATCTGCTCATATGTATTCAGGTTAACTATGTGTTCTACATAGTTTCCATTCTCTGGGCATAGCTATCATTATTTCCGTTATTTTTGCTATTATTAAGCTTAATAATCCTGATAGATGGTTATTAAATGTTTTTATATTGTTCTTCCCATAACCTCTCCAGAATTACTCCTTCTGCCACCAAGACCTACCAAAACTTCATTGTATTTTTAAATTATATTTCCCCTATCACATCTTAGAAATAACATTATAAAAAAGTTTTGAGTTCCAAATTCTATCCTTCTCTCTTTCCTCTCTCTCTCCCTAAAAAGATTATCAATCTGATATAGATAGTATCTTTACAACTATGTAAAAACATTTCCATAGTGGTCATTTTATGCAAGAAAACACAAAAAGAAAGACAAAAGTGAAAAATACTATGCTTTGGTCTGTATTCAGATGACATCAGTTCTTTCCCTTGATGTGAGTAGCATCTTTCATCATGAGTCCCTTTAGATTGTCTTTGATTCTTGTGCTGCTGAGAAGAGCTAAGTTGTTCACAATTGTTCATTGTACAATATTGCCAGTACTGTGTAAAATATTTTCTTGGTTTTCTGATCGCTTCACTTTGTATCAGTTCATGTAAATCTTTTCATTCTGATCAATAATATTCCATTAAAATAATATTTCGCAGTTTGTTCAGTCATTCCCCAACTGATGGGCATCCCCTCAATTTCTGATTCTTAGCCACCACAAAAAGAACTGCTATAAATAGTTTTGTACAAATAGGTTCTTTTCCCTTTTGGGAGGAGACTTCCTTGATATACAGACCTAGTAGTGGTAGTAGTGGTATTGCTGGATCAAAGGGTACACCCAGTTTTATTACTCATTGGGCATAGTTCCAAATTGTTCTTCAGAATGGTTGAATCAGTTCGTAACTCCACCAACTGTGAATTATTGTCCCAGTTTTCCCAATCCCAGCTCTGCCTCAGGGTTCTATGCTTTTTCAGTTAGGCAGGATTGCCTGTTCCATGAGTGGTAGTTGTTGCATGTGAGGTTGGCTGCCCCTTCTCTACAGGAGCTCTTAGATGATGGTTGTGAGGGATGTGCTGGAAAGAAGTTACTTGAGTTTGCTGCTACTCTCCGACCCCTTGTGCCACCTGTTGGTGGGAATTGGTGAGCAGTTGTTTCTGGTAGTGACAAATGAGGTGGGGGTCTTCTCTACAATGATTTCTCGCTTTAAGAATGATGGATGGTTGATCTGAAAGCAAGTATGGCAGTTTTGGGGACAAGACTTTTTCCAAGGCTTTGGGTTTAAAGTTCTGGTCTGGGACCACAGGAGTCAGAGGGGAGATAGTGGTCAGGATGGTAGGGATAATGACTTGACTTACCTGGCACATACTGATTCCCATTTCATTCTTAGGCTCTGTGAATGCCAGCAAGTTGGCTACTTACAGAGATGGCTTGTTCTTTTCTCCATAGGAGTTATTTCCCTGGATGATGGCTGTGAGGGCTGGGCTGGAAGCAGGACCTGTGGTCTGGGAGGTGCTCTTACTCCCAAGATTACCGTGTCATATTGCTACATATGTGACCATGTGATGTCTCTGGGTCTCAGTTTTCTCACTTATAAAATAAGGATGTTCAACTTTAATTCCTAAGGGAGATTCCAATGATTTAATGAAATTTTCAACATTAAAGCTAAAAATCTTGAAATTATATTCCTCCTTGCCCCCTCCAGGAACTCACACTACTTAGCCAAAGCTACCAAATAGTAGTGGGACCTTAATTAAAAATTCATTTCTAGTATATAATTACAATTCAATTCAATGTGAAAACTTCTAGGAAAGTAGTGCTATAGGGAGCTAGTAATCAGAACAATTCCCATTGACCTACACTGATATTTTTCTGAATAGATTGGTTTTAACTTAAAGCTTTTCCTTTTTCATTTTTTCCACATTCTGGGTCTCATAGAGACCTGTATCTCTGCTGATGACACTGCCCACCTTGTTATCCATTCTAACCAGGAGGTTGCACATTCACTCTTACCCCCTCCCCAATTACATGGTTGTGGCAGGGAAGTTGGAATAATCTTTGCTCCCTATTGCACCTTTTACTAGGGGTGGGAGACCTGCAGCCTTGAGGCTACATGTGACCTTTTAGGTCCTCAAAGGTGGTCTTTTGACTGAATCAACATCCGTATTCCCCACCCCTGCATCTAGACTTTTCCTCTAATACCGTCATTTAAGTCCTTTGAGGTTCATTCCACCCAAATTTCTGACCCAATCCATATTGTAGTACCTGTCATCAACCACATTCTTCTTCCTCAGTGACTCACTATCTACCTTTCCCACAGCCATAGCTCTCCTTCTCTTGCTCTTCAGCATACATATTGATATTCTATCAAGCAAGCTAGGTCCCAATTACCGATAATAGTAAATCCCTCCAAATGGGTAGCTACATTATTAAAATTCTCATTGGATTATTTCCATTGGATTAGAATCAATAATCATATTTTACATAATTGTGTTTGAATGGTGCAAATCGAAATACATGAAACCACTTCAGGTACATAATTTGCACTATTTGGGATAAAATGTTCCCGAACTTCACACTTCCACAGTTTTCTCCAGCAATATTCCTTCAACACCTGGGGACAGTTAGTCCTCACAATGAATAGAATGCTTCTACTAGGAGTCAGGAAGACTCAATCAGAGTTCAAATCTGGTCTCAGACAATAATTAGCCGTATGACTCTGGGTAAATCATTTAATTCTGTTTACCTCATCTGTGTCTGTAAAGTGAGCTAGAGAAGGAAATGGCAAACCAACCCAGTATCGCTGCCAAGAAATCCCAAATTGGATCATAAAGAGGCAGGCATGGTTGAAACGACTGAACAGCAAAACACAATTCCTCCAATGCACCTCAGATTCACAAGGAGATGGTCCTATTGTAGATCTAACCATCACTTACAAGTACTCTGCTTCCATATTTATGAGTTCCCAAATTTCTTTATATCATCACAGTCTTTTATCAGTCCAGCTCTTTCTTTGCCTTACAATGCCTAAACTGCAATTCTCAGTTCTTTTGAAGGACATAACCTCTGTATTGGTTATATTTTCCTCCCTTCATTGTCACAATTCCTTGTTGAATCGCTTCAACCCTATACTATCCTTTAAACTTGATTTCCTAAAGTCTTTTGCCCTATTTTCAATCATAATTTGCTATCTTCTCTTCATATATAATGAATATAGGTGGGGAAAATCACAAAATCCTGCTTACTGGTTCCGCCATAAATGTATGTTAAATTAATTTCAACCAGGCTCCAACTGCAGTAAGGCAATCCATTTGTACCTCATAATCAATTTACTGACCTACTTACCACAATGACTTCAAACTTTTTCATCACTCCTCAAGCCTAGTAGAGTATGAATCTATACTTATTTAGATGAGAACTTTGCCTTGGGGTCACTCACTGAGACCTCTTTTCTCCTCATCTCACATGACTCACATCTTCACTTACTGTCTCCTCTTTTGCCTGCATTATAGAAAGAATTAGCCTTTCTTAATTTTCAAGAAAAACCACTCTACATATGCATTTGATCTCATTCTATCTCGTCTCCATCAGACTGTGACCTATGTAATCCCTTCTCTCTCACTAATCCACAGTCTTTCCCTATTTATAGAATGCTGTCCAACTGTCTATAAATAGCTCATATCACTCTCATCCTAAAAATGAAATAAAACAAAATAAAACCAAAACAACAACCCTGACTTCATCCAACTATCCTTGACAGCTGCCAGTCCATCTGTTTTCTGTCTCATGGTTAAACTCCTTGAGAAAGCCACCTATATTTTTAGACTCCATTTCTTGTCTTCTACAATCTGTTTTCTGACCTCATCTTTTAACTGAAACAGCTTAAGAGCTGTTTGTTAAGACAAAGTTATCTGTACTCTCTTAATTGCTGAGTCTGATCACTTTTCTCTTTTCTCATCTTTCTTAATCTCTCAGCTCCCTTCGACTCTATCAAACACTCCTTTCTCTTGAATATTCCCTCTTCTCTCTCTAGGTTTTGAGACTCTGCTCTCTCCCAGTTCTTTTCTTCTCCAAATACTCCTACTCATTTTATTAGGCTGAATCTTCTTCTAGGTAATTCTCAGTAAGTGTGGGTGCCATTCAGGGATCTGGGTCTGGATGTCTCTTTTCTGTTCCCACTTAATCCTATCTGACTTGGTGATTACATCATCTCCCAAGTTTGCAATCATCCCTATGCAGATGCTTCTCAGATCTAATTATCCAATCCTAGATATTCTCCTGAGCTATAGTCTGTATTAATTCAATAAATATTTATTAAATGCTTACTATCAGACAATGTATTAAGTGCTAGGGTACAAATATGAAAAAGAAAGATCTGGTCTCAGGGAGCCATTGAAAATAACTATTGATGAGTTGAAGGTCTGCATGTATCTGCAAAATACATCTCTAAATAAAGATTCAAATTCACCAGCATCATTATGAAGAGTGAGATTCTAAGCAGTATTTCTGGTTCTACACTTGATTCATGTAATTGAAATCAGTTTTTGGGAAAAAATACTCTATTATGTTAAGAGTCATGAAAGAAGTCTAGTATTAGGTTAAGAAAAAAGTCAACCTTGTGGCAACACAGCACTGAAACAAAATTTTAGAAGGGTTTTTTTTGTCAATAGCTGTTAAATGTAGGCATTCACTGTAGCAGACAGTCTTCCTGTGGCAAATAGGCCAATGACAGAAAATAACAAATAGATGCTATTTCTCAGGGAGAACATGACAGTGTTCTCTCCAGAGGAAATGTGATAATTGGAGAACAAATTAGGAAAAAGTGACTTTGTAAGTGTGGCTAGAAAGCATATAATGTGATGACTGTTCAGGTATAGATTCATCACAACTGTTGACATAGTTATATTATTAGCTAATATTTAAAATGTTGTAAGGAAATGATGAATCAGTATAGTACTAGTGGCAAGCAACTACAGGATGATTGCCATTAAAAACTCCTTGATAACTGGGACTGCCAACTATAACTTGATTATTCACGGCACTGGTCTACCTGACAAGCAAAACAATTTGAACTAAATAAACATTTGGAATTAATGTGTTTACTTTAAGAAACAAATTTCT
Organism: Potorous gilbertii; assembly: GCA_028658325.1. Classification (NCBI taxonomy): domain Eukaryota; kingdom Metazoa; phylum Chordata; class Mammalia; order Diprotodontia; family Potoroidae; genus Potorous; species Potorous gilbertii. The sequence goes on along the minus strand of CM053769.1, from coordinate 83,249,886 downwards.
GATTCAATTAGCATTCAAAATCAGAGAGGCCACAGAAGTTGATGTTGGAGGGTGTTTTTCCTCTTTCCCTGCCAGTGAGTTTACAGAAGAAAAATTAATGACAGGGAGCTGTTTTTTTTTCTTGTAAGCTGAAGATGTTTTTTAAAATTAGATTAAAATTATGAGGCTACTCTGACACGATATATTAAGAGATCTGATGATGCCCAGGGAGGTAGAAGAGAGGGAGAAAAAAAACCCTCAGAATTTGAGCAAGTAAACTGGATATATAAGACTTGTTTATGCCAGAAAAGTAAGATTAATTTTTGTCTGGATGTTAATTAACTATTTTGCCTCAGTGAATCTATCTGTCACATTAAACTTTGATTCATTAACTGCTGACTGAGAAGGTTGCTTGTTTCTTGGTTTATCATAGAATGCTTGTGCTAAATGGTATTGAGATAGTATCTGGTTTTCTTTTTTTAAATGTAACTAGTACAAGGGGCTATTATGCAGAAGGTATGACCTTTTAAGTGGTATTAAGTAGATAGGTTCTACTTCAGAGCAAATTCTTACTAGTGTGTGTTGTACAAAATTAATGAACCCTTATTAAAGACTGGGATCCTGGATTTTTGAAAATTGCACAATTAACAAGCTATTGAAAGCTGCCTAGTTGGCCAATATGAAATCTGAAAGACTCTTGTAAACTTGCTAGAGAGATTCCTTCACATTTCACCCCTCATCAAACATGACTCCCTTATAAGGAAAAAAATGTGCTTCTCAACACATTGAGTCGTCTTTGAAAATGGATAGCAACTCACTTCAATTGCTTATGTCAGTGAGTTTGAAGCTCCATTTTCTAAACTATGGAACCTCCTATTCATATGATGAATATGATTGGAAAAGAGAGAGCCCCAGAAATGGCCCTCAGACATAGCCCAGACTCTCTCTTCCTCTCTATCTCTCTGTCTGTCTGTCTGTCTCTGTCTCTGTCTCTGTCTCTGCCTGGCTGCCTGCCTGCCTGCCTGTCTGTCTGTCTCTCTCTCTCTCAGTCCAAAGGTCATCCAATGTATTGATCCCTTTTCCCAAGGCTGAATTTGTAAGTGGTTGTATACATAGAATACCTATCCTTCATCTCTTGATGCTTTCCTGCTTAATGAAGAAAGCATCATAATTTTATAAATGAAGGCAGTTCCTAGTAGAAGGGAGAGAGACCCTGTACCAATGAAGGTTTTCTGTAATTTACATACTTAGGGAGATACTGAGATGATGAATGATCTGCCCAGGGAAACAAAACCAGTATGTATTAGAGGAAGGACTTGAATTGTGGTCTTTTTGAGTATGAATCCAGTTTATTTTATTATCTCTTACCCTAAGAAAAATAAACCTAAGGTTAAACATTCATAAGATCTTAGATTAAAGTTGGAAAGGATCTTAAAGGTCCCTTTAAACAAAGGACCAAGAAGATTCATTGATTTGCCTAAGGTTATCTAGATCCTAATTGGCAAGGTCAGATTTCAAACCCAGGTCCTCTGACCCTAAGTGCAGTGTTTTTTGTTTGTTCATTTTATTGAAGTGTGTTGAGTCTTTTAAATAGAAGGAACTTGAGGCACTTGTGCCTATATAGTACTTTACGGTTTTAACTGTATTTCATGTTAGATAATGCTTCAGGACACAGAGGGAAAGTTCCATACTACCTGTTTTTGTGGAAGCAGGAGACCTGGCTTAAATCAACTTAATTAGTAGTGGGATGTCCATGAACCTCAGTTTCCTCCTCTGTAAAAAAGGGGGAAAAATAATTTCACTTCTGATTTCACAGGATTGTTGTGAGAAAAGTGATTTGTAAGTCTTAAAACAATATACAAAGGATAATTCCATATGACATGCGAATTAAGAACCAAAAAGAAATGAGCTAGCTACTATTCCAAACAATGAAATTCTACAGAAAACAGGGAGTGGGATTCTCATTATTTTGCCAAACATAGGGCCTGTAGTTTCTGGTACAGGGGTTTGTGTTTCCTTGTGGGAAATACCTACTCAAGCACAAATCTCAGAATCCCTTGTGAAGGATGAAGAATGAAGTACTATATGACTGGGGACATTCAGGAAAGGCTGTGGAGGGCAAAGTATGCTTATAATAAAGAATCTGTGGACTTTAAAGTGGTTAGAAGAATAGGATTGAACTTGGAGTTAGAAGGCCTGGATTCTAGCCAATACTCTGCCCCTTACTGCATCACAAAATAGCTATACATTTCCCTGTCTTCAGATATATGTATTGGGGTGATAGCTAATCAAAATCACATATTGTAAGGATCAAATAAGGGTAATATATATGAAAAGGGTTCTGCAATAATAAGAAATGTTATTATTTATGTCATTACTAACGTTATCATTCCAGAGAGGCCAAATCCTAGTCATCTTGCCTTAGCGATATCAGTTGCATGTGTACCACCCCTTCCTAAGGTACCACACTAATTATCTTACTGTTCTACTCATAAACTCAATTTTGTTTGAATGACTTCTCATTGCCTACTCAGGAAAGTATAAATTTCTTATTTTACCATTCAAGATCTTCCAGGATCAGACTTCAACCTAACTCATCAGCCCTATCTCCCTTACTGACTTCATTTTAAGCCTATGTGGACCCATTGTTTTCTGTTCTCATCTCACCTCTCCCTTCCCTATTCCTTTATTCACATCATTCCCCCCCCCTTCCCCCCTGCACCTCATAGGAGAGACTTCCTTCACTCTCCTTTTGTCTATATCTGTCTATTGAAATGCCTTCAAGGCCCAACAGAAGGGCTACTTTCTCTACAAAACTTTACCTAATCTATTACCCTCTCATCTGGTGAAAGTGATGTCTTCCTTGTAAGATGCATCATAGTGCTTTGTCCATTCTGTATTCAATCATAGCTATTTGTGTATATGTCTTAGCTTACAAACCTATTAGCTTAAGCTCCTGAAGGAAGGGACTTTATTTTTATCTCATCTCTACATCCCCAGGGCTTAGCATGGCAAGCACTTAATCACCATTAAGTTAAATTGAATGAATCAGATGGGACTTTAAATACAAAATTTCCAAGTTGAATACTCATTTCAGCACTTAACAAATTTGGGGTAGAGGAAGGATATTTATAACCATGATTATTTCACTTTGCAAGAGATAGAGGCATCTGTTTCCAAAATAAAATTCTTTTGAAATTTGCATCTTATTTGCAAATTCCATGCATGTGTGCATGATTTCATTTAATTCAATTCAATTGGCCAAGCATGTATTAAGATCATATTTATTAAGAAGACGCTGTGCTAGCTATTGGGGATACAAAGGCAAAACAAACAAAACAGAAATCAGGAGGAAATTGCCTAGTATGGATAACTGAAGAAAATTCTCTGCTTTTGGGACAGAGAAAACAATTTTCTCTAGCATCAAAACTGCATTACAAGCTTAAGAATTCATATAAAGTCCATTAAACCTTCACAGTACAACTGTTACTTCTAGTATCTATCAAAGAAATTCACTTTTTTATAAATAATGAGACCAAAATGGTATCTCACTATGGAAACATTTTTCAATTTGTACATACTTAACATTTAATACAAATTCTTCTGTTAAATGCATTTTGGGGGCATATTTTCCAGGGGATTCATGCTTTTTCAGAACCACAAGAGGGAGCTCATGTGATTGAACATTGCAGCCTTTGTTTAGCTGACTGAAGTATTTTGGGAGGGGAGGTAGCATCAAGTGAAGTAGTCAAAGGAATTGAAATGCTTTGATAAAAGTTGTCTAGAAAACATCACTAAGTATCACTAAATTCATCAATTGACAGATATCTGTTAAGTATTTCTATATGTTGGGTATTATGTGAAGCACTAAGGGATAAATGTACAAAAAAAATGAAGCAATAGCTACGCCAAAGGATTTTATATTAGGTAAACATAAAATATAAATAGAAAGTCAATAAGGGCAAAGATATATGTATGTATATATAGATATATATATATAAATGTATATATGCGTGTGCATATATATAATGTATATATGTACATTACATAGTATATATATCTGTATGTGTATACATACAAATATAAATACACACACACACATATATACATATATATATATATATATATAATACAATGTACTTTGAGAGGAAGAACATTCTATAGCATTAGGAGAGGGATGGATAAGGAGAGACTTCAGGTAGAAAATTGTTGTTCAAGGCAAGTCTAATTCCAGTGCTCTGTCAGTTCACATTGGGGTGAAATGAAGCATTTGGAAGTTATTGAACATTTAACAATAGGAGGTTTACTTTGCCCTAACACAGCAAGAATGCAAAATAATGATACAGTGACACTTAGTTTAACTAGATATGTTCCCCTTAGTCTTCATATGGAAATATTCCTAGTCATCAGGACAAGATATGGTTGATGAAAGATACAGAGATGTATGAGGTCTTCTGAAATTAACAAAATTAGAGGGACTTCCAACCAAAACTGGGTAAGACCTTTTCTTTCCTTAGCTACATGACCAGGAAGTTGTGTCAGAGAAGCAAGAACCAAGCATTCCTGAGGTCTACTTTGCTATCTTTTAGGGAAGATTAACGCCAGTCATGAGTAGCTAAGTAGCACAGCAGAGAGATCTCTAGACCTGGAGGCAGGAAGACCCAATCTCTCTTCCTCAAGTCTCTATCCACATTAGGCCATTATCCACTTAGTTTTCAAGCAATCCTCCTAAAAAGCAGGTCTGACAATGTTACACAAATCTCCTTTCCATATTTTTCTGAAACCATCATCATCATAATTTTTTCTAGCACAATCATATTCCATCATGATCACAGACCACAACTTGTTCAGCCACTCCCCAATTTATGGGCTTCCCCTCAGTTCCCAATTTTTGCCATCACTAGAAGAGCTGCCTTTTTTTTGTTGTTGTTCATATTGGTTCTTTTTCCTTTTCCTTTGATTACTTTGGGATATAGACCTAGAAATGGCGTTGCTGCATTAAAGGGTATTCACAATTTTATAGCCCTTTGGGCAAATTGTTCTCCAGAATGATTGGGCCAATTCACACATCTACCAGCAATGCATTAGTTCCCTAATTTTCCCACATCTCTTCCAATGTGTGTCATTTTCCTTTTCTGTCATGTTAGCCAGTCTGGCAGGTATAAAGTGGTAACAGAGTTGTTTTAATGTGAATTTTTCTAGTCAATAGTGATTTGGGCATTTTTTATGACAATATTTAACTTTGAATACTTCTCCTGAAAGCTGCTAGTTCATATCCTTTGACCATTTATCAATTTGAGAATACCTCTTATTCATAAATTTAACTCAGTTCCTATGTATTTGAGAAATGAGGCCTTTATTAGAGAAACTTACTATAAAACGTATTTCTAGTTTCCTGTTTTCTCATTTTGGCTGTATTTTTGTTTAGGTAAAAGCTTTTATGTATAATGTAATAAAAATTATCCATTTCACTCCCCACAAGCCTTTCTATTTCTTCTTTGGTAATAAATTCTCCCATTATTCATAGATTTGACAGGTACAATTTTCTATTTTCCCTTAATTTGCTTATAATATCTATCACCCTTTAAGTCTCAATCATATACCATTTTAGCTTATTTTGGTCCATCATGGTTTATGCCTAGTTTCTGACAAGCTCCTCTCTTGTTGGATTTTGGTTTCTAACCCACTCTGTTACCTGTTTTACCTGCCCATTATCAAAAGTGTGTTTTACTTCTGATTGCTGCTTCTCTTGACCCACCTTTCTTTTTCTCACCCTTCCCCCTTCTCATATCCTTCTACTACTCCTACATCCCTGTTGTGTCATATAGATTTCTTTATCCAACTGAATAGCTATCTATCTATCTACCTATAGCTATCTATCTATCTACCTATCTACCTCTTTGAATTAATTCTAATGAAAATGAAATTCAAGAGTTGCCTGCCATCCTCCAATTTTACCTTCTACTGTTAAAGTTCTTCCTTTTATGTGCTATAATTTTTCTCATTTCATTCTATACCTTTCCCCGTCTCCCAGGATATTCCTCTTTCTTAACCTTTCATTTTGTTTTTGGATCATGCCAATATGATTGTTTCACATACATGCTCTTTGTCTATGTAGACTCTTCCTAATTTCCCTAATAATGCTCCTTGGAATAACAGGTAACATTTTCCCCTATAGAAATGTAAATAGCTAAACATTATTAAGTCCTTTCATATTTCCCTTTTTATGTTTTTCTTGAATCTTATGTTTGAATGTCAAATTTTCTATTCAGCTCTGGTATTTTTTTTAATCAGGTGTGCTTTTTTTGTACTTTTATATAATGCTTTTGAAAGCAGTCTATTTTTAAAATGTCTGTCTTCCTCCTCTCCAACACTGTTTTCAGTTGTGCTGGGTAGGTTATTCTTGGTTTTAATAGTTCCTTTTCTAAAGTACTCCAAAGAAAATAAATAGTAAATCCTTCTTGATCTTTCTTCTTTTATTTAATGGATTTTATTTAATGTCTCAAAGGGGTTGAGATGAAGCAGAGGTACCTGGAGTCCTCTAGGAGTTATTAAGTCAGTATGCTCTCAAATATCAAGTTAGTGTCTATAATTCCTTTAGTAATGTTCATCTGGTGATCACACAAGGAGAAAGTGTGAACAAAAATGACCAGGCTAGCACTCACATTGAAGCAAGAGAAGATAAAGTCATAATCTATGTATGGAAGCAGAGATTAGGTAGAGAAACTAGGAATTAGTCACTCCATCCAACACTGTGGCAGGGCAATGATAGGTAGCATTCAGAATGCAGAAATGACAGGATCAAGTAGGGATTGCCCACTTCAGTCAAGAGTGTGAAGGGAACAATTTGTTTCTGGCACAAAATCCCAATGCAAGAAATAAAGGTGGAGACTTGAGTAAAGATAAGAAAAAGTTTGAATATACTGAAGAAACATTATGGATTCAGAGAACATCAAGAGGTAAATCCAGAAGAAAAGAATAGTAGAGTAGAATAAAAAGAATGATTTGATTTTGGTTGAACGATGAGGTCTGAATCCAAAATATAGTGAATTAAGAAGAGAATGAGAGGAAAATAAATCAGCATACCTATTGTAGATAAATTTCTCAAGTTTGGTCACAAAAGGGAGAAGAAATATGGGACAATAGTAAGCAAATGGGATGGAATGGGATCACCTGTATATGTAGAAGAACTTTGTTCAGGTATTCCAAAATCTTAATCTTAGAGCCATCTGAGTATATCTAAATCTGTATCTACATGCACATCTGCTTTATTCCTATATCTATATACAAGAGCTTAAAATTTCACAAAGACTTTTGGAACACTGTATGTATACATTCATATATACATAAATACACACATACACATATGTAAACCTATTGTAATCACTGCTAGTGGGTGTGCTTGCCACAAATCTTTCCCCATTCCCATCCATCCTCCATTCAAGTGCCAAAGTGATTTTCCCAAAGTACTTATCTGACCATGTCACCCCTCTACTCAATAAACTCCAATGGCTAACAGTTATATATCCCTTCACTTGTTCATGCAGAAAGCACCTTTAATTGCTCTGAAAAAATGAATCCCTCTCACCTCTTGGACTAACTACAAAATCCTCTTCTAAACAGTAGTTATGAAAAAGCTGCTGGCCTGTACTGGTGGAGGAAGTTCTTTACAAAGGAGTATCCTATTACAGATCTATCAGATCTATTACACATCTGGTCCCTATGTCCTTCTTTAAAACAAACAAACAAACAAATAAATAGGATGAGGGAAATAGAACAGAAAACATGATCCCAAAATTAATCCAGAGACAAGAGGACATAACATAACAGTTACTTCTGTTAGTTCACTCTTTCCATAAAGCCATCCTTTATTACTCTAAATTAAAATTATCTTGCTGAATTTTTCCTACTACTTATTATCTCAACTATTCACTTGGCAGTTAAACTTATACTGCCTAGTTTTGTTATTGTTTATTTCATATACATCTTTTTGTCAGTTACCTTAAAAGATCTTTGAAGGTAGGAATTTTAGTATTTTTTTAAAATTAAATTATTTTATTCTGAACTTAAGAAATAAAACAAATATTTCCAGTACACAGTACAATATAAAAAAAAGATGATTATACATGAAACTACAAATCTGTTATGTACAACTTGCTTTTCCTTTTAAATATATAGTACTGTAGAGATGGCTATCATTAGACACAAATATGTTTATACATACACACACACATATACCCATTCCATGCATTATTCTGTTTATCAGTTTTTTCTTTGAATGCAGATAGAATCTTTCATATGTTCTTTGTAATTAATTTCAGTATTTATAATAGTCAAAATGAATTATTCATTCAAATTTGCTCTTAGAACAATGTTTTTACCACATGCAACATTCTCTTGGTTCTGCTCATTTTGCTTTTCATTATTTTGTACAAGTCAATCCTTGTTTTTCTAATATCATCATTTCTTAAAACAGCAGTATTCCATCTAAATCATATACCACAACTTGTTCAGCCATTGCCCAACTGACAGGCAGATCTCCATAATTTCAAGTTCTTTGCCATCCCAAAGAGCACTGCTATAAATATTTTAGAACATATAGCTTCTTTCCTTTTGCCCTTAATCATCTTGGAGAAAAAGGAAAAGAATCCATATGTAATTTCCCTTTATGAACTCAAGGCATTCGACCTTCCACATAATAATAATTCCTAATATTTGTAGAGCAATTTAAGATTTATAAATTTATAAATAGCATTACAAATATTATCTCACTAATCCTCACAGCAACCCTGGAGATAGATGCTATCATTATCTTAATTTACAAAAATTAAGTCACTTGTCCAGGGTCACACGCTAAGTAGAAATTGTATGAGGCCAGAATTGAGCTCAGGATTTCCTAATTCTAAGTCTGATCCTCTATCCATTCTGCCACCTATCTCCATGATAGTATTTTCATTTATACAAAGGGATATAGCACCTACCACCCCAGATCACTGACATATATAAAGCAATTTGAAAAACATAAAATCCCATATGAATGCTGGCTAGTATTCAATGCTATTATCATGGTCTATAGTCAATAACTATTTGTTGATTGCATGGTACCAAATACATTCCTGTTTTTTTCAAAAGTCTAAGTTATAACTAGATTGTAGATTCCTTGAAGGCAGGGACTATGTTATATTTTGCATTCTCCACTTCTTTAAAACCTACAATGCCAATAAATGTATAGTAAATGTTCAATAAAGATTTGTTTAGTTTGAGCAGATAAATATGAGTTCAAGAGGTGCCTAAAACCCCATTCCAAACCCTATGAAAGAAAATGACCTCCAGAATCTCTCAATACTCTACTCAAATACAAAAGTTATTTCTCTTTTGTTCCTGGAATTATCCTTCTTGATTCTTAATTCTTATTTAGTCAGAATGGGTACAAATATACACCAACCACCTATATCATGCAATGGACCCTCAAGGTGGGGCAGAAGAAGTGTTTGGAACTTTCCCACAGCTCTTTATGATACAGGATACAGAGCAAGGACTGACTCCTCATGAACTTGGACAAAATCTTTCACTTGTGAGAGGATGTCTGAAGGATGTCAGAAAGGAAGAGTGTCTTGGTGGACAGAAACCCGGGATTCTAGTCCAGACTCTGCTACTTAGCTGTGTATCTATTTTTTTCCTTTAACTATAAAATGAGAGGGGCATTAGTGATTTAAAAAGACCTTTCTAGATATAACTGTAAAGCAGATGATTTTGGAACTTGGCTATATCCTGTTACCTTCAGATACTTGAATCCTCTTCACCTCCACCAGACAGCAAAGAAAGCTTCCAGCTGAAACTCCATGTCTCAACTTTAATCCTTTGTTGTAACAACTGCTTTTGTTTTAATTTGTGATTTATTTGATTTTGCATAATAATATTTTGTTCATACCAAATATTTATTAAGTTTTTAATTATTTAGCATTTTTATTAGTTAAGAAAAAATAAAGTAGAAAAATGACAGAGATGCTATTTTCTTGTCCATGACTTAATTGATAAATCATAATCTGTTTCCATTTGCTGCAATGCAAATATCATTGTATTCATGATTCACTATTCTCATCAAGTTGGTCAGATAGAGCATTAGCTCAGAATACTTACAAAAATACCATCATGTGATTGAAAATGCTTTAATTAAGTTAGCTCCTGCCTCTGATATTCTCTGTATGGGCTTATTTCTTCCTTCCTGATATTTGCATAGTTTGTTGTGCTAACTGTGTCTTGCATATCAATGATGTAAATGAGCGAAGATTCAGAATTTATAGTCCAGAAAGCAGAAATCAAGGTTTGGGGTTTTTTTCATTGTTTTTTTGTTTTTGTTAAATTTCATTTGAAGTCTTGTTCCTCATTTGGCAGGTGACTGTGTAACCTCAGACTTCCCCTAGAGAATCAAACGTTCACGGAATTTATGAGTCAAAAGGGACCACAATCTATACATGAAAATAATCTTTATTAAATGTGCCTAAGTCATCACTCAGCTGCTTCTCTAAAACCTTAAAGGACAGAGAATTTACCATTTCTAGAGGCATACCTCTAGGTAGCTCTGGGTAGCTCTATTTTCCAGCAAATTTTTCCTGACATCAATTCTAAATAGATCTCTTTGAAGCTGACACTCATTGCTCCTACTTCAGGCCTCTATGGCTGACTAGAAAGAAATCTACCCCTCTACCCTATTTTCATGACAGCACTTCAAATACTTGAGCATGGGTGTCATTTCCCCAGCTCCTTAACCAGTTTTCTCTTCTCCAAGTAAGCACATCCAGTTCCTTCAGTTGATACTTTTACAGACATGGATTCAGGATCCTGTCCTATCCTGACCATCCTCCTCTACATACAACCTGGCCATCAATGTCCTCCTTTAGCGGTACCCTTCAACAGTAATTCAGAGATATTTTGACCAGGGCAATATTATAACAGATAGCATTTTTATAACATTTTAATATTTGCAAAGTGCTTTATATAAGTAATCTCCTTTGATTCTCTCATTAACCCTATCAGAAGGATGTTATAATTATCTCCATTTAATAGAAGCTGAAACTGGGGCTAGATGATGTCAAGGGATTTTTCTAGGGTCACATAGTTGTGTGTGAATCAGGACTTCAACTCAAGTGCTTCTGTCTTCAAGTCTAACATTCTAACCACCACTTCACCTACTTGCTTCTAGTAACAATGACTACAACAAATGCCTACTATGTGCCAGGCATTGTGCTAAACACTTTACAATTAATATTGTATTTGATCTTCATAAAAACACTGGGAGGTAAGTGCTATTGTCCCCATTTACAGATGAAGAAAATGAGGCAGACAGAGGATAAGTGACTTCCCCAAGGTTACACATTAGTAAGTGTCTGAGTCTGGATTTGAACTCAGATCTTCCTCCCTCCAGGCTTAGCTACCTCTAGCACAAAGAGACTATCAACTCCTTACTAAATGATGATGATGCACCATAATTTTGTGATACATTTATCCTTTATTTAGCTTTTCAAAGGTTTGTCTTTTTTACCTACCTTGATTGTAGGGCTTTTGTGGATGGGGACTGGATATTTCTCTACTCTCTACAATGTGCTTTACTGCCCACTTCACATCAATGTTGTGATTAAAGTATTGGAAATTTAAATTTCTTTACACTGAGTCAAGGGAAGTCGCATGGCTTAGTATATATATATATATATATATCTCAGCTCGTTTAAAATTTTCTTTTTAAATTTTTTAAAAAATTTATATTTAGCTTTCAATATTCACTTTTATAAGATGGTGAGTTCCACATTTTCCTCTACCTCTCCTCCCCTCTCCCCAAGACAACATGCAACTTGATAGAGGTTATACTTTATAATCATATTAAGCATTTTTCAACATTAGCCATGTTGTGAAAGAAGAATCAGAACCAAAGGGAAAAACCACAAGAAAGAGAAAGCAACAAAAAAAAAAAAAAAGAAAAGAAAAAAAAGAAAAAGAGAAAATTTTATGCTTCCATCTGCATTCAGACTGAATAGTTCTTTCTCTGGATGTGATAAAATGTTTGATCATGAGTCTTTTGGAATTGTCTTTGAACATTTTATTGCTAGAAGAGCTAAGTCTATCAAAGCTGATGCTTTGCACAATGTTGCTGTTATTGTTAACAATTTTCTCCTTGTTCTGCTCACTTAACTCAGCAGAAGGTCATATAAGTTTTCCCATGTTTCCATGTTTTACTGAAATCTGCCTGCTCATTATTTCTTACAGAATAATAGTATTCCATTACGTTCATATACCACAACTTGTTCAGCCATTCTCCAGCTGATAGGCATCCCCTCAATTTCCAAATCTTTGCCACCATGAAAACAGCTACTGCAAATATCTTTTTACAGGTGTGTCCTTTTCCTTTTTTTTATGATCTCTTTGGTTTGCACACCTCGTAGTGGTATTGCTGGTTCAAAGGGTATGCACAGTTTTGTGCCCTTTGGGCATAGTTCCAGATTAAGGCAGCTCTTTTTTATGGTGGCATAGAACCAGGAACTGAGGGGATACCCATCAATTAGGGGATGACTAAGCAAGTTATGGTCTATGATTGTGATGGAATACAATTTTGCTGTGAGAAATGAGGAGCAGTATGGTTTCCAGAAAGTCTGGGAAAACTTATATGAACTGATGCAAAATGAAGTGAGCATAACCAGGAGAACATTTTAGGCAACAACAGCAGTGTTTTAATGATAATTTGTGAGAGTTGGTTATTCTAATCAAAACAATGATCCATGAAAATTCCAAAGGACTCATGATGAAAATTACTATCCTCATCCAGAGGGAGAACTGATGAGCTCTGAGTACAGATTGAAGCATATTTTTCACTTCATTTTTCTTGCTTTTTTGTTTTTGCAACATGGCTAACATGGTTTTTGCAACATGGAAATATGTTCTGTATGACTTCATTTATGTAACAGGTATCATATTTCTAGCTTTCACAGTGGGCAGGGGAGGGAAGAAGACAATTTGGAAATCAAAATTTAAAAATTAATATTATAAAATATAGTTCCTGCTCTCAAGGAGTTTATATTCTAATGGGGGAGAGAAAATGTATATAATTAGGTGCATAGAACATAATTTTCCAGCCTAAATATCTCTAGTTCCTTCAAGTGTTTCCTTTCATCATCCTTGTTACTTTCTATCCTTCTAAGCACTTACCACGATGCTCTGCTCACAAAAGGTATATAAAAATGTTTGTTAAGTTAAATCAAATGTATGACCTTTCTTGAAGGTGGCATTCTGAGCTATTTAATGACCATCTCAGTCCAATTCATTCAGTTTGATAAGAATGAAAATACTTTGCACAAAGAAGAATTCATTTTTGAGTTAACCCCAATTTGATATTTTAATGAATCAATGAGGGAATGCCATAAAGTATTAGTATAATGAGTTCTCTCATGGGGTGCTTATTGTTCCAACTTAAAAGTGAATATGACCTACACTAGGGCATAGAATATTTAGTTTAGTCTAAGTGTTGATTTTCAAAGTGAAACAAACGTCTTTTATTTCTTTATGTCAGTTAATGGCACATTTGTCAGTCCTTCACTAAAACAAAAATTATATATATATATATATATATATAATTTTATATATAATAAATATATATATATATATTTAAGAACAAGCTTGATCTAAAAGAGCAACATAATTCTGGGCACAGTGAATCATTCAACATATTTTTATTACATTGGATTGAATTGAGTTGAATTTTGTGTGTTGGGTTAAGAGCAACCCTATCTTTGGGGAGCAGAATCATTCCATTCTATCTTAGCTTTCTAATTATCCCAAAATTCAATATTACCATAATACAGGGGATAAGAACATCTAGCATTTACATCGTGTTTTGAAAATTTCAGTTATTTCCCATTATTTCATCCACATAATCACTCCATGAGGCAGGAATTGTTAATTTACTTTTACAGATGTACCTGACCGAATTCTATTCAACAAAAATTTGTTAAATACCTATTATGTACAAGATACTATATTAGGTTCTGGGGATACAAAGAGAAACTGTCTCTACCCTTAAGGAGTAGAAAATTTTATATAGCTAGGTCTCAATTAGCATGAATAATGAATTCTCTGGAGAAATTATATGCATTTAAAATCACATTATTAGAAGTAATAATTATGAAAAATGTGCTAATTGGTTGCAGTCCAATGGAAATATGTTGTGTGAATTTGAATAATATACCCAATTGAGATTTGTAGTAGAGACCTAGCTTTACAGAGATGAAGGAAATGAACTACAAAGAAGTGAAATGACTTATCTAAGGTTGCCACCTAGCTAGATAGATAATGGAGGAGCCTAACATTCTGACACCATGTTTAGGCAGCTGAATCAGAGATGTCAGCACAAGACCAATTTTATCACTGAGACATGCAGAATATAAAAATAGCTCAATATCTATAACTGATCTGTTTAATCTTTTGTGCCTAACAGATATGCCCAACTTTTCATGTTATGCCTAGGAACAGGAAAAAAAAGAATAAGACCATTCAAACAGGGGCATTGAAATTGGGTGCAATAGAGATGAAATTAGGACCCAAATGAAAATTTTAACTGTTTTTTACATTTTAAAGTGGATCCTAGTCTAGCCTGGTCACTAGCAATCTGGAATTTTGCTGAAGACAATCCTCATTCATATTGATCCAGACCTATCTTCATGTACATATTGTTAGGTTCCAGTTTAATGAAGAGAGAGATACTTCTCACTCAATTTTAGCCACTTGTAATGTTGACAGAATCCAGGAACAAGAACCAAAATGATCATACAATAAATCAAACTTTAAAAGATCCTTGTAGGGGTCTGCTAATTAATACCTTGGCTACTCATTGACAACAAAGGAATGTAAGGTCAGAAGTTCCACATCTTATTATAAGTTTAGTGTTTGTACTAAAGTTACACAAATTAGATCACTGGTCCCTAAAGAGCCCTTGGAATCCAACTCTCACCCAACTTTAATATATAAAAGTTTTATTCCTCACTTCTACCTAATAAAATCCTCAATTGGAGCAATTTTAATTAGATCAATTTCAAAGAGTCTAACTGGAGACCACCCAAGCAACAGATTCAAGCGGTGTGCCCTGACATCTCATTAACCTTCACACCTCAGTAAGGGAGGGTTACAACATATGTGCTTGTGAGATAAGAGGTAGTATATGTGAAAACAAAGATAATGGTTAAAGTGTTAGAATTATGGCATGTGACACTTTATATCATCTCTAAATATCACTGTTGCAGTATCTTGTGAATGAGAACGTGGTCCAAAGGTGAAATGAACTGAATCACTCCGGATATGAGAGCTGAGATGCCTCACTAGAAATAAAATTGCTTTTTATCTCAATTAAACTTGTTAATATTACAATTGGCCACACTACAATTCTGACACGTTTTTTGAAAACAGTTGTAATTTAATAAAGTCCACTTGTGTGTAGGACCTATAACTACTATTCTCTACTTTTACTACAAGGAACTCATTTATTTCTTCAACTTAGTCAAGTTAGAAATTGTCAGTCAAAGGTTTCAGGCTTATTTTGTTAAGAATATATATATATATATATACGTATATATATATCTTAAGAAGAGGTTGTTGTGCCTTCTTCTTTGGGAGAAGTAAAGGAAAAAGGATGAGAAATGCACCATTTACCAATACTCTCTTTTGGTAACTTCATATTCATTTTTTTAATCTATAGTCAACTCATGATTTTCTAGACTTTCAATTCAATTCAATTAAACAAACTTTTTATCAAATGCATATTATATGTCAAATAAGCAGTCACACGTCATCATGGATTGACTGACTAGTCAAAGTCAGGATCACTCTGGTATATAGAGTAACGGCTGAACTGCAACTGTAGATTGAGATTTCTTAGTGGAATTTCCTTATACCAGTGAAATCACAGGTCATATCCATAGAAACAAGAAATTAGTAAGACAAAGTGTTAGGTGTCTGGGTATACAAAGGCAAAAACAATTGTCTCTGCCTTCAAAGAAACTTACATTCTGCTAAAGTCATAAAATGTAACCATGAATAAATATGATGTACATCGTATAAAGTGAGTATTCACTGCTTGCAAGACATTGAGTTTATCAATAACTAGGGAATCAGTAAAGGCCTCAGGTAGAAAGTGATATTGAGTATAACCTTGAAGAAAGCTAAGGACAAAATGAAGTTCAAGTGAGAAGAGTATTCTAGAAACCAGGAATGACTTGTGCAAATCCTAAGGCAGCAGATTGAACATGGAGAAAATCTAGTATTCCAGTTTGGCTAGATTGTGAAGTCCATGAAGAGGAATAATATGATATAAGACTGAGAAGGTACATGGTAGTTAGAAAACTTTACATGACTGGATGAAGGTTTAAATTTTATTCTATAACCAATAAAAAGTATTGTAGATTTATAGATAGAAGAGTGATATGGTCAGATCCATGTCTAATGGAAATATCAATTTGGTAGTAGTAGTATGGAGGGCATATGAGAGACAGGAGAGGCAAGACATGAAGAATCAAAATGGGGCTGTTGTAATAGTCTTTGTGGGTAGTGATGAAGGCCTGATCTGGAGTAGTAAATGTATAGTGGAGAGAAGGGACTATCTCTTTTCTCCCTCTGAGAACCACTTTTCTCCACCCCTCAAAACTTTCTCTATTCCCTTCATCTTGTTGTTCATTTTCTTGAATCTCTTTCCAATTTCCTTTGGTGTTTGAGAGTTGGATTTCTACAATTGTTTTAAGACAATGTTTCTACAAGAAAACAGGATAGGAATTCTTCAAGTTATCTTTCAACCTTGGATACATACAGTTAGATGATAAATGCATTTGTACAGAGTGACTTCTTTAAAATGACAGTCATTACCTGAGGAACAGGAGAAATGGGGAAAAAAGTATTTAAAGTCTCAAGCTCTTAAATTTTTTCATTTAAGGAGTATTTTATTGCCTGAGCTGAAAGAGAAAGGAAGTATCAAAAGATAGAATATTGAGTACATTATTAAGATTGAATAATTGCTTCCGAATTTGGGGGGAGGGTGATCCTTTGCAAGTCAATATCCTCTTTCTTTGCATTCAGTATTAAATGAAATGAACATGTCATCAAAATACTTAATAGTTTTTCTAGAAACTTTGGAATAGGAATAGAAATTGCTTCTTTGATTTATTTAGTGTAGGTAATCCGTAATGAGGACTTTATTGCATTTTTGGTATCCTATGGAAGTCTCTCCAAAGTGAGTGCATGGATCCCAGGATATGTGTATGACAATTTCTTAGGATATGGGGAAAAGGCATTAGAACTTCTTTGTAGTTTATTTTTAAATAAAAATATATTTTAAAAGGAAAAAATGAGCTTAACTAATATCCATATGCAAATTGATGCTGATGTCTTCACCTGATCCACATATTAGATGATCATATGTCACATAAGGTACATGAAATACCTTGAGATCCACAATGAGGAGGGGTTGGCAGTAACAACCTTCCTCATTCATTTACTTTTAGTATATTGCTAAAGATTACAATTTATATATGTCCACTTTAATAGATTCTTATCTAACTTTAGCAAAATATACCCTCAGATGATAAACAAAAGGGTTAAAAAGACTCCCAAAGAAATGATGACCAAAGATAATACTTACAAAGTGAAAGCATGTGAATGACCAGAAAATGACAGAACTGACACTTGTCTTACCCTGAGTTCTTCATTAGCAATATTATAAGGCAAAAAACAATTTTCTAATAAGTTCTGACAAGAACCAAAAAGTTGAAAAATTTTAAAAATGATTTTAACTATAAATTCCTATCAACTATTGTTATAATACAAAGCCATCCTGATTAGCAAGACATTTAAAAACTAAGCATCCAGCACATGAAGACAATATTCTACAATTTTTTCCACCAATGTACAAAGTCATGAAATACTCAGTATAAGACTTACAAATTTCCACTAACCTTAGCAATAAATGTTTCTAAGCTTCTTTTGGCTTATCTTACTTATTAGTGTAAACATACTTCTAAATACTTGTTCTTTCTGCTATGTAAAACATGAAATGATACATGGAAAATATAAAGATCAAACTGAAATGTATTCTGTTCTCAGCAAATCCTATTGAACAAAGAAAATATGACTGGAGATGTAAAGAAACAAATATAGAGAATTACGAATTATAAGATAACTGCTACACAGTACAGAAGTTTCTAATGTCTTAACTTATGACATTTTCTAGAGCCTGTGAAATACATTAAAGGTACCTTTTATTTTTAAAAAATGCTGTATGGGAGAAGACATATTCTTCATAGAAAATAACTTCTTTGATGTAGCATGTATATCTTACATGAAATA
Source organism: Potorous gilbertii (assembly GCA_028658325.1). Lineage (NCBI taxonomy): Eukaryota > Metazoa > Chordata > Mammalia > Diprotodontia > Potoroidae > Potorous > Potorous gilbertii. The sequence continues at coordinate 83,231,535 of CM053769.1, read as the reverse complement.
AATACATATAATAATGTATGATCCCGAAGGGAAAAGTCAATGGGGATGATCCCACAAGGTGTGCCAGTATACTGAGCCCATCTTCTATGCAAACTTGTGCCTGTGAGGTAGGGCAGTTACTATTCTCCCCACCCCTTTCTTTTCTGATGAGGAAACTGGTTCAGAGAAGTTAGATAAAAGAGAATTCAGTTAGTAAATGGAATGAAGTGTAACTGTATTCAGGTCTCCTCAATCCAAATCTGAATTCAGGGCTCTTTCTACCCCTCTTTCCAGGAAGGACATAGTAACAAAAACTACTATATTCTTATGCTTCTTGATTTTGAAACTTGATAACTAATACTTCATTACTCCTTGTGATATCTGAATAAGACACATTTAAAAGCAACAATTAACACATTTACATTACTGTTACCTTACTGTAATTATTCAAAAACAAAAACTAGTACAATTCAGCTGTTAAGAAAAAAACTGTTGGGTATTACTTGTTGTATATTCAGCCTATTTGTCACATAAAAATTCTATGTGTTGTGTCAAAATGTGAGGCAAAAAAACACTGGCAATGTAGTACAAAGGAAAGAATATTGACTCTGCAACAGGGATCTGAATAAAATTCCTGTATTGATGTTTATTAGATGTGTGAGAAATCTTAGACAAGTCATTTAACTTTTCTAAACTATAGATTTTTAAAATTTTTAAAAAACATATATAAAATGAGTAAGGGAAGTTGGGTGGTACAGTGGATAGAGTATTGTACCTTTAGTCAGGAAGACTCATCTTCCTGAGTTCAAATATGCCTCAGACACTTACTAGCTGTGTGACCCTGAGCAAGTCATTTCACCTTGCTTGTCTCAGTTTCCTCATCTGTAAATTGAACCAGAGAAGGATATGACAAACTACTCCAGTATCTTTGCCAAGAAAATCCCACATAAGGTCACAAGGAATTGGACACAACTGAAACAACTGAATGGCAACCTCAATAATGAGTAGACCGAACTAGATGATCTCTAAGGTCTTCAAGTTCTAGATCTAGAATCCTATGAGCCTACAGAAAAGTTTCCCTTTTATTGCCTCTTCTATATTAAAGGTATTTAACAGACACAGGTCTTGTGATGGGGAAGTATCAGTTTCTACCCCTGAATCAAATCATCAAACATTTATTAAGTGTTTACTATGTGCCAGGCGGTATACAAAGCACTGGGAATATACATCCAAGATGAAAGTCTCTGCTCTCAAGAATTTTACATTCTAATGGGTATGGGCACTTGTGTGTTCATCCTTCATTTTCAAAGAGGAGCATGACATCAGAGAAATAATGATATGACTTGCACTTGACTTTGTTTTGAGTGAGGGAGGGCTGTGCAGGTTACCAGCCTCACTTTTCCTCCAGAGCCATCTGAATCCAGGGACCAGATATTCATCAAGATGACTGGAGATGGACCAGGATTCAATGGGAGACCTTGGCCTTTTAGGCTAAGGTCTTTTCAGGTACTGACTTAAAGTGAGGTAATGCCTATTCAGTGAATAGGCCTCTTTAAAAAGTAGTCAGAGGATGACTCCTCTAAATAGAAAAGAAAAATAAATAAATGAATGAATGAATCAATGAATAAATAAATAAATAAATGGACTGGCAAACAAACAAATAAATAAATTGCACTGGGAGGGGCAGGAGCCTCAGGGTTGTTCTTTCAAAGGGAAACAGCTACTGTTGGCATTTACTGTAAGCTAGGAGGGTCCAAAAAACAGTTATTGAATGGAGCTTGGGCAGGGATCAATTGCTCTTCCATCTATGAAGTTCAGAGTGCTCTGGGTCTATGGTTTTAGGGAAGAAAGGAAAGGAAGGAAGGGAGGGAGGGAGGAAGGAAGGAAGGAAGGAAGGAAGGAAGGAAGTTAACTGGCCAGCTTCTGGTCATCAAAATTTACCTTCTTTTGGAGAGGAGAAGGAAGTGGAGAGGGAGAGGTTGAGAGAGAAGATGAGCTGAGCTAACCAGCTAGCTGGGTCTCCATTCAGGCAGCTCAGACTCCTCACAGGTTGTGTTCATCTTTTATTTTCAAAGAGGACCATGACATCAGAGAAATGATGACATGACTTGCACTTGACTTTGTTTTGAGTTACAAACACAACCGCTCAAAACAAAGTCATGAGCACTTAAAAAGAAGCTGAAATTGAGGGGAGAGGGATGAGAAGAAAGTACTTAACTAAGGGACTTGAAAATATGAGAGAGTTAGGCTTACGGTCTGGAGAGGAATAAAGGCTGTTCTGTTAAGTAATTTTCTTTGCCTGATATCCTACATTATGCTAGGTGCTGGAGATAATTTTCTTTTAAAAATAAAGCCCTTCCTAGAGAACAAGACATGTACTGGAGAGGGGGGGAAGAAAAAGAGAAGATAAAGGGAGACAACATGCAGAGAAGGATGTAGGACATACACCATAAGTAGATAAGTAGTTACAAAGTAAATAAATAAATACCAAGAAATTTTGCTAACCGAGAGCAATCCTGTCTGAGAAGATCAAGAAAGCCTTTGTCCATGAGCGGGCACATGCATTAAACCTTGAAAGCAATTAAGGGTTCTAATTAATAAAAGTAATAAAAGTAAATATGATGTCTGTGCAAAAGGATGGAGGGAGGAAAGTCTATCAAATATTTCCTCTCTTAGGCTATGGTTTGTTTTTTGAAACTAGCCCACAAAGTCTCTTTTATTTTGCAAAAAATATGTGAGGCACATTTCTCATACTGCTAAATATCGAGCATGCTTTCTTAACAGAGCTAGCAGCCACAGAGAAAAAAAATGAAGTTTCCCTATGTGTTCAGAAGCTTCTCCAGTGATTTCAAAGTTTAAAGGATAAACTCTGAGGCTCCCAATGATGGCTCCTGAAGCAAAAATGTTAGCCAATCATGAGGTAATATTTTATGTGGAGGTTTCTCAATCCACAAAGAACCCACTATTTAACTGAGTTTACCATTAAAATGCATTCCTTTAACTTGCAATTGACTAGCTAATTTTGTCTGGACCTTGGCAGTTACTTAATGCAAAACCTCTGTTCATAGCAGCTGAGCTGATTGAATGAAAAAAGACCTTACCGTGTGGAATTTATGGGTGGGGAGTATCCCCAGGGGGATGCTACCTGCTTGGCTAAGACTAGATTTGAATTCATTAGCTGCCTCTTCTGCCCAGAGATGCTTCTGTCCCTTAGGGGTACTCCTACTTTGGACTCATGTGAACCAGGATCTGTGGGGGAGTCTGACCTGGAAGAAAGAGGACATAGCTTTTCTCATACGTACTGTTACGTTGTGTCTTCACCTGAAATTACTGTAGAAAATATAATTAAATAACCCTTAGCTCATATTGAGGGCAGCCCCACAATGTATTAATAGAGACACATCTAGAAAATAATCAATGAATAAATTTGTATATGACAGCTAATTATGTCTTCCACTACAGAAGAAATCCTTAAAACACAAGAGACTCATAAACTTGTATTTATAAATACTTAAAACACAACACCTATATACTCTTCTGAAAGGTTGAAAAGATTAATAGGAGGCTTTTGGGAGTGTTGAACAGATCTTTCACTTCAGAACTGCACCTTCTAAGTAACCCAGTCAAAGTTTCTATTTTCTGGTCAGCCAGGCATGGAAATATCATTGATCATCTCCACAAAGAATTCCATACCTAGCCAAACAGAGCTTCCTCTCAGCCTTAGCCCAACCTGACCCTTTCAGAATCTCAGGAAAACAGCTTCAGATCCCAGATAGACACTCATGGTGTCATCCAAGCTGTGTTAGAAAGGC
>CM053769.1:83203478-83227244 GCA_028658325.1 Potorous gilbertii | reverse complement strand
AATAGAATATACTGATCAGCTCCAGGAAGAAACTAAAGGAAAACTTCCAGGGATATCAACAGAGAAAACTCAGAGCTTCAACATCAATGAAAAAAAATACTTAGAAAAAAAGGAATTCAAATGGAAAGGAACAAAAATAAAGATTACACAAGACTTAGCAGTTGCCAATAAAAAGAAGAAGGAAACTTGAAATATGGTATGCCATAAAGCAAGAAATAAAGGACAGCAAAGGATAACCTATTCAGCAAAATTAAATAAATTACCCTGCAGGATGATATGGGCTTTTAATGAGACAGAGGATTTTCAAGTATTCTGCATGAAAAAGGTCAAACTGAATAGACATTTGGAAGAGCACATATAGTTTCCAAGAGAAATGTAGACAAGCATACACATTTGTTTCATTGAAAAGGTATATATGGAGATGAAATATTTGCACATAGATAAGGGGAAAAGAAACAAATACCTTCTAGAATTTGTAATATCTTTAAGGGTCATGGACAATGGTCAAAATGACAAAGGATGTACAAGTGGTTTTGTTCTATTTTAATGATCTTAGGAGAAGATAAAAATTGGAAGGACAGTAAAAGAAACTGGAAGAAAGGAGGAAGAAATAGAAGGAAATCACCTTCTAATATATTTTTTTCTCTTACAAATCTAATTTGATAAAAATGAGAAGGAAATATATATGTGGGGGAAAATCTTTGCAGCAATTTGCTCTAATGAAGGTCTTTTATACAAGATATACAAATTATAAGACTAAGTAATTCCTCAGCAGATAAGGAGTTAAAGAATATGATTAGGCAGTTTACAAAGGAAAAAAATCTAAACTGTTAGTAATCTTGTAAAAATATCCTAAATCATTCTATTGTTCTTCAGTTATTCAGCCATATCTGACTCTCCATGACCCCATGGACCATGTCCATGGAGTTTTCTTGGCAAAGATAATGGCATAGTTTGCCATTTCCTTTTCTAATGTGTTCCCATTTTACAACTGAGGAACTGAGACAAATAGGAGTTAAATGACTTGCCCAGAGTCACACAACTAATATGTGTCCAAGGCAGGATTTGAACTCAGATTTCCTGTCTCCAGAGCTAATACATTATCCGCTGCAGCACCTGGCTGCCCCAAATCACTATTACTAATACAAAGTGCAGTAACTTTGAGGTTTTACCCATGATGCCAACAAAGATGACAAAATAGAAAAATGCAAGAGACTGGGAAAATAAGTATCTTAGTTAACTAGTGATGGACATGTGAAGTGGTTTAGTCCTTCTAGAAAGCAATTTGGGACTATGACCCCAAAGTAATTAGTATACATTTGACCTAGCTATGCCACTTACACCCTATATTTTGACTTATACCCCCAAAGAAATTAAAGAAAAAGAAAAATAGCCTTTTTGCACAAAAATATTTATAGTACTTTTCATGGTAAATAATTAATTGAGAGAGGCAATTCCTACTGGGAATTGTCTAAAATTATGGCATATGAATATAATTAGGTATTATTGTGTCATAAGAAATTATGAAATGGATAATTTTGGAGAAATTAGAGAGACCTATATGAAATACTATAGAGGAAGGTGAGTATAAATAATAAAACAATTTATACAATAAGAACTTTATAGAAAAAACTTCAAAAGTTGGTATAACTCTTATCAATGAAATAATATACCACTACCTCCTGACAGAGAAATGATATACTTAAAATGTTGAAGGAGGAATATATTTTTGTATATGATTCATTGTTTTGCTATGTGGCTATTTATGTGTTTTTTAAAAACTGCTCAATATTTGTGAAAAGGTAGTGTGAAGGAGAGATTAATTAAAAAAAACAAAGTACATAAGAGATAAGCAAAATCCTATATATATGTCTAGTGACCATGGGCAAATCATTTAACTAGGTGCAGCTATGTGGTTCAGTGGCTTGGGGGCTGGACTTGGAGTCAAAAAGACCTGAATTAAAATCCAGTATCTGATATTTACTAGCTATGTGACTGTGGCCAAGTCATTTCACATCTGTTTGCTTCAGTGTCCTCAGTTGTAAAATGGGCATAATAGTAACACCTATTTCTCAGGGTTGCTGTAAGAGTCAAATGAAGTAATACTTGTAAAGTGATTAGCACAGTGTCTGGTACATTGTAAATACATATGAATGCTAGTTATGGTAACAATAGGGCAGCTAGATGGCACAGAGTGTAGAGTACCCAGCCAAGAGTAAGGCAGTCTCATTTTTCTGAGTTCAAATTTGGCTTCAGACATTTCTTAGCTGTGTGACCCTGGGCAAAGCACTTAACCCTGTTTGCCTTGGTTTTCTCATTTATAAAATGAGCTTGAAAAGGAAATAGCAGATTTCTATTTCAAATAATATATTTTCCAAGAAAACCCCAAATGAGATCACAAAGATCTTAACAGAAACAGAAGAGATTAAGAAAAGGTAGCAAGAATTGAAAAAAAACTATGCTAGAAAGACCTTTGCATCATCAATAACCATTATGATGTGGTTTCTGATCTAGATCCAGACATCCTGCAGAATGGAGTCAAGTGAGCCTTAGTAATCATTGCTAATGATAAGGCTAGTGGAGACAACAGAATTTTAGCTAAACTATTCAAAATTCTAAAAGATGATGCTGTTAAACTGGTACACCTAACATGCCAGCAAATTTGGAAAACTCAAGAGTATACAATAAATTAGAAAAGATCATTTTATGTTCCAATCCTAGAAAAGGGTAATGGTAAACATTGTTCAAATTACCAAATACTTGCACTCATTTTACATACCATTAAGGTGATGCTTAAGATTCTGCAAGCTAGTTTTCAGCAATATGTGAACTGAGAATTACCAAAAGAATGGGTTAGATGGAGAAACGAGATCAAATTGCCTACATTCACTGGATTATGGTGAAAGAAAGGTAATTCTAGAAAAAAAATCTACTTCTGCCTTATTAACTTCACTAAAGATTTTGTATGAATCACAAAGGTGAGTCCTCAAGGGGATGGGAATACCAAATCTTCTTACTTGTCTCCTGAGGAACCCGTATACAAGTCAAGAATCAACAGTAAAGTGAACATGGACAATTGATTTAAGATTGAAAAAGGCTATATAATGTCACCTTATTTATTGAACTCATACCAGAATGCATCATGCAAAATGCCAGGCTGGATGAATCAAAAGCTGGAGTTAAAGTTGCTGGGAAAAATAGTAACATTCTCAGATATGCATTTGAAACCAGTCTAATGGCAGAAAGTGAAGACAAATTAAGAATTCTCTCAATGAGGGTTAAAGAAGAGAATGCAAAAGCTCCCTTGAAGCTTAACATAAAAAAAAACAATAAAAAATAAAAAACAAAAAACTAAGATCATGGCAACTGGTTGCATCACTTCCTGCAAACAGAGGGAGAAGAAATGGAACGAGTATCATATTTTATGTTTTTGGACTCAAAAATCACTGCTGACAATGACTGCAGCCATGAAATTTTAAGGTGTTTGCTCCTTGGAAGGAGAACTATGGAGAATTTGGACAAAAATCAGATACCACCTTTCCAACAAAGTTTCATATAGTCAAAGATATGCTTTTTCCAATAGCAATGTATGAATGTGAGAGATGGATGTTAAGGAAAACCAAGTGCTGCATACTCAATACTTTCATGCTGCAGTGCTATAGAAGAGTTTTGAGGGTCCTGTGTTTAGAAAGGAGATCAAATCAGTCAATACTTAAAAAAAATTCTAATGATTCCATGGAAGGTCAAGTATTTGAATTGAAACTTAAATACTTTGACTACATAATGAGAAGACAGGACTTATTGACAAAGATTCTGACGTTGGGAAAGACTGAAGGCAAAAAGATAAGGGGATGGCAAAGGATGAGACAGATAGTATTATGGAAACATTGAAGATGAAATTGGACAGACTTCAAGAGATAGTGGAGGACAGAAGGTTCTGGAGTGCTATGGCCCATGAGATCGTGAAGAGTTAGAAATGACTGAATAACAACACTGACACAATTTTCCTTAGTATTCTCAAATATGTTAGTATTGGGTCTGTGGACCTCTATGGTCACCAAAATTCTATAAGCATCAGGCTATAAAACATTATGGAAAACTACTATTGTAAGAGGATACCTAAGGTAAGAGAACTTCATAGAAGTGGATGGAACCTACTAACTAAACCACATAGAACTGAAGAAAAGTCAACTTTTCCCTTGTCCCTGAAGAGTGCTATAATAAGGAAATGTGCCCCGTCTGGCAGGGTTAGTTAATTAGTGGGTGTCGGGAGGGACCCAGCCTGAGAGGAATGGGCGGAGAAGAAGAGTGAGACCAAGTGAGAGTTAAGCAAGGTCTGATTTATTTTACTGCATGCCGTGCTTACATTCAAGAGAAAAGAGAGAGCAGGAAGATGGGAGGGGTAGCGAGAGAATTTCCAGGGGCGGGTGCTGAGACGTCCAGTGATGAGCTCGGCTGATTCTCCGATGATGGTGCTCGGGTGTGGCTTTCTCATGGGGAGAGAACTTCTGCTTAGGGCAGGGCTCCCAACAGAAATGACCTTTAGGAAATGATGCATACACTCACTAATTACTCTAAATACATTTCTGAACCAGAAAGCAGGATATGTAGTTTGAGACAATGGATTATTTTCTGATTTGTGAATTTTCTTGGAATAATGGGAAGAATGCTAAATTTGAAGTCAGTATATGGCTTTCCATGCTGTGGACCAAGCCTCACATTCCTTATTTGCCAAAACAAATAAACAACCAAAAACTTTGGACTAGATCTATAATTTGCTTGGTGTGGAGACACAAAGCAAGGGAATTCCTTGTCTGCCAATGTAGAACAAGAAACTTGACATCTTAGAAAACTACCTGTGGATTTTAAAAATAAAGTTCACTCACTTCTGCATTTAACTTATGGTTAACTTATGACACTTATGGTGTCAACATAAAGGTGTGGAAAATACATCCTGAGCCAGTTCAATTATGTGTGAATTCATACTTTTTTATTTTTTATGTAATTTGATGAGTAGAGGAGGTCAAATTTAAAATTCTTGAAAAAAACTTGTTTATTGTAACAAGAATTGTTATGTATTTATAATATTAATTATGTTAATGAGAATTAAAGATCTTTGCCCTCTATTAATGGTCCTGAGTATTAAGGGAAGTTTGATTAAGGGAGATTTGTTTTGTAGGAAGGTCCACACATTTTGTTAATTTCTAATGAGGCACTGGTTCTCAAGGGTTGTGATGCCCTCTGGCTCTGAAAATTGTATATGGATTCTGAGGTTTTGTTTTGTTTTGTTCTCATCATTGTTTGATTACAGGAAACTCTGGGTAGCCACTAAGGAGCCTCCAGGCTTTGAAAACCCAGATGTTGGTTCTTCTTTCTCTGGCAATGATATATGTATTGCTTATGGTCAGACAGTTGGAAGCCCTGTCTGTTGGTTTTTCTGTTTGTAATTTGTGCTGGTTGTTTCTGTTTGTATTTTTCCTGAAGTTCAGGGTGCTGACTTTTCCCCATGAACTAAGTGAATGATATATATACTTGATTAAAGTAGATTGTTTCTCCCTCAAAAATTGCTTTCCTTTTAGAAAAGCAGATCTAAGAATCCATACAACAGGCCCTCTTAATGTATATCTGGTTCTTGTTGATATAGTATTAATACTTTAGTTTTTGATAGACTGATTTGTGTTGCTTAAAAAAAAAGAGAGAGCAGAAAACCAAATCAATAGAATATCCAGTGCAAGGTGAAATCTCAACAACCAAAAGGAATAAAAAGCAATCATCAGAGCATATTATATATAGTTGCATATTAATAAAATTGAGAAAACAAAAAAGAAATAGAGCAATATCTTGAAATATAAAATACTCAAACTATGAGATCAGATTGAAATCTTAAATAGATTGATCTCAGAAAAGGGAATAGATCTAATTGTAAAGGAACTCTCAAAGAAAAAACTCTTTTTCCCAGTGGATTCACAGGAGAATTCTATCCAAAGAACAGTTTGTACCCATAGTTCACAAATTATTTTCAAAATTTGTTAATTAAAGAACCCTAAGAAAACTACCTGGAGTACTGAAAGGAAGAGAGACTTGCTCAGCTGGCATGTCTCAGGCTCTCAGCCTGGTTATCTATGTGCTTTTATCACGATTAGAAATCTTATCAAAAATTATAATTAATTGTAAAATGAGGGTGTGAAAAATCCATTTCTGAGGGTGTTATGAGGATCAAATGAAGAAATGCTCATGAAAGCACCTTTAAAGTAGGATACCATGGTACCATGTAAAGAATTCTGGATCACATACCAGCTGTATTGGGCTCAGACTCAGGAAGGGCTTCTTCTTTACTGAGAATCCCTGAGCAAATCACTAACCATCTCTGGCCCTTGTTTACCTCATCTACAAAATGAGTGGGTTGCACTAGATGACCTCTAAGGTCTACATCTATGATTCTAACAGATGAATATAATGTATTACTGCTAAGAGTCTACTGATATGCTTATTTTAGTCCTTTGAAGTACTCTTGGGACTTTCAGGAAAGAGCCAAATAGACCAGAAAAGCATAAAGCCATTGGGTTTTTATTATGAAGTTTTAAAAACGCTTTCACAAAAGTAGGCTTGAGGCCTAAAACTCAAGCAGCCAAACAAACAAACAGCAGCAACTAAGGGAAGAAATGCAAAAAAGTAGGGAATGATTGAATAGTGGTTTGAGAAATTGATGTAATAAAGACTTAGTGGATTCTTTGGCTGTCAGACTTGGGAATTATAGATCTTCAGGTCATTTTAGTGGTGAGGGAGCAAGTGGTGAGCTAGGTTCTTTGTAGAGACTGTCTTCAAATTAAGCTCACACTGTTTCACCAAAATTTCCATTCTTGATACTAGTGTGAGGGATGCCTGGGTTGTAATACAGTACTATTTATACAATGTCTGCTTATTTAAATAAACATAAGTCTTGGATTTTAAACTAACAGACAGGTTCTAACTGAGGCATGTATATTTGATTCTCCATCTCTTGTTGGGTCCACAGGCAGGCAGATGTGAGGAACTGGTCAGGAGTTTGTTGAATCAAAATAGGTTGTATTAACATGGGGTATGGAAATCTCCAGAAAAGAGCAAGAAGCAGATATTAGACACAATAGGGGTATATTTCCAGTGTCCAGAACAGAAACAGCATGATACAAATAAGTCTTATGAAAATCAGAATATCTCATAAACTTCAGGATTTTTAAACTAGCATGATAGTTGAAACCAATTTGTTTTAAGCAATTTAAATATTATTCATCACATTCTCATTTTACAATCTTATTCTAGATGTTCATTGACTTCACAAAAAATATAAACTTATCCCAGCCTCAGATTGTATAATCACAAATTTTGAATTAATGGAGTCCAAAGTAATGTAATTTAATTTTATCCATTTTTATTCCCTAAAATGCTAGTCCTGCCAAAGGCAGGTTCATACTGACTCAGATGATCATAGCAAAATTATGCCATGTTAAACCAATGTTGATTTGTTCAAAATAGAGCAAAATATGAAGAAAAAATCCCTAGGTAACTGGATGGCCTTTTTGTCCTTAATTAGAATATCTAATCATTAGTTGAGTATTAGTTCAAAGCCCCATCTTTTCTGATCCTTGTTTACAAGTTGTTGAAGATGTTTGGTCTGTAATATATCTGTAATTAAATTCTATGATTTTCTGGTTCTATGTCATTACTGAAATGCTGTGTCAATATGATTGCTTCCTCCTTCAATTTCCCACATCATATTTTTGAAATCTTTCATTTGCATTTCTTCATTTCTCCCTCTATCCTAGTTATTCCTATAGTGTCTCGAAGTTGACATTTAAAATAGAACTCATCCTTCTCACATCCTCCAAACTCTTCCCTTTTCCCAGTGTTTTTATTACTGTCAAGGGTATCACCGTTCCTCCACTCTCGCTGACTTCCAACTTCGTTATTCTCCATGAATCCTCACTTGTCTTCACCCTACATATCCATTGGATTTTAAATCATGCCAGTTCTCTACTCACAACATCACTCATAGGCTCTCCATAGCCACTAGCTTAGGACAATTTTCATCACCTTTCACCTGAACGATTCAATAACATTTCAATTTATCTTCCTCCCTTGAATGTCTTTCCACTCCAAATCATACTCTACTTACCTGTCAAAAAAGATTTTCCTAAAATTCAGATAGGACCATGACAAATCCTTTTCTCAACTATTACTTCTAAGAGCAAATATAAAATCTTCTGTTATCTGAAGCCCTTCACAATCTGGTTTCCTACTACTTTTCTTTTCTTTTTACACTTTTCTCTTCTCCACATACTCTTTGGTCTAGCTTCACAAGCTGCCTTATATATGACTTCTATTTCATGGCACCATTATTTTTCACTGACTATAACCCATACTTGAAATGTTCTTTCTCTTTACCTCTAGCATTGAGTTTTCTTCAGTACTTAAATTAGATCTCCCTTCCATAAGTGACCTTTTAATAACTTATAATCTTTAATACTGGCAGTCCTTTCTCTCTGAGATTAACTTTCATTTACATTGCTTATAACTTCATGAACATAGTTTTTTTTTTTTGCATGTTGACTCACCCATTAAAATGTGAATTCCTTTATGACAGGGACAGTGTTCTCCCACTCCTCCACTCCATTACCACAGTGTGTGACACTGCACTTAATAAATGACTGTTGCCAGATTTGGTGACTTTTTTCCTTTTTAGTAGAATGTAATTTCTTTGTGGCAAAATAATTTTTTTTTTCATTTTGGTGGTCCCACTATCTAGTACAGTTCCTTTCTGTCATTTGTTGTTTAGTAAATGTTGAATTGAATTACTAATTATAGTGTATATTTAAGTTAGTTTAACTCAAAACAAACAAGAAAAAAACAAAGCTATACATACTGTCCTCTATGATTTGGATACTAATATGGGATATTATGAACACAAAACATCTCCTAGGTTTATTACTTATTCAATGACTATTTCACTTTCAATTGTATTAATTACTAGTGTGATTTTTCAGAATTTCTATTTTGATAATTACTTAGAAGTATAACATTTTTGTTCTTTATTTCTTTTTAGTTATTTAGTCTGCAATTATTTTAACTTTGATTCAGTGGGTTTTTGTTGCATATAATTTTATTATTTTATGGTTAATAAAAGATGAACTTAATTTATCTTCTTTTCTGCATTTGTTTTTGGAATTTTTAGTGCTAAAACATATGGTCAATTTTTGTAAAGCTGCCATGGACAATTGATAATAGTATACTTCTTTCTTTTTCAAAAAGAAATTTATAGTTTTCAATATTTACTTTTATAAAATTTTGAGTTCTAATCCCTCCCCCACCCCACTTTTCCTCCACTCATCAAGATGCCATACAATTGAATATAGCTTATACATGTGTGATCGTACTAAACATATTTGCACATTAGAAGTGTTGCAAATAACAATCAGAACTGATTGGAGGAACCATGATAAAGAAAACACACGCACGCACACACAAAGCAACAAAAAAGATAAAATAACATGCCTTAATCTGTATTCAGTTTCAATAGTTATTTCTCTAGATGTGGACAGCATTTTCCATAGGATTTGTCTTATATCATTGCATTGCTCAGAAGATTCAAGTCTAACAAAGTCTGTCATTGCACAGTGTAGCTGTTACAGTGTACAGTCTTCTACTTCATGCATCAGTTTGTACAAGTCTTTCCAGGTTTTTCTGAAGTCCATCTGCTCATCATTTCCTAATGAAAAATAGCATTCCATAGCACTCACATTCCACAACTTGTTTAGCCATTCTGCACTTGATTGGCATCCCCTCAATTTTCAGGTATTTGTCACCACAGAAAAAAGAGCTACTATAAATATTTTTGTTCATGTGGGTCCTATTCCCTTTATAATTATCTCTTTGGGGTACAGACCTGGTCCTGACATTGCTGGATCAAAGGGTATATACACAATTTTATAGCCTTTGGGCATATTTACAATTTGTTCTCTAGAATGGTTGGATCATTTCTCAACTCCACCAACAATGCATTAGTGTTCCAACTTTCCCACGTCTTCTTCAGCATTTATGATTTCCTGTTTTGTCATGTTAGCAAGTCTGATAGGTGTGATGGGGCACCTCACAGTTGTTTTAATTTTCATTTCTCTAATCAATAGTGATTTAGAGTATTTTTTCATATGAGTGTATAAAGCTTTAATTTCTTCATCTGAAAACTGCCTGTTCATATCTCTTGACTAACAACTGCGGAATCACTTGTATTCTTACAAACGTGACTGAAGTCTCTATGTTTTAGAAATGAAACCTTTATCAGAGACTCTATAAAAATTGTTTCCCCACTTTCCACTTCCTTTTTAATCTTCGTTGCACTGGTTTTATGCAAAACCTTTTTGATTTAATGTAATACAAATTATCTATTTTGCATCCATAATGTTCTCTATTTCTTGTTTGGTCATAAATTCTTCTCTTCTTCATCAATCTGAGGGGTAAACTATTCCTTGTTTTCTCAGTTTGCTTATAGTTTCACCTTTTATGTCTAAATCATGTACCCAATTTGACCTTATCTTGGCATATGGTATAAGACATTGGTCTATGCTTAGTTTCTGCTATACTGTTTTCCAGTTTTCTCAGCAGTTTTTGTCAGATAGTGAGTTCCTCTCTCAGAAGCTGGTGTCTTTGGGTTTATCAAATAGTAGATTACTATAGTCATTGACTACTTTGTCTTGTGTACTTAACCTATTCCACTGATTCATCCGTTTATTTCTTAGTTTCAATTAGTTTTGATGATTGGGACTTTATAATATTGTTTCTGATCTGACATGATGAGACCACCTTCCCTTACATTTCTTTTCATTAATTCTCTTGATATTCTGAAATTTTGTTCTTCCAGATGATTTTTATTTTTTTTCTAGTTCTACTAAATTTTTTTGGTAATTTGATTGGTATGGCACTGAATAACTAAATTTAGGTAGAATTTGCCATTTTTATTATATTAACTTGGTATACCAATGAGAAAGTGAATTTTTCCAATTATTTATCTGACTTTATTCATGTGAAAAGTGTTTTGTAATTATTTTCATATAGTTTCCTGGTTTGTTGTGGCAGGAAGACTCCAAGATACAGTTCACTTCTTTCTATTTCCATTCACCAATCATCAGAAGGCAAATTCTAGTCATATTTCTTTTGTCTAGATCAGAAATGCTATTCAGGACATATATCATAAGCAATGATATTAATTAATTGTTACCATAATGCACCTTCCTTATTTATCTCTGTTAATCACTGTTTTTGCTGTTATCTTGTCGGAGATCATGATCGCTACTCCTAGTATTTTGAGTTCAGGTTTATAGATTTTCTTTCAAATCCCCTTCTAACTCTCTTTGCATGTTTATATAGTCGAGGGTTTTTCTTATAATTAACACATTATTTAATTATGCTTTGTAGTTCATTTTATTCTCCTCTTTGGTTTTAGAGGAAAGTTCATTGCATTCATTTTCATAGTTATGATTATTCATTGTCCATTTTCCTCCTTCCTTTTATACTGTTTCATCTCATTGTTTTCTGATCCCTCTTTACAAAGATGGTGATTAGTGAGAAATGTGTCCAGAGCCACTGTTCCATTCTTGATGGCAACCTACTTCTATTTCCCTACTTCTCTCCTTTTTCCTTCACCAGCCACAGAATTTTAATCTTTTTTATTTAAACTCTTCTTGGTGACCAACTCTTTGAAGTTAAAGTTGTTTGTTTATCTGCTTATAGCTAATCTCTTCCACACCCCCACATTACCTTTTCTCCCAATTCCTTCCTGTTTCTCTGATTGAAATGCATTTCCTTGCTCAGATCTCTGCGTTAGTATCCTACAATTCTTTGCCCAATTTAGATGAAAATGTCACTCATGCTCCCCATCCCTTTCTCCTTGTTGTAAATTTTCTTACTTGTTCACCTTTATTATGCAATATAACTTCCCTTAGCTTCTTTCACCTTATATCCCTATAATATTTTTGCCCATTTCCTTTCTTTTTCTTTTTTTTAATTTTAAAATGAATTTTAAATACAAAATTAGAAAAGAAAGAAAAAATTAACATGTACACAGCAGAACATGAAAGAATTCAATATAAAGCAATGAGTTTCCATTTCGAGAAGATGTGGGTAATAAATATCATACATTAATTTCAAAACTGTCCATCTTTTCTTTGTTTCATTGTATGTTTTCTTTCGTCCTCTGTTATGAACTTTTTATTGTATTTTTACCCTTCCTCCCTCCCCTCCCCAAGAAGACTACAATTAAGTGCATACACATATATGCATATGTATATACATATATGTATACACATCTATATACATACACAAAGATATCCATAAACATAGACATATATGCACGTAGACACTCAATTACATATAACCACATTATGCTAATTTCTACTTGCCATCTGTTTGTCTGAAGGTGGACAGCATGTTCCTTCATAAGTCCAAGTCTTTCCATATTTCTCTAAGTCCACCAGCTCATTTCCTACTTCACAACAATATTCCAACCCAATCACATTCTATATGGATGATTTGTCTATGAATTTTTTTCCCCAATTTTCTGCACCCCCTCTATATTTTGATTTAAAATAATCAAAATTATATATTTTACACTTCAACACTGCTCTCACCTTATAATATGGTTTAAGGTCTGATATGACTGAATCAAATTCCTTCACCCCCTGGTTTCTCAAAGTTCTTCACTCTTTGCTCTTTCAAAGGAACCCTGTTTTTATGTTTTCTGACTTAGTGAGATCATTTATTAGTAATTTAATTGGGATGACATTATGTAAATAGATTAGCTAGGTAAAATTGTCATTTTTATTATATTAGCTTTACTTGCTTATGTACTATAAATATTACTTTAATTATTTAGATTTAACTTTGTGTAAAAGGTGTTTTGTGTTTATATTCATATAGTTCCTATATCTATTTTGCAAGTATGCTTGTGTTGTTTTTAATTCTTGTTTGTTATTTTATATGGTCTAGAACTATTGATTTATGTAGCTGACACATAATGTAGTTTCCTTATTTTTCTCTTTTGATTAAATGTGATTTTCATTTTAACTTCATGATTACTATCGCTGCTTTTTTAACATAATAAATTCTACTTCTGACCTTCCTTTCTTATTTTAAGGCCACCAAAAACATAACAAAACCACTTCCAGTCTCTCTGCCTTATTAAATTTCCTCCATTATTCTTGTTCATATTAGGGTTCTGAATATATTAATCTCTCCTATGGGAATATCAACACAATCTTTATTGAATCTCCTGCACGTCTTTGCTTAAATTTATTTATTTTTTTCATTTTTCTGCTGTCTATTGTGCTGCAGCTCTAAGATTCTACTCAGTTACAGTCTTTTTAGTTTTGTTTGATGAGCTATTTTTGGCTCTAAGTTTATTTCAAGGTCCCTATTCTCATTAAAATTGAATTGTTAAATCTTGTGTGATTTGGATGGTAGTTGTAATGTTTGTGATATTTTATTTTGACTCCTTTGCTAATATTTTATTTAATTTTTTGGCATCAATATTGACTAGGGAAATTTTTATATAATTTTTTGGTTTTGATGCTACCTAGTTTATGTAATACCTTTCCACTTATTTTGTATATTTGTAATTGTTTTTGTTTTAATATATTGTCATTATTTTCATTAAATATTTCCCATTTACGTGTATTTAAAAAAAATCATTAAAAACTTTCAATTCCAAATTGTCTTCCTCTCCCCTTCCTTTTCCTGTTCTTGAGAAGACAAGAAATTTTATTGCAATTATACATATGAAGTGAGGCTAAATATATTTCTACATTAGCCATATTGCAGAAGAAAGCAGTTAATAAAGAAAGTAAAATGATGTGTTTTAATCTGCATTCAGCATTCACTGATTCTGTCTCTGGAGATGGATAGTATTTTTCATTCTAAGTTGTTTGGAACTATCTTGGAGCAGCTAGGTGGTGCAGTGGATAGAGCATCAGTGAAGGAATCAGAAGGACTTGAGTACAAATTTCACCTCAGACACTTGATACTCACTAGCTGTGTGTCCTTGGGCAAGTCAGTTAACCCCAGTTGACTCATCCTGGGCCATCTCCAGTCATCCTGATGAATATCTGCTCACTGGATTCAGATGGCTCTGGAGGAGAAGTGAGGCTGGTGACCTGCACAGCCCTCCCTCCCTCAAAACAAAGTCAAGTGCAAGTCATGTTATCATTTCTCTGATGGCATGGTCTTCTTCAACAATGAAGGATGAGCACATGGTGAGAATAGCTAAGTCTTTCACCGTTGATCATCCCTACAATATTACTGTCACTATGTTCTATGTTTTTCTTGTTCGTTTACTTCCCTTTGCATCAGTTCCTATAAGTTTTCCAAGGCTTTTCTGAAACTATTCTGCTCATCAATACATACTATCACAATCATATACCACAACTTGTTTAGCCATTCTTTAATTGATAAGACTCCCCTAGATTTCTAATTCTTTGTCATCACAAAAGAAACTGCCAAAAATATTTTTGTCCTTTTTCTCTTTCTTTGGGATACTAACCTAAAAGTTATATTTTCTGGGTTAAAGAGCATGTAGTTTTGTACCCCTTTGGGCATAGTTCTGAATAGTTGGGGTAGTTTACAACTCTACCAATAGTGCATTAATGAATCATTTTTTCATAGCCCCTCTAACATTTGCCATTTTTCTTTTCTGTCATGCTCGACCACCTATTATTTATGGGGTGGTATTTCAGCATTATTTTAATTTACAATTCTTTTATCAGTAATAATTTAGAGCATTTTTGTGACTGTGGATAGCTTTGATTTCTTCTGAAAATTGCCTGGTTGACCATGTGTCCCTTGGCCATCTATCAACTGGGAAATGGCTTTTATTTTTATAAATTTGTCTCATTTCTCTGAGAAATGAGGTCTTTATCACAGAAACTTGTTGTAAAATTTCCCTTCTGGTTTTCCTTCCAATTTTATTTCATTAGTTTTGTTTGTGCAAAATATTTTCAATTTCATGCAATCATAATTATTCATTTTACTTCCTGTGATCCCCTCTCTCTCTATTTTTCGGTCATAAAATATTCCCTGATCTGACAAGTATATATTTCTATATTCCCCTAATTTACTTATTATATCATTCTTTATGCCTAAATAATTTTTCTATTTTGATCTTATCTAGATATATAGTGAGAGATGCTGGTTGTAGTGATAATTCATTTTTGCTTATTGTTAATGTAATTTTCCTTCTTAATGGGAAGATCTTTTCCATCCATTAATGGGTCTGGGAAGAATTCTCTGAAGGTCCACACCTTTTGTTAATGAGGCACTGGTTCTCAAGGGCTATGATTCCTTCTGACTCTAAAAAGTATATAAAGACTCTTGAGGTGCAATTTTACTTTGGGGTTTAGTTTTTGGAAAAAGGTTTGTGTGCCAGATGAGACTATGGGAAGCTGCTAAGCAGCCCCTGAGGTTTGAAAACCCAGATGTTGTTGCTTCATTCTCTGATAACTATGTATGTATGGTCAGACAGTTATCTGTCAATCTGTGATGTATGTCAGACAGTTTTGAAGTACTCTCTGTTGATTTAGATTTCTCTGTATTTTCTCTGAAGTTCAGAGTGCTGGCTTTCCCCCCTGAACTAAGTGAATGCTACATGTGCTTGATTAAAGGAGATTGTTGACCCCTTGAAAGTTGCCTTTCCTTTTACAAATGCAGATCTCAGAAACTGTGTATGTTGGGATGCTTACTGATACACTAATCTATGCTTTTTGTTGTTGTTGTTAAGTTATTTCAGTCATGCCTGACTCTTCATGACCCCATTTGGATTTTCTTAACCAAAATACTAGAGTGCTTTGTCATTTCCTTCTCCAGATCATTTTATAGATGAGGAAGATGAGGCAAACAGAGTTAAGTGACTTGTCCAGGGTCACACAGCTAGTAATATCCAAGGCAAATTTGAACTTATGAAGATGAATATTCCTAACTCTAGACCTTGCCCTCTATCCACTGTACCACCTAAGTAGTCTATGTATTGTTTCAGCCAAACAACTTTCCAGTTTTCTTAGTAATTGTTAGTTGAGGGATGGGGAACCTGTAACCAAGAGGCTGCATGATGCACTCTAGATCCTCAAGTGTAGCACTTTGATAGAATGCAAATTTCACAGAACAAATCCCTTCCTTCCCCACTCTTGGGTTAGTTCTTATCCCCAAAGTTTGTATATTTGGATTTATCAAGCATAGAGTACTATGATCAATTACTTTGTGTACCTAAATCAATCCACTGATCCACCACTCTATTTTTTTATAACAAGTACCAGATTGTTGTCTTTGATTATTGTAATATAGTTTGAGATCTAGTAGAAGTGGGTTACCTTCCTTCACATGTTTTTTTCATTATTTCCCTAGAAATTCTTGACCTTTTGTTCTTCCAGATGAATTCTGTTATTTTTTTTTCTAAGAATATAAAATAATTTTTGGTGGTTTGTTTGGTATGACACTAAATAAGTAAATTAATTTAGAGTGGTCATTTTTATTCCATCAACCTACCAATTAATATGTCCTTAATTGTTAAAATCTGACTTAATTTGTGTGAAAAGCATTTTAATGGAATTCCTACTACCCTGTCAGATCACTTTTCTGTACTGAGGTAACCATTTGCTATGGTGAATGTGAAACAAAGAGAGCAGTGTTTTTTTTACATGAATTATTCAATTTTTTGACATTATAAATTTTATCTTTCTACCACTTGTTATTAGTAAAACAATTTCTATTGAATGTTATGGTCCACAGTTATCTCACTGTATTCTAACTCTAACCCCAAATCACTGGAGTGACCTGTATGAGACCTGGTCCAAAATCCCATATTAGCTCTATAAAGACATTTAATAGGAACAGAAGTTTACCATCATTCAAAGGGTTACACAAATTATAATTAGGCTTTAATTTTTTACTTCATTTTGTAAGAAGCATACTGTAGATTTAAAACTCAAAAAGATGAATCGATGATCACTTGATCCAACCCTTTGATTTTACAGATGAGGAGAATACAGAACAAAAAGGCTGAAGATTTTCCCCAAGATTCCACAGTATTATGTAGCAGAACTGGGATTTGTTCCCAGGTGTTATGATTGAAAATTCATTGCTGTTTCTACCACAGCATAATATTTTTCTAGTCGTTTTATGTTAAAGCTGAAAGGCAGCTTAGAAATCAGTTAATAAAGCTACATTCATTTTCCAGATGAGGGAGAAGTTCAGTAAAGTCAAATAATGTGTCTGTCAGAATTAAAAGTTAGAGTTCAAGTTAGAACAAGAATTCCATGTCACTCAAGCCTCTAGTCCTCCATATATTCCATTGTATCACTTTGAAATACTCATGAAGTATTTGATAAACTGATTACTTGAATACATCAATGAATACATGAAATTAAGTATTTCTTCCCAGGAAGAAGGACATATCAATTATTACTTTCTCAAGCTGTGTTTCTTATCCTTATTCTCAGAAAAATGTCCTTCAGGAAGGATCCACTCAACAAGTTAGAGATTTTCCTCAGTGTCTTTTGACAGTATACATCAAAGCTGCCCTTACAATGTCTCCTTGCTTTCCCTTACTCTTAATATATGAGTCATGATATATGACCTCATTTTCTCATTGCTTATTTCTTATATTATATCTTTTATGTCACCTCTTACACTCAAAAAATGCTGGTAATATGTGATCGCCAACTTTGTCCCAAAATGTGTCTTCTCTGTCCCCAGAATTACCCATGAATTTGATACTTTGCAAGAGTTTTGGTCTCTATTTTGTAGACACAATTTCACTAGAAAATTAGTCATGTTAAAAAAGATACTCCACTTAAACACCCACTCCAAGTCACAATGGAGCATCAGGATAAGACTATAATTCATTGTGTACAGAAGGCCTGGATAGATATCATATTATGAGAAGTTTCAGAATCCTTCAACATTGGTGACCAAAAAAGCTGCCTACCTCTGGAAAAACCTTCAGTGTAAACACATAAAATTGAAAAGATGATTTCTTTAACATGAGCAGATGGGCTTTTTCTCTATTGTAACTACATTGGTGTTAAAAGCGTAACAGCAAAAGTCTCTGAAGTCCAAGTATTCTATCAGTATAAGACATTCATCTAAGGGAGGAAAAAAGTAATTTAGAATTCTGCTATTCTCCAAACTTAATGAAATGCTAGCAGGTTGCCCTGTTGTTCTGTGTATCTTGTATTTCCAGGGCTTGCCACCTGGGCAACAAAAGCCAGTGATCTATTTAGAAGAGTGTTTTTTATTCTCTTAACTCTAAAGGTCTTTATTCCCAGCATGAGATTATTGCAACAACTTAACAAGCTATGTTTCACACCCCCCTCCACATTTTCTTTTCTTTTTTCTTTGCACCTATGTCCTTTTAAGTCCATTCAGGCCTTAGGGAAACATTTAGTACTTAAGCTTTGGTTTTTCAAGCTCAATCGGGTAGAAAATCCAACACTTGAATGTGTGCACAAACGATATCACCACACAATGGGAACTAACACACAGCACAAAAGGAAAGGAAGAATATGAATGTTCAGAGAGCCAGAGCTGTGCTTGAATTTAATTTCCCAACATCAAACCTGAAGCTTTCTCCCAAGATTCCCAGGTTTCAAATTGATCATATATTGTAGGCCAGTTACCTGGACAATGGGGGAGAAATTGCAGTCTGTAATTATGATCTTGCTTTCTGGGATGTTAGGGGGGCTAATATTAATCCTGAAATTGTATGAGGAATGTGTTCATCTGGCCATAATTGTAGGGTTTGTGAAAGCATTCACCAATAAGGCTAATTGAGCCCAAGTCACTGCAGGGACATACTTGGGTGTTTGGAGAGCTGGCAAGGTATTGACTGTCTCATGATAATTTCTCATGAGCAGAGATAGCAACAGCAGAACCCCCAAATAACTGAAATATGCTTTGCATTTTGTATCATGAGATCAACCCATTCAAAGATCACCACAGTTTTAAAAAATGACGTCCAGCGCCACTTTGGCAACTGTAGGTATGAGTATTTATGAGTGATAATTGAAAATAACACAAAGCTCTTATGAAAACATGTATTTAGGTGACACAAAGAGGTTCATGCATTGTCCCTCATCATTAAATATGCTTGGAATTGTCCTTGATAAATATGATTAAAAATTGGCACAGACTTTGCATTCTGAAAAATGCTACATATATGATAGAAAGGAGCCAGTCAATTGAAGAATCCGAATCAAATCTTAAAGTATTATGTATTCATTAAGATCTGCCCAAGTAAAGCAAGCAAACAAACAAAAAACTAAGAAAATACTTAATCTTTGTAATGAGTTTTATGTTGTTTACAGAGATTATTTTAGAATTTGTTCTTTTCTTCCTCTTTTTTTTTTCATTTAATGTCTCAGCTTGGTTATAGCAAAAAAAGGAACAAGGTTCAGAATCTTGTTAATTTTAATAGGACTGAACCATTAAGGTTATGGTAGGTCACAAGATTCAGTGAGAGTGCTTTCATTGTTTTATGCACCCGTTGTTTTCATAGGGCTATTTGACTCAAAATGTACCTTTTCCTACTCCTTTGTGGGGAAGTACTTTTAATGGAAGAAAAGTCAAGTTGTCTAGCGAATAAAGTAGAGAATTCATTTGATCTTTTCGTTGGTGCATTTTGTAACTTCTGATGACAGTTTTGAAAAAAAAAAGTAATTGTTATCTTTTGACTTATTTGTAGAGTACCTCCCTTTTCCTAAAGCAAATATTAGAAATACTGAAGAAATGTTTTAAATAGTTAAGTAATGAAATGCCATTTTCCACTAATGACACAAAGTTGGGATTGCATGATGGACAAGACATGAGTCCTTTGTTCTGCAGTTGCTTACAATTCACCCTGGGTTTTGGAAGGTGACAGAATTCCCTGGTGGAGAATGGATTTGAACCAAACTAGGATGGATCTGTCAAAGCAAGGACAGGTAGCCTAGAATCCATGGATACAGTTCTCCAAAACATAGGATCCTGTGAAAATAGTAAGATATTTGTCAGGATGGAAGTAACTGTTCTGACTCAAGAAAACCTTGGAAAAGTCTGCTGGTCTTTTAGTGGTGGTGGTAGCAGTAACAGTAGCAGAAGCAGCAGCAAATAATCATTCATTCATTCATACATCCATCCATACATAATATACATATACATAATATACACATACATACATATATACACATACATAATATACACATATTTTTAGTTGACCCTCATAATAGTCTTTTCAGGTATACACTATTATCCTTAATTTATAGATGAGGAAACCAAAGCTGAGAGAATTTTCTTTTTATTTTCCTATTGTCATACTGTAAACAATTTTCAGAAGCAGGATTCAAATTCAGATCTTCATGACTTCAAATTCATCATTTGATCCATTCAACTACCTAGCTTTCTGTCATATGTTGAGATGTGAAGCAGTTTGTTTTGTAGAATCCCTCAAAACTACTCTCCCTTTCAAATAGCCTTCCACAACCAGTGCCCTCATACTTCTCCACATTCCGTGTTACAACTCCCATTTATATCTACCTTAGCCAAGTAGCCCCAGCAATCAGTCTTCACTATTACTGACCTCTTGCCACATCCACCAGTATAATTTGATATATGTAATCTATATATGTGCCTTGAAAATTCATGGTCCAGTTAATCTTCAAACTTCACCCCTAAGGTCTTACTTTAATGGTTTTTTTATCTTTATTTTTATCTTGAGGGTAATCTCTCCACTTATACAGATTACAACTCCTCTCTAACTGGGTAGATGGTCTCTGAAAACTATTGTGGCTAAAAAAATCATCACCATATGTTACGGGGTTGTTAACCAATTTTATATTATACTGTTTTCACAGTCTGGTGAAGCCTATGGAAACCTTCCCAGAATAATGTTTTTCAATGGATAAAATAAATACATAGGTTTATAATGGAAACCAAGTATGTTGAAATATATTTTTTTAAAAAGAAACACATACACATTTTTTTTTTAAATGCAGTTCATGGAACTCAGATTAAGAGCCTCTGCCCTTGGGCCAAAATGGTGATGGATTTTTCTGAATTGAGCCCAGCTACTTTCTGGATTACAGACTGGCATCTCATCAGGTCTACAGCACATTAGAATGTACATGATATTTTTTTCCTTCTAGTAACAACTCTCAGTTTTCTCTCCACTGGTATAGCTTCTGAAACCCAGGATTATCTCTAGGACCTGATTTGAAGCACCAAAGTAGGATGCCAATAAATCCTGAAGTCTTAATAAGTCATAAAACTTTTTATTACCCTGCTTGGATAGGCTTTCTGCATTTTAAGCAAGGATGTTGTATGCCTTAAAAAAAAAGAAATTAATGAATATGGAGATTTTAGGTACCATGGCAAAGTTGATGAGGTATATTTTTGTTAAAGGTACCTTACTGAACCTTCCAAATTTAAAAAGAATCGATCACTACACATTCCTTGAGCATCTATAAGGTAAACATTTTTTTTTTTTTGCATTTGGTAGTCCTGGAGGGCAGGAGGATAGGATAAGCTTCCTCCTTTAAGGAACTTAAAATCTGGTGGGGAAAATTTCTACACAAGAAACGAGACTCTTATACATAGCAGTTTGTTCAGCATTCTCAGACAGCTACAATGGGTGTTTTAAGTGTATATAGAAAGGGAAAGATAACAGAGTTGTGATAATCAAAGAGTATAAAAATGGTTTGGATGGACAAAGCAGGAGGAGGGCCCTCCCCTTAGGAACAGTAACCTGAGCAAAGACAAAAAGGTAGAAATGAACTTCATCTAGGTGGTGGGCAATGAGAAGGCATTGCTCTTTAGTTTGAATTTGCATGGCTTCAGACCTACTTAGAGAGTATCTCAGAGCATGAGATGGTAGGTGGAAAGTCTAACTTCATCAAATCTTGGTGACCCAGGGAGGACAGCAAACGGCCGATTGCCTTAAATCTTAGTTTGCTCAACCGTAAATGGAGCCCTATAGCACTGACGGGGTTGTCCCATGAATCAAATGAGATAACGTATGTAAACTTTATGTAAACCATCTAAATGTAGGTTGCCATTGATATTATTATGATTAAAATTTTCGTAGTAGATAGTGCCTATCCATGGGGAAGTGTTGCATGATAATTCAGACTGAAGGAATGGTTCAAAATTCTGTAAATACAATTACTGTATGTATTTTGTTTTGGGGATACGCATGAAAAAGATTTAATATATACAAATCTCAGGGATTCCCCACTAATAAACTATCACTGAAAACTGGCTTTGACAAGGAGTATTTCCTATGGATTGCAGAGGAGCTGGAGCCAATTTTTTTTGTATATCAGCAACCCCTGGCAATCCATTAATCTTTGGGGAATATTTTACATCCCAATGATCATTGTGAAAACTTCAGTTTTCCAACCACTTTTTAATGGGTAGGGGAGGTAGCCAAGTTACCTATGACCATTAGTCATGTCCAAAACACGTCTCTACCATACTCTCTTTCTGTTATTCTCCCAATCAAAATCAAATACTTTTAACAATTTTGATGAGAAATTACATTGCATCTTTTTTTCCCCCAGGAAAAGTATTCTACTATTTTAAAATATGACATTCTGACAAAGGATCAATAAAACATGATATGATTTTTATGTGTAGTACTTTGTAAATCTTAGTGCACTGTATAAATATAAACTAGGAACATATGAATATAAATAAGAACATAACATGTAACACTTGTCCAAAAAGATCCTGATTCCACACTCTGAAAGAGACCTCAAAATAAAAATAGTTACTATAGATGAATGTGGTTCCTTTGATTCCCCATCAATGAGATGTGTCCTTACATCATTTTCTGGTGCTGGGGCTGGGATGGAGGGTCCGAATTGGGCTGATCTGTGCATCTGTGTAAGCACTGAAGAGATAACACTACTTTTCAACCCTTCTAAGTGCTTTGATAAACGTATTAGTTTACTTGATTCTTACTAAAATATATGAAGTAGATAGATTTTATTGTCTACAATTTATTGTACAGGGAAATTGAAAAATGGAGAAGGGACTTAGCCAAGTCATCAAGCAAAGGATACAGTAAAAAGAAGAAAATATGACTCTTGACACTTTGTAAAGTTCTGGAGTAAGGGACACAGTTTGGGTATGGAATAAGAAAAGGGCTAATTGTTTAGAAGATTTCTAAGCTCTCTTCAAGTCTAATTATATTCCATATATGGTCATGGAAATGTTGAACTTGATCTTATAGTCAACCAGATACATATTTAATAAGATCTAAACACACTCAAAGGCCCCTTGTGTAGAAGCACTTCATATACAGTAAAGATAATATAATAATACCATTCAAGACTCAATTGCCCCCAATAAAATCTTTTAAAAATTAAATTATAGTTTATGTTTTACATTACCTTTTTTTCTGAATGCAGAAATGGATTTTCCTTCACTTACCAATTGCAACAAAACTAACAAGTAAATCACCTGTCTGAAAGTATATGCAATGTTCCATGCTTGTAGTTCATCATTTGTGCAAAGAAAACCCTACATAGTCTTATCTGTGCTCTGAGGTGATCTTCCAAGCATTACTCTTCCCCCTGCGTGATTCTCACTTTCAATAGCGCTTTATTTGAGTTCTCATCACTGCAGGCCTCTGTCTCACCATCCATAATTCCTACATATCTTTAGCATAGAGATGATCATTCATCAAAAGAGAGAATGTAGACAGAGATGGGAAGATAA
>CM053769.1:83153695-83202978 GCA_028658325.1 Potorous gilbertii | reverse complement strand
TAGCAACTTTCTATGGTCAGAATTTTTTCTGTTGTTTTCTCATTTTTATGCCTATGTTCTATGCTTACTTGACTTTTAACTATTGATTAAAGTAGGGATCTGCTTCCAAGGTGGAGGGAGCACTCCCAAGCTTCAGGGGGTTTGTGCAGCTGTTTTCAGAGATGCTTCTAGGAAAATGTAAGTTTCCAGTTCTTCTAAGGTGGGATAATCTAAAGAGAGCTGTATTTACTCCTCTCCTGCCTATGCTGTGGTCTGTGTACTAGTAACCACAAGCCCTTTTTTTCCTGCCCTGGAACTGTGAGGATGGTCCCTGTTTCACTGACTGCAAGCTCTGACATGCTTCACCCTGGAACTGACATGCAGGACTGTGACCCACATCTAAATATGAGCAAAGCAATGGAGTTCTTCCCCCAGTGCCAGGAAAGACAACCCTGTAATGTATTGCTGAGTAGTTGTCTTAATCTATTACCATTTGTGGTTGAGGCCTTGGGAAGCAACTGTTGCCACTACTGATTCAGTGGTTCTCAAGGCTTGTTGGGTCTGATGTTATGCTGGTGCCTCCTTGTGCTGAACTGTGCTGTACTCTCACCCTGGTACAAAAAATCTTTCCTGCTGACCTTCTAAGTTGTGTTTCACTGGAAAATTATTTCATCCCATCCTTTTGTGGGATGTTTTATGGCATTATTTAAAGGTATTTGGAGGAGTTTTGTGGAGAGCTCAGGTGAGTTGTTGGCTTTTCTCAGTCATCTTGGCTTTGTTCCAAGAGAATTCTCTTGGAAAAGTACATAATTGGCACACTTGGAAAAATGAATCAAGGAAAATATATTTACTGAATTTATCCCTAATCTGATATCTTAATAGAAGATGAGAAACCATTTTATTTCTCAAAATAAAAGCTTTTCATATATTCCTTTCATCTATCCATCCACCCACCCATCCATCCATCCATCCATCAATCCATTCCCTCCTTAGGTTTATCATAATCCGTTCTCCTTCTGAGTTCAGAAAATTACATACTACTTTATTTACTTAAATTACTATCTACTTAATATAGGTCTTAGTCTTAGAGATTTCCTGGCACAACTAAAAGACATCACCTATAGTAAGTGTATACCTTTCTTCTTTGAATCTCCTTTGACACTGATGCTCTGTCATTTCATTTTCCAATAAAGGTCCTTTCTTCCCCTTTTCTTGTGCTCATCAATGGTCTCTTTGATATTGCTATATATCATTTTCAGAAAGATTTTTATAGATATTATGAAGTAGACATATGGTGCAACAGTATCTTGTTTCCTCTCAGTTTCCTTATTTTGGTAATAATAATGTCTATAAACTTACCCACGGTTTTGGAATTTTCCTCTTTTTGATGATGATATTGACAACTACCACTCAGCATATCCTACCTCAAGTCTTATGGAAGAGGTATCATCTATAGATAGTGAGGCTATATAATGCTCCTGTTCACAAATATTGTTGATTGTATAAAGCTTTAGATTACTATGAGGTCTTTTTATAGAGCTCTGTGTCCCTTTAAAAAGAGATCAGGCCATCTACCAAGACACATAGGAAAAATCAAGTATATGAAAAACACATCTAGAAGCATTTGGATAGTTAGCCCACTGAGTCAATTTGTTTATAGGTACTAAGTTCAGAATTCTGAAATTAATAGGATAAGTAATTTGGGGAAATTATACAGTTCTTTCAATTATCTCAAACTGCTTCTTGACACAAAATTCCATTTTGGCATTGGTATCATTTATCATTGGTATCTCCTGATGCTGTTATAAAATTGTAAATCATGGAACACAATGATTGCCAAAGAATCAAAAATAGTAGCAGCACAGAGTATATTGGGAAAAAATGCATAGTGGGCATAAGGAGACTGCCAAATTATTGATGAGGATATATATGAGATTTGATATAAAAGACTTCATTAAGGAAATATGATTGAAAAGGAGGTAGTCCAGTCACATGTTGAACATGATGAGCAATAGGACAGCCTGAGTGTTAGTTTCTATCAAATATTAAAAACACTGGAGCAAAACATTCAGATTGTTGCATCAGTTCTCTGTGGAGGGTTTAGAGGACATAGAAAAGAATTACAGAAGGTAGGAAGGCAGGAAGGAAAAGAAAAGAGAAGAGAGGAGACAAGAGGAGAGATGAGGAGGGGAGACAAGATGAGAGAAGAAGAGAGGAAAGGAAAATCACTAATGAGTGCCTATTGTGTGTCAGACACTATAGTAAGCACCTTATAAATATTATCTCATTTGATCCTTACAAAAATCTTGGAATGTAGTTGCTAGTATTTTTATTATTCACATTTTACAGTTGAAGACACTGAAATAGACAGACGTTAAGTGAATTGTTTAGGGTCACACAGCTAGCTGGATTTAGACTCACTTCTTCCTGACTCCAGGACTAGTTTTCTATCTATTGTGCCACCTAGTATATGGCTGGGTTTATATGTTCCTGTGGAGGCAGGGATTTCATAAATGAAGTCGTATGTGATGAAATATCATGATGGCATAAGGATTTCTTCAATGCCCAGAATCTTGTCTCTTCAACAGATTCCCTTTAGTCAGAGACTTATTTCCTCTTATTAACTTTTGCCATGTTTGTTCAATAAGGACAGATTTTAGTGAGAGGCAATTCAGGTCAAACTTTGTTAAGATTATATAATACCAAACAAACTAACCATTTTTCTGAAGAGGAACCAAAAAAGAATTCTAGTCAAATATGCTTCTTTGGAAAGAATATTAACATATAAAAGAGAAAGGTAGAAATTCAAAATAGGAAGGGACCTTATTGATTATCTCTTCGTGCTCCCTCATTTTACAGATAAAAAAAAACAACCTCTAGAAAGCTAATGACTTTTTCAAGGTTATACATCAGAAGTAGGTTTAGAACCCAAGTGTCTGGAATCAAATCTTTTGGTATTATTTCAACCTATCAGGTATGGTAAGGTTTCCAAGAAGACTGACTAAAGGCCAGAGGGGTGAATGGAATTTCAGGATCTTGTGTGCTAATGCACATGAAAATAATGCCTGGATTTAAGCAAATAGAAAGGAAGTGAAGGAAACTTTTCTGATTAGCCCTATCCTGCTGAGAAGATCTCTGCCACTTAGCTTCCTTTGATGAGATTACAGATTTCTGAAACTTTTCACACCAGGAAGGTAGATATTTTGAAAAGACATCCTTTTAAGAAGGCATAGAACACATTCCTTATTCTCTCTAAAGTACATTATTATTCTTTTGGGAATTACTTGATCATGTTTTTAGAAAGAAAGTATCAGGTTCTCAGTCCTGGAATCAGAGTTACTTTGCAGAAGGCTACTAAATAATCTATCCTAAAAAAAAAAAAAAAAAAAAAAAAAAAGATTTTCCAAGATGAAGGCATTTAGGTTTATTATGAGAAAGTAAAAGAAATCCAGAAAGCTTAATAATGACATTTTCATTTCCTTATGACTGTAATTCAGAAAATATAGTCCTGTAAATAAAGCTAGTATATATGTCTCTATATACATACATACATTTATATATGTGTATATGTATATATATATTATATATATATAACATATATATATATATATACATATATATGGAGGGAGAGAGAGAGATCTCAAGTAGTTTTCTATCTAATTAATATTATTCTTCCACTGCTGATTGATATTGATTCAATTTTATTATGTTTCTCTAATTATGTCCAGTATGGTATTTTTCTGCAGAGAGAATGTAATCATCTTGGCTGTGGAAGAATTTCTAAGTTGACATTATTAGTTTAGAAACAATTCTTGAGCTAATAACAACCACATCAATCCCAATTCTGCCGTTACATATGCATTTTTCTCTCACTCATGATCCATAGAATCACGGACTCTTCAAGTTGTAGGGAATCTTAGAAGTCATCTGACCCAAGTGTCACTTCTGACACTGTCAAAACCACTTCTACAATAGTCTTTACAAGTGGTCATCTTGCCTTTCCTTAATGCTTTCTACAATTGAAAATCCATTACATTACTATTTCTTTATTTTAGCTATTTTTTTAAACCTATGCTCTCTCTATGTCTATATATATAATATATATGTATGAAATATACATATTAGTATACCCATGGTATTTATATTTCCTCTTTTCTCCATTAAGTAAGTGCCTTGCTCATAGGCCATCCACTCTACGTATATCCCTAGCACTGTTCACCAAGCCTGGAACATAGTAGTTTCATGTTAAATATTTGTAGATTGGTCATCTCACTGAAGCTGAACAATTTAAATTCTTAGGAAGTTCTTCCTTTTATTGAATGGAAGTCTTTATTCTTCTACTTTACTCCTTCAGAGGCATATGTAATAAGTTTAGTATGTCACTAATTTCTACATACAATCACAAGTTTTACCAAATCACATGGCCTGCTACTCAATATCCAATAATATATCTCTCTTAGGGTATTTTTATTATTCTTGCAGTCATTTACTTACCCATAATACCTCATTTATCTCCTTATTCAATATTGGGTTCTGTTTCATAACTTGTCCCTCTCTAGGTCCTCACCTTTATTCTCTAACATCAGAACTGATATACCCTCTGCTCTTCAGAAATTTTCTTCTTTTTCTATCATTCCTATTTTATCTAAAATATTGTTTGAAAGGGCCAAATGTAAAAAAAAAAAATAAAACAAATAGCTGATTAGTGAAGTGGCCCTTCCCTCATGATAATGTATGTGTGTGTGTGTGTGTGTGTGTGTGTGTGTGTGTGTGTATTTAGTATGGCTAGAAGGAGAAAGACAGCATATTACTTTTAATGGTAGAACTCTAAACTTTCATCTTGCTCATATATTGATATAGCCTACACCCAACACACACATGAAAATACAGACTTTTATAAATATTGTGTTTTCAATATATTTTTCTCCAGTATAGTCTTCTCAACACCTTCACTTCAAACAAATAGCCTTTGTGTTTTTTTATCTCTATGTTTTGTTCCCACAATTTTATGCACCCATAATGCCCTTTCAACTTAAGGTCTGATTATGTCAAAATCTGGTTGCTCGGAGAAGTTCAGCAGTATTGCACATCGATTTCATGATGGAATGTTTGCCTGAGTTCTGGATCGTGGACAATGCTCTTGTGCCTTCCCAGTCACCAATAAAGTGAAATAGGTCTGTGTGCTTGCTGTCATGCTTTTTAGCATGATGTTTTCAGCCATGTTGTCAAATGCTTTCAAAGAAGATGAACACAGCATCAAGGTCAAGTACTCTACTGATGATGGCAAATTCTTCAGTTTGAAAAGGCTATAAGCCAAGACCAAAGTGGAGGGAGTGTTGGTCCATGATTTTCTGTTTGCAGATGATTATGCACTCAATGCAGCCTCTGAATCTTAAATATAGATCAATTCTCTGATGCTTGTGCTAATTTTGGCCTGATAATCAGCCACTACCACACCATCCATACATGGAACCATTGGTTACAACAAATGGAGAAGTTTTGAATGCTGTGGATAAGATCATTTACCTTGGTAGTGTACTTTCTATATTGAAAATGAGGTTGATTGTCAAAATTAGCTCAGTGTTTGGGAGGCTCCAAAGAAAAGTTTGGGAGAGAAGAGGTATTAGACTGACTACCAAACTGAAGATCTACAGAGCTGTTGTGCTGACATCATTGTTGTATGCCTTATGTAACATGGGCAGTCTACCAGTGCCATGCCAGGAAACTGAATCACTTCCATTTGAATTGTCTTAGGAAGATTCTGAGGATCACCTGGTAGGATAAGGTACCTTATTCTTGAAGTTCTTGCTTGAGCTGAACTGTCAAGCATTCAAACTATACTTCAGAGAGCACAACTCTGATGGGCTGGCTACAATGTTTGAATGCAAAATGTATACTTTCCTAAAAGACTCCTTTATGAAGAATTCACATGGGGCAGGAGATCACATGGTGGTCAGAAGTGATCCAAGGATCTAAGGTCTCTTTCACGAACTTTGGATTTGACTGTGAAACATGGGAGATACTGGCACAGGACCACTCAGCATGGTGTGCCCACATCAGAAAGGGTGCTATGCTCTGAGCAAAACAGAATGGAGACAGCACAAAGTAAATGTAAGATGCACAGATTTGGAGTATCTACCCCAAATATTCACATGAACTATCTGTGTCCAACCTGTGGTAGAGCCTTCTGATCTCATATTGGTCTGATTACCCACAGTCACATACACTGAAACTTCACTGTGCCATGGTAATATCATTTTGGTCCTCTTAAAAAACAATGGACAAAAATCAAGTCACCAAAACCCTATTCATTTTTCAAAATCAATTCAAATCTCATCCCTCCAAGACTTCTCTGTTTCCTCCATTTTGAAATTATTTCTCATTCCTCTGATTTTTATAGCAATACATGTGCACTGTGTTGTGACATTTTTCCTATTATTTATTTGAATGTATTTCAATATTTTAGTGTTATTTAACTGTTCATATGTTTATCTTATTTTTTCTCAATGAGACTATAAACTCCATAAGGGCAAAGGTTGTCCTATTGTACTCAGAAGTATGTCTTACATAAAGAAAGTGTATATAGATAAAGAAACTGAGTCCATGAAAGGTTAAAATAGCTTACATCTGAGAGTTAATTTTTATCAAACTTCTATTTTTTAATTTAAAAAATGAGAATGATTGGATGACATCTCAGTTACTCTATTTGTAGTTCAAATCTATTCAGAAACTGAGAACATAAAGGAAGTACCACTACTTCTCTGAGGGTAGCTTACTATAGACTAGTTTAAAAAAAAGTATCTAAGTGGAAATCAATACCCTCTGGAGTGATGAGCTTGGGAACCTCAACATAAATGGATGATAGTGAATATCATGATAGTAAAAGATACAAATTGAAGATCACAAGCAATGGACATAATAGAATAACTAAAATAATTATGAAACTCTCAGATACTAGTTTAGATACCAAATTATAAGCAAGGCCAGAGTAAATATAACTTTGTCCTAGGACATGGACATTCACTGGGGGACCAGTGCTTCCTCCTATGAATGGCCTTCCCTGTCTTCTATGCATCAGGGAACACTAATAATCATGCTGCAATCTCCAGTATCCTATCAGCATGAGAATTATCTCTCATGGCCTACCTCTCTCCCAGAAGCTCTGCAGGGGTTAGGAGATGAGCTGTCCTAGTTCCTAGTGGGTTTATCTCATGGTCACACTGTCCTCTTTGTTATTGTAGGTCTTCAACCAGTTTCACTCCCTTAACAATTTTGTTCCAGTTGAAAGAATTGATAGTTATGACTCAGAGCAGATGAAAAGAAGTGGGGAGGGATATAAAGGAGGGAAAAAGGAGTAAAAGGAAAATGTCATAAAGAAAGGAGTCTGAGACAGAGCACAATCAAAAGATGAAAGGAGAATAGCACTACAGAACTTCAGGTTTCAAGGGACCCTTAGTGATCATTTCCTTAATATTATATATATATATATATATATATATATATATATTATATATATTATTTATATATATTATTTTATAGATAAGGATACTGAGTATCCTAGTACTTGTCTAAATCAGTTTGTAGTAGAGACAGGACTAGAAATCAGCTGTCCTCATCCCTGGTTAATTCTTCTTCATATTTCACCATGTTGCTTCAAGAAAAAGGTAAAGCAGAGGTAAGCAGTGGTAAAAAGGAATGATAAAACAAAGAAAAAGAGAAATAAAGTGAAGATATAAAGATGACAAATTTTTAAAAGCATAAAAACAAAACAATAAGGAAAAGACATTTTAAAAGATCTATGAATGATATGGCATAGACAATAGGAAAAATATTGCCATGATCATTGAGTTAAATTCCTGTTTTAGGAAATATATTACTGTAATACGTCACTAACTAACTGGAAGAATTGAAAAGATGAAAACATCAAAAAAAGAGAACTTGAGACTTATTGAACCATGACATAGCTCAGATGCTACCAAATTACATTTTGTAAACTCTTGTCAAACTGATAGGAATGGGTTAACTATAAATGATTGTGGAATCCTAAAAATATGTAGCTCACAGAATAAAGGTAACAGTTTCTTCAAATTCTTTACTTATTCCTTCCTTTATCTCTCCTGTGTTAGCTTCTGATTTGTCTTTATCCTCTCTCTTTCTTTGTTATTTGTTGCTCTGTGAAAGCTGGATACTTCGGGGGCTTTGATTTCCGAGGCAAGCGAGTGACCCATAAAATGGAAGGTGAGGGAGAAATAAGTGGTAAATCTTATGTAGGGAATGGAGAAGGGGCCCAGAGTGAATGAAACTAAACTTTTTCTGCAGTACTCAGAAAATCTTAATGGCTTCAAGGACCTTCTGAAAGAAATTCTTTGGGTAAAGGCTGTAGCTTATCATTGCATGCAAGACCAACTCTTGAAAGCAATACACCATGCTAAATGGGGCAGTTATTTAACTTAAGAAAGTCTTCATGACAAGGGTTGGCTTGCTGGCCAATTTGGAGGGAAGAATATATACAGAAATACATGTGTTATAAAAAGACTTTGACAATAAGAGATTAAAAATATCATAGAAAATATTAATATGAAACAAAAATTTGAAAAATAATGGTCCTCAGTATTGAATATCACAAAGACAGGAAATTCTGGGTAAAATCTGGAATGTCTCATTTGAAATGCATATTATATGCCTGTATGACACTTTCTATAGCAGAGGTAAAACATGAAATAAAAAGTATCTCGAGGTTTTTATAAATTCTCTTTGATTCAGTGGTCCCCATTCAACAAACACTTATTAGGCACTTGTAATAAATCTCGTGTTTATGCCTACAGTAGATCAACATGTAAATAAAACACCCTCGCAAAAACCAGCAACAAAGAGTGGATCCTCGGACCAGCTCATTGCCTATCAAATCATGATATATGAATGTAGTGAAGTACCAGGGTGCCATAAAACAATGACAAATTAAGGAATTCAGAGAAACATACTAGGACATGAAATGACATAATGAATCAATGATAATAAGGAAAATAACGTTCCCAATGAATTGGGAATGTAAAGAACAATGAAATAAAACTCAAAACTCTATAGTTGTAAGGATTTGTTTTAACTCCTTTCCTTGGAGAGGGAGAGGCTATAGATGCAAAGTGTTGCCCATGCTGTAAGTAGTCTTTGTTATGCCAATGCATTTTGCCTAATTCTTTTTGTTTTCTGGTCACAAGGGAAGGCTCACTGGGTTGGTGGAGGTTATGTCTAGAGATCAATGTAATGCGAGAAAACGACATTTAACAACAACAAAGGCTATCGATAAAAATGCTCTATAAAAATACAAACTTTGGAGGAATAGCTCATAATATAACAAACTGAAGAAGTTAGAGAGAACTGGCTTCAAGTCCTTCTTCTGTCATATACTGGTTATGTGATTCTACGCAAGTGCCCCCACACAATTCTTTAAGACACAATTGTATAGCTGGTATCAATCTGCATTGAGGATTCCCTACATGGATGAAACCACAGATATGGTTAAAAATGTTTTTATATACCTATGACAAGTTCTCTGACCTCAAGGAGCATGCAGTCCAATAGAAAAAAAATAAAGTATGTACATGATAGTTATAATACCAATTACAACACAATAAATTCATATGAGAGCTCAAAGTGGGATGAAATCAACATAGGAGTGAGAATGAAAGACTTTGAATTCTGACTTTGCTACTTTTTTCTTGTGTTTTCTTGGGCTAACTACATCACTACCCTTAGCTTCAATTTCTTCGTATATAAAATGAAGAGGTTAGAACAAGTGATATCCAAGGTCCTGTCAACCTCTTGTACTCTATAATCCCTTTGATTTCTGGGGGCAACAGGAACACTGAAATAATACTTTCCTAATTTTATTCAAAAAAGCTCACCTTATAATATTATCATTGCTGATCAGAGAGCATATGTCTAGAATATATTTTAGGAATAATAAAGTCTTCTTTTGCATCTTGAACACTGTCTCACTGTAGACATCATACCATTCTCCTAGCCACGACGTTGGACTGGAAGTGTTTCAAAGCAGTTGGAGATTTGGCAACTGTTGCTCATGACTTGTTTAGATATTCACCAATCTGGAAGCAATGGGGAATGAACATGTAACTTTGAAACTCTTCAGTTCATGAACTGTATAACATTTACTGTTACAATTTCAACTTTTTTATCTAATGGGATAAAACATTCTAATGATGATACTGATATATTTACTTTTCTCTTTATTTTTTGAAAATATAAGGTATTTTCACACTTGTCAAAATATTTACAACTGAAAAGTACTTGCTGCTGCTGAGGAGGCAAGAGCTATAGTATAGTATGAAGGACATTGGACTTGAAGTAAGAAGCCCTTAAAGACTTGGTTTTAAATCTTAGTTCTTTCACTTAATTGTTATGTGATTTAGATGTGGTAGAAACAGTATCTGGCAGCTAGGAGGTATAATGAATAGTGAATAGAGCACTGGGTTTGGAATCAGGAAGACTCATATTGATGAGTTCAGATGTGCCCTCAGACACTTACTAGCTGTATGGCTCTGAGTAAGTCATTTAATTCTATTTTGCCCCAATTTCCTCATCTATAAAATTAACTGGAGAATTCCATCATCTTTGCCAAGAAAACCTCCAAATAGAGTCATGAAGAGTCTGAAATGACTGGATAACAACAATGGTAGTAACTCCTAATATTGTAGACTGGGTTATTTTTTCCCTTTAAAGGATATTGACATACCCACTAAACTTAAATTAATTAAATATTATTTTAAATTAAAATACTACAATTAAATTAAAGTTCAAACCCTTGATGCAACTTCCTGTTCAGCTAACTTAGTGCTGACTACTCCAGGCCATACTGACCATTTCCTGTTTTAAATTCCAATTGTATTTATAAAATTTGATATACATTTTTAGCACTCAATTATTCTTAAATAGTTCAGATAGGTACAATGATCTTGGATAGTTAGGTACAATGATCTTGGATAGTTACTGTGCTTTAAAAATTCATGAACTAGATGCCAAGCAAGTGACGAGCTTCTCCTGATTTAGCAAGATTGGTCTTCACATTATAGGTGTACAAACCCTTTCAGTTTTCTAGAATGAATCATTAGGGTTTACACTTAGCAGACTTGACTCTGAGTACCCTGGACCACCTCTAATCCAAGATGAGGAATGCAAATGGGATTTTTAGAGGAGCCTAATTAATCAATAAGCACAGTTTTATTATGTATCTGTCAGAGCCCAGATACTGTTCTAAGCCTTGGGGATGTAAGCAAACATTACTACAAACACACAGCAGCTAACATTTTTCTAATGAGTGGGTAACCTGCTGGTGCTAGGCTACATGTGAACTTCTAGGTCTTTGGGTGCCGCCTTTTGAATGAGTCCAAATTTTATAGAACAATTCCTTTTATTAAGGGGATTTGTGCTGTGAAGTGTGGATTCAGTCAAAGGGCCCCACTTAAGGACATGAAGAGCCACATGTGACCTTGAGGCCATAGGATACCTGCCCCCCAATCCCATAAATATTTTCAAAGTCTTTTATATATGCTATTTCATTTGATCCTCGTAATCACCTTCAGAAGCAAGTCCTTTATTAACCCCACTTTACAAACCAGGGAACTGAGGCTGAGAGGTTAAATGACTTTCTGAGAGTCACATAGCTGGAAATGTTTGAGATAGGATTTGAATTCAGGTCTTTCAATTGCAAATCTGACACTTTTATCCCCTGAACCACTTAGCTGTCTAGAAAAGCAACAGTAGCCTCCGTTTTCAAAGAGCTTGCATTCTAATGGGAAAAACCACATGTATATAAATAGATACGTACATATTTATACAATGCATATGGAGGGCAATTTTAGAGGAGAAAGACCTAGCAGTGGGTAGTGAAAGTCCTCCAATGTAACAAAACACTAATTACTGTGGCATTGTTGAGACAATGATCCAGTCACAGCATTGTTCCTATGGAAAGATGTATCCTCTGTAATGTTTTCTCTCACATCACACTTTGTGGAATCAGTATCATTAGGCAGGATATGTTTATAGAAAAGACTTCAGATTAATAAAAGTATCACTACCTTTGCTCTAAATTGCTGTGCTCTTCACTCACAGACCCAACATTTTGCTCATGTTAAACTCCAGAGAATAGTCCAATGTTTCATTTTTAGGATGTTGCCAATATTCATGATTAATTTAATAGCTATTAATATTTATTACTTTTAAACTTGTATGAGCTGTGAAACAAAAATTCCTATTCTTGGAAATTTTGTTTCACTTAGAATATTCAATTTGAGTACATTTTTAATAGTCCAGGATGAAATAACCTAACAGTAAAACAAAGCATTTGAAATTATTAAAAAAAATAGAAAATTTGCAGCAATTATAAAGGCCTATGATTATGATTGAATATAATATTATTGAATAGTAAATTGAGTATACAAGTGAAATAATTATAGTATCCTGGGAGGATTTTTTTAAATAATAAGGGAGGATTCATATATTGGGATAAAATAAAGTACTATGACTTGCATATATTTTAGCTAGTCCACATGGTGCTGAAGTTGTTACTTTGATGTTTCCAGTTGTTAGATTCTTGTCTTTTTTACATTTAGCATGTATGTGATTTTGAGCACATTAAAAAAAAAACAAAATGCCTTTAAAAAACCTCACAACAATATAGTATTCATCATATATAGTTGTTTCTTTGTTGTTGTTCATTTGCATTTCTGTCATTGTACATGTGCAAGAAAGCATCCAGGTCCTGAGTGCCTGTTCCTTTTTAAATACTTTCTATTCCAGACTGTACATCAAACTTCCTTGTACTTTCCTGTGCATGACCTGTATATGAAAAATCCTTTTGGTACAAGATTTTTGTATCAGTTAGGATAGTAGAAAGAACAATGCCCTGGTAGGCATGCCTATAATCTAGTGCTTTTTATGCAGTCAACTATTTGTGTGACCTTAGACAAGTTATTTGAAGATGCAGCATAATTTAGAAGAGAGAGCTCTGGACATGGAGTTGGAGGGCCTGGGATTGAAACCTAGTCCCGCATTTTACAGTCTAAATGGCTCATTTTCCTTATCTGAAAAATAACAGGGATAGACTACCTTACCTCGAACATTTTTTCCCCTAGTTTAGAATCTCTAATATCAGAAGACCTTTCTGGACCTCAGTTTTCTCAACTAATAGGCTCAATAATATCATTTACTAAATCCTTTCTTGCTCAGAAAAGCTATGAATTCAGGATTCCTATATGTGGGAAATCTTAATAATAAGTTAAACATTCTAAATGTCTAAGTTTTCTGCAGCTTATCAAATCATCAATTCATTAATTCAAGAAGCATTTATTAAGCACCTGCTGTGTTCCAGGATCCATTGCAGGTGTCAAGCACATAAAGACACAAGTGGATTGTCTCTTTCCTCTAGGAGCCTACATTTTATTGGGGATAAAACAGCATTCATGTAGAAGAATACACTCACAAAGTAAATACAAAGTAATTTTAGGTCAAAGTGGATCAGGAAACATGTCATGTAAAACTAGGCACTTGAATTGAGTCTTGAAGGGAACTTAGATAAAGAAGAAAGGTGAAGTGGATCAGGGTAGCCTATAAAATTTTGATGATGTCTTTCTGTATTTAGAGACATCTGAGATAAACTTCCCTACAGACTGGAAGCTTGTCCACTGGTGGGTCTGCTGATGAGACAAAGGGAGCTCAATGTGAGTGGATGGTTGAGAAGCAGGAGTTGCTCCTCTTAGTCTTAAAAAGGGAGATGTGAGAGCTCTTGCTCTTGATCATACTCACTATATGAATTTTAAAGATTTTAAAAGAATTAAAAGAAAATAATAACAATTAAAAATTTAAGACACGAGGTATACACTCATTATATTAGCAGATTTTCCTAAGGAACTCCATGACTGTACAATCAGCCAAACTGAGGCAAAGACTTTCAAGGTATCAGCCTCCAATTTCAGGATTGATCTTCATTTACTACAGTAAACACACTGAGATGGAAGATGGGATGTTATACAGGGAACAGAATTTCTTATATAGCACTTTTGTTCAGCTCAGTTTAATTGATATTTTCTTTGTTTTATGGAGCTATGGCTGAGGACATATGTTTTGTGGTTCTTTTTAATTTTTAAAATTTATCAATCTATTTTTAACATTTACTTATTTTTTAAATTTTGAGTTCCAAATTCTCTCCCTCCCTCCTACTGATTACTCATCCACTGAAAAGGCAAGCAATATGATATAAATTATACGTATGAAGTTATACAAAACATATTTTCATATTTTTTTGTGTTGCAAAAACAACAACAAACTAATAAAATCAAGAAGAATAAAGGAAATGAAAAAGATACTTCCATCTGTACTCAGAGTTCATCAGTTCTCTCTGGAGGTGAATAACCTTTTTCATCATAGGTACTTTTGATATGTACATTTTTAACAGTCCAGGAGGAAATAAATTAAGAATAAATCAAAGCATTTGAAATTATATATTAAAAAAACCCCAGAAAATTTGCAGCCATTATAAAGGCTTATGATTAGTGAGGAGGCTCCAGAAGAGGATGACTATCATGGTGAGAGTAACTTAATCTTTCTATCATTACAATATTGCTGTTGAGAGAGTTTAGCTGCTTCCTCTCCTCTGCCATCTTTCCTCTGCCCCCAGAAGTCCCCAGGGACATCCTTTTATCAGTGCAATTCAGCATCTCCTCTGTAACTTACTGTTTTATAGATCTGCCTGGGACACTGAGGGGTCAAGCAACTTGTATAGACAGGAGCATATAGCCAATAAACAACACAGAGACTTTAAAACTCCAAGGCCTGCTTACTATCTACATTCTGTACATTGTCCCTTATGACATTTTCAGAAAAGGCCTAGCTTATTTTGACTTCTGTGTATTCTAGGAAAATTTGGATTCTTAGTAGCATGACCAATGTCAATTAAGAAATATATAAGCAGGTTGATGGAATTTGAATCCCATTTACCAACAGGCTGCAGTTTCATTTAGATTTAGTTGATCAGATATGAAATTAACTAATGTTAGATGTGAGAAAGAGATACTCTAGTAACAGCAAGCAAAGTAGGAGTTTTGCTGTTTTTCTGGATTGTGTTATAGTCAATCAATTGCCTTTGATTGAACCCCCCCCCCCGTCTCTCTCTCTCTATATATATATCTATATCTATATCTATATCTATATATATATATACATGTATTGTATTGCTTGGAGGGAGAGACTAGAGAGAGAGAGAAGTGAGCATGAACTGGCTAAGGGAACTTGCTTATGGGGAGGCCTAAATAGAAAGAATGTTTGTAATGACAGTGCTCTGTCTGTTGATCTGCGTGAATATTTCAGATAGAAGCCTTGTTTGTTGTTCTGTGTTTATTTCTCAGACAGAAGTCCTGTCTGTTGTTCTGTGTTGCTGCTGTGTTTGTCCTTCATTGATGAAGATGACCATGCCATCCAAGAAATAATGACATGACTTGCACTTGACTTTGTTTTTGAGTGAGGGAGGACTGTGCAGGTCACCAACCTCACTTCTCTTCCAGAGTCATCTGACCAGATATTCATCAGGATGACTGGAGATGACCCAGGATGAGGCAATTGGGGTTAAGTGACTTGCCCAAGGTCACACAGCTAGTGAGTATCTGAGGTGAGATTTGAACTCATGTCCTCCTGACTCCTGCAATGGTGCTTTATCCACTGCATCACCTAGCTGCCCTGGTCTGTGTTGATTGCTCAGACAGAAGTTCTGTCTGTTGGTCTGTGTTAATTTCTCAGACAGAAGTCTTGTCTGTTGGTCTTTATGAACGGATTGTCTTGATGGTGCTGGTAATTTATATAAATATTGTAACAGCCCTGTTAAGCTTTATTTTTCTAGAAATAGAACCTTTGGGCAGGAACCCCTGGAGAATGTTGTCAGGCAGAAGAAGGGAGAGTTTGGAGGAGAACAGCCCCTATGAAGTGAGACTAGGAGCAGGAGCAGAGAGCTGCCTATATGTGAACTCAGGCAAGACAGAAGAGGAGCTGTGGGGTTTGGATATCAGCCTTGAGTCAAGATGAGAGCGGATTTTACTTGGAAAATGTATATTGATTAAGGAGATTATTCTTATAGTGACTTAGGAGTGGATGGGGTGGTATTTTCTGTTACCCCTTAAGGATGCATTGTGCTAGGGCAGACCCTAGCCTGGGACCCCCGACTTTGGGGAGGCAATGATTTATACTATGTACCATATGACATACTGAGTGTTATGAAATATATATATATTATATATATATACATATATTATATATATATATATATACTAGACAATA
Source organism: Potorous gilbertii (assembly GCA_028658325.1). Lineage (NCBI taxonomy): Eukaryota > Metazoa > Chordata > Mammalia > Diprotodontia > Potoroidae > Potorous > Potorous gilbertii. The sequence goes on along the minus strand of CM053769.1, from coordinate 83,186,661 downwards.
TGCTTTGCTTAAGGATGTTGTTATGAATGTTTTGTTTTACTTTATTGAAAAATGTTTATTGCTGAATAAATGGAGAGTTCATTATACTATGCAATTAAACCCTTAAAATTATTCACAGAAGCAGGCCTAAGGTGTGCTGCTGTCATTGGTGTTACAACTCTCAGGACAAGAAAGAGAAATGATCCTTAGCCTCTGTGACCACAGGTGTTGAGTAATTTTTGTCACTGTGACTGCTTTTAGGGTTTTCTTAGCAAAGACACTAGAGTGTTTTGTCCTTCTTTAGCTCATTTTATAGATGAGGAAATTGAGGTCAACAGGGTTAAGTGATTTGTCCAGGATCTCTTTCTGTCTCTACCTCTCTGTTTTTTCTTTCTTTCTCTCTCTGTCTGTCTCCATTTCCCCTCCCTATCCCATTTCCATGCTGCTCTCTATTTGTAGCAGAAGATGTATGTGTTATATGCTATGTGCTACATGTACCTCAATGAATGAATAGATTAAGCACTAATCAGATGTCTAGACACAAAGAATAATTGTAAATGATCCAATATCAACCTATCAGGAAGTTTCCAGGTATATGTGCTTGACTTTGTGGGTTTAATATTTTTCTCGGTGATTTGAACAAGGGAAGAAATAGTACAAATTTACTGAGGACATGAAGCTGGAAGGAATAGCTAACATACTTGATGACACAGTCAGTATCCAAAAGAATCCTAAGAAGCTAGAGTACTGTCGTAAGTTGAATAAGGTGAAATTCTAATTACTTTAAAGTCTTGCATTTGGATAAGAAAAAAAGATACCTTCAACTTCACAGTTTTGGATGGGGAAAGCATGGATAGATAGCAATTATTCTGAAAAAGAATTGAGGTTATTTATGGACTATAGAACCAGTATGAGTCAGCATTGTGATGTGGAAGCCAAAAAAGGAAATACAGTTTTAGACAACATTAAGAGAGGCATATTTTCTAGGAATAGGGAGTTGACAATCTTGCTAAATTTTACTCTCATCAGATTACATTTGGAGTATTATGTTCATATGTGGGAACCTACTGATATTTTTTAGAGTTTTAAAAGAAATTTAAATATTATTTTCCAATTGGCAGGCAATAGTTTTTCTTTTACCACCTCAATAAAAAACAAAACTCCTTGTAGCAAATATTCATAGTCAAGCAAAATAAATTCTTATATTGTATATGTATAAAAATATATGTCCCACTCATCATCATATATCTCTTACTTCTCTGTCAAGTAGTAGGTAGAATATATCATTATTGTCTCTGGGATCATGATTTTGCTTACTGAACTGATCAGATTCCTCAAACCAAAATGCAATTTGAAAGGTAATTTTTAAAATTGTCAGAGTTATGAATAAATGATTACATTGGGGAAGAAGGATTAGATTTGTCTGAACCTATGCAGGTCAGGAAGTTATTGTATTAGAGAATTGCCTAGAATGTCTAGTATCACAAAACCAGTAAATGTCAAATGTGGGATTTGAACCCAGGTCTGACAAGCTTTACGGACAGTGACAGTCCTTAACATATCCTCTTTCTTGAACTACAGAAAGTCTTTTCTTTTAAAGACTCACTGGAGATTCCAAACTTTTAAATTTAAACTCATTATAAATTTCTGTGCCAGCTCAACTTTGACTACATTTGGTTATCAGACCTGGGGTGGGAAGAAGACATGTTTATGAAGCAAACTCAAAGAGCAAGCTATTTTGCAAAAAGTCATGAAGTCCATTCTTTCCCCAATGCAGGCCGATGCTTAAAATACCCCAAAGGCAAGAAAATCCCTCCTCCTTGTTCTGTAGCTTCATCTGGGAGAAAGGGTAAGGGAATAAAGGAAGTTGAATCAATTTCAGAAACTTCCTATACATATGGGGCAGTTGCCAAATTCACCTGTGAGTAGGATGCACATACTTGCTGCTGATATTAGCTAAAGCCTATACTTGGCCAGATTACAAGGAAAAGAGTTGTTATGCCATCAAAAAGGAAGCTGACTTACATGTGAGTAATCCTTATTAAAGGGGATTTGAGGAAGCTGGACACTTCAGAAAGGCAGGCAACTGTGAAAATAATATCTCCTGCTTTACTTTTGTAAAAACCCAACAATTACCAAGGCAATCAGTTGTAATAGAGTTGATATCTGGGTAGCCAGGGGTGTGGTGGGAAGAGGAGGAAAGTTTTCATTCATTCAGAGATAAACCTCTTATTATGTTCCCTTTTGCTTTATCATCTTTATTCTCACCTCCTCATACCTCAACTGTTGTCCATAATGTTCAGAGATAGTCCTAGCAAGGAATGACTTTGGAAGCTCTTCTTAATGCAGACCTTTGTGCTCATTGTGCCAGGATCAAGTCTTTCTCATCAGCAGGCTTTCCTGACCTATCATTAAGCCTTGTTTCAAAATTAATCACATTCTCAACAGCTGACCCATGCTCCAAGCAGGTCACTTCACATTAGCCACTGTGTCGTGTCATTTTTATTCCAGAAGACTGTGGATGTCCACAATCTAGGGGAAAGGCAGAGAAAATGCTTTTTTGCTCATCTCCAAATCACTTTGAGACCTTGGGAAGGAATTGTGTCCAGGACTATGTCTAGCATTTTAAAAAGGTTAATATTTTGGAGGAATTTTTAGCTTTGGTATTTGCATTTGGCAAGAAAAATCTGTTTGTGTGAGTAACAGTTAATTTCCCCTAGATGTTAACATAGTCTTAGAAGAATAAACCTTTTCTCCCCTCCTTCATTCCCTACCTCACTTCTACTTCAAAAACATGTAATTGGAGCAGCCCCTGTAAATGTAATCCTGCCCAAGGGCTAAGCTTTACATCTACTGGCCCACATTTGTTCTTCTTTACTGAGTCATTCTTGCACTCATTATCCCCAAATTAGCTCCTTTTTCTCTTTTGCTTTAGTCTTCTTTCCACTCCCCCTTTCCCATATGTATTTTTGCAAGTGAACCATGAAAAAATGTCTTTGTGTTTTTTCATGTCTGTTTGAAAGTCCATCTGTGGGACTGAGTTGGGGGTGCTGAAACTTGTAGGCAGATTATGCGTTCTGCACTAGGCTCTTCATTTACTGTTAAATGATAATGAGAAATCAGTAAGGAGAAACTGACAAAATTTGTCGTATTAAATTCTATATAAGGATAAAGCAAAATGGAAAACCCAAATAGAATGGAAGATGAGGTTGAAATGCTTTTAAGCATCTTCCCTTCTGGGATAGCCACCTGTAATACAACATTCAGTTTAAAGAGTCAGTATCAACATCTAAGTGGCAGGAGAGCATCTTTTTACTAGGGGTCTGTGTCCCAAATAAACAGCAAGTTTTTTTCTGAGGATAATGTATAGGTCTAAAATGAAGGTCAATTTAACAATACAGAGAGATTCCAGATAGTACAATGAGAGAATGGGGAAGAGATAGTTCAGAATACTGAAAGAATGGGTCTAATTAGAAATTAAGGAGTGATGGTCAGAGTGAATAGGAGAGACTAGTATGAGAAAAGCCTTGATGGGTAGATTGTAGGGGAAAAAGACAACTGTGGTAATCCTTGAATGATAAAATTAGGAGTTTATACACTGCTATTGGAACTTAGGTGTGCTTTGTGAATCATGTGGTTTAAGTGGTTCCCTAGTAGCGGAGGTCAAATGTCAGGGTTAGGTGAAGTCAAGGAAATGCCAACCTATATAATCACTTTTTTGGCTCCTCAAACTCCATCAATTTATCTATGATTTTCTTTCCAGACTTACCTATGCATCAATTACTATCTTGTCATCCTATGAACAGCTCTAAAATACATTTTTTTCACCCAAAATTTCCATTGCTGTGTACTTCTAGATTACTGTACATTCTGGAATTTCCATGCCATGAAATATGGATTATACTTCTTTCCTCAGACAAGATAGAGCTACTAAAGTTGATTGACTATATGATTCTCAAGGAAGTCATAGTAAGAACGGACTAGAGCAAAGACAGACAAAGAAATAGGAAGAAACCTTGGCAAATAATTTTAACTTTCCATGTGTGGGATTCTAAGGATTGCTTATGAAAATAGTGGAAGAAATATGCTAGAAGTAGAGACACACAGCACCTAGGGTGCTGACATTAGGACAGACTGAGCTGAAATCACACTTCTTGCTATCTATGTGGCCACAAAGAAATCATTTAACCTCTCAGCCTTAGTATCCCTACTTGAAAAATGGGGTGATACCTGCAGTGCCTTCTTCACAGGTTTTTTTTTTAAAGAACTTAATGTAATTGCTTAAATAAAATTATTTGCAAACATTACAATGTTTGCCCTGTGAGTAATTATTATTAGAATTGACAGGACTTATCACTAATGGAGCATATGGGGTAAGGGTGAAGAAAAAGTCAATAATTCTACCTATTAAAAAAAACTTTCCCTGGAAACCATCCATGTTTTTTTTTTTTCCAGTTTCGTGATTGGAAAGAGCGCTAGATCTGGGTCAAGAATTAAGTCAGAAATGTCATGAACCATGTTCAGAGCTTGGCACTAACTTTTACTGGTTAAGTGACAAGTCACTTAAATACTCTGAGCTTCAATTTTCTTATACATGAAATGGAGTTAATGATATTTGTATTACCTACGTCATAGGGTTTTATGAGGAAAATGGTTTTGGTTAAATGATGAAATGCCATATAATAATGAAATTATTATATCTTTCTCTGTTACACATATTGAATCCTACCTTATAATTATTCTGAATATGCCGTGTGCCCTTAAATTGTGAGCTATCTGAGAACAGAATTGGTCTTACTTCATCATTGTGTCCACAGCTATTAACATAGTGCCTCATATAAATTAATTTTTTAATCCTCGTTATTTCAACGAATTGGATATTATCTCTTTATGAATCCATTTCCATTGATTGCATTGAGAAAGTCCTCATTCTTTCTGATCAGCATCTCTGGAGATGATGAAAGGAACGAGGTAGAAATTGGAAGATACTGAAAATCCTGATTAGTAGAAGTGGTGGAGTTGCCCGAATCGAGCAATTAAAAAGCATTTATTAAGTACCTACTATGTTCCAGCTAGTTCAGCTATGTTCAGCTAGTTGCTGAATTTATAAATAAAAAAAATGAAACAATATCTCTTTCAAAAAGCTTACATTTTATCTAGGTAAGAAATGGGTTATCTATAAAAGAATAATAAAGAATGCCAGATAATTAAATACAAAGCAATGGAGAAAAGAGGGTACTAGAAGGTCAGAGGATTATTAAGGGCTTTATTTAGAAAGTGATGCTTGAGCTAAGTATTGTTCCTTTGATAGGAATATCATATATATGTATGTGTGTATGCACATATCACACATGTATATACATATATACATGTATGTATGTACATATGTATATACACACATGCTTACATACATATATATATATACATATATATATATATATATGTATATATATATATATATATTCAATAGAGGAGTTCCATGAGGCTGAGATGAAGGAGGAGTCCATTATTCCAGGTCTAAGGAAGAGCCAGTAGACAGCAAGAGAGAATGATGGCAATTTTTCTCTTTTTGGTATTTCTCAATGTTGGTATTCTCTTTTTTTTTAGACATTGGAAAGTTTATATAACAATTTATTACACTTCCCTTTGTTGAGAGAAATTCTTGAGCATCTTCTCTTCTAATTCCTCTTTTCCTTATGCTATTTCTTTTAGAGACAGTAAATGGTTTCTGGGATGCTGACACTATTGATGACCTGTAAAGGTAAAATATGCTTTCTGTTGTTCATTTTTTAAATGCCAGGATAACATTGGAATAAACCATTCTAGCATTTAGAAGATGTTCAAATTTACTTTATTCTGACTCAGTAAGGTTGTTCTCAAAATCTATACACCTAAACTTTTTGTGTAAGTATTATATGGCTATGTATTTTTTTTCTGAGCCGAAATAGCCATATCAATTATTTGGAACAGTATCTGAAACATGCTTGTTTTCTTTCCACTACCATTGGCTTGTTTCAGGGTTGGAATTATTGCAGAGGGAGGATGAAATCCATTGTGTGGCTATCAAGAATATCACATACAGAGACTTGATTTAGACTAGTGACTTATTTCCCATCTTTTTTTCAAGTAATAGTCACCTTTTTTTTTAGGTGGCTCTACTCTATCCTGAGATGGAGATTTAATATGTTTCTTGATTTCAGTATTCAGGAGCTTGCTAGCTGTCCAAAGAGCTATTTTTCCTCTTCAAAGTAACCAATTCACCCTTTCCTATTGATAAGAGAATCAAATCCATCTGTCTTTATCCCAAAAGGTGATAGCATAGATTTTGAGGAGGAAAGTATCTTGGAAATTCTGATATTAGGCATGTAGTGCATTTGCCTAAGCACTGCTCCCCAAAGATTTAACTCATAATTTTTGAAAAACATTCAATCTACATGTAACTGTCTCAGTCATTTGAAGTGAAAGAAATCTTATGCATTTTTAGGTTGTGAAATCAGGAAGTTACTTCTTGCCAACTCTTAATTGAGTCCACAATCTCCAATGAATTCTCATCTTGGTGGAATGTATTTCCTTTACCCTCCTGGAAGAAGAAACACTGATATCAGGTAAGAACAATAAAAGAAAGAAGAGCGAGATAAATATTTTCAGTAGGTATCATGCAAAAAGGAGAAAAGACAGAGAAGATTTGACTAAGTTTGGGGAATTATTAAATGTTACACTTTGTTGTAAAGCCAATGATAATTTGGATTTTGATAAAGAGTTATTATAGAATCTAAGCAGAATCTATAGCTAAGAAATAAGCTCAATTTTAGATGCTAAAAGCTTAGGTAAATAATTATTTTTGTTTTTGTTAGGTTTTAGTGCTAAGTTTTACTTTTCAAAATGAAAGGCAAAGTTGCATTAGAAATTTTGTTTTGGGAGAAGATATACATACACATACACACATATACATATGCAGATATGTATATGTGCACATATGTGAGAGTATGCACGTCAGAAGAGAGATCTGGAGAGAGAGGTTATGTATAAACACAGACATATAGTGCGTATAATATATAATGTGTTTGTAGATGTACAAGTTTCCTCTTTTAGAAGATGAAAGCTTCTTGAGATCAAAGACTTCTTCAATTTGTAATTATATCTCTATTGCCTGCTATATCGTAGGCATTTAGTAAATGTTCTTGGATTGATCTTAGAAAACAAACTTGATGACATTAGTGGAATGGTGGCTAAGGTTGTGTAGAAAGACCTACAATATGGATATGACCAAGTATGAGTTAGGCTGCTTTTCCCTTGCAGTGAGGCAGCTCCTCCCTACCTTCTCATACATAGGTATGTGATAATTTCCTTCCTCTTGTTCCCCCATGAGAAAATGAGTACAGAAAAATTGGAGACAATACTTTGGGAAAAGATTATAGTTTCCTGGATTAGATCATCATTTTAGAGATCCTCTTTTCCCAAATAATCTAAACCTAAAATGTAGTAGTCCCCATTTCTGACAGTTCCCTTACACCTGAAAGAATTTATCCTTCAGGCATTATGCCAACATTTTGACTGTAACAGGAGAATAAGTGACTCAGAAGTTTTTCCCTCCTACTTCTTCAGATTTCTTGTTTCTCCTTCAAGGAAACCTCTTTTGCTCTAGTTTAATAACTTCATAGACTAAAATACTAAAGAAGAGGAGCTAAATATCTGTTGTAAGAGTAGAATTTTCTCTCAAAGGAACACTTTTTATACTTCACCATGAATAATTCATGGGTCATGCAATAGCAACTACAGAGTGCTTCACAACCACACTGGGAATGCGGGCGAGTATCTCATTTCCAGACAGTTTTGTGAAGGTAGAAATCCTAACAGTTATTCAAATTTTGATATGGCCCATGATATTTGGGATTCATTTAATAAAATTTTTTATATGCTGCCCAACAATTATTGGTGAGTCTAATAGATGATAATTCTTTCATAATTCAAATAAAGTTATCATTTTTTTCCTTTGCAACAAAGCTAATTAAGCTAGCAGCCATTTTGATTATTATTTAACATGGTATGATGTACTGGAGGTGAGATTTGTTAATATTAGTATGAGATTAGATAGATCTATGGACAATATTTCTTTTAATAAAATCTTTTTTGGCAATGGCTTTCAGACCTAGCTAGGTGGTGCAATTGATAGTGCACCACACCTGGAGTCAGGAAGACCTGAGTTCAAATCCAGACACTTAATGGCTGTGTTACCCTGGGCAAGTCACTTAACCCAGTTTGCCTTGGTTTCCTTATGTATAAAATGAGCTGAAGAAGGACATGGCAAAAAACTCCAGAATTTTTGCCAAGTAAACCACAAATGGGGTCACAGAAACAAAAACTATTTGGAAATGAGGAAACCTCCCACTACCTACCATTCTCTATTTCTTCTGCCCTTTGTAGGTAAACTCCTAGAAACAGCTGTCTACCATAGTCATCTCCTATCATCTATTTCTCTTCTTAATGACTTTACAATTCAGTTTCTGTTCTTATCATTACAACAAAGCTGTTGTCTCCAAAGTTATGAACGATCTCTTACTTGCCAATTCCAGTGGGCTTTTCTCAGCCCTCATTTTTATTGATTTATCTGCAGCCTTGGGCACTGCTAATCACTCTCTCCTCCTTGATACTCTTTTCTTTTTTGGGGGTGGGGCACTCCCCCCTCCTGGCTCTCCTCCTACTTAGCTCCATTCCTTTTCAGTTTCCTTTGCTAGATTCTTTCACAGATTATGTCCTCTAACCGTAGGTAATGCTCAAGATTTTGTCCTGGGTCCTAACCTCTTCTCCCTCCATATTAATATGATTGGTAATCTCTTCAGCTCCCATGGATGAATTGCCATCTGACTGTTGGTGACTCTCAAACCCACCTATCCTGCCCCAATATTCCTGCTGACCTCTAATTTTGCATCTCCAATTGCATTTTAGACATTTCAAACTGGATATCTAGTATCAACTTAAAAATCTTAAAAATACTTGAAAAGATCTTAAACTCATTATGTCCAAAACAGAGCTCTAAACCTTGCCCCGTCCTACTTTTCTTTTTCTTGTGGAGGGCAAGATAATCTCCAGTCCCTCATGCTCACAACCTAGCAGTCATGCAGAACTCCTTATTATCTCCCATCCTCCATATGCATTCTGTTGCCAAGGGTTATAGATTTCACCTTTCTAACATTTCTCTTCCCCTTCTCTCCTCAGATATGACTAACACTCTAGAGTAGTTCCTCATCACCTTGTGCCAAGATTGTTGTAACAGCCTGCTTGGTAAGTCAGTCTGCCTCAAGTCTCTACCCACTCCAGTTCATCCTCTCCAAGTGATTTTCCTCAAGTGCAGTTCTGATCATGTCACCTCCTATTCAATAAACTCCAGTGGATTCCTATTTCTTCCAGGAGCAAAAACTCTGTTTCACATTCAAAGTTCTTCATAATCTAGCCTCTTCCAAACTTCTTACATCTTACTTCTCTATGCGCTCTTCAATCCAGTGACACTGGCCTCTTGGAAGTAAAATGTAGAGAAGTATCTTATTCTCTGGGCATTTCTCTAGAGAGTATCTTATTCTCTGGTCATTTTTTGGCTGTTTCCCAGGCATGTAATGCTCTCCCTTCTCTCTTCTCACTACAAAAACCTGGCTTCCTTTAAGTTCCAAGTAAAATACCACTTTCTGCAGGTATCATCCTCAACCCCTCTCAAGTCTAGTGCCTTTTCTCTCTTCATTCTTTGCTTTGTATCTATGTTCCAACATTGTCTCACATAAAATTGTAAATACCTTGAGGTCACAGACTTTTTGTATGTGCAGCACTTAGTACATAGCCTGGCACATAGTAGGTACTTAGTACATGTTTATTGATTGTTTGATTGTAAAAGGCAAATATTTAATCATATTTTCTTTCTTTTGCCTCTTCCTGATAATTAAGAAGGAAAAATAAATACTGTGTCAGGTTTTTTTTTTGTGGTTGTTGGTGTTTTTACCCTAAACCCCTAAACAGTTATATAACAACTAAAAAAAATAAAAAGTGACAGATTATACAAGGAGATTTGTATTTGGCTGAGGAGAAGGAATGTGACTCTTAAGCTGCTGCTGCTGCTGCTGCCAACTGGAAAGAGACCAGCTTGGCTCTATTGTGAGAAGAAGAATGCAATTTGCCCTATCAACTGTAGCCTTATCTATGTTCTTCCTCAGGCAATTTTTTTCCTTTCCCTGTAAACAAGCAGAACAGGGCCTGAATTCATTGCTAGGTGCTTAATATCCATTGATTCTTTCTTCCTGGTCAGTGAAGTGGGTGAGACTTAGTTCAAGCTTCTTTTACATGTGGGATTCCATTCCCTCTATTTAGGATTTTCTTACAAGTGGCAGTTTCTACCTTTTTGTTTTACATGTAGAATACATTTCATTTAAGCAGAGCACTACATCCATCTCTATATTTATGTCTATGTCTGAGTCTATAGCTATGTCTATATCTCTGTTATTTACATTTCTACATCTAACTCTCTTTGATCTATATCTGTGTATTCATTTATGTATGCTATACAGGGGAGTTCATGTTTATGTTCTTTATATATTCTATAGTGAATTCAAACATGGCTAACTTTTTATAGGTCTACAAACATGTTAAATATACATATGTGATTGTCAAATGGAAGATAACTTAGATTTATTCTCCTTGGGTCTACAGTCCAGAACTTGCACCAATGGGTAGAAGTTATAGAGATGAAGATTTAGGATTCTTATAACTAAAATTTTTTATTAACTAGAGTTATCCCAAAATAAAATGATTCTTCTCAGGAAATAGTCAATTTCCTTTCATTAAATGTCTTCCAGTTAGATGAATATTTTTGGATGTGTTTCAGGTATTTTGGATGTGTTTAGGTATATATTTGGCATGATGGCTTCTGAGGCCTTTCTATCTTCAAAATTCCATAATTTTGTGTATATTTCATCTGACACATTATTAAGCCTCACAATATTTATTTTTTCTTTAAGTATTAAATAGATGCCTCAGTTAGATTAGATATTCTCTTGAGGATAGACACTACCAGGATACTACTTTGTACCCCACATACCATTTTAAAGCATTTAGCACAATGTCTGGCATATAGTAGGTGCTTAATAAGTGCTTATTATCCCCCCCTGCTAGAATAATGCCTATACTAGGAAAGAGCTCAATACATATTTGTTGCTGCTACTTATGTTGATGGTGATTCATCATCATCATCAACATTATTATGATAGTTTTGTTCATGGGAATGAGTTTGATTGATCACCTTCTCATACATTTAGTTAGAAAGGCATAAGTATGGAGAACTTGGCAAGCAAAAAGAGAATATTCATATAATTTTGCACTCACCAAGGAGGGGCTAAAATATTCATTCCTTACTTGCAAACATTTTCAAAAAAGAAATGAGAGATATTTTGTGAAAATTATATTGCTTGCTGATCTTTTAAAATTTCATGCCTGTGGATAAGATAAAATACCTTGTGGCACAATACCTCATCGAAGCCTCATCCCATTTTCCTGGATGCTCAGTAAGGTGTTATTTTGGGAAATTGTAGTGTTCCATTTATGGTGCTGTAGTAATAGTTATCTTACTAAATAAAAAAAAAGTTATGTGACAGAGATAACTAAATTCTCAGTATGTTATAAAGTGTGCTTTGAAAGTCTGACAGATATGAACATAGCTTAAGGTTATTATTTTTAAAAATTAGTCTGCCATTCTCAGTCAAATAATAGTATTTCCATTGGCACAGTTCACTCCATCACTGACTTTTCCTCAGACTTTCAGATGACAATTCAGGACACCAAAGATTCTATGTAAATACAACATTTCATCTTCTAAGATTTAAAGTTTCTAAGAGATAAAAACATTTTATATTTATGCACAAAGAAGGAGAGGAAGGAGAATGATCAGTCATTGAACTGAAACCTAGCATATACATTTTCTCTTTAAAGGCATTTGCCCCTTAGTACTCCAAAGTAAAATCCTAGTTGCAAGGTCATTTTTAATCTTGATTCTCATTTAGTTTATATAATAAAAATTGTTATTTTGGCTCAGAATTTTTGACTACAGATCTATGTCAATGAAAACATAACATCTCCAAAAGAATAAATAGATATAAACCTTTTGTGGAATTTTTTTTTTTAAGAGCAGACCTGGCCACCACAGCATGGAATTTGAAACATATTTCTTATTTGATTCCACCTTTCCACTCATTTGATGAAATGTCATCATATAGATAAGACAAAATCCACCAAGATAAAACCTATCTGTGGATCTGACTACTGGCCAGGAAATACCTCTAAGACCCAATATCAAGTCATTTTTCAACTGGAGCTAGTAAAAGAGGGAGTGAAAAGAAAGGAATTTTAGACCACATTGTTGTGAATGCTCTTTTTTTCACCTTGCCTTATGTAACTGCTATAGTGCTCTTTACAATTCAAAGTGCCATTGTTGCATGAATTCCTTCTTGTAGAAGAATAAGACTAAGTGATGGCCCATGTCCTATACAGAAGGGGATCCATTTATTTCTTGTTTGATGAATCTGCTTTGGCAACCACCATTTTGGCAACTCCCCCTCCCAAATATATAAAATATTTATAAGTATAATTCAGTGTAACTCTGTTTATTAAGTTAGTCATGCTTTAGGATGCATATCATAAAGACCTGTAATCTTTTAGCCTTCATTATTTAGGGTTCAACAGTATTTTTTGTGACTAATGTCCAAGTTCTATAACACTACATCTCTAAGATAATAGTTGCTTCTTCACAATTTTTTGTCACAGTAGTTCACTGATTGGGTGCTAGGTGTTCCAATGGATAGTACACCAAGTCTGAATTTCCTTACTTCAAATCTAGGTTCAGACATTTATTAGCAGTGTGATGCTGGGCAAATCACTTAACAATGTTTTCCTCAATTCTTCATCTCTAACATGAAATGGAAAATGTTCCAACCTACCAATCACATTACAAGGATATGGATATTTCAGTATAGCCAGAAGTGAGATGCATTCAAATGGTACCAGTCATCCATGACTTTTGATCTTTGTTCTCTCCCCTTTCCACTTCCCCCGTCTAGCTACTATTTGGGTAAGGAATGCAGTATTCTAATATGAAATGATAATATTAGAAAAAGGTTTTACTCAGGATTGCCCCTAAAATCCTAAATTGGAGATGTGGCCTTCCTTATTATGGAAGAGTAAAGTCAGAGTATCTCTACACAAATAAATGCTAAAAAATGCAGGCAGTAATGGTAAAAATGCTTTAAGTCAATCTTATTGTAATGTATTTTTCATGTAGAAAGAAAAAACAAGTACCACTTAATAAGTTAAAATGAGTACAGAAAAGATCTGCAAATCAATTCAATGTATTTTCTTTAAGAAGAGATCAAGTTATTTATAATTTTCATACTCAGAATTACTGATCCACGTGTTCCCCTAAAACTCAACATTTTTGCAGATTTTTAAAATATAAAACAAAGATCTGGTGCCAAATTTAGTAAAAAAAAAATGAAGACTTTAAAGCAAGAAGAGGCATTCATACCCTTGTAGCCATTGCAAAAGTGGTTTAATGTTTTAAAGACTATATTTTTCTACTAAACACAAAAATTCAGGAAGTAATAAGTAACAATTCAAAATGGTTATAGATGTATCTGGAAATAGTTCTGGGAAATTACCACTCTTTGTAACCCCATTTGGAGTATACTTGGCAAAGATACTGGAGTGGTTTGCCAGTTTCATCTACAGATCATCTTACAGATGAAGAAACTGAGGCAAACAGGGTTCTGTGACTTGGATGACATCATACAGCTAGTAAGTGTCTGAGACCAGATTTGAACTCAAGAAAATGAGTCTTTTTGAATCCAGACCTGGAACTCTATCTGTGGTGTCACCTCAATCTTCAGTGACAATACTAGAGGACTAAAAGGCAACTTTCTTTAGTCATTAGACATGCAGGAGATACAGAGAGGGGAAAAAGCTGCATCACTGAGTTGCTCAGGAAGATAACATGTCAGGTTACAATTCACCTTGAATCAATATGACAGACATGACAGGGATTCAGTGGGAGCTGAAAGGACTCCCAACATATAAGAAAGCTTCAGTGAGGTCAGAGGCCACAGAAGTGGGGAACAAAGAAATCTTCTGAAAGTTAGAACATCTAGTCAAGTCTACGCTTTGATCCATAGATGTATTAGATCAAGACATGAACTCTAAAATGGTCTTACCTTATGAGTCTATGACAGAAAACCACAGGAAAGGAAATAACTGATTTCCACAGCTGAGAGCTAAGAACTGAAGGTGTGTGTAATATATAGAAGAGTATCTTGATCAAAAACAACTAAGAGAAAAATGGTAGAGTGACATGCTATAGATGATGTCAAAAGAGTCGGTGATTAGAAGTGGCAATTGGTTTAATCTGCTTCAGAAACAGCATGGCATAGTGGGTAGAGTACTGGACTTGAAGTCAGGATGATTTGGGTTCAATACATACCTTGGAAACTTACAAGCTATGTTATTTTGAGCAAGTCATTAGACCTTGATTATCTTGAGTTTCCTCATCTTTGAAATGAAGGGGTGGTGGCTTCCATAGCCTTCAAGTTCCCATCTAGCTTCAAACCTATACTACTTTGATTTTCAGGAGAAAGCAACAAAGAAGCAGGAAGTCTAAACTAAGAGTCAGAGGGTGAAGGGGACTAGAAAAGCCAGTGTGGTAGAGCAAATAATACCCCCCAAAACATGTTATATGACTGTGACTGAGGAAAGATGCATCCTGGTGAATAGGACTATTTTGTATGGACTCTGATATAAGCCTTATTTGTATTCTTTGACTTATAAATAAATCTGTAAACTCATTGAGTCTTGTGATCATCATTAAGATTTGTACTTATTTATTGTGATTATTATGTGTACTTACAAGGGGAGGTTCAACAACATGATGGGTATGAGAAAAGTGAGAAATCTTCCAACATATATTTGACTCTTTGTGCCTAAACAGAATGTCTCCCTCAAGTTTTAAGGTATAGGTGGAAAAGTCTCACAGAAAAATGCAGTCTAGTCCTCTAATTGAAACCTTAATATTGGGTAAACTTTATAAAAGTACTATTTCTAACAGTCAGAGCAAGTCTCCTAGCATTCAAGCTGCCAAACCTATTATGAGTCTAAACTATGTTTTGTGACTTCAGTGAGGTAAATGGATGCCAATCTGACTGACATTTTTCTTGCCCCTGTGTCGGGATAGTGTTGCACCTAAGACGTAAGGAGAATATTATGTACCCATAGTAACTTTATTTGCTTTGTATTTTTTCAACTCTTTTATCTAATCCATTTCAAGTGTTTACTAATGGAATAATCCTTTGAGTAGAAGCTCAAGATTAACCTGGCATGTTGAAATATGAAGGAAAGGCCATGACAAGTAGGTGGGACTTTAATTGTTTCAGAGATTGAATATAAAAAAAAAAGCCAAGATAGTAAGTAATATGTTGGCGTTCAGTGGAATTCGAGATTAGTTGAAGGCTATCCCTGCTCCTTTATGGTTAGGATAACATACAAATGTGTCTTTCATGAGCTAAACATTTTTCTTCAGGCCACTTACTTGTTATTCTCCCTCATACAATCTGTATCCCATACTCTCCATGATATTGTCACCCATCTCAGACTGTCCTTCATTTCTGATTGCTTGTCTTTCTCACTTCAACCGCTTCCATCAAGGCTCAGTTGAAATGTCACCTCCGGAAAGAGGCATTTCCTGACTCCCCCAGTTTTTAATGTTCCCTAAATAGGATAAACAACTTTGCATTTTTGTATATACTTTGTATTTATATATCTATATACATAGCATCCTCCCTATTCCATTAGAATGTAAAACTTCTTAAGGGCAGGGCTCACTTTTTCTTTGTATTTTTATTGCCTATCAAAATATCTGGTAATTTTATAAGTATCTATATACTTAATAAATGCTTATTGAATGAATGAATGACTAATTGCTAATAGATAATCTTATATACTGCTATCACAGAAGTCATCACACTTTCAGTGTACAAAATTTGTGATCATACCTATAAACCATGATCTGTTTGTGACTGTGCTGCCACACGAATAAATTGAAATAAACTATTCTTTTAGGAAATAAGATTCTGTTCATACTTTAATGGGTAGATGCAACCGTAGATATTAGTTTATTCAATTATCCTCTAAACTGGGTAATACATTTAACTTTAAAAGGGGGGAGGTAGAAAAGGGAGAGCAATCATTTAAATCAGTTTTCAAAATTATTCTTTGCTCTTTATATTCTCTTCCTTTTGCTTGGAAGATACTAAGAGCTACAGAGGGGCACTTGCAACACAGAGTACCAACTTTTCATGTTTTTATTAAGCTTTATAGTCTGACAAACTGTGCTATGCAGAAAAAAAGAGCACAGTTAAATTCTATAGACCTATCCACAATGATTATAAAATAATAAAGAACTACCATGAATAAAAATACAAGTATTTCCAAATAGCCTCTGACAACTATATTATATAGAATAGGTCTTTGCCTTAAGACTCATAAGGCAATGTCAGTGAAAATGTTTCATGTATCTTTAACAGTAAGCACCCCAACATACACAGCGTGGGCTACTATCACAGGTTCTTAGATCTGCATTCATAAAAGGAAAGGCAACTTTTGAGAGGTTTACAGTCTCCTTTAATCAAGCACACATATCATTCACTTAGTTCAGGGGGAAAAGTCAGTACCCTGAACTTCAGAGAAAATACAGAGATATCAAAGGTCAACAGACATTGCTAAGAAGAAAATAAAAAGATTTGGTGATAAATTCTTGCCATTATTGAAAGATTAATATATATTTATTTCTTGATCTTCTTTGAAAGTGAAAAGAGTTTGTTTTTTTCTTAAAGTCAAACAAAATCCTAGGAACTATAGGTAGAAGATCTTTCCAAAGAACAAGAAACATTTCTTTCTCTTCTGTCCTAAAGTTTTACTAATATGACAGAAATTTTCCACCAAAAATCCAGACATCTCATGCAATAAGTTCTTTGAAAAACAGTTTATGATTCTGAATGAAAAGGGGGAGAGGAATGTGTGCTCCAATTGTAACAGTGGGGCATTAATTCTGTTAACTTTGTTTGCCTGAGTTTTATTGTTTCTCCATGTTTACAGTATTTACATCTTTGTAGTCAATATGTTTAATTTTCTTTTTGTTCTGCTTTCTTCAGTCTGTATCATTTCATACATGTCTCATTATTGTTTTTATTTTTTCATATTTGTCATCCTTGATGTATATTCAACCATATTCATATTCCATAATTTGTTCAGCCTTTCTCACATTAATGGATATTTAATTTATTTACATTTTTCATTACAAATAACATTTCTTTGAGCTTATTTTAAAAAATATATGATTTTTTCTTCCAGTAAATAACTTCCTTGGACTATATTTCAGATAGTGCTAACTTTGGACTAAAGAGCATGAAAAACAATAATTTTGTCACATAATTCCAGTCAGTTCAGTATTATGTGATTTAGTGCTATACATCAGTATAAGTAGGCATTATGGAAGATACAGAAGTTTAATTGGAGAAATATATGTGGTTTGCTTCTTTAACTTTTATCTGCCTGTTCTTTCCCTACTGCCTACAGACATAGTAAGTTTTATTGCATTCTTTAAAAAAGTGAAAATACAAACAAAGCTACAAAAGAAGCTGCACTTGATTTAACCATGTCCTTGATCTGCCCTGTGTTTCTCCTTCCTTTCATTACCAAAGTCCTTGAAAGATTATCTATATTTAATTGCTTCATTTCCACATCAATGATGATCTAGCAATATCCTCTTCATTTCTAGTAAAACTGCTTTCTTCTGGGGGCCAACAATTTCTTAGCTGCTAAAAATGATAATATTTTCTCACTTGTTTTCTTTGACCTCTTTGTAGCTTTTTTTTGACTATTGACTACTACTGCATCCTAGATGCTATATATCTACTATCTCTTGACTTTTGGATAGTGATATCTCCTAGTTCACCTCCATCTTCTCTGACTATTCCTTCTCAGATTTCATTACTGAATCATAATCCATCTCACTCACAATCCCTATCTCAAATCTGTTAAGAAAGGCTTACCCCAGTGCTCATCCTAGATTCTCATCTCTTTTACTGTCTCATCTGCTCCCACAGGTTCATGTATCATTTCTCTGAAGCTCATAGAATCATACGTTCATATCTGGAATGTACTCATCTAGTACAACCTCTTCATTTAAAAAATGAGAAAACTAATCCCTAGAAATTTAAGTAACTTGACAAGGACCACAGGTCATGCAAGAATTGAACCTTAGATACCCTAACTCCAAAACTATCTTTTTATTGTTCTACAATGTCTCCCCTCACAGATGACTTGTGAACCTTTGTATTAATTACTAATTTCCCCTCCCCCTTCCAGTCGCAGTTTATTGACTTCAACTGTCTGTAGAACATCTACTTTTATATACATCATAGGCATCTCAAACTCATTGTGTTCGAAACTAAATTCAGCTTCTCAAGATGCCTCCTTCAAATTACCATATTTTCTTTGAGGGCATAAGCATCCTCCTGATCACAAAGGTTTCAACGAATCAATCAACAAGGATTGTTAAGTAGCTTTACTATGCCATGCACTCTGTTAGTTTCCAGTTATAAAAATGTAAGAAAATCCCTGATCTCAAGGAGTTTACAAATGTTCATAAATAATTAAATACAGCATATGACAAAAATAAAGAAGCATGATTGTCAGGATGTCTCACAAAGAGAAACTACCAAAGTTGTTTTGAAGGAGACATTTATCTGAACTTCCAACTATTTTCTGCAAGAAACCTTTTCTAACCACTAAATTTTAGTGACCCTCCCCTCTTTTAATTACTTCCTATTTATCCTGTATATAATTTGTTCATATAAATATTCTTGCTTTATTTCCCATTAAATTATGAACTCCTTGAGGGCAAGCACTGTCTTTTGCTTCTCTCTGTATCCCTAGCACTTAGCATGATGCTTAGCATGGCATACAGCAGGCACTTCATAAATGTTTATTGACTGACTGATTGACTAAAGGGAACTAGAGATTCTAAATGGTGGAACATCAGGAGAGAGAGAATTTCAACACATGAACACCTACCCAAAAGCCCGGAGGTAGAAGTTTTGATGAAATGTAAGGGGGAAACAAGTAGGGTAATTGTCTGGAATATAGAATAGAATAAAATAATGTGTAATCTTCTTAGAAATATAAGTGAGAGTCAGATTTCATAGGGATTTAAATACCAAAGTAAACTGCTCTTATTATAATTATTTTTTACTTAAGGGCAATGGAGAGCCAATGAAGATTCTTAAGCATAAGGGTGACATGGTCAGACATACTTTATGTATATGAATTTATTAGTTATACTGTGTGAAAATAATATTTTCAGAGCTCCTCCCCTCCCCCCAACTAGCCCCTTTTTAAAATTTCTTCACAAGGACATGGCTAATAATGAGATTACACTGAGTCTTATCCTGATCAGACTCCAAACCAGAGGTGGAACCAAAATGATGGAGTAGAAGCTGATTGAGCTCTTCCCCAAACCCCTCAAAATGTCTAAAATGTAAAAATGACTAAACAACATCCAGAGAAGCAGAAACCACAAAATGAGAGATGGATTCCAATTTCTAGCCCAAGACAATTTGGAAGGTTGACAGGAAGGGTCTGTCACACAGGGCTGGGATCAGAGGGCAATCTAGCATGGGCTGAGTCAGAAAAGATGGGACTGGAGCAGGTCATAGGGCACTGAATCACTGGCAGCTGTAGCAGTTTGCAGACTTCTCAAGCCACAAATGCCAAAGACAACATAGGTCAATGGGAAAACTGTTAGGCCTGACTGAGGGAGGCATGTGGTATGAGTCTAGGCCCAGTACAAGGAAATGGCAGCCACTGTCACAGTGGTGGCTGCTTCTGGAGCTCTTGGACTCCAGATGGTGGGGAAACTGAATGGCTGATCTGGTTAACAGTCCTGGATTGTGGTCTTGGGGCAGGTAGGAAGATTGACCTGGATGAACTTGTGGCAGCAGTGGAGAGGGAATCCTCATTGTATCAAGGCAGGAAAAAGTGCTTGTGGTTGCTCACCATCTTTCATTATTGCTTGTGGTGACCAGAGTACAGGCCATGAGAAGAGTAAACACTTTTTCTTTAGTCATCCCACTTTGGAAGAACTGAAAATTTATAGGTCCCCAGAAATATCTCTGAAACCTGCTGCACAAAATCCCTGAAGCTTGAGCCAGTATACTCTCCATTTAATAAAGTCAAGTAATTGGATGGAAAAATGAGCAAATGGGGGAAAATCAGACTATAGAATTTTACTTTCTTAGTGTGAAGGTATTTACTTATGTTCTTGGTGACAGGGAAGATCAAACATACAAAGAGAAGAAAACAACAAAATCAATGCTCCTGAATCCAAAGTCTCAAAGAAAAATATAAATTAGTCTCAGAACATGAAAGAGCTCGAAAAAGCTTTTGAAAAGCAAGTAATAGAAGTAGAGGAAAAATTGGGAATAGAAATTAGAGTGATGCAAGGACATCATGAAAAATGAGTAAACAGCTTGATAAAAGAGACCCCCCAAAAATGCTGAAGAAAATAACAGCTTTAAGATCAGACTAACCCAAATGACAAAAGAGGTCAAAAAAGCCAGATTTTTCCATAAAAAAGCAGAATTGGCCAAATAGAAAAGGAGATTCAAAAGCTCACTGAAGAAAATAATTCCTTAAAAATTAGAATGGAGCAAATGGAAGCTAATGACTTTAAGAGAAATTGAGAAATTATAAAACAAAACCCAAAGAATGAAAAAAAAATCCAATCTGATGCAAAAATCATCTCATTGGAAAAACCACTGACCTAGAAAATAGATCCAGGAGAGATAATTTAAAAATTATTACACTACTTGAAAACCATGATGAAAAAAAGAACCTAGACATCATCTTTCAAGAAAATATCAGGGAAAACTGTTCTGATATTCTAGAACCAGAAGGTAAAATAGAAATGGGAAGAATTCACTGATCACTACCTGAAAGACATCCCCAAAGGAAAACTCCTACAAATATCATAGCTAAATTTCAGCATGCCCAGGTCAAGGAGAAAATATTACAAGAAACCAAAAAACAACAATTCAAGTATTATGGAAACACAATCAGGTTAACACAAACTTTAACAGCTTCTATACAAATCGATCAGAGGACTTGGAATATGATATTCCAAAGGTTAGAGGAGTTAGGATTAAAAGAAGAATCACTTACACAGAAAAACTTTTCCACCAGGGGAAAAAATGGAATTTCAATGAAATAAAAGACTTCCAAGCATTCTTGTTGAAAAGACCAGAGTTGCATAGAAAATTTGACTTTGAAATTCAAGAATCAAGAGAAGCATAAGTAAATAGGAAAGAGAAACCATAAAGGAGTTATTATAGTTGAACTGCTTACATTCCTACATGGAAAGATGATATTTGTAACTCATGAGACCCTTCTCAATATCATGGTAGTTGAAAGAAACACACACACACACACACACACACACACACACACACACACATGCAAATAGACAGAGGGCATAGGGTGAGCTGAATATGAAGGAATGATATCTAAAAAATGAAATTAATTGTTGAGAAAGAGAAAGGGAGAGGGAGAATATAGTAACTCATCTCACATAACAGAGGCAAGAAAGAGTTTGTACAGTGGAGAAGAGGGGAAAGATGAGAGGGAATAAGTGAACCCTACTCTCATGAGATTTAACTTAAAGAGGGAATAACCTATATCCTCAATTGAGTATGGAAATCTATCTTACCCTACAGAAAAGTGGGGGTAAGGAGATAAGAGAGTGGGTTTAATAGAAGGGATGGTAAATTGGGGAAGGGGTAATCAGAAGCAAACATTTTTGGGGATGACAGGTCAAAGGACAGAATAGAATAAATGGAGGGTGGGACAGGATAGAGGAAAATATAGTTAGTCTTTCATGACTTTACTGTTATGGAACTGTTTTTGTGACTACACATATATAGCCAATATCAAATTGTTTGCCTTCTCAATGAGGGTGAATGGGTAGGGTGGAAGGGAGAGAATGTGGAACTCAAAGCTTTAAAAACAAATGATAAAACTTGTTTTTACATGTAACTGGGAAAAAAGATATATAGACAATGAGGTATAGAAATTTAACTTGCCCTATAGGAAAATAGAAGGGAAGCAGATAGGAGAAGGGGTTTTGTGTGACAGAAGGGAGGGCAGATTGGAGGAAGGGGTAATTAAAATGCTAGGTGTCCTGGGGTGGCAGGAGGAGAGAGAAAGAGAGAAAATTTGAAATTCAAAATCTTGTGGAAGTGAATGCTGAAGAATAAAAATAAATAATTTTTTAAGAAAATGAAACAAAACAAAACAAAACAAAAACAAACAATTTCAACACAGGCATGAATTGATTTTATATACTCAGTCTTGGTTGGAGACAGATTTTTGTGCCTAAATAGACCAATACTGAGAGTGGTCCAGTATGGGGTGTGTGTGTGTGTGTGTGTGTGTGTGTGTGATCTGATCGAACAAGTATTTGCTCTGTCAGGAGGCAGAATGATGGCAGGGTGATAGCCTCTGTTGAAAGGGTATGTAACTGGGCACCCCAAATCCCAAATCAAAACTTTTCTGGACTGTAATTCCCATGAATTGCATGCCAAGTCAGCTTGAGAGAACATGGACATTTGTTTCTTTTTTAGAACACACTCTTTTCTTTTGGGGGGGTTGACAATGGAAACAAGGTAAGTGAAAGGAGAGCATGAAGGAAGATAAATAGAAGACTTTTATTTGAATGTATATGAGATGATAAAACCATTGAGAGAGAAACACACACACACACACACACACACACACATACACACCCACACACACTGATCTAGGACAGAGCCTCACTTTGTAATTATATTAACTCTCTTCCTCTTATAATTCTTCTTGAGAGAGATGATCATTAAATAACAAATTATTGGGGGAGATCCCTGACCTTCCCCAAAAGTTGCCCCAGTTAGACTATCTTATCTAGATGGAGTTGTTGCCTCACTCAACTGGAAAACCATAGGAAGAATTTAAATTAAGGTGAATTCCTGCCCATCATATTCCACTTAGGCAGGCCTGGGGGAGGGGTGAGTATAGATCCTTGGTCTAAATTGCCTAAGGCTGGTGGAATTTTGAAAGTAAATGACATAATCAGAGGCAGGAGTTGATTGCAGCTCTTAGGAATAGCCACTACACTATCTCAAGGACATATAAATTGTAAGCCCACTACCATGGTTATCTTGGACATTTTAGAGTGTCACTGATCCATTTTATTGGTAATATAGTAACATTATTAATAAAATGATTAATCACCCAGAAACTATGTCTCTCAAACTTTTTAAACATTACAGTTCTGTCACCCTGAAATTGCAGATCCGTAAAACTAGATAACAAAATCTGGGACTCACAGTAGTTTACTTTAATTCCAATGAGGGAAAAGTCTGAAGTTGTGTTACTCAGACCAAAACAGGATCAGGAGCTTACAAATCTCAGTTCAGGAAGGCAAGGATTAGGGCTTCCCTTCAATTAGAGTACTTAGGACACACAGAAAGCTTGTTGGTTCCCAGCCTCAGTCACCACTGAGGTATTTGGTGAACCTACTATGTGATGTGGATACAAATAGTGCCCTAAGGAGTAAAAGAATATTAACGGTTGCTTTTCCAGTACTTTGTGAAGACCTTCCTGAGGGAAGTTGGGTTCATTCTGAAACCTGAGATCCTGTCACTTGAGGGCATCCTAAAGTCCTTTTCCCCTTATCTTGAAATACCATAAAACTTCTCCTTAACATGTACCAAAAGAACTGCTTTTTTCTCCCTTATCCCCCTGCCCCATTCTTAAATCTTCAAACCATAAAGAATTCCTATTTCTCCACCATCCTATGTCACAAAATCCATTTTTTGTCCTGTCCTTAATCTTTAACTCCTGTTAAAAACTCTAAAACTACATCATCATTCTGAAACCTCTATATAAACTTGGTTCCCCCAAATATCAGGGCCTTTCATTAGCTTCTTGCTAACAAGGTCCACATAGCTTTCACACAATAAAAATTCCCATTGACTTCAGAGAACATCTAAGTGAATTCTTTCAAACATGATCCAAATCTCCGGGATCTGACCTCAACAGTATTCAATACCTATGGAAGATGATCAGCATGACTCAGAGAACATAGATCACTGCTCTATAAGGACCTGACATTAATTTCAGCAGGAGACAGAGCCAGGGCCTAACGTGAAATTTCATTTTGGGAAGTAAGGTTGAAACAGTGAGTAAACCAAACTACTATAGTTCAGGTCCCCATCATTCCTTTAAGGTAGATTTATCATAGTTTCCTAGTTAATCTTTGTGATTGCAAGTCCCTCTCCAACTGATTTTCAGTAGAACTGCCCAAGTAATCTTCCTAAGGCAAAAGTCTGATCTTGCCATTATCTTGCTTAAAAAAATTCATTTCCTTTCACTTGTACGAAAAGAAGTCATTTATTCCTAAAATTCAACTTCTACCTGTCTCTCCAACCCTATCTCTTCATTTCTTCCCTTCACAATTTTCACATCTCAACCAAATATAGCTATGCAGCTGTTCCTTTAATGTAACATATTTCATCTCTTGCTTCTCATCACTTGTATAAGTAACTATAGGGTTACCTAAACACACACTCTTCACCTTTTCCTCTCAGACTCCTTATCTTGCTTCAAGGTGGCACTTCCTCTTGAAAACCTTACCTGATCCACCAATATCAGCTGTTAATGTTCTCTTCATCCCCAAATTATCTTGTATTTACTTATCTGGATTCATATTGTTAGGTAATTTATTTGAATGCAGGAACAATGATGTTTCTGTCTGTATTCTCAATGGTTGGCATCCTCTATGTGCTTTGCACATAATAACCACTTAAATGTATTTTTTCAATTGAATTGAAACCTGAGTGATAGTTCCAGTTGACTGCAAATTAACTGAGAGAAGTTAGTTCCTTATTTTTAAAATGACAGGATAGTCCTAAAGGATTTCAGAAGTCCTCTCTAAAGTTTGATGATAGACAAAGTTGCATTTATATTATACCATTGCAATAGGACACAACATAATCTTTATTAATTCTGATGATATTTTTTTTTGTTTTCTTTATGCCACTTACATGCCTACAGACCAGTTTTTCTGCTCTCTTTCTTTTATTGTTAGGCCTTCCTATAAACAGCAATTCAAACGTAGTTACTCAGAAGCAGTAACGATACTTTTGCTAATAGTGAATAGCCTCACCAAACAGCTGAACACCATGAATAGTTTCCTTATCTGCTCTCATACACTTGGTGATTACCTAGTATATATTGAGGATTGTTCTTCAGATGGTAACACGAAGTCTAAGGGAGAAGCATAGAAAGGAACCCTTTATTTCTTTGTTGATGCTAATGAACAGAGAGGTTGCTAATTCCTCAACAAGGAATCAGTCTTATTGATGGAGTTCAGACTCTGGGAACTTCCTTAAATTCTCCTTGGGATCTCCCCACTTGACCTGGCTTTTCTTACTCAAGTCTGTGGCCATTATCTATTACTTCTTGATTGCCCCACCTGCTTCCCACCCAGGCTCCCTTATCTGATACCTTCTGATGGCCTCCAGCTGTCTCCAACCCTCCTGAATCCCCTCCTTGGACTTCTCCTCAGGACCCTCCCGGAGGGACTACCAGACCACCCCCAACATCCCTCCTACAGTCTCTTCTGTATTTAGTTCCATTTCACCTCCATGAAGGTGCTCTGATGCAATCCAGTTCAGACTCTGTCTAGCTGAGATTCTATCTGTCTCACTTGTGAATACAAGTGTTACAAATGCTTAGGCTCCTTAAGAGCCAATCCAAGATGGCAAATCTTTAATAAACTTTGTTTCTTTGGCTTTAAGAAGGCTTGAGTCGAATTCATTCAAGCACAACCTGGACTATTGGTATTTTGGGGTCCCCAGCACCCCTAACCCTCCTCACTATGGATACAAGAAGTTTTAGGTGTTTGAGGGGGACAGGTTCAAGAAACAATATGCAAGTACCCATTAACATAGTGAGGTGCATTCAGAAGTGATTGTTAGCAGATCTGAAGCATATTGTTTAATGAATAAAAAGTTGACTAGGAGTGAGTTCTCTTTTGGAGTGCCAAAGGGCTCTGTTTTTAGATCTGGAATAGTTTTTGCTTTTCTTTTTATTCTCAGTATTTAGCAAGTATCTGGCATAGAGTAAGCCTCAATAAATGCTTATTAATTGACTTGTTTAATAACTTTCTCTTCAGTTCTATTCTGTCCATTCTATTCAACAGTTTTTATCGAATGACTTGATTTGCAGCATAGTGGCTTGTTTATCAAATTTGCAGACAATATGAAGGTAGGAGGTGAAACTACTATGTTTGATAATAGAGCTGTATTAAAATAAGATCTCAATGAATCAATCTCTAGAATAGCCAAAACTGATGAAATGTGATTTAATAAATAAAATTGTAAAAATATGTATTTAACTTTGAAAATTTCACAAACATGGAATAGGAGAAAATGCCAGTAGAAAGCAATTCATGTGAAAAATGACTCAGTGATCCTAGTAAATTCAAAATTACTTGTAAGTTTCTTTTTAGTGGAAGTCTTATTTTGAATATTCCTGCCCAGTCATAAATTGTGCTTGATGACTTCTGAGGTTCCTTGTAATGCTAAATCTATGATTAAAGATTGAGAGGGAAGAATTGGGTTGAAAAAATAATGTGAGAATCCAAAGAGCATGTGCATCTGACATTAGTATTAAATTTCAGGTTTCACTCTGGAATTCTCTACCATGCTCCAGCTCTTCATCCTGAAACTCACTGAAGCCCTGGAGTCCACTCTCTGTCCCTGTGATTCCTCCTCCCTGAACCTCCTTTAAGGAGAGAAGCTAGGCCAGTCAAGTCCCATTCCACCCCAGGCTACTTTCTATACTTTCTCTATCCCTGGTACCTTTGTCTCTTCCCCATTCTCTTCTCAGTTTTGTTTTGTATTGTCTTCCTCCCATTAAAATGTAAGTTTAATGAAGGTAGGGGTTGTCTTCCTACATGTATTTGTATACTTAGCACAGTTCCTGGCACATGGCAGTAAATAATTAAAATGTTTGTTGACTGATTGACCTACTGGTGGATCTTCTGTAACTCTCTCCTCCTCTCTTTCATCCTTATTGACATCTACCCAACCCCATCCAACGTCTGTTGATATGAGGAAAAATATAGTGCAGCAGGAAGACCAGTTTAGAAATGCTCAGCCATAGGAAATGATCTGCTGGGTGAATTTGGCCAAATCATTTTGCCTTTGGGCCCCAGTTTCTTCATCTGTCAGATGCTGAACTTGAAATCAATCAACTTTAATGTCTCATCACCTCTAAGAAATGTTGATTCCATGATCAAAACTGCTGAACTTCAGGTGTGAATAGCTAACTAGTTGAACCTCCTGTGTTATAACAGTATCCCAAAAGAGGAGTTTATTATAACAAATAAACTTTTAATTGGTAGAAAGTGTATGAAACATGTATTTGGTCAGAGTCCCAGCTTGAAGTGACTGAGTCATCCTTTCCCCACAAAAGGATCCTTTCATGGGATAAGATACTTGGAATTAATATAGATTAATATTAATAATATTAATATAAGTAATATATGGGCTATTCAGGGAGTTCAAGCTCCTCTGGTGTGAGGGATTGCCAAGCCATTTTCAGGGCTGCTCATCCACCTTGGGTTCCACTTCTCACCCAACTCTCATCTGTGGCTCCAAGAAGTTGTAGCTTGCACAATGGCCACACCCCAGTGATGCTGGTCTTGGCAGACAGCTAAATCAGGTTGAGGGTAACTGACAGGTCCCAAACTCATCAGTGAATTAGGGGGATGTCTACCCCAAGTTTGTGAAGATGTCTCTTGACAGAATGGGCAGAAGAGAATAATTTGTTCCAGTGACCATGAAGGTGACTGAAGGAGGAACTGGAAACACAGTGCTCAGTCGTACAGTGAAGATGCTAAGGTCATCCACTGCATTCCAGGTAATAGTCATTCATCTTTACTTTAAAGTTGATGATTTAGTGCAATGATGCCCCATTTAAATCCTATTTATACACAAATCTTGTGATGTCACTAGTACTCTTCAAAAAAAGAAATATTAAACAATTCCATTTCTCTTTTATACATGTAGTTCTGTAGCATAAATACCTTAACTAGAAAGATCTAATCATCTGGAAAATGAATGGAGGTTCATAAAATGCACATTTCAGTTTATTAATGAAGAATTTAGAAAGAAGAAAGGATCTCCTGTGTTTACCCAGTACAAGAATTACAACAAATGTTATTTTAAACAGTTAGTAGTTAATTTTGCATATGTAGCTACACTTTTCATTTATTTTTCAACCTTTCAAATTGGCATTAACTGATTAATAATATTCATTTATATGTAATTTAGTGATTTAGACTTGGTTTTTCCAATCCGATTCTGTGACAACTTAATTTTCTAGAATGAAGCTTCAAATTCAATTCTTGTAGTTATTCAAAATGGATCTTTCACTACTGTAGCAGTCTAGGTGTTCTGTTTAGCACTCCAAGTAACTTGGCTATCTTGAAACTAAGTTGTTTACTGATTTTTTAAAAATTTCTTCAAGGGTTGAGAAGAGAAATATAATTACAGTTCACTCTGTGGAGCTAGAAACCACCAATGTCATATTTGTAGAAATAAGTCATTCTCTCTGTTCCATTACAAATATTTTATTTTTCTTCTGCCAGTAACCTGGTGTAATGGAAAGAATATTGAAATAAGAGTTGAGAGACCTGAATTCTTGTCCTCATTCTTCCATTAACTAGGCTTAGGACCTGTGCAATCACTTAACTGATCTTACCTTCAATTTTCTAATCTGTAAAATGAGAGTTTTGGCATAAATGATTTCTTAGGTCTGTGTGAGATACATAACCCTTATTCACATTAAACCCAGAGGCATTTCAAGGTAGAAGTCAAAAAGGAATTTATAACAATCTCATGAGAAGGAGCACTTGGTGTCAACAACAGAGTACACCTGAGCAAAGTAGAATACAGTATTATATAGTCCCTAATGCAGAAGCCCACTAGCTTCTCTTCCCATTGGCTGGGAATCCAGGCATACAGTCTAAGTGTGGGAATCTACCCCAGCCAGAGACAAAGAACTCAGAAAAGATCCTTGCTCACCAATGAGGGTTTTTGTTACCAAATATGGAATTTAAGGGAAGAATGCTGATGTGGCTTAAGGGGCACGGGAATGCTGCACCAGTTTGGGTGACTGGAACTTTGGTGGTCCTCCTCCATCCTGGAGCATTTTATTTGCCTAAGGGGTATATTTAGTTATTTTACCTTTGGCAAGGAAGGGTGGGCATTTTGGGGAATTCATGCCTGAGGGGGTCTTCACTTAACCTGATTTCACTCAGGTCCCTTCCAGTTCTTTTTGCAGTTCCATGAAGTTTTATTTAAGATTTCATCAGCTTGACTCCTGGGACTGATCATTTAGACAACTTCATAGTGTTACTATGCATTCCTTTTCCACCTTAAATATGTGCTTTCCCCCACCCTTTGGATCCCAAATCTTCGATTTTCTTCTCCGATCAATCAGAATTTTCATGTTTTTCTTTACTACTACTTAAACTTAAAGACCAGAGACTTATTTTAAAGGCAGTTCTAGATTATTGAAGAGTCATTACTCAAGTACTTTACTTTTTCCATTTGAAACTTTATTTTCTTCTAGCAATGTAACTTTACATTCTAGAAGACTGTGGAGGATGATCCAAGGGATTATGCGTGTGCATTTTCATATTCTATTTAAAATACTGAATTTTCTCCCTTTATTTTAAAGACCTAAGATGGTATTTTCCAAGGAAGGAGACTCATTTGCTTGCTTTTTATGAAGCTGCTTTTGCTTCTAATAATTCAGCCTTGAAGACTAGGAATCAAAAACGATGTGTAAAGTTATTCATTTGTTATCTTTTCCCATTGACTTAAAGATTAGAAACCATGGCCGTAAGGTTCTACATAAATTTTTTTTCCTATAAGCATTTTAATTTTCAACCATAAGTACTATTATATCTTCCTGGCCTTATATAGGCAAAGCAAGATTTCCCTTACAGAGATTTTGTAGTATTATGACATTTTCTTTTCACTCACTCCATTTTAAAAATACCAGCTGAAGACCAAATGGCACTGATGGGCTGTAAGCCCCCAAACCTTGAGAATAACACTTTCCTCCAAACCCTCTTTGGCTTCTACAGTCTTTCAGTAAAAAAACACCCTTTGTGGCTATGTATCCGGGAATAGTTCTTTTTTAAGTGCCGCCTCAGATTACATAGCTACTGAAGACCTGGAAAAGAAAATTCTTGCTACCAAAGTCCTTAGAAATGTTAAGTACGTTCAACAAGAGAAACTTACTTTTGTTTTTTTAAGGAAATGTAAATAAGTATAGGGAAAAATACATTACCATTTACTTTGCCATTGAATCCTATGGACCATAGCACTTTTGCATCTGACTTGCATCTAAACCTGCAATATAATATACATCAAGCAATTCAAATGACATTTCTTTGAGAATGAGGACCACTTTTTCTTCTTTGTTGCCTCATCAGTACTTAACACTTTGAATATTATAAGTACATAATGCATGCTTTTTGATTGATTGAATCAGTCATTATATATTTATTTATTCATTATTTCAATCTTTATTTAAATAGAAGATTTAAAGTCATACACTTTTTTCTTATGCATATCAATTCCCATTATATAAACCCCATATTATTTACCATAATAAAACCATATATTGTAATTGTATCTTATACTACACATAATTTGCTACTCATAATTTCTCACTTATTAATAAAGATTATGTATGTTTTAATCTGGAACTAATATTGGTCATCTTATTTCACCAATATCCTCCTGCCTCCTAGTATTCTTTTCATTTGCATTGCTATAGGTGCAGTCCAGTCTTCTGGTATGTCCCACTCGAAATAGGGCTTTTGCAAAACCATGTGAAGCTATTCTATAGATTTTAGGGGCTTTGTGATTGTGTTAAACTTTAAGCAGTATTTTTCTGGGGTTTTTAGGATCAAAGACACCAATCTCCTTTCCTCCAACATGCTACTTAATTTTTTTCATATTAGATTAAAAAGCAAGTGAGAGAACCCATTCCAAAATTGCCTCAAAATACCACAAATATAAAAATTAATTAATCAGGTTAATTAAATAGATTAATTAATTG
Organism: Potorous gilbertii; assembly: GCA_028658325.1. NCBI lineage: Eukaryota > Metazoa > Chordata > Mammalia > Diprotodontia > Potoroidae > Potorous > Potorous gilbertii. The sequence goes on along the minus strand of CM053769.1, from coordinate 83,155,368 downwards.
TATTATAATATATTTATAATTAATTAGATGCAATAATAATTATAACTTATAGGATTAAATTCCCACCTAGGCATATTAAAAACCAAGTACCTCTTTGGTCATGAAATTAATTTGTTTTCTTCTCTTTCAAATTTAGTTTTATAAGTTTAAAATAGGTGCATCTAGGTGGTATGGAGGATATTATGTTTGACCTGGAGTCATGTCATGTGGTCTAGAAATTTCAATCTGTAACAAAAATCATTGAGAGCTCTAAGCATGATTGATTAATTAGGGTGTCTGGGGGTCCTGAATTAATTGAGTCCAAGATATAGACTTGGGAAGAATACGAGCAATAGAATAAAACATTGTAATTTCATGACTGGTTAACACCAGAAGTAGGGAAAATTCTTTGACTGGTTAAAGTGCATGCCCATCAATATTATCACTATGTCAGAAGTCTTTTAAGTCTAGACTTCAAGTTTTTCTTGGTGAAGGCATTCCAAACTTCCACTTCCATAGAGGTTTTCATAGGAAATAAAAATATCTGGTGATTTAGCCAGCAGTATCCTTGGAAATAAACAAGTTTAGGGGAAAGGAAAGGTCACAATGGAGCAGTGACAGTTATTCATATGGTTGAAGGGTGTTGATGCTGCAGTAAGAGCTATACGGTTAATGTAATATAAGTCTTGCGATTTTATCCTACAATTTACAATGGTACCACTAATACATAGTGTCAATATCACTAATATATAAGAGGTTATTTGGTCCTAACATATATAACTCTTATTCTAACAGCATTAACATACATAATTTAATCCTATGCTACTTAATTGACTAATGTAATTACTGATACCAATCAAATCACAGTAGACTGAGTAAATGTTGATTAATTTGAGTAGAGGGTTATCAAAATTATGTTCACAGTCAGGAAGGCCTGAGTTCAAATAAGATCTCAATCACTTAATATCTAGTTGACTCTGGGCAAGTGACTCACCCTCTGCCTGCCTTATTTCCTCCAGTGTGAAGGGGGAATACTTTGCCTCCACTTCCTGGGGCTGTTGTGAGGAACAAAGGAGATAATATTTATGAAGTGATTAGCATAGTGCTTGGCAAATAGTAATTACTGTATAAACATTAGTAATTAGAAATAATTAGAAATCAATATTATTGGCTCTACAATATATAAACACCAACAGATTATGCAAAATATATGTCAGTATGTACATTTATATGTATGTATGTATGGTGCATACATGTATACATGTATACACTTATAAATTTCATAGTGCATTAGCTGTAATAACATAGCTTCTTTCATTTTGGGGGTGTTATTTCATGTTTATCATGTCTGGCACCAATCAATTCTTTTCTTGGAGAAAATGTATGTGATATAAAATATAGGCCTTCTGTGAAACCTACAAGAATTTGGTCTTTAACAATCCTTTTTTCTGAACCATACTTTTCTACGTATCACCTCCCCCTGCCCCCGCCCCCTTCACATTTTCTCACCCTTGCATTGAAATTGCTCAGTATCAGAGTATGTTGTTTTTAATTTAGAAAAATTCAAAGAACACATGTAGGTGGATAGAGTCAAGATGGCAGAGAGAGGAGATGAGCCAAGATGGTGGAGTAGAAAGACACACTTATACTAGCTCTGAAACCACAGCCTATAAAATATCTGTAAAGAAGAACTC
>CM053769.1:83106111-83153195 GCA_028658325.1 Potorous gilbertii | reverse complement strand
AATAGCACCCCTGCCTGCCGTGGAAAGCCCTGAGGCTGGGGAGCAGCATTTGAATCTCAGACCCCAAGCCCTAGCTGGGTGGAGCTAGGTGGGGGTGGAGAGGAATCTCAGAAGTCAAGTAACTGACTGAGAAAATGCCCAGAAAAGGGAAAGAAAAATAAGACCATAGAAAGTTACTTTCTTGTTGAACAGATGTTAGTTCCTTTCCTTTCTGATGAGGAAGAACAATGCTTACTCTCAGGTAAAGACATAGGAGTCAAGGCCTCTGTATCCCAAACATCTGAAATAGATATCCAATGGGCTTAAGCCATGGAAGAGCTCAAAAAGGATTTTGACAATCAAGTTAGACAGGTGGAGGAAAAACTGGGAAGAGAAATGAGAGAGATGCAAGAAAAGCATGAAAAACAGGTTAATACCTTGATAAGGGAGACCCAAAAAAATGCTGAAGAAAATAACACCTTGAAAAATAGGCTAACTCAATTGGCAAAAGAGGTTCAAAAAGCCAATGAGGAGAAGAATGCTTTCAAAAGCAGAATTAGCCAAGTGGAAAAAGAAGTTCAAAAGTTCACTGAAGAAAATAGCTCTCTCAAAATTAGAATGGAACAGATGGAGGCTAAGGACTTTCTGAGAAACCAAGAAATCACAAAACAAAACCAAAAGAATGAAGAAATGGAAGATAATGTGAACTATCTCATTGGAAGATGACAGAGAGAAAGCAAAGATTCACCTGAGCTCTTCCATAAAGTCCTTCAGATACCTCTAAAAAGTGAATCTGAACAAATTTTAGAGTGGCAGAATTCATTAGGAGACAGAGTGTGGCAGATTTTCATCCCAGGATAGCCTGAAAGATTGATTGGAAGGATCTGCTATACCTAACTGGGGAGGGCAGAGCACAGGCTGCACCAGCACCATAGCAGAGCAGGAATGGCCTCAGGGCAGTCTGAATCAGCAGCAGCAGAGCTGATTCTCAAACCTCTCAGCACAGGACTGGAATTGGGCTGAGCTGGGTGAGAGAAAAGTCTGGGGCCTGTGACAGTAACAGTGGCTACTCCTGGGGCTATCAGCCCAAAAACTGAATGTTTGAAAGTCACCTACTTGAACTTCCAGGAGCCAAGATGGCAGAGTAAACTATAAGTCTTCTCATCCTCCTTTGCTGAATTTGAAAATCCCAGAGAATATTGCCCCAGTAGAAATACACAAATAGTGGAGACAGCAGACCAGGGATTCAGCAGTTTTTCAGCTCAAGAGTCTAGGGAGATAATCAGAAAGAGTCATTCTTGCTGTGACTGAAGGGGACTAGTGCAGGACCAGTGGAGTCCCAGTAAGCCCTACCTTAGTGGACTAGCAGGAGATCCTGAACCCCAGGGAGGGTGGAGCTGAAAAGCACAACCCCAGGATCCAAGAAGTGCCTTAGTACAACCAGGGGAATTGGACAAGCACCAGTGGAGATGAGGGTCCACCAGCTGCTGAGCTTGGCCCTGCTCTAGCACAGCCCTAGGAGAGGAGGAGACTTCCAGTGACCAGACCACCCCTCCCCCATACCTTGGACCATGAACTTCAGTACAACCCCAGGGAAACTCAGAAAGACTTCATCTGGCCTTGGCCTTGGCACACTCCAGACAGTTCAGCACCAGATAAGATGCAACATTATATAGCTTCTAGCTGACAAAACCAGAGGCTACAGCATACAAAGCTATTGACTAGGCCCTTAGCTCTGAGCACATGTAGGACAGTGTCACCTGTGCCTCAGAATCAGCAATCCACTTTAAAAGTCAGGAAAAAAACAACAAACACCATGAGCAAGAAGCAAATTAGAAATCAGAGACTGGAGAATTTTATTTAGGGAGAGGGAAGATCAAAATATAGATTCAATAGAAGACAGTATTGACACTCTACCCACATCTGAAACCTCAAAGGGTTTCAAAATGGACTGATCTCAAGTCCAAACACCATTCTTGGAAGAGCTCAAGAAAGATTTTAAAAGCCAAATTAGAGAGGTAGAAGAAAGATTGACCAATGATTTTAAAAATACATGTGACAAAATGAAAAAAAAAAGAATTTTCTGAAGAAAATAACTCCTTAAAAAGTAAAATTGGTCAAATTGATAAGGAGGTACAAAACCTAGCAACAACAGTTGCACAAATGGAAAAGGAGGCACTGAAGAAAAAACCATTAAAAATTAGATTGGACAAGTAGAAGCTAATGACTCTATGAGGCATCAAGTCAAACAAAATCTTAAGAATGAAAAAAATAGAAGAAAATGTAAAATATCTCATTGGAAAAACAGCTCACATGGAAAATAGATCTAAGAATTACTGATCTACTGAAAAGCCGTGATGAAAGAAGAACCTAAACAGTCTTCCAAGAAATCCTCAAGGAAAACTGCCCTGTGGTCCTAGATGCAGAGGGCAAAATAGTGCTCAAAAGAATTCACGAATCACCCCCTGAAAGAGATCCCAAATTCAAAACACCAAGGAATATTGTTGCCACAATAGAATTATCAGGTCAAAGAGGAAATACTGCAAACAGCCAGAAGGACACAATTCAAATATCAAGGAACTACAGTCAAGACCACATAGGACCTTGCAGCTTCCACATTAAAAGATCAAAGGAATTGGAATATGATATTCCATAAGATAAAAGAGGTTGGCCTAAAACCAAGGAACAATGACCCAGTCTTTGAGGAAAGGAGATAGGCATTCAATGAAATAAGGGATCTCCATACCTTCCTAATGAAAAGGCTGGAGCTCAATAGAAAATTTGAATTTAAAATACAAGACTCAAGAGAGGCATGAAAAGGTAAATAGGAAAAAGTAATCTTGTTATTTAATATGGGCAAACTGTTTAAATTCCTATATGAGAGGATAATACTTGTTAATCTTGAGAAGTGTACATGTATTATAACTTTAAAAGGGATATACATACATACAGGGGGTGAGTATAAATCTGGCTTTGGCCTGAAGTGATGATAAATAGCCTAATTAAAGAATGCAAAGAGAGAGGAGGAAAGGAAGAGGCAGAAAAGGGTAAATTACATCACATGAAGAGGCACAAAAACCTACTATAGTAGAGGGAAACAAGGGAGAGAGATGAGCATTGTTTGAGCTTTACTGTCATTGGATTTGGTTCAAGGAAGAAATAACATATGCATTTAAGTATAGAAATCTAACTTGTCTTACTGGCAGTCAGAGGAGAAAGGGGAAAGAAGGGAGGGGGTGGCTAGAATGAAGGGAAGAAGTAGTAAGGGAAAAGGTAAAGAAAAGGTGGGGGGAAGAAAAGGAAGGGAGGGAAGATTGAGGGAGGTTGTGGTCAAAAGTAAAATTCTGTTGAGGAGGGGAAGGGGAAAGTGAGAAACAAAGTATAAATGGCAGAGAGGGGGATGGTGTAACAGCAAGGACCCTGACGTATAGAAGAGGGCTTGCTTATGGTTCTTTGACCTGCTTTTCTAAAAGGAACAGCAACTTTCGAGGGGTCAACAATCACTTTAATCAAGCACATATATCATTAACTTGGTTCAGGGGCAAAGTCAGCACTCTGTGAACTTCAGAGAAAAAACAGAGAAATCCAAATCAACAGACAGTGCTTCCTGCTGCCCTATGTAAGCAATATATACATCTTAGATAAATACAAAGATCCAATTGTCTGACCATTAGATATATACATAGTTACCAGAGAGAGAAGCACCAACATCTGGGTTTTCAAAGCTGGAGGGGTGGGCTCCTTAACAGGTGCTTAGAGTCTCGCCAAACAAACACTTTCAATAAGTGATTCCCAAAGTAAAACCTCACTACAGAGTATTTATACATTTTTAGAGATAGAAGCCATCACAACCCTTGAGAACCAGTGCCTCATTAACAAAATGTGTGGGTCTTCCTACAAATCTTCCCTAATCAAACTCCCCTTAATGAACAGGCCCATTAATGAGAGGGGAATACTGCCCATTAAGAAGCAAAATTATAATAACAATAAGCAAAAATGTATTGTTAATACAGATGGAGAGAAAGACATAGATAGTAGTCATAACTGTGAATGTGAATGAGATGAACTCTCCCATAAAACAGAGGTGGATTGCAGAATGGATTAAAAACCATAATCCTACAATATGTTGTTTACATGGATTAGGAGGAGAAAGTGAAGCTGGTGACCTTGCACAGTCCCCTTTCCCTCAAAATAAAATCAAGTGCAAATCATGTCATCATTTCTCTGGTGGCATGGTCTTCTTTGGCAACGACAATGCAACAGCAAGAAACACATTTGAAACAGGGGATACACAGGGTAAAGGTAAACCTGGAGTAGAATATATTATGTTTCAGTTGAAGTAAGAAACAGATAGGGATAGGACCAAATGATATTGCATCCAAATTCATGGAGGAAAAGTTAAGGGAATTACAGGAAGAAATAGACAGCGAAACTATAGTGGTGGGGGACCTCAACCTCCACCTCTCTGAATTTCATAAATATAACCTCAAAATAAACATGAAAGAAATTAAAGAAGTGAATAGAAATCTGGAAAAGGTAGATACAACAGACCTCTGGAGAAAGATGAATCAAGATAGAAAAGAATATACCTTTTTCTCAGAGGTACATGTTACATAAAAATTGACTATGTACTAGGGTGGAGCAGGAAGAGGCAGAGACAGATCAGAGCTGAGCTGAAGTTCATTTTGAGAGCAGAGTTGGGAAGGATGTAGGTTCCTGGGTAGCATGAGTGATTTTGTGATTGTGATTTTGTTTAAGAGAAACTGCATGTGATGAGTGAACTGGACCTGGTTTGTGGGAAGCCTAGCAGGGATGAGGTTTGGGGATGGTGTTGTTCTCTGCATTATTATTGTGTATAGATTTTTGTCACTGTGATGGATCTGGGTCTGAATAAATGTTTTGGTTCTGTCTTCCATATAGACAGTCTGTAGTATTTCATGATTCTGAATTGTGCCATGATATTCAAGGCTGCTGTGGGCACTGTGTATATTGCATTGACTGTAAACTATACCAGAATAAAGTACAACTTTATACCAATGGTGTAGGTGTAAAGGTTGATACTATAAAGAAACTGGGGGAGAAAGGAATAGTTTACTTGTCAGAGTTATGGAGAATGGAGGAATTTATGACCAAATAAGAGATAAAGAACATGAAATGCAAAACAGATAATTTTGATTACATTAAATTGAGAAGGTTTTGCACAAACAAAGCCAATGCAACCAAGATTAGGAGGGAAGCAGAAAACTGGGAAAGAATTTTGACAATTGATGTCTCTGATAAAGGCCTCATTTCTAAAATACATAGAGAACTGAGTAAAATTTACAAGACTACAAGCCATTCCTCAATTGATATAGGTCAAATGATATGAACAGGCCCTGTTTAGAGGAAAAAAATAAAACAAACTGTAGTCATATGAAAAAATGCTCTAAATCACTACTGATTAGAGAGATGCAAATCAAAGTAACTCTGAGATACCACATCATACCTACAAGACTGACTGACATGATAAAACAGAAAAATGATAAATATTGGAGAAGATATGGGACGGTTGAAACACTAATTCGTTATTGGTGTAACTATAAGCTGATCCAACCGCTCTGGAGAGCAATTTGAAACTATGCCTAAAGGACTATTAAAATGTGCAAACCTTTTAACCCAGCAATAGTCCTTCTAGGGCTATGTTCCAAAGATATCATAAAAGTGGGAAAAAACATACATGTACAAAAATATTTTAGCCACTCTTTTTGTGGAGCCCAAGAACTGGAATTTTAGGGGATGACCATCAATTGGGGAATGACTGAACAAGTCATGGTATATGAATACAATAAAATAGTATTGTACTATAGGAAATGATGAACAAGTGAACTTCAGAAAAGTCTGGAAAGCTTTATATGAACTAATGCTAGGTGTAGTGAACAGAGCCAAAAGAACACAGTAACAATCACAGTGTGTTAGGACTGTTTTTGATAGACTTAGCCCTTCACAACAATGTGAGGACCTAAAACATTTCCAAAGGACTCATGATGCAAAATGTCATCCACATCCAGAGAAAGAACTATGGAGTCCAAACACTAGAGAGACTCTTTTCACCTTTTTTACGTTTTGTTTTTTCTCATGGTTTCTCTCATTCATTTTAATTTTTCTATGCAACATGGCTTATGTGAAAATGTGTTTAATAGAATGCATGTGTAAAACCCATATAAGATTATATGTTATTTTGGGGAGAGAAGGGAACTAAATTTGTGGTAGTGATTGTTGAAAACTGAAAACAATAAATTCATAAATTTGGAAAAAAATTTAAAAAAACAAAGAACACATATTTTATTTCAAGTTTCTATTGGTTACTCTTTCAAATAAAATAGTTCAAGTTTTTTTAAATACATATTTTCATTCTTGTTGTGGGTTTATTTTTATGGGTTATTTTCCAAAATATTTCCCATTGCTAACTATTCTCAATCTTTTCATTTGATGATCAGAATTTGTGAACTATCTACATATTTTAAAGGGTCATATTATTTAAGAAATAAGCAAATTTTAAAGATTGCAAAATTGAGCTGTATAGGATAATATGGGGCAACTAGGTGATACAATGAATAGAGTGTCAGGCCTGGAGTCAGGAAGACTCATCTTCCTGAGTTCAAATCTGCCTTCAGATACTTACTAATGTGTCACCCTTAGCAAACCACTTATATCTGGAGAAGAAAATGGCAAACTGTTCCAGTGTCCTTGTAATGAAAATGTGAAATAGAGTAACAAAGAATCAAATACTATTAAAAAAAATCTATGCAACAACAACACCAACAGAGTAATGTAGCCTGAGACTATTAAAATAGAAGTATGCACAAAAAGGGAGGGAAGCTATCAGGCTGAAAACTCTGTCAAGTAATTTCAAATTATTCCAAAGAGGAATCAAAGGAGAAAGTGTACTAGGGATCACTATGGGTTGCATCACAGGATAATAGCCTTACAGTTTAAAGGAATTCCAGAAGCCTCCTTGCCTGGCCCGTTTTACAGAGGAGGAAGCTGAAGCCCAGAGATATTAAATGACTATCCCAGGTTTTGTAGTTTGTAGGTCTTAGAGGCAGAATATGAATGCAGGTCCTCTTGCTTCAAATCCAGTTCTTTTTTTAACTTTTTCCAAACAGAAATCAAAACAAAAACAGGAACATACCATGATAGACGAAGGGGCATCTAAAAGGGGAAGAAGTGAAAGAGGGGTGGTCCTATGACAATAATGACTCAGAGACTAAATCCAAGAATATTCTGAGGCTTCCAAAAGTGCTAACGATAAGGGTGATGCTTGCACAAGCCCTAAGACTGTGATATCCAGACCTCTCAATCCTGGACACCTTTTTCTGACTCTCTCATTTCCTGAGTTCGTGTCAGTGACTAAATATGGGACAGACTCTGGGAATGCTCTCCAAATCTCCACTTTCATTAACACATTGAGTCACCAGAACATAGCTAATATGTTCCCCCACAGTATTAAGGGGAGCCCTGAAGGGCCACAGATGTCTTTCTAATGCAAGGTCTTATGATATCTCTCTGGTGTGCTTCCAGGGTTGGTTATGGTTATTAATTATCCAGAGAAACTTAATTAGCTGTTAGCAAGTTTAGGAAGAAATATTTAAAATGGTAGTAGAATAAGAATATTGAAATAAAATACCCTTCTCCACCCCTCTCTACTCTAAAGTTTAAGACATACTGTCCCGCAGATAAATGCAATATATAGAGCAGCAGTTCTCAATTTTCTGACCTCAAGAATCCTTTATACTTCTAAAAATTATTGACATCTCTACAGAGTTTTGAGTTTTGATTTATACAAATTGTACATATCAACATTTCCTACTAGAAATTAAACTTGGCAAATTTTAAAATTACTTCTTCTTCACTTGACAACTCTGGAATTTGGTAATGATATTCCTTGGTGTTTTTAGTTTGGCATCCCTTTCAGGAGGTGAACAGTGGATTCTTTCGATGACTGTTTAGCCCTCTGGATCTAGGACTTCTACACAATTTTTCATGATGATTTTTTTGGATGATATTGTCCAGGCTCATTTTTTCATCATGACTTTCTGGTAAACCAATAATCCTTAGATTTTTCTCTCCCAAATCTATTTTCCAGGTCAGTTGTTTTTCCAATTAGCCATTTTACCTTTTCTTCTATCTTTTCATTCTTTAGATTCTGTTTGACTGATTCTTGATGTCTCATAGATTCATAAGCTTCTATTTCTTCTATTTTCCTGGTTCTAATTTTTATCCAACTGTTTTCTTCAGTTAACTTTGCATCTCCTTTCCCATCTGTTCAATTGTTACTTTTAAGGAGTTATTTTCTCCAATTAGGTTTTGTACTTCTTTTTCCATTTGTCCAATTATCCTTTTAAATTCTTTTGTGATTTCTTTTTTCATATTTTTAAAGTCATTCATCAGTTTTTCTTCTATTTCTCTAATTTGGCTTTTGAAATTCTTCCTGAGTTCTTCCAAGAAAGTTCTTTATGCTTCAGACTAGTTCATATTCCCTTCTGAAGTTTCAGATGGGAGTACAGTCTCAATGTTGACCTCTTTGATATTTGTGTTTTTGTCCTTTTCCCCATAGAAAGATTCTATGATCTTTTCTTCTATGCTTTGCTTCTTACTCAAGATAATCACCCTTTTCCTGGCTTTTAAAGTAAATCTCTGTGTCTGGGGCACAGGGGCACTGTCCCACAGTTCTTGTGCCTAAAACTTAACCTTTGTATGTTGTGGCCTCTGATTATTTCAACTAGAAGCTAAAATGTTGCAGCTTACCTGGTACTCAGTTGGATGGTTTTGGAGAGCAGAGGCCAGGTGAGTCCGTTTGTGTTTTCCTGAAGTTACCCTGAAACTAGCTTGTTAATTGTAGGGGAGGGGTGAGCACAGGAGGTCTCCTCTGCTGAATAGGAGCATAGGCAAACTCAGTGGTTGGTGATCCAATCTGTACTAGTGTCCGGAGGCACTCCTGGAGTCCTGGTGTTAGTGGTTGGTGGCTTCACCCCCTGGGACTCAAGATTTTCTCCAAGGTTTGCTGAGGTGGGACTGTCTGGGACATCTCTGATCTTGCACTGGTCCCCTTCAGTCACAGCAAGAGGGACCTTCCTTAGTGATCTTCCTAGCCTCATGGACTAAGAGTCTGTTTAGCCCTTCTGCTTCTCCCACTGTTCCAGGGATTTTCCCTGGGAGATATTCTCTGGGCTCATCAAGATCAACAAGGAGAGGGAGACAGCAATTACCAATCACTCCACCAACTCAGTTCCCTGTAATAAAATCATAATAACTTCTTAATTTATTAAAATAATAACAAACCCATTGTGTCTTACTATACATCTATACTCTTGAAAAAACTATATTTTTCTGAAACAATAATATTAAGTAAGAGTGTCATGGATTTAAATATTTTTGTTAGTATCTGTAACATCTGGTATAGTAGATCATTGAAATATTTCTTTCGGTATTCAGCCTATTGTTATATGCTGTTTTGGTTGTAGTGTATGGAGAAAACCTTGTCATACAGAGATATAATTAGAACGTGGAAGAATATTTAAATAGGCAAGAAAGGTATTAATGTTATAGAGATGGTTTTGACCTCATACACACACTGAAGGGATATTGGGAACACTCATCCTTGATATAGAATTTCATAACTACTGGTTTAGGGGAAAGTGAGTTTAGGCTTAGAAATTGCATGTCAAAGAGGTAAATCACAGATCCTCAAAGTCCTTTTATTGGGATGCTTAAGATTTTTTTCCTTGGTTATAAAGTAGTTTTCTTCTGGGATGCTTAGAGAGTCTTAAATCTGCAGGCAACCTGTCCTTACTTCCTGATGTAGATACTGCCATCAATTGATCAGTGGATGCTCCTGGGAAAAATTATGGGACGATGGGAAGCCCTTTGAACTCCTGGATGAACTTTTCCAAGGATGTGGGGATCAAGACCAAGACTGAAGTCACAGCTCTAGCCCTCTCTCCCATCTATGCAAAATTTCTTTCCCAAGGCTTTAGCTAGAATATTCCCTTTGGATTGCTTGAATCACCTCAGTTTCTGATTTAACTGCCTAGTTTTATACCAATACCACAGGGGATTACTAAAGACCACCTCCAATTGGAATAGACTTCCTATGCAGTGTCACTATAATTCAACCAATGACTTTCCAGGACTTTTCATACTTAGTGTAATGTCTTTGAGATCTATTCTCAGGGCACTGTCAATTCTCCATTAAGGGCACGGTCAATTCTCCATTATTATGTCTCTGAGTTGCTCCAAAGTCTAGTCCAAAGTCAATGAGAATCCTTTGTTCAGCGAATAGTATATTTCTATATTTATTTCTTTATTCATTTAGGTACAAACTTATTTTCTTACTTTTCAGAGTATCCTAATGAGCATAATGGACTTTTCTATGTTTTTTCTAGGTGTCTGTTCTTTATACTTATGCAGTTGCTGTAGTGGAGAAAATAAAGAAGATCTCATAACTGAACAGAAAGAAAGAAAATAGTAAAAACCACAGAAAAAACCTTTGAGTTGTTGATGGCAAAGAAACACAAAGGCAACATAATGTTGTTTAGACTGTATGACAAAAGATTATGTGTTGTAGAGAATAAGCACAACTACTCAGTTATTGTTTTCTTTCTATTTCTTTTTTATTTATTTATTTGTTGTTAGCTTTCAACCTACACTTCCACAAGATTTTGAGTTACAAATTTTCTCCCCATCTCTCCCCTTTGCCCAACCAAGATAGTGTGCATTCTTATTACCACTTCCCCCAATCTGCCTTCCCTTCTATTGCACCCCTCTCTTCTCTTATCCCCATCACCTCTATTTCTTGTAGGGCAAGATAGATTTCTGTATTCCATTGCCTGTATATCTTATTTCCCAGTTGCATGTAACAACAATTTTAAACATTCTTTTTAAAACTTTGATTTCCAGTTACTCTCCCTCCCTCCACATGCATCCCCACTGAGAAGGCAAGCAATTCAATACAGGTTACACACGTGTAGTTATGCAAAACACTTCCATAACAGACATACTGTGAAAGACTAATTATATTTCCCTCCATCCTATCCTGTCTTCCATTTATTCTATTCTCTCTTTTCACTCTATGTCTCTTTAAAATTGTTTACTTCTGATTACCCTCTTCTTCCATTTGTCCTCTCTTCTATCATCCCCCCACCTCCCTACTTATCCCATTTCCCCCAACTTTCTTGTCATGTAAGACAAATTTTCATACCAAATTGAGTGTGCATGTTATTCCCCACTTAAGCCAAATGCAATGAGAGTAAGTTTCATTCTTTCCTTCTCATCTTCCCCCTCCTCAATTGAAATAGCTTTTCTTGACTCTTTTCTATGATAGAATTTGATCCATTCTATTTCTCCCTTTTCCCTCTCAATGTACTTCTCTCTTACTCCTGAATTTTATTTTTTTAGATATCATCCCTCCTTATTCAACTCACTCTGTGCCCTTTGTCAATATATATATATATAATCCTCCAAGTACCCTTATATTGAGAAAAGTCTCAGATTTGCAAATATGATCTTTCCTTGTGTAAACAATTCAACTTTAGTAAATCCCTTATTATTTCTCTTTCTTGTTTACCTTTTAATGATTCTCTTGATTCTTGTGTTTCAAAGTCAAATATTCTATTCAGCTCTGGACATTTCAACAAGAATGGTTGAAAATAATCTATTTCATTGAATGACCATTTTTCCCCTGAAGTATTATACTGATTCATGGTTTTAATCCTAGCTCTTTTGGCCTCTGGAAAATCATATTCCAAGCCCTGTGATCCCTTAATGAAGAAGCTGCTAGATCTTATGATGTCCTGATTGTATTTCCACAATACTCAAATTGTTTCTTTCTGGCTTGCAATATTTCCTCCTTAACCTGGAAGCTCTGGAATTTAGCTACAATATTCTTAGGAGTTTTCCTTTGGTGATCTCTTCAGGAGATGATCAGTGGATTCTTTAAGTATTTGTTTTATCCTCTGGTTCTACAATATCAGTGCAGTTTTCCTTGATAATTTCTTGAAAGATAATGTCAAGGCTCTTTTTTTGATCATGACTTTCAGATAGTCCGATAATTTGAAAATTATCTCTCCTTGTTCTATTTTCCAGGTCAGTTGTTTTTCCAATGAGTTATTTCACATTGTCTGCTATTGTTTTCATTCCTTTGGCTTTGTTTTATAAATTTTTGATTTTTTATAGTCATTAGCTTCCATCTGCTCCATTCTAAACTTTAAGGAATTAGTTTCTTCAGTGAGCATTTGAGCCTCCTTTTCCATCTGGTCAATTCTACTTTTTAGGACATTCTTGGTCTCATTGACTTTTTGGATCTCTTTTGACATTTGAGTGAGTCTATTTTTTAAAGTGTAATTTTTTTTTCATGATTTTTTGAGTCTCCTTTAGCAAGCATTTTTCATGACTTTTGTGCATCACTCTTATTTTTTCTTCCCAATTTTTGCTCTACTTCTCTTACTTGATTTTCAATATCCTTTTTGAGCTCTTTTATGGCCTCAGAACAGTTCATATTTTTTCTTGGAGATTTTGAATGTAGAATCTTTGACTATGTTGCCTTCTGTTTGCATAATTTGGTCTTCCTTGTCACCAAAATAAGATTCCATAGTCTCATTCTTTTTCTGGATTTTGCTCATTTTCCCAGCTATTTACTTGACTTTTGAGTTCTTTGTCAAGGTAGTTATCTGCTTCCAGTGGGGGAGGAGGGTATACTGTCAGTCTCTTAATCCTCCCATAGTCTGTGAGCCTAGAGCTCCAGAAATAGTTGCTGCTCTGCTGGTGCCCCTGCCCCTGCTGTGGCTGCCTAGGGCTCCTCCTCAGAGAGCTCCTCCACTCACTTTACTGGCTTGGTTCTGGGACTGGACTATTCTACTCTCTTACACAGGTGCTGCTTTTTTTTCCACTCACCTTCCATTTTATCCTAGGCATTTTGGGGTGGTGAAGTCTAGCACCTGCCATAGGTACCCAAGATTCAGTTCTTCCAAGTCCAACTCAGATCCCTTCTGTGTCATCGTGGCCCTCACTACACTGCACTGTGCTCCCAACATGACATGACAGACACTTCCTGGTGATCTACCAGGCTCTCTGGGGCTGGTGACTTGCTTCACTCCATCATTCTGTGAGTGGTGCAGCTCCAGAATTTGTTTAGTCATTTTTTACAGGTTTTGGCTGGATTTGTGGGGAGAGAGCTAGCAACTGCATGGTGTTACTCCAACATCTTGGCTCTGCCCCCTCAATTTCTTTACAAATTATATAAAGATAAAATAGAAATACTTATGAGGAAACTGAAACCCAAGATAACTGGAGATGTGGTACAGCACATAGTTTCCCTCAATGAGTTTGAATCACTTGACCCAGATAAATTACATCAAAATATAATGCTTTTGACTTGGTGATATTTATGGAATAATTTATAAATTAAGTTTCATATTGTTTCCTTGTGGATGAGAGCAAATGTTCTGAAACTAACTGTGAATCCTGGGAATTGTATTCTTAGATTCAATGCTCTCTCCTCATCCTGGGAAGGACTGAGAGACTCTGAGCTATGGAGGGAGTTCTGACATAGTGGATCTCCCTATCATCCTTTCCTCCCTTCTTCTTTCTCTTACTCCAGTCTTCCCTCTTTTCTTTCTTCCTTCCCTTCCTCTATACTTCCCACCTATTTTTTCAGAATTTCACTATGACGAGAGATACAAAATTTGTAATGTGGTGCTATGTGATGTTGGATGCTTTGAATATTAATCATACTGGGGTGCTGATGAAACTAAAACTTTACTTTGCTTTTTTCAACTTCTGGTTAAAAGAGCTCAACGTGTGAATGAATTGTTTCACTCTGAGGGACAGAAAAAACAATACCACCATCAATCATAACTACTTTGTGATGTACATCTGTGAATTAATTGCATCAAGAGGAGGAATTGCATTGGATGATCTGTGTAACCAGCTGGAGTACACCCATAGGACAGGGGTCTGAACTATGAGTAATAGTTTGTATTTGTAACATTTTCATGTCAAAAAATGCCTTTTCTATGCTATTTAATTTGATGCTCATAACGACCCTGAAAGGTTAAGTGCTGTTATTTACCCCTCACATTGCAGATTAGGAAACTGAGGCTTAGAGAGGTTCAACTAGTCCTGAGTAACAAAACTGGTGTCAGAGAAGGAATTCTAAGTGTGGTCTTCAAACACATTGTAAGTATGCATTGTCGGTGGAATTTCTCTTATTATTCTTTCCTTGGATAATGTTATTAGTATATGGGAATGTTGATGATTTTTGCATATTTATTTTATTTGCTGCTAGTATGTGAAAGCAATTAATCACCTTATTAATTTTCTTTGTTGGTTTTCTGGGTTTTGCACTATATCATATCTCCTCCTTGATGACATTTTTGAATTTTATTATCTTATCTTAAAGCAACTGATGATTTTCTGGAAATATTTTAAATAATAATGAAAAAGATAATTTTTGACTTACTTATGTTTGTATTTGGAATGCTTCTAATGGTAATTCAAATCAATCTATTAATCAAGAAGCATTTATTAAGCACCAACTCTTTGACAAACCATGTGCTAGGCACTTTGGGCAAGATTATAAATAATTAAAAAATATCTATTCACAAGAACCTTACATTTCAACAAAATAGTACAAGAACTTTGATTATATTAAGGCATAACATATAATTTAAATATAAGAAATGCTCTTCCATTTTGCAAGAATATTTTCTGCATTTATTAAAATAATCATGTTGGTTGTATTTATATTAACAATACCTCTATTTTCCTCCTCATGTTTATCTATCCTTGCATCTCTGATATGGATATAACTTGTTCATAATTATTTCCTAAATGTATCACTATAGTCTCTTTAAATTCTATTTGGTATTTTTTTGTTTGATGCTTTTTATAGTGGGATGATAGAATAAATGAAGGACAAACTACAGGAAAATAGAGAACATTTAAAAAGAAATTGCTCATTCTACTTTGTTATATCAATGAATATTGATTAAGTCCACTGACATTACTTTTCAAGTAGGAACTAGGAATATGTATAGTTCTTTATTAGCTCAAAAAAGTTACAAATCAGAATAAGAAAAAGGAAACTTCATTTTTATTTTTGGAGCCCCTTTCTTTTACAAACAGCTCTACTAACATGACAACAGCAAAATTATAGGTAAATTATACATTTCTAACTTAATACAAGGTAAAATCAGAGTTTCACAATAAACTCACTGTTTTTCATCTATATTCTATTGGTGTAGTGCTTGAAACAATCAAATCTTAATTTTCACAGTGGAAGAATTCCACCTGGGGTTTAATTCCTTAGCACTGACTATAAATACCCCTGGAAATTCACTAGACTGACTGAATGGTGCTGCCCAAATAAGGATTTTCCACATCTGGTTGAAATGCATTAACCAATGAGGAAAATGAAATGTTAGAAAAGGATTCTGAGATGACCAGGTTTGAATTCACAGTGATCCAAACTGAGTGCATCTCCATAGATAGGTGAACTGAAGTTAAGAACTACTCTGCAGGAATTTTCAGTTAAGGACTTTGAGTGATACCCTCAGTCATCCCCCCAAAAACAACTTCTACCTTCTAAGTTTCCTTACCTACTATCCAGTGGGAGGTACAATTATTTAATTTTAACACATCCTTATACAAAACATTTTCCAACAGCATGTTACCATTATACTTCATGTTTTATTATGATTTCATTTTTGTTATAGAAATATTTTCTAACAGCATGTAGGCAGTAAATTCCTTGTTCTATAATCCAACAAGTAGATTTTCTTTTGGGGGTCTCAAATAAATGATTTTTGATTGAAAGTCTACTAATTACTTTTATTATTAAAAACATAAATAAGAATTAACAAATGGAGATATCATTTATTCTTTAGCTATTTTGTTCCACAAAAGTATCTGCCAAGAAAACCCCACATGGCATTATGAAGAGTCACACATGACTGAAATGACTGAACAACCCACAAATATGCTGAAACAAGTTAGAATGCCTATACTGTAAATCATCCTTGCTGCCCTCATAGAAAATCCAGCAGACTCCTAAGCTACTGAAAAGGTGTTCTATAATTTTTCCTTTACTTTGTTCATTTCAGAAGAATTCTGGTTCTCTGAGCTAGAATCTAGCTAAAGAATATCAGTGCCAGATAGAATGGAGGAGAGGCAATGCATAGTGTAGAAATCCCATTCCTGATACAAATACAAATCACAGAGTAGAGAATATCATATTTTTTAGAAGGCATTTACAATAACAGGCGATAGATTCATATTAATAGATAACTCCACTAAACCTGCATCGTGCATTAGCCCATGCCTAATTCAGTAGTTGTGGTGTCCAATAACTACTTAGTTCCATGCTAGTACCTGTCATGAATCACAAACCCTACTTTAGAGTATGTATTAAACCTGAAATCCTGTGGAATGTACTCCAGCATCTCTTAGTAAATTCATTCAACAATCATTTGTCTGAGCACTTAGCATATGTGTAGTAAGCTGGGACATGCCCAGAGATTTTACATCTATCAGTGGAAACCATACTCATTCATTACTGTGTTTTCTTAAAGACTTAAGATTCATGATCACGGTAGCATAGATAGTCCCTCCATTTAAAATTATCACATGCCCTTCCATGTCTTTGAAGATAGAATTCATTAAAAGTGCACTCCTTTAATTCTCTCATTATGAGTCGCATCCAACTTAGTCATGTGTATACTTAGATGAGGGAAGTATAGTCTACCCCTGGGTTCCTGCCAAATCCATTTTTGTAGGAAATGTTAGAGCTTGTGTTATGTTGTAATAGCTTTAAAGATTCTAGGTTTGCCTTTACATACTGCAATGAGGCATGAGAGGACCATTTTTAGGAAATATCATTACACATACTTCAAAATTTCATGTTTCGTATGTAGATATGTGTATATATGTATACATATTATACATATATACACTTATGTGTGTAGATAGAAAGATAGATATGATGTTTTTCACTTGTGCCTGACCTTTTGAACCCATTTGGGTTTTTCTTGGCAAAGGTACTGAAATGGTTTGCCATTTTCATTTCCCAGTAGATCAAGTGGGTTCATTCTGTCAGGCAATCAGAAGTTAAGTGATTGCCCAGAATGATGTAGCTCTAGTAGGCTGACTAAGGAATCAGAAAAGTTTGGGTCTGGGAGCTGGTCTTCTCTTTTGCTGACAAATTAGACTCCCCACTTAATCTCTCATATATAAATTGGAGATGAGATTGTATTTGTATCAGGAATGGGATTTCTACACTATGCATTCTCTACACTGATGAAATTACAAGTTCAGGCCAAAAAATAACATGCACACTATTTTTATGTTATAAATTGTATTTTGGAGCTACTTTCCCCTTGGTATGGATTTTATTTCACTTCCACAAATATTTCTTATTTTCAAAAGTCATTCA
The DNA here is from genome assembly GCA_028658325.1 of Potorous gilbertii. NCBI lineage: Eukaryota > Metazoa > Chordata > Mammalia > Diprotodontia > Potoroidae > Potorous > Potorous gilbertii. Next base: position 83,135,749 of record CM053769.1, on the reverse strand, counting down.
ATCATACAATTGTGACAAGTAATTCAAATATACTCCAAAGTGTTAAAGACAAATGCTTCTTTGTTCTATTATTTTCAAAAAGAAAATTAATCTTTGGGTGGATGGGTTGGGATTCTTCTCTTAAGCACTTGTTTGTTTTACAGAAGACCTAAATACACAGTGTTCTCTTGGCTCAAAGTTGTTGAGAGGTTTGTCTAACAATTCCTGGTGCTCTTTAAAGCAACTCTGTCAGGCTTCCCTACTTGTACAGTTGCCTAATTAGACCATTTGAATTCCTTAGTGAAAGATAAGGGAGAAAAGAAACTCTCTGATGATGGGCAGTCACTCAAGAGTAATAAATCATATGTTTAAACAAAGTGGCTTAGTTTTGCTTGTCAGCCTGTCATCAAGTGAGAGGAGGAGGGGAGATTGTGGAAGTGGGGGGAACAAAGGGAGAGTAAAGGAGGGGCAGCTCTCAGAGGAAGCAAAGAATCTTGCTAGACCTGAACATCTATGCACAATTGAGGAGCAAACAGAGATACAATGGTTTAAAAACCTCCATTTTGTAGGTTGAATGACTGTTGAGACTCTGGAAACCTTGATCTAATTTATCAATCTAACTACATGCCAGAGAGATAGAGCATTGCTGAGGAGCTATGAGTAAGGAATTGACTGGCTCTCACATGCACACATTCTGGTTAGCAGAAATGACCATGGGAAGGGAAGTAAGGCTTATATAAAAATAATAAGTCATTTGAAGAACTTATTTTGATAATAATCCTTTTTATTTGATTGCTTTTCAAATATCTATGTATTCTTTTGAAGATAGAGAAATGGGGAAAATCAGAATAAAATCCTTCAATTACAATATGCTGAAGCTTACTGTTCCAACCTCCACTTTCATTGGCAGGTCAGTTCTACAGAGTTCAGACATTTTCCCCTCAGAATTATTTGGGTAATGCAGAGGGGTTTGAAGCTATCTTCCTCTAATATTAAAACTCATTAGTCCATATCCAGTGTATTGCTTTCAATATTTTTTAATCCATTACTATCTTTTCAATACCATCTAGCCAGTTATTTGTACTCCTATATCAGCAGACCTTGTGGTCTCTCTTTGGCATTAATTAACCAATTAAAGCTGATTAGATTTTACAAAGCGTACATTTACTAAGGAGCCATGGCAATACCTTAAGCAGAAAAATCTCAAAAATAAGAAACACACCTCCTCTACCACTTGGTCCCTGGAGAGAGTGGATTCAAATTTACGTGGCTCTTATTAAAAATTTTTCCCCACCAAATTCACTATTGGATGTGGTATAGTCAAAGGACCATTTTACTACCTTGTTTAAACAACATGGTGTCTCAGTTTTCAGATCCATTCACTGCCAGACCAGATTGATACAGGTCTCTCCTCAGATTGTCTCCTCGCTGGTCTTGAGTAGTATAGTTATAGATCACTCATATATGGGATTCTGTTTCTAGACCTCTCAATTCTTCTGACTTCAGAGAAATCACAAGATGATAACTGAGTTCATCCATTGTCAATAATCATTCACTTAAGATCAAGAAAGAATACACAGAACACAATAAGAAAGATTACAGGCACCATGTGTTTGTTCATAGCCACAGAAAGGTTGCCATCAAGGAATAAGGCAGCTGCTCTCACCTTTTCCCCCATCTTGAAACAAACTTTTTCTTTCTCTTCACCGGAAACCCTTCAGGGAGTTTGTGTTGATTGAAGGCTTTTGTACACACTCTCAATTTTGTTTCACCAGCTATGTAAAAGGTTTCTCAAAGGACCACCACCACCACCAGCAACAATTTCTCTCACCTCTTAGCAAAACAATAGGAAAGAGTGGAGATACCCTCTGCATACTCTGATTTAAAGGTAAGAACCCTTCATTATGGGCATTATAAGAAAATGCTTCGCTAAGCTAGTGCTTAGATTCCAACAGGTTCTCCATGAACCAGGTGTGCATAAGCCAATCTCCAAACTTATAGGCATTTTTGCACATTCTATTTCATCTCTCAGGGCTGCAAAATTCTTTGAGGCCTGGTACTATGACATTTATTTTTGTAGTAACCCCCCCCTCTTATCCCAACCCCAAAAGCAGATATTACAGTAGCTTTTACATGCTATATTCTCTATCTCAATACATGCACACATATGTACACATACATATATGTATATATTAAATTACATTTTGAAATGAATTTGAATATAGATGAAATGAGACCTATAATGTGCTTTTGATGATGCTCTGAATATAGATAAGGAAATTAGAACTTGAGGTGGTCAAAACTCCTGGCTTAACTAAAATGTAAATCTTAAAATTTTGGCATTAGTTTAGTTCAACAACCATTCATTGTCTATTATGTATAAGGCATTATGCTATGTACTAGAAGATATAAATGTCAAAATTAAAAGTTCCATATAGGACTTTTATGTATTCTACTGGGAGAATATACCATGTGCATTGATATGCAAAAATAAGGTGCTTCAAAAGAGGGAAGAGATTCAAAAATAATCACAGTTGGGAAGCTTCAGAGTCAGGGAAGACTTCTGGTACAAAGTTTCATATGAAAGAAGGCTGAAGGAAGAAGACAAGAGTTCCAAAAGGTGAAGGTAAGAAAGAACTATATTTTTCAAAAATAATATTTGTGGAATTAAACTAAATTATGTTTATTCCAGGCACAGGAAATAACTTTGTGAACCTCCTAGTGGCATCACTAGATCCAAGTGTATGGAGAGTTTGGTGACATTTTATGTGTGTCTTCAAATTGTTTTCTAGAATGTCCACATCAATTTCCACCTCCATCAGTGTTTTTCCTTTCCTCCCAGTCCCCTTAACAACTGTCAATTTCTCTTTTTTCCATCTTTGTCAATCTGACAGGTATGAGGTAGTTAAATTTCTATTTCTCTAATTACTAATGATTTGGAACATTTTTAGTATAGTTGTTGATAACTTTTCTCTTCCCCTGAGAAATGCCTACTCATTTCTATTGACTATTTATTGGAGAAATTGCTCTAATTCTTATGCATTAGAATGAATTCCTTATATATCTTGAAAATAAGAACTTTATCAGAGAAACCCACTGAGGTTTTTTTTATTGTACATATTTGTTTATTTTTAGATTTTGACATTCATTTCCACAAAACTTTGAGTTCCAATTTTTCTCCCCATCTCTCCCCTTTCCCACCCCATAACACCTTGCATTCTGATTATCCCTTCCCTCAATGTACTCTCCTTTTTTTCACACCCAACCCTTCCCTTACCCTCATCTTCTCTCTTTTCTTGTAGGGCAAGGTAAATTTCTATACCACATTCACTGTGTTTCTTATTTCCCAGTTATATGCAATAATAATTCTCAACATTCATTTCTAATATTTTGAATTCCAACTTCTCTCCCTCCTTCCCTCCCTACTCATCCCCACTGAGAAGGCAAGCAATTTAATACAGGCTATATATGTGTCATTTTGGAAAAGCCTTCCATAATAATGTTGTGTAGTGCCAACTATATTCCCTTCTATCCTACCCTGTCCCCCCCGTTTTTTATTCTCTCATTTGACCTTGTCCCTTCCCAAAAGTATTTACTTCTAGTTGCTCCCTTCTTCCATTTGCCCTCCCTTCTATCATCCCCCTCATCCCACCTGTCCCCTCCTCCCTACTTTCCTATAGTGTAAGATAGATTTTCATACCAAATTTAGTGAGCATATTATTCCTTCCTTAAGCCATGTATGAAAAGGGTAAGCTTCACTATTCCCCTCTCCTCTTCTCCCTTTTCTCCTCCACTGAACAAGATTTTTCTTATCTCTTTTATGAGTTATAGCCTGCCCCATTCCATTTCTTCCTTTCTCTTCCCAGTATTTTCCTCCCTCATCCGTTAATTTTTATTTTTTTTATGGATATCATTTCTTCTGATTCAACTCAACCTATACTCTCTGTCTATATGTGTGTTGTGTGTGTGTATGTGTATAATCCCTCCACCTACCCACATACTGAGAAAAGTGTTTGTGTTTGAAAGTCAGATTTTCTATTCAGTTCTGGTCATTTCATCATGAATGTTTGAAAGTCCTCTATATATCATTGAATGGCCATTTATCAGTTTTGCTGGGTAGGTGATTCTTGGTTTTAATCCCAGTTTCTTTGATTTCTGGAATATTCTATTCCAAGCCCTTCAATCCATTAATGTAGAAATGCCAGATTCTGTGTTACCCTGAGTGTATTTCCACAATACTGAAATTGTTTCTTTCTAGCTGCTTGCAGTATTTTCTCCTTGACCTGGGAACTCTGAAATTTGGCCACAATATTCTTAGGAGTTTCTCTTTCAGGAGCTGATTGGTGAATTCTTTCAATATTTATTTTACCCTCTGGTTCTAGAATATCAGGACAGTTTTCCTTGATAATTTCATGAAAGATGATGCCTAGGCTCTTTTTTTGATCATTGCTTTCAGGCAGTCCCATAATTTTTAAATTGTCTCTCCTGAATCTATTTTCAAGGTTAGTTGTTTTTCCAATAAGATGTTTCACATTATCTTCTATTTCTTCAAATTTTTGTTTTGTTTTATAACTTCTTGCTTTATTTCATAGTCATTATCTTCTCTGAACTCATTTTTATCTTTTAAAGAACTCTTTTGTTCAGTGAGCTTTTGAAACTTCTTTTCCATTTGACTAATTTTGCTTTTTAAAGCCTTCTTCTCCTCATTGTCTTTTTGGACCTTTTTTCCAATTGAGTTAGCCTCTTTTTAAAGGTATTATTTTCCTCAACATTTTTTTGGTTCTCCTTTAGCAGGCTGCTGACACACTTTTCAAGCTCTTCTATAGCCTGAGCCCATTTGATATTCATTTTAGAAGTACTGGAGGCAGAGGCCTTGACTTCCTCTGACAGTATGCCTTGTTCTTCCTCATCTGAAAGGATGGAAGGAAACACCTGTACACCAAGAAAGTAACCTTCTATCATCTTATTTTTTCCCTTTTTTGGGCATTTTCCCAAAGTTATTTGACTTCTGAATCCTTTGTCAAATGGAGGGTCCTAGTGCTCCTCCTCTCCCCAGTATCATGCTCAAGGCTGAGATTCAGACCAGCTGCTCAACTCTCCCAGAGGCTTTGGGTGAGGGCAGGGCTGCCCCTCAGGGCTGAGGTTCAGATCAGCTTCTCAGTTCCAACAGAGGTTTTAAGCTGAGCTGGACCCAGGCTGTTTTCTGTAGCTGCCTACTGCTTGCCACTGCCACCACCTGGGGCCAGTGCTGGGGGAACCCCCATTCCCTTCTCCCCCAACTCAGAAATCCCTCCCACAGTGACCTTTGGAGTTCTCTTTGTCACTTGAAGGTTGAGGGATCTGGGACCCTCCCTGCTGGAAATTCTGTCCCGTGGGTCTGTGCAGGTCCTGTTCATCCTAGTGCTGCATGACTAGGGCTGGGCTCCACTCTGCTTAGCATCCTGTAAGATAGACCTTTCCTGTCAGCCTTTCAGGTTACCTTTGGCTGGAAACCTCTTTCACTCTATTGTTCTGTGACTTCTGCTGCTCTAGAATTTGTTGAGAGTCACTTTTTACAGGTATTTTGTGGGTTGTAGAGGAAGTGCTAGAGTGTATGTGTCTTTCTACTCTGCCATCTTGGCTTTGCCTCTGAGATTTTGTTTTTGCCAGTCAATAATCTTCCTTCTAATTTTTTAAAAATTAATTTGTTACTTCTATAATTCTTAGATTTTCTCCTTCCTTCCCCCTCCCACCCAGTGATGGCATACAATCTTATGTGTGTTCTAAACATACTTTCTTATTACCCACATTTTCACATGCATAGAAGAATCAAAAGGAATGGGAGAAACCGTGAGAACAAACTAAAACAAAACAAAACATAACTTGAGAGAAAATATTCTGCTTCATTCTGCATTCTGATTCTATAATTCTTTCTTCAGAATGTGGATGACATTTTACCTCAAGAGTCATTTAGGTATGTTTTAGGTCTTTGCATTGTTGTGAAGTTCCAGTTCTCACAGAAACAGTCTTTGTACACTGTGGCTGATACTGTGTACAATGTTCCCTTGGTTCTGCTCATTTCACTCAGCATCATTTCATATAAGTCCTTCCAGGCCTCTCTGAAGTCCTCTTGTTCATCATTTCTTATAGCACAATAGTATTCCATTACATTTATATACTACAAATTGTTCAATCATTCCCTAATTGATGGGCATCTCCTCAGTATCCAGTAATTTGCCACCACAAAGAGAGCTGCTATAAGTATTTTTGCACATGAAGGATCTTTTTACATTTTTATGATTTCTTTGGGAGACCAGCCTAGAAGCAATATTGCTTGGACAAAGGGTATGCACATTTTTGAATCCCTTTGGGTATAGTTCAAAATTGCTCTCCAGAATGGTTGCATCAACTCACAGCTCCACCAACAATGAGTTTGTGTTCCAACTCACCCACATCTTCTCCAACATTTATCATCTTGCTGTTTTGTCATTTTAGCCAATCTGATAGGTGTGATGTGGTACCTCAGAGTTGTTTTCATTTGTATCTCTCTAATCAATAGTGTTTTTTAGCATGACTCTAGATAACTTTAATTTCTTCATCTGAAAACTGCCTGTTAATAACCTTTGACCATTTATTAATTGGGGAATGACTTGTATTCTTGCACATTTGACATAGTTCTCGATATGTTTTAGAAATGAGACCTTTATCACAGACACTAGTTGCAAACATTCTTTCCCAGTTTTCTGCTTTCCTCCTAATCTTGGTTGCATTGCGTTTGTTTGTGCAAAAATTTTTCAATTTAATGCTGTCAAAATTATCCATTTTTCACTTCATAATGTTCTCTGTCTTTTGTTTGGTCATAAATTTCTCCATTTTCTGTAAATATGACAAATATACTATTTCTTCCTCTCCTAATTTGTTTATACTATCAACCTTTATACCCAGATCATGTATCTATTTGGATTTTATTCTTGTGTATGATATCAGGCATTGGTCTATGCCCAGTTTCCACTACATTGTTAGCCACTTTTCTCAGCAGTTTTTCTCAGATAATGAATTCTTATTGCAAAAGGTGTGTTCCTTGAGTTTATCAAACAGTAGACTGTGATATTCATTGACTACTGCATCTTCAGTACCTAACATATTCCACTGATCTACCCTTCTATTTCTTAACCAGTGCCAAGTGGTTTTGATGATTGCTGCTTTATAATACAATCTGAGATGTGGTTGGGCTAGACCACCTTTCCCCAGCATTTCTTTTTTATGAATTCCATTGCTATTCTGGACCTTTTCTTCTTCTAGATGAATTTTGGTATGATTTTTCCTAGCTCTTTCTGGTAGTTTCATTGGTATGCCACTGAATAAGTGAATTTGATTGGTATGCCACTGAATAAATAAATTAATTTAGGTAAAATTTTCATTATGTTATGTTGGCCTACCCACAAGCTAGTGATGCTTTTCCACTTACTTAGATCTAACTTTATTTGTGCAAAAAGTGTTTTGTAATTGTGTTCATAAAGTCCCTGGGTTTGTTCTGGCAGGTAAACTCCTGGATATTTTACAGTGTCAACAATAGCTTTAAATAGGATTTCTCTTTCTCTCTCTTCTTGCTGGGTTTTGTTAGTAACATATAGAAATGCTGATGATTTATATGGGTTTATTGTGTAACCTGTAACGTTGCCAAAATTGTTTGTTACTTCAAGTAATTTTTTACTTGATTTTCTAGGATTCTCTAATTATATCATCATATCATCTGCAAAGAGTGATAACTTAGTTACTTCTTTGCCTATTCTAATTACTTCTATCTTTTTTTTTTATTGCTAAAGCTAACATTTATAGTACCATTTTGAATAACAGTGGTGATAATGGGCATCCTTGTTTCACTCTTGAACTTACTGGAAATACATCTGGCTTATCCCCATTGCATGTAGTGCTTGCTGATGGTTTAAGTGAATACTGCTTATTATTTTAAGGAAGGCTCCGTTTATTTCTATGCTCTTCAATTTTTTTTCAATAGAAATGACTTTTATTTTGTGAAAAGCTTTTTTACATCTATTGAAATAATCATATTATTTCTGTTAGTTTTGTTGTTGATATGATCAATAATGCTGGACATTTTCCTAATATTGAATCAGCCCTGCATTCCTGATATAAATCTTGCCTGATCACAATGTTTTATTCTCATAATAAGTTGTTGTATTCTTTTTGCTAATATTTTATTTAAAATTTTTGCATCTGTATTGATTAGAGAAATTGGTTTATGATTTTTTTCTTTGTTTTGGCTCTTCCTAGCTTTGGTACAAGAACCATATTTGTATCATAAAAAGAATTTGGTAGGATTTCTTCTTCTCCAATTTTCCTGTATAGCATATATAGTTTTGGAATTAACTGTTCTTCAACTGTTTTAGAGAATTCACTTGTAAATTCATCTGCTCCTGGAGACTTTTTTCCGAAGGTGTTCATTGATGGCTTATTCAATTTCTTTTTCTGAGATGAGGTTATTTAAGTATTTAATTTCCTCTTCTGTGAATCTGGGCAATTTATATTTTTAAAATATTAATTCATCTCACTTAAATTGTCAGATTTATGGGCATACATTTGAGTAAAGAAAATTTTAATTATTGTTTTAATTTCCTCCTCATTGGAGGTGAGTTACCCTTTTCATTTTTCGATATTGGAATTTAGTTTTATTCTTTCTTTTCTTAATCAAATTGATCAAAACTTCATCAATTTTATTGCTTTTTAATGAAACCAATTCTTAGTTTTATTTATTAGTTCAATAGTTTTATTAATTTCAGTTTATTAATCTCTTCTTTGGTTTTCCATATTTTTAATTTGGTGTTTATTTAGGAATTTTCTATTTGTTCTTTCTCTAGCTTCTTCAACTGCATGCCCAAGTCATTGATCTCTTCTTTCTCTATTTTATTAATGCAGTCATTCAAAGAAATAAAACTTTCCCTAAGGAGTGCTTTTTCAGTATCAGGTAAGATTTGCTAGGTTGTCTCATTATTGTCATTCTCTTGAATGAAGTTATTGCTTGTTTCTATGGTTTGTTGTTTAACCCATCCCTTCTTTAGGATTAGATATTTTTTTTCCAATTAATTTTTGGTTTATCTTTCCATGGCCTTTTATTACATATAATTTTTATTGCATTATAATCTGAGAAGGATGCATTGATTATGTTTACCTTTCTGCAGTGGATTTTGAGGTCTTTATATCCTAGTACATGGTCAGTTTTTGTATATGTGCCATGTACCACTGAAAAAGATATATTCCTTTCTATCCCTCTTCAGTTTTCTCCAGTAGATCTATCATGCTACCTTATTCACAGTTCTATTCACTTTCTTAACTTCTGTCTTGTTTATTTTGAGGTTAGATTTATGAACTTCAGAGAGGATGAGATTGAGGTCCCCCACTAGTATAGTTTTGCTGTATAGTTCTCCTCTAAATCTAAGATTGCTTTCTGTTATTTCTCCTCTAAGAATTTGGATGTTATACCACTTGGTGTATATATATTTAGTAATGATATTGCTTCATTGTCTATGGTGCCTTTTAGCAAATTTCTTCCCTATTTTGATTACTGTCTGTGTCTTTTTCTCCATCCTTTCCCTCACTGTTTATGCCTTTAATTCTCCCTTCTCCTCAGCAATAGAATTTTAAGTTTTGACCACAGCTTCCCTCAGTCTTCCCTGCCCTCTATTCGCCCCCTCCCTTTTATTCCCCCTTTACCTTTTTACTTATTTTCTCCCTTTTAATCTTTATCCTTTCCCCTCCTACTACCTATAGGACAAGTGAGATTTCTATACTTAACTGAGTTTGTTGTTCCCTCCTTGAATCAAATCAGATAAGAGTAAATCTCAAACAGTGTTCATCTCCTTCCTCTCTTTCCCTCTATTATAATATGCTCCCGCACCTCTTCCTGTAATGTAATTTACACTTTTCTTTCTCCTCCTTTTCACATCTTCCATTACAATCCCTTCACATCATTAAATCACACTTTTTTAAATCATCACATCAATTAGTTTATTCCCTCTCCTTCTATCTATGTGTCTCCTTTTAAAATACCATAGCTAATATACAATTCTCAAGATGAACAAGTATCATTTTCCTTCATGGGGATGTAAACAACTTGCCCATATTGAATAATAAGGTTTTTTCCTTCCTGTTTACCTTTTTATGCCTCTCTTGAGACTTGTAATTGAAGATCAAATTTTTTATTGAACTCTGGTCTTTTAATCAGGAAGGTCTGGAAATCCCTTATTTCATTGAATGTCTATCTCCTTGCCTGAAATACCATGATGAATTTTGCTAGGTAATTGATCCTTGGTTGTAGTCCAAGTACTTTGTTTCATGAAATATCATATTCCAATCACTCCAGTCTTTCAACATAGTAGCTACAAGGTCCTGTGTGATCCTAACTGTAGTTTCTCAATATTTGAAGTTTCTTTCTGACTGCTTACAGTTTTTCTTCTTCACTTGATAGTTCTGGTATTTGGCAACATTATTACTGGGCATTTTCAGTTTGGGATCTCTTTCAGGAAGTGATCATTGAATTCTTTTGATGACTATTTTGCCTTCTTGATCTAGGATCTCAGGGAATTTTTGCTTAATGATTTCTTGGAATATATTGTCCATGATCTTTTGTCATGATGGTTTTCCGGTAGACCAATAATTCTTAGATTTTCTTTCCTGGATCTATTTTCCATGTCAGTTGTTTTTCCAATAAGATATTTTACATTTTCTTCTATTTTTTCATTCTTTAGGTTCTGTTTGACTGATTCTTGATGTCTCCTAGAATCATTAACTTCTACTTACCCAATTCTAATTTTTATTAGATTGCTTTCTCCAGCTAGGTTTTGTACTTTCTTTCCATTTGTCCAATTGTTCCTTTTAAGGAGTTATTTTTCTCAAGTTAGGTTTTGTGCTTGCTTTCTCATTTGTCCAATTTTCCTTTTAAGGAGCTGTTCCCTTTGTTTTCTTTTTTCATATTTTTAAAATTATTGGCCAGTTTTTCTTCTACCACTTTAATTTAACTACTAAAATCCTTCTTGAACTCTTCCAAGAATGTTCTTTGGGCTTCAGACCAGTTCATATTCCCTTCTGAGGTTTCAGCTCCATGCTGATCTCTTCAGTATTCATGTTTTGGACTTTGTCCTCATAGTAAAATTGTATGCTTTTTTCTTTTCTGATTTGCTTCCTGTTCATGATGGTTGCCCTTTTCCTGGCTTTTCAAGTGGATCTCTGCTTCTGGGGCACAGGGGTCTCTGTCCCATTATTCTTGTGCTGAGAACTTGATGCTTTGTGTGTTGTGACCTCTGGTTCTTTCAGCCAGAAGCTAGAATGCTATAGGGCTGAGCTGGCTGATTTACCATTGCAGAGCCCAGGTAAAGTCTTTCTGAATTTCCCCAGAGTTATCCTGGAGGGCGCTGTGTGAAGGGTGCTGCAGGAGGTCTCCTCTCCTGAGCTACAGCACAGGCAGGCTCAGTGGTTTGGGAACCCCTGTCTGTGCTAGTTTCTTTCCACTGGTGCTGGAACTTATGGCTTCCTCCTCACTGGGGCTCAGGATCTCCTCCTGGTTCTCTGAGGTGGGGACTGGGCACAGCTCTAGTCCTGCACTGGTCCCCTTCAACCAGAGAAAGAGTATCTCTCCTTAATGATTTTCCTAGCCTCTTGAGCTAAGAGACTGTTACCCCTTTGGATGATCCCACTATTTTAAAATTTTTCCTACAGAAATATTCTTTTTCTTTTTCAATGCCAACAATGGGAGGCAAGTGCACTTACAGATCACTACACCATTTTGGCTCCCAGAAGTTCAAGTAGGTGACTTACACACATTTAATCTGTGGGCTGATAGTCTCAGGAGTGGCTGCTGCTGTCACCTGGTATCCTGTGCTGCTTTCTCACTCAGTTCCACTAGACTTCTGTCCTGGGCTGATATGTTTGAGAATCTGCACTGCTACTTTCTATTCAGTCCTTCCCAGTGCTCCTCTATGGCTTGGAATGCACTGGTGCAGCCTATGCACTCTGCTGTCCCCCAGCCTAGATCCTTCCTTTTGACCTTCCCGGCTGTTCTGGGCTGAAAGTCTGCCATACTCTGTCTCCTAGTGGATTCTGCCACCCAAAAATTTGTTCAGATTCTATTTTTAGAGGTATCTGAAGGAATTTATGGTAGAACTTTGGTGAGTTCATGCTCTCACTCTGCCATCTTGGCTCTACTCCCCCCTCCCACCTTTCTTCTAATTTTTACTACACTGATTTTGTTTATGCAAAATTTTTTCAATTTTATGTAATCCAAATCATCAATTTTATTGTCTATAACATTTTCTATTCTTTGTCTGATCATAAAATCTTTGCCTATTCATAGTTTCAGTGTTTTGTTGTTCATCAAACTTATTTATAATATAAGCTTTTTTATCTTGGTCATGTATCAATTTGAAATTTATTAATTTATTCTTAGAACTTGAACTAAGTCCAATTTTTGCCATATTGCTTTCCAATTTTCACAACAGTAATTATCAGCTGGCATGAAAGTAAAAATGATAGGAATTGGCAGCTGATTTGGAATGGGGCAGAATGAGAGATGGCAAAGAACCGAGGATAACAATCAAGTTGTGAACCTTGCTGACCAAGATTGGGGTGGTAAACTCAACAATACTTTTTTTTAAAAAAAAGCTTAAAAGATGGGAGGGTTTGGAGGGGGAAGATAATGAATGCTTTGTTGGACATGAGATGATGGAACATCTAATTCAAGATGTCTGAAAGGGAAAAGAGATCCATGGTAGATTTGGGGAGGAATAGAAAAGTTTGGAAAGCCATTGTGGTGAGTGGGGGAGTGACTATATTATGGAAATGTAAAAGTATTACCTTTAAAGCAGGGAGAGTCTGTTGAGGCTATGTAATATAAGTTTGCAGTGAACTCAGCACTTTCATCATTTTCTTCAACTTCCTTCAGCAGCATATGAGTGGAAGTGAAAGCAACAGTTGGTGAGGGAGTTATCCAAGACTGAGGCTTACAGAGTAAGATAAGTGATAGGATAAGAGGGCAAAGTTCTTGAGAGAGAGTGAAGAATTGTACTGATTCACCAACCGGTCAAGATGGAGAGGTCAAGAGAATGTAGCTAGCTCAGTGCTAATGCCTTTGGTTTGGATATCATGGTGAGAATGAAGAATGTTAGGCAGATAAAAATATGGAATGACAAGATAACATTAAAAGTCCTATATCATCTTATTTTTTGATATGGAAGTAAAGTGTTGTAAGTCATGGCATCAGAGAGGGGAAAAGCCATAATTTTAACAGAACAGGATTTTTTCTAACAAAAGAAAGAATAGAAATTGCTAAAATTGTCCAAGACAGAATGTTCAAAATGGACATTTATTTTAGGCCCTATCTGGAGAAGTTCAAAGCAAAAACAAGCAAACAAAAAACAATTTCACTGGTACAGTCATTTTTTAAGTCTTTAGACACAGAAGTCCACCAGTTCTATGATACCAAATGACTGAACCCATCACTTGAATTACAGTGGATTTTACCTTTATAAATTTTAGTCTTGTATTTTTGAATTCATTATTGAGACGTGAAAAATTGAATACTCTTTGAGAATTTTAAATGAACAATGTGGTGACTGCCAAGTAGGGGAAGCATATTGGTCTCATCCCTGTGGCTGTCACATATAGTTCCATCTCAACAAGAATCCTGAATGATCAGTGGAAGCCTATTGAATACAAATTACTGTTATTACAACAATATTTATGTATATTTTATTTTTATGCTCCCCTTCCATTTTGTTTTATAGATTTTTGTTGTTGCTATTAGAAGCCAAATGTATAAATACAATATTTATAAGTCATGCCCTAACAACAAAGAATTGTGATAATCTCTAAATTCTCTAGTCCCCCAAATTATATTATTTTGCTTACATTCTGTGTTGGTATTCCATAATGCTCCCAGTATTAAAATATGATATTTCTATTTGGAAGTTTAAGACATGTTCATATTTGCTTATGTATATATGCATTTTTATGATATTGTATTTATGAAATGACATAATGATAGGATTTTAGAGCTGGAAAGTTTCTTAGAATTCATCCAGTGTAGTCATTTTGTTATATATGAGGAAACAGTCTCTAAAATGTTACATGACTCACTCAGTTATATGCGGCAAAATAAAAAACTTGAGAGAAACAAGGTCTCTTCACTCCCAAAATCAATGTTCTTTCTAAAATGAATTATAATGACTGTTATTTTGATATTCATTTTGGAAAACTAAGTGCAATATAAGAATGCTTGGTTTTAATCCCTTCCTCTGCCACTTATTTCCATGTGAACCTGATCAAGTCACTTAACCTCTGTAAGTTTTATTTTCCTCATCTGAAACATGTTCATTGCCTATCTCTCACATTTTCTGCAAAAAATCAATTAGAATATTTTGGGAAAAACCAAAACAATTTATAACTTTCCTGGTTTTTGTTTAATAGCTTTTAAAATTCAAGGCTATGTGTAGATTTATTAGTGATCCATACGTTTTGGAGTAGCTAAGCATTTGTGAAGGTTGCTATGCTATCATGAAAAAAATACAGAGTTGGGAAATATCTCTCTCCAACAAACACATAGTTAATAGCAAGTTGGTAGCACTGAAAAACAATTTATAAAATGAGAAGATAGAAATAAAGATACTGTAGCAAGAGGTATGGGCATAGCTATATTCTAACATCATGCATGCAGAAACAGTTTGTGGCCGGTTCATTTCAGTTCTATAACAAGAGCAAAGAGAATAGACAGCCTGGTACAGCTCAGCTGCTCTTTCCATCTATTTAATGAGTTCCTTAATGCACCCCATTGTTCCTCAGTATTAGAAGAACATATGGCATATTTAACCCTTAATGGTGAATCTCATTTGACTTGTTTTGATGGTTTAGTTTTTCCTCTTTCAAAACTAAGCAGCACCTTTCCATAGTCTTGATATGAGGTGAGAAGTGATATAGTCATAATTAAGTATCTGATTATCCTTTTAAAGTGCTATTACCTTCTTCCTCACTCCAAGTGATCACATTTAAAACCCCAGCAACTTCAGAACAAATATTACTTTAAAGTAACTGCAAACATCGATGCTTTTCCTGGAAAAGCATTAGCTGAAAATGATCAGCTGTCATCACTGTCACCATAATCTATAAGGTAAAATGTTCATGGGATAATTGTTCAAGTGGCCTCTGAAATGACAGAAAATTGTTACTGTCTAATAAAAAAACTGCAGTGTCTTTAAAGTGAACATAACAAAATAATTAGAACTGTTCTAAAAATAGTAACCATAATTATCATGTACGGTTATTTGATTTGGGTATGATTTTTAAAACTTCTTCTATAATGAATCTAAACAGACAAATGCGAACATATATTTAAAGATTCAATATAAGTAGTGTACATGATTGAAATTGATTAATTACAATAAGATTAAGTAAAAGAATTCATTGTTCCCCAAGAGATTTCAGACTAAGCCTAATATTAACTAGTTTATGGCATTCAGTTTTGATGTGCAGCTATTATTTTGCAAGCTTTGACTTTGAAGACATTGATCAAAAACTACCACCTTCTACCACACACAATAACCCTGTCAAAGGCCTGACAACACCTCATAACAACAACCTTATGCTCACAAAAGAAACGTATTTCAAAGACAACACAAAACCCAAAGATGTGAGTGGCAAATAGCCAAAGAGGAATTGACTTTGCCTCCTATTCAAAACTCTACTTGTGAATGTATACCATTTTCTTACAGCACATCTCTTTTAATTGGAACAATCCTAATGAAGGCTTCAGAGGAGAGACTCTAGCAGAAGGAACTTAAGTCAATGGAAAAGACAGGGGTGGGAGGGTAAGGGGAAATCCACTGGATGCTTTACAAACCCATTCTCTCACAGTTTATACCACAAATGATTAGAGAACACTAATTTCCTAAACCCAAATAACAGATGTATAGGAAGAGAGAGCTAAGGATTTGGGCACATTTGAGAAAAGAGTACCTCACTGGCATGCCTATTTAACTTTCATTTATATCCACAAGCATTGAGCACAATAAGAGATATAATAAAGGAGAAATATATCTCTCGGGCTTACCAATTTGGTTACAAAGAGTGCTTGTCAGGGACAAAGTTTTTTGTTTTACAAAGTTCATTATTATAAGTTTTCCAACCTTCAATATCAAAGCTCCATAACAATAACTTGGATGAAAGGAGAGCTTTTCATTGTCAAACTTTTGGAAAGAGTGAAAAATATGCATCCAAATGGATATTATTAGGGAAAACCTGTCCTCTTTCCTTGCATACTGCCAATTTATAACATAACCAATATATAAAGTTATAAACAAAGACTGATTGTTTGATGCAGTTGAGTTTAGCAGAAGCACTGATCCTCATCCCAGTGACTGTGTCAAAGTCAGAATATGAGCAAGTTTTGTTGGATGAATTTGTGGAGTGGCATAAGAGAAACAATGACATAAGAGTTTATGTCCAGCACTAGTTTAAAAATAGATTGTTCTTTTTTGTAAATTGTGAAGCACAAATTACTGTTGTATCAAGCCCAGACTGTTTGTCTTTTTGCTTTTTTGCATGGCATCTCCAGTTCAGGAAAGGTATCTTTACTGTTTCATAAGCTTGCTACACATGCTGTCTTGACTTTTTCTTCTTGAAAGTAGTTTTTCATTTTTTATTTTGCAAAAATTGTCATATTGGTCAGTAACTTCATGGTGATTTTGTTTGAGTTTTGTATATTTGTACAAAAAAGTTTCATTTAAGGATAATGTCTCTAAAATACAATTTTATGGCATTCTAGTCATCACCATGCCATATCCCTAAATGAATGTCATTTCAAATGGGATGCTTCAGAAAATTAAGCTAGCATACTTCAGATATTGTTACCTAGAGTAACCATTTGCTAGTTTTTACCATCGCAGAGATACATTATTTTTTGGTAGCAAGTGGAAGTCAGGACTTCATTTAGAAGTATGTGCAAAATGTCATTTTAGTTTAGTTTTACCCTTTAAAATGATTTAAATTGTAATGAGTTGGCCACCTTGTTGCAACATATCATAGATCATTTCTACCTGTTGCAGAAAGTATTTCTTCTTTGAGAATTAAAATGAAAATAATTTGGATGTAGGTTCAAATGAAGAATTAAAAAATGCTTTGTTGGACTTGTGATTTCATCAATGAGCATAATTTCTCTGATGGTGCAGATTATAGTCTTCTTATACCTTTTCATCCTTTGTGACTCTTGTACACATCCTCTGGGAATTTCTCCACAGAGAATCTGTGAAGATGAGAGAATGAATTATACCCAGGGTATGGAGAGTTAAAGATTTGAGGTATAGTAACAGTTTAAAGGAACAGAAAAATCAGAAGAGAAAACATTTTTCACATCTTTCTCTACCCCCTGCCTTTGGGACTTATAACTAAGAAGTAATTTGGGATGAAAGATTACAATTTCAATTCACATGAAGTAACTCACTACCATGGAAAAAAGGTAAGGAGGGAGAAAATGTGAAAGAAATGGAGCACCTGCCAATGATCTAGTTTGAACTTAATTCAAATATTGATTAGCAGTAAAAATTAATGAGACTACAGTATCTTAAAAACTGATGAAGCAAAAATAGATAAAGCAGAGAACTATAATGTCTTCTATATTTGTGCTTTATCTGACTTCTTACTCATCCAATAATTCTCACCTAATCTAGAGCTCTCTAAACTTGCCCTAGAATTTTCATGCAACTTCCAATTTTTTCTTCAGTTTGTCTGTTTCCCTCCCAGCTATGCTTCTGACTTTCTGAACTTTATCATTCTTATCTCAGGTACCATCACATTGCAACTTCTCTCAGAAGTCCTAACCCTGTAACATTTATTGGTGAATTCCTTTCGGGGTCTCCATTTTGGGGAAGAGTTTATGCAGACCAGCCCTCATTCTTCTGGTTCTGCACTTTTCTTTCTGTACCTCAAGATTTTAAATCCATGCCTCTATTACCAGTACCTTCTACTTCCACTCCCTCCTCTTTTCAGCTCCCTTTCTAATGCTTTTTTTCACCATTAGAATATAAGCTCCTTATATGAAAAAACTTAGCTTTTGCTACTATTTGTATCTTCAGAGCTTACCAAAATACCTAATACATATTAGGTGCTTAATAAATGCTTTTTATTTTGCTTTTTCTTTGTTTCATCCCCAGTGCCTAACACAATGCATTACACATACTAGACACAATAATAGTCAAATTAATGAATGAATAACTTTACACCGGTCTATCCCAATCTAAAGCATCATGCATAAATACCTAAAATGTATTTGTGCTGCCAAGAATACCCATTTGTCTATGAAAGATATATTCTGATCTTCAACATTGACTTAAATGACTGATCATCATTCTCACTTCTATCATTTTCCTGAAAGTCTCCCTGCTCTCAAAGGCTTCAGTATTATTCTCTCTGAATCACAACTATTTAAGTATTTCTAAACTAACAGTGAATAATTTTATCCAGAACATATTATACCATATTATTTCTTATTATCTTGAACTGAGACTATGAGCATCTTCCCAATGGTAATGTTGTTGTTGTGGTTTTTTGTTGTTGTTGTGGTTTTTGCTTTATGGTACACCTCTGTGCTATATGCTTAGCCATGATGCTTCTTCATGGGATACTGGGGAGTAGATAATGAAATAAAAGATGCCCTAGAATTTGGGGACAATATTGAAGATACTGGTTAGGACATATACTTGGACATCTAGGGGAAATTAATACATATATGAACTCTGGACAAAGTATAGAAACTTTTGTTACATCATGATCTCCTTCCACTCACTTGCCATTATCAGCACCTCAGGTCCAGTTGGTATTATCTGGTTATGTTACTGCTGATAAGAAGCTTTGAAATCTAATTAAAATGCAACACTGAGTAGCCCAGCTTTCAATGCTTGCTGGCCAGGTAGGTTATATTTCACCCTTCTGCCAGGGTTCTCTAGTATTCTCAAAAAGGAATAGGTCTACATAGGTTTTCTATCAATGGCTCCAGCTTTACTAATGATTTTCTCAGTTACAGAGTATGAATCCTGTGTACTCTAGTTCCATTTAGTCACTAAATCTGTCTTTTATATTTTTTACTTCAAAGGCATACTAGAATATCTCTATCTCTGCCTATCTCTCTATCTGTACAATACATGGGGGGCATAATTTCTTCTTTACCCTCATTCTACCTTAGACTTTGGGGTGGCAAAGGAGATCAGGTTCACAGTTTAGCTCACTTCCTATATAGGGCAGTCTCATTCCAAAATCACCCTTGGACCCAAGTTCCAGGTACTCTAGGTTCTCAGGACTTTCTTGATGGGCTTACTATAAAATCATGCTGGATTTCTCCTTCAAGGTTGCCAAGGGTTGGGTTTGGTTGGGATTACTGATGAAAAGACAAATGAAGTAGAATGGAACTAGAAATACTTCAGACCATAGCACCTAAAAGGAGAAGAGGAGGGAAGGAACCTCCCTTCCCAGTTCAGTTCATGGTACCAGCTCTATAATTGAATGGTTTATAATCTCTGTATTCAGCAAAGAAAAAAGAGTAAGGCCATCTCAGGCTGATGGTTTCAAAGGGGCAGCCTATTCATTCTACACAGCCCATTGTAGGAATCTATTCCCACCCCAGCCTTAGGTGAACACAGAAAAGCAGAGTGCCTCCATGTAAGTCTATCTGGGCATGCTCCAAGTGTCCATTAAAATGACATATATGAGTTGAATGATCTCAAAATAAACTCTTTTACATTATGGCGAGAGGGATTTTCTGACAAAAAATTACCTTTAAAAACTAATATGATAATATTTATATATACATATATACATGTGTAGTTATACATATGTGTATGCATGCATACATACATATATCCTCATGTCATATATATGTATCTGTTTGTCTATTCTATCTGAGAGGTGTTCCTTATGTTCTCATACTGAAGGTCTTCCTAACTTTTCTACAAGCCAGTTGAGGCATAGGCTTTTTACAGTTTATATTTATGTAGTTAAAGGAACTTTGGGCATATTGGTAAAACAATATTATCTGTCTCTATTATATGGACATATCTATGTCTATAACTGTACACTTGTCATGTGATCATGACACGACTTTAAAGTTGTATCATTTTTTGATAAAGTGTATTCATTGGTTCTTATTTTTTATTTCATTACATTTACATTCACATTTATATTAGTATAGTACTTACAGACAAATTAAATAGTAATAGCTTAATTGCATATCTTATAAAATGCTTCAAAGTTTGATGTATTTTGTTCAGTCTGAAACAACTTATTATAATAACTCATGCTCACTCTGTATTTATATATGTTTCATGTAGGCCTGCATTCCAATTTTTTTTTTCAACATACTGCCTAATCATTTCAAGAGAAGAGTTTTCAGGATAACTACAACTCAAAAAGTTTATCTCAGTCCAAGAGCATAAATTTACCTTAAACATTCAACAAATTATAAACAATAATATCAAGTTTTCATATACTGAATCCATATTTACATGGCAGATGGTAACTCTACCATGATTCATTAAAGTAAGCTGAATCAAGGATTTGCTTTTTGTAAATATGTTAAATGCATCCAGTACATTTATGCAATTAAACATAATAGCAAGGTCTCCCCTTATGGTCATTTAAGTCAACTTTACTCCTTTCAAAGGAATTGTTTAAATTAGTAGTTACACAATAGACTGTGCAATTTACTCAAGAAGTCATTAGAGTCTATTAGAGTGACTAAAACATTTATGATGATTTGTTTCAATTCCCTCCAACTGTCTCTATGAGGACCTTTTTCAAAAAGAGGATGTAGGGAGAAAGTTATCCTTTTGTCAGTTTAAATCTAATCTATAAAACTACTTGTAGTTTCATATTTATAAAAATTTTAATTTTTACCACTAACATAACAAACAACAGCTAATGAAAACATGTTTTCATGTATAAACTCCTACTATGCAGAGCATTTTAAAAGAGTATATTAAATGTAACATAAAGGGAACAAAATTACTCTGCTTTTTATGAGACATCTGTTCCCCTTTTAATGTTCTTCTTTCCTTTTCTGTTTCATGTCTTTAATATCTTAACCTGTGTTAAGGAGAGAAATGGACTAGATCAGCATTTTCTCTACTTATTGGCCATGGGACACTTCTAATATGACTGTTTCCAAATTCTTTTCTTATTGGGCTAGAGTACAATGGTATTTTTGGAATAACCTAGAAATGAAGAAAGATTAGGGGAACTTGGGAACAAAGTAATATTTTATAGTGAAAACACCCTATTGAATGCATAAGTATATCTGATGTGTGCATTATTCAACATTAATATTTTAAGGTAAAAATAGCATCAACTTTGGCAAGTCTTTTTCATGTCCCTTATGCCTTAGTAACAACAACAAAAAATATGCGTAAATATGCCAGATCAGTAATTTTGCAAATTTTTATTAGTATTTATCTATTAGTATTTTATTAATCGATAATATCTCCCCAAAGTAATTTATGCCAAATAATAAAACTGAGACCTCTTCAACGCCCTCATTTCATAGATAAAGAAAAAGAAAGTATTCAATATGTGATGATTTGCCCAGTGTCACATACTTTGTGATAAATTCAAGACTGAAACCAAATGCCTCCTGTCCTTACCAACCCTAATGCATTTGGAAACTCCATTTCATTTTAGGATGTCCGTTCTCCAGCCAGAAGTATTCACTTCTTCCCCTACTCCCAACGTATTCAGAGACAGTGTTGGCAGAGTGGACAAGGTAGATTTGAAATCACAAGTCTTGATTTTAATTCACACTTTTAAAACTAAATTTTATGACCATGGGTAGTCAACTTAATAACTTTCCTTTTCTGTAAAATGGATGTAATAATATCTCTTGGACTTGTCATATGGGGCTCCAAAGAGATAATGTAAAGGAATTTGCAAACTTTAAAAGTATTGCATGTATATTTGTATATATATCCGCACCTATATATTTATTCATCATCTCTCCATCATTTATCAATCTACTTCTATACTTACAACTTCATTTTATTAAACTTTCTGTATGGAGAAATGCATATCTTGGCAGGAGGTGAAATTCGAAATAATCTTGCCTAGCAATTAAGGATAACCCCAAGTATTAGGGTTATAGAAAGTCCTGGCATGGAAAGAGAAACAAGGACTGCTTAAAAGAGACTTTAACTCTTTCGAGAAAAGCAAAGTCAATGGTTTGCTCCCCAAGAAGGATTGTTCACGTTTTGCTTCAACTGTAGATCGTTTATGTTCCAAGATTTTCTCCCATTTTTAAAAAGATCGGTGCATTTGAACGAATTTGGTAGTTGATACTGTCAAAGGGGGTGAATAGGGAGTGGAGAATTCTGAAGGAAGAAAAGGTCCATACTGAGGGCTAGTGGGATTTTCCTCTTCAATTAACTTCGAAGAACCTTTTTTTTTTTCTTTTAAGGGGATAGAGGTGGAGGGGAAGTATTAAATGGGAAAGGCCAATGAGCGTCTGAGAATCCATACATTAAAAGACTGAATTTAAAAAAGAAGGAAATAATGTGAATGTTTCACCTGAAATATTCAGATTTAAAGGAAATAGAGTCCTTTCAAAGGAAGAGAAATCACGCAAACTTGTTTTCGGTACTCCTGTAGTTGGGATAAACTCTTACACACGAAAAAGGAGCCTCTCTCTGAATTTGTGTACTCCGGTGGGTTAGGGATGCGTGTCGTCATATACAAAAGAATCTTTAGAAATTCCTGAAGTGACAACAGAAAGAAAAGTGGAGATTAGCCTTGGTGCGTTCCATTCGCTCACCACCTCCAATTCCCTTTCCAGTACCGCCCCAAACCCACGTTAGCCTTCACTTTCAGCTCCACGCCCTATCTGGATCTCCCAGCTTTGCTAGGTGATTGGGGGTAGGCGTGGTGCGTACATCAACCTAGGCTGCAGCTTCCCTTGAACCCACAGAGGCACCAGGAGGGGAAAGAGGGCAACTGGGAGGCGGCCCTGAGAGCTGCACTTTCTTGCTTCTGAAGCTGCTGTCCCAGATTTAAATTTCGGAAAGAACCGACCACTTTGTTTCTTGCTAAGTCAAGGGGAGCCCTGCTAAGTGCCTGATCCTACTCTCTCTCTTCAAGTTTAGGAGGGGCTGGCCTCCCTGACTTCTTGTACTCTGTCCCACCGTAGCGCCCGGGGATGGAGGCTGCCAACGGGAGCAGCAGTGACTCTAGCAAACAGGCCTTCTCCTCGGGGCTGGCATCCCCATCTCCAGCAGCCGCTTCCTCTTCGCTGTCCATGGCTTCTGGGGTAGCCATTCCGCCAGCTTTCCTCCGACCCCCTAGCCTGTTCTTGCGGGCAGCAGCAGTGGCGGCCGCCGGGAGTGGAGCTTGTCCCTCTGCTGCAGGGTTGGAGAGGGGCGTTGGGGCCTTGGGCTGCGGAGGCTACCCGCGGACACCCAAGTGTGCCCGCTGCCGCAACCACGGAGTGGTGTCTGCGCTCAAGGGGCACAAGCGTTTCTGTCGTTGGCGGGACTGTGCCTGCGCCAAGTGCACCCTGATCGCTGAGCGCCAGCGAGTGATGGCCGCGCAAGTTGCGCTCCGCAGGCAACAGGCTCAGGAGGAGAGCGAAGCTCGCGGACTGCAGAGGCTCCTCTACCCCGGGCAGGCCACTGGCAGTCGGGGAGCTGCAGGAGGCACGGGCTTGGAACTCTCCTCAGCCGCAGCGGGTGGAGTGGGGGCTGCCGAAGGGTTAAATCTGGGCACTGTGGGTCTAGGAGGTCGGCGGGCTGCTCCCTTCGATATTTTCCACCCAAATTTTCAGGAAGATAAAACAGGTGAGTTGGTTTCCTCCTTGTTCACGACCAGATTCAACGTTGTAAATTAAGTATCAAAAAAAGTATCTCCTCTTTGTGGTTATATAACGCCGATTGTGGGGAGGGGAGAGCACATGAGTTATTTGCTTTGAAAAAAAGTTATCAGGAATTTTCGACAAATTGTTAAAAATCACTTAAACAATTGTTAAAAATAACCCTAAAAGTGCTAGGTAACCCAACAATGTAGCAGTAAGGTTTCGAAAAGCAAGGATAGCTTTGTTTTGTGAGGTGTTCGTTGTGTCTGAGACCGAAAAGAAGAAAAAAATGGTGTTAAAGATTGAAAGCCCGAAGTGACCCCTAGGATGTATTCCTTTCCTACTGTTAATTTGTTTGCATCTTTTCTGGGAATTGCCAATTATCTTGGCATACTGACTGAGGTAGCAAAACCTGCAAGTCAAGGGTGTAATGGGTTAGGGACGGGAGCTGACTTAGGGAAGAGGTAGGTTTTGAATCACATATCAAATCCTGCAAGTTTTTCCACGCGCTTTCTGACACTGGTGAGTTGGAAAACTCTAGCATTGCACTTTGATTCTACTGTAATCTTATGTCAGGACCCAGCTTGTGAATAGGAACTTTATGTTTCTATTCCCTCTTTCTCCCTTTCTCTTTTCTCTCTCTTCTCTTTTTCACACACACACACACACACACACACACACACACACGCATACACATATACACACACACACACCCTAAAAGACCTTTAGAGATTACTTAATTCTTTTATTTTACACTTGAGTTAACACAATCCCAGAGAATGGAAGTTATTTCCCCAAATTTACAATAGTAATGGAGAAAGTTAGAATGCAAACTCATCTCTTCAAAATTGAAATAGTCAAGCAGTTAAGGCAGATCTTAACTTGACAAGTTAAGCAAATACATGGAGAAAAAAATTATAAAACACATCAAGCTGATTTCTTTGAAAACTTTTTTGGTTATTCTTTTGATTGTCTCTATATTTGTTGTTTCCTTGGAGGAGTGAAAATTCTTAATAGTCTCCACATTTCTCTAAGAATACAATTAAGCCTTTAGGATGCTCTGAACTCTGGAAAACATTTGAAAGACCATATTAGTTCTTACCTAACATGTTTTCTAGTCGTTGTTAGTAGTATAGTAGTAAACTACTTTGCAGGTGATAATCTACATAGTTTTAAAATGCAGTTAAAACAATAAGGGGAAAAGTCTACAATTACCTCTTAAATCAACTGGATTTCAATTGAAATTCAAATTTTTTTTCAGTGGAATTTTCTAACTATATAAGGCTTACTAATGGTGAAAACATACATTCTAGTATTTTACCATAACAGAAAGACAAGTAATTACAAACTAAAAAAATAATGAATTAATGGTATTCACTGGACAAAAATAGAGTTCTAATAAAATAATTGCTCATGGACAATTCTTGGACTTATGTCAACATTACAGGCAAATCATTGTTACATACGAAAAGGGAATTACATGACATATCTACGTATATGTACATGTGTATATATGCATATATGCTATCCATTACAAACTTCCTAGTTTATTCAATTAAAGTATAGAATCAAGACTTTACTGTCTTTCTTTGAGATCAGAGAACATTGAAAATCAAGAAATGAAAAGACAATGAAGACATATGAGACATATGAATTGAACTTTATTAGCCTATCATGTTACCTAAAACCTGTTAAATAATTCTCCGTTTCAGTGACTTCCAAACTTTTGTAATTGTATAATCCATGAGAAAAAACATTTCTGCAAGTATCCCAGTATATGTACATTTATTTATAAATTGTATAATGTACTACTGTGTGGGTATGTTATATAAATTATTAAACAGGAAAATTTAAATTTTAAAGATTTAAGCTGAAATGAGAATATTTTAAAATTGATTTATTAGTGGTTCAAAATCCTTTTTGCTCTCACCAAAACATTTTAAAGCTGTTATTGAATATGCTTTATTTAAAAAATTATTGGTATAACATTGTGAAACAAGAATACATCACAATATGTGGTTGGTAATTTGATAATCAATTGAGATCACTCCTGGTAACTCTTTTGTGTTAAAAATCTTCCACTCTTCCTTCAAACTACTCTATGCATTGTAGATTAGAGCTGACTAGCCATATGCCATATGGTTCAAGTGGGTACATCTGTGTCAGTTCATATATTACATATTAGTAAACTTTATTTTCTTTTTTAATTTTAATTTAATGTTTTGCCAGCATTTATAATCTCCTTCCCAATGCAAACATCAATAATCATACCTTATTCTTGGCACTGTTTTGTAGCACCTGATATAACAAACTCTAAATACTGGATGGAACCTGGATCTTACTACTAACAGGTGGGGAGTACAGAGTATGTAGGGACATTCTTAAGAAAGTCATATTATTAGAATTTTAGACTAAAAAGAAAGATTGATTGAAATAAGCCTCTTGATTTTATTATATCCATTGTTGTCTATAATGTTCAAATAAACAAACGGAAATAACCATTCTAGAACACTGATGTGGGGTATGCTTATAGAGAGCTCTTCCTGGATGATCATCTCGTACTGCATCTCACCCTTTAATGACCCATAAGTAACAAGTCAGTTGTGATAACTCAGTCATTTTTCCCCTTTAGGAAAACAGACTGTTCACCCAGTCTTGAAACTCTTCATCTGCATTTGATGAAAATTCAGATTTTAAATCTTTGATTCAATCATGTATACTTTTCTGGAATAGTTTTCATTGGAACACCTTCTTCTCTTTCTCAGTTTTAGGGTCCCAGAGTGCTGTAAACTTGTTTATTTATGAAAGTATCTAAATTTAGCAGCAGTTCTTCATCCCCATGGTCCCCAATTGGCTGCAGGGGAGGAACCATTTTCTGCAAGACTGCAAAGAACATGGCCCAAGTCTGTCTTTACCTGGGGTGGCATTAAGTATTACATTAAAAATTAGGCAGCCAGTTGGACAGTAGATAGAGTGCTGGGACTGGAGTTAGGAAGACCTGAGTTCACACACTTGACTACCTTCATGATCCTAGCTTAACTACTTAATCTCTATCTGCTTCAGTTTCCTCAACTGTAAAATGGAGATGATAATTGCAGCTACCTCCCAGGGTGGTTGTGAAGAAATGAGATAATATTTGTGAAGTGCTTAGCACAATGACTGGGATATAGTAGTCACTCAGTACATGTTTTTCCCCTCTCCTTCCCTCTAAGGGCCAGATCGTGTGTGCTGTTGTTTGTCTTTTGTTTTCAAAGAGGACCAAGAGCATCATGGGATGATGTCTTGAGTTATGCATGAAATAGATTAAAGTGAGACAGAATTATATAGACTTGTTAGCTACACTCTTTCAGAATAATTGAAATCATGTGACAAAAGTCAGGATGACTAGCAATGGCCCAGGATACATTGGATGACATCTTTATGTCTGACCAAGCTCTAAGTGCTCCACAGCACCCATTTCTGCTTCCTTCATGGCTAATGGCCATTGGAACAAAGTATTCTCATCTGCCATTTTCCCTGGGGGAAATTTTCACATCCTTGGGGTTGACATCCCTCTAACTCAGTAGCGGGTTTATCCTCACCCAGATTTAGTCATTTGTTAAAGTGGTTTTACTGGGCTGTGGCATCTGTACGTGCTAGTTTTTCCAAGCCACTGGTGAGAGTTGGATGAAAGATGGAAAACAAAGATATATGAGCAACCCTGAAAAGGGTTCAGTAAGCCCTCCCACTGGAGGTAGTAATCCTTCCTTAATATCTCATACACCTCCCTCATTTGTGTACCCAGTCCTTTGATACCTTCCATTGTTTTGTTCTTGGTTTTGTTTTTGTTTTGTTTGCTGCAGTGGAGTTATGCTCAACCCAGGGACTCACAGTCCAGAGGGCTGAGATTAGCATAGGAGATGGAAGTCTAGTATTCTATTCATTCTGAAAATGGGAAAAGACACTGGAAGAACTAAGCAGGACACCAACATCTATCCTCTCTATGATTTTTTTCCCCATCATTTTCTGCCTCTTTCTCAAGATCTTGATATTCATCCCAGAAAAAAAAAAGAATTGATCTAGTTTTCTCCTAGTTCATTGCCAGGTATCATGATATAAATTCCATATGTAAAAGGGAAGTCTTATCCTTAAGTATGAGCTCTATTTGACTATTGCCTTATTGCTAGGTTTATTGCATAAGGAGAATTGTTTGACTTTTAGGAAAAATTCTTGATAATGTATTTCAATAATCTTTCTTTTGAGGTTTGTTTATTTCATTATTTTTTTTCTTTGAGGGGCAGTTAGTTGGTACAGTGGATAGAGCACCAGTGAAGGAGTCAGGAGGACTTGAGTTCAAATCTCACCTCAGACACTTGACACTTATTAGCTGTGTGGCCTTGGGCAAGTCACTTAACCCTAATTGCCTCATCCTGGGTAATCTCTAGTCATTTTGATGAATCGGGTCACTGGATTCAGATGGCTCTGGAGGAGAAGTGAGACTGGTGACCTGCACAGCCCTCCTTCACTCAAAGTCAAGTGCAAGTCGTGTCATCATTTCTCTGATGGCATGTCATTTCTTTTCTTTATAAAATTCTCTCTTTGATATTTAAAGCCCTTCCCAATTTATACCCATCCAACTTATCTTTCCAGTCTTATTATTTTCCTTCACATCCTTTTTTCACTTCTCATACTAGCCTTCTAGTTGTTTCCTCACCAAGACACTGTCTTACATCTCTCAGCCTTTCCCCTGGCTATCCTGAAGACCTGGAATTTCTTTTGAATTCATTCAAGGCTTAGATTAAGTGCCACTTCTATATGAGCCCTTTCCTGATCAACCCAGATTCCAGGGCCTCTTCTCCAAATTACCTTATATCTTTTTTGTCTGTCTTTTTATTTACCTATTACCTCCTTTACTAAAAGGTTAGATCACTGAGGGCATGGGTTTTTCATGTTTGTCTTTGTATCCTTAATATCTAGCACAGTGCCCAAGACATGATAGCTAATTTGTAAATGCTTGCCAATTGTTGCCTTCCACCAAGCCTGTGAACCCACTACTGTTTTTGTCTTTATCAACACTCCCTGTGCAGCACCTTTCCTTAGCTTCCATTTGTCCTAGCAGCAATAAGGTCCTAGAACTTGGAGGAACATGGGGAAAGAGAAATGAAATCGTCATTTGGCCCCAAGGTCATCTTGCCAACTCTTGGGCTTGTAAAGCCACTCTGACCCTAGTCTTCTGGAGGGGGCTGCTTATGCCTGTTATCTCTTCTTTTGGCTGCTTCCATTACTGGTTCAGACTCCGGGACTAAACCTAACAAATTGTCTCCAGATGGGGTGCTGCAATCCCCAGCTGCACCAGCCTATTCCCCACCTGCTTTTTAACATACATCTGTCCCCACTACCACCATATTCTAGCCCTTGGAGGAATGTGAGGAGAGAGGAAAAACAGATGGCCTCTCCTTTTCCTACAATTGATGGCCAAAAAGATCTGCCTATAAAGTAACCCTGTTAGGACGAATGAGGTCTTAGGATTATGTTCTACCCCTCTTTACTGATTATTTTACCCATCACTGAGAGCAGGGTTCCTTCCTTCCTTCCTTCCTTCCTTCCTTTCTTCCTTCCTTCCTTCCTTCCTTCCTTCCACCATGAACTCCTTTGGCAGCCTGGTGAGACCTAAGGATTCCTTCTAAGGGTAAAAGTTTTAAAAATGTATGGCAAACTCTATAGGATTACTGAAAACTTACTATGTTGAAATCCAGTTATCAAAATAACAATAACAACAGATAAGAAAACAAGGAAAAGCAAGGCTCGGGAAGCAAGTGAAGA
>CM053769.1:83058103-83105611 GCA_028658325.1 Potorous gilbertii | reverse complement strand
ACTTTATGTAAATTTTCATTCTGCAAGTTTGATTCTCTAGGGGGAGGTAGGGAAGTGGAGCATAATCTCAAGCAGGCTTGGGCTCCTGCTCAAGCTCCTTCCAAGGTGGTGGCAACTTGGGTGAAGCCCCCAGCCAGGGTCCTCTGCTCCAGGCAATGAAACTACAGAAACTACTTTGGGCTTCAGGCTCCCAGGTACTGAAGATACTTCAGGAGTCACAGAACCATGGAGGGGAGGGAGATATCTGTAGAGCAGTCCACTTATACCAAGAGAGAACTGTGTTGACTCTCACCTATAAAGAAATTTCCTTAATTTACTATAAATAATATTCATTCTTTATTCTCTTCTCCCCCCTAGTCTTTGAAATGTTGGTTTGAAACAGGTTCTCCAGAGACAATTTATTCCAATGAACATACCTTTAACAGATCAGCAGTGGGTGTTCCATGAAAATGGGAAAGCGAATTGTAGGAGGTTTGACTATTCCCCTCTTTTTTTTAAGCTTCCCCACTCAGCTCCCACCCTCAGTCCAATGTTTTAGTGTCAAAGTCAGTCCTTCCTTTTTTTAACTGGTTCTCAATAAGTTTCTGTTATTTCCTCAATTTAATTGAAACCACCTCAAGCTTAGGTAGTTTTAGTTCCATGATAATATCCAATGCATCACTATGCATAAAGTAGATGTTTATGAAATGCTTGCTCCAATGTTCCAAAGGATTCAGCTGAGGAGTTTAGGTAAATAAATATAAGAAATAGACATACAAGTGTCTATGGAGCTCCAGGTACTATAATTTTTTAGCCATTGTCCCATCAATGTTCCCAGTTTTTTGCTCACTACAAAAGTGCTGCTATAAGTATTTTTGATGTATATAGAACATTTCAATGATAATTTTATGAAGGAGAAAGAAAATTCTACAGAAAAAATATAAACAATAATAGCCTAGGATAGACTCAGCTGGATTATAATCTGCATTCTTCCAGAGTATACCCACATTAATAAAATCAGGGACTTAGAGTATTCCATAATTCAGGCTGAAGATAGTCCTTAATCAAAAATGAGGTTTGCCTGTAAAACACATGTAAATTTAAAATAAAAACCATGCAATCTTTGAATAATTGATTGGAATTTAAGGCATATCAGATCATACAACCAGTTAAAATGTTGTTAAGGAATCCTTTCAAAGTCATTTTACTTTTCCTCCTAGTTTGACCAACTCCTACTTTCTACCTGCTGTTGAAACAGTCAAGCTAGTCTAGCTCTCTTTCTTGTTCAAAACTTACCCAAATCATGAATCTCCAGGATCCTTGGCAGGAGGTCATCTTATCAGCTCCTTCACCGATGATGTGGCATAGTCCTAACAGAAGATTGCCACTTTAACTGATTAATGTATCATACTGTACCAAAGTGAACAAGAGGAGGCTGGTAACATTAACAATTATGTGGGGCTTCACTTCTGGCGAAGGTTATAGAATGGTTACTTTCCTGATAAGGAGGAGCTAGAATGAAAATGGAAACTATGAAGTAGAAGGAAAGACAAAATATATTTAAGTGTAAGACAGTGACTTTTCAGACAGGAGGAATTCAGATTTCTCTCTTCATCAGCATATACATACATACAAATGTGACTAGTTAGTGAGAAATTTAGACCATAAATATTTAGATACCAGTAAAATCTAGCTATGCTTTTTTTCTAACCACTACTTTAGCCCACTGTTATGAATCATTTGAAAAAACTAACTCAAAATGAGAGTGGCCAAGTTCCTTGTTGAAGAGTGAATGTGGTTTGCAGTTCAGTCCAATTAGGAGGAAAATGAGGTTGTCATTATGAAAAATACTTATTTTCAACTTTACAAAGTAATTTTGAGTTCCAAAATTTCTAGTGCTCTCCTACCCCAACTATTGAGAAGGCAAGTAATATGATATCAATTATATATGTCTGCCTTATATTTTTAAGAGAAAATAAATTTCCTGAAACTACTACAAAAAATTTGAATACACAAAGGAAATCTAATAGAGGAATTGTTGCTAGAAGTACAAGGGCCAGAGAACTGCTCTGCTCCACTCTCTGTTCTGTATTTAGCCATAGCTTTTAATGGACTGGGTTCAGTGCTGAGGAGCTCTGACCTCTAAATAGGCAGATTAGGCTCTTGGTTCTCACACTCATTGACTCGCTAATAAACCACACCCCCAATATCTTGGATACAATTATAATTAGAGTTTGAAAGTCTAACGTGTTCCCCAAATGAGGAGAAGCAAAAAAGGTTCTCAATATACAAACTTACATATGGCATGGGGTGGATAACTTACTCTAACACAAAGAAAAGTGCTGAACGTAGGAAAGAGTCATAGCGTACATTGTAACAGAAAGATTTAAACAGGATTCAGTAACTTCAGAAAACTATAGTTACAATTGGTTAGAACTTAAGGCATATCCGATCATACAAACAGTTAAAATGTTGCTAAAGAATCCTTTCGAAGCCATTTTACTTTTCATCCCAGTTTGACCAACTCCTACTTTCTACCTGCTGTTGAAACAGCCAGACTAGTCTAGTTCTCTTTCTGTCAGCCTGGACAAATTTCCCCTACATAAACTTCCCCTGCCTTCGACCATTTAGCTCCTGTCACTGAGCACCTGCTTACTGATGGGACCTGTGGATGCTCTAAATTCACAAAGTACTTAGTACATGTCCCTCTCAGGGCTATTGAAACTTTATGGTTAACTTAGAAAACCCCAGAGAATCAGCAAAGAAACTAGTTGAAACAATCCCTGTCAGGTATCATCTATGCCTAAGATCAGGAAAGAAGAAACATAAAAAGGAGAAAGATCACCAGAAACTCCTTTAGTGTGAAACTGCCTGGTTGAATCTATGTCTTTCACACGGGGAGTGGTGCAAGGTGACCATGAAATCAGAGTAGAAAAAAATCATTCTTCTCCATCCTTCAAAGAAATCACATCTTGCCACCAGGACAGTCATAGTTCAGAGAGGGTCAGTTAGAAACTTTCTCCTTTTATCATAAGTGGCACTATGCCTCCTGCTTCTGTCACAGGCAATAGGGAAGACCACCAGATCACTCCCAGTCTATCAAACCACATTAAAATGCCAGTTACTTTTGCCTGTGGGTCATTCACATGAATGAAAGCAGCCCCAAATCTCCCATAATGTTTCATGGAAACAGGCAGAGGATATCTCTATTTATTCTATACAATTTCTGAGTATGTTCCATGACTGTTTCATACGTGTTGCAGACGTTGGCAGAGTCATTTATTGAATTCTTTAGAAACTTAAAGGTTATTCTTTATATTCAGAGGTGATGACAATCATATTTCATTACAAATCAAATCTTTTTACTATTAATTCTAAAGGAAAATACAAATTCTTCATAGTTTGTTGTTATCACTATGATATCAGTAATTATATTCACAGTCTTCATATCTGGGGATGGCAAAAGACAAGTGCCTAACTTAAGCATTTTCCTGGTTTGCTTCCTTCACTGTGCATTGATTCATACTCTTTACTCATGCTTTTCTTAATTCTTCCTATCCATAATTTCTTAGTGTAAAGCAGTATTCTATTGGTCTACCCATTCCTCAGTGTACTATTTCTATTCTCAATTCATCCCTATTGTTACCATTTTTTCCTTTTATATTGTAGACCATTTGTTCCTCCAAGTGAATCTTTTTGTTATTGTGTCTAGATCTACCCTAAATCTATAAATTAATTATAGTAGCCAATATTCCAAGTATACTATATTACCATTGTCCAACAATATCAAATGAATATCCCTTCAATTATTTGCCATTTTAAAGGAACATTTTGTCATTGTATTTTCATATCTTGAGTGTGCATTCAGAGCTAAACTCCCAGATAGTTTATATATGTTGAAGTTATATCAATTCCTCCTTGAATTTATCATTGATGTATTATTGATCTCTGGGCAACTATTTTCTTTTCTGTTATTTAAAAAATATTGAGGCAGAGCAAAGACAGTGGAGTAAAGGCAGGGGTTCAGCTGACCTCTCCCCCAAACCCCTCCAAATACTTTTTAAAGATGCCTCTAAATAAATTCTACAGCAGTAGAACCCACAAAAAGACAGTGAAACAAATTTCTAGCTTGAGACAACTTGGAAGGTGAGCAGGAAAGATCTATTGCCCAAGGGTGAGAAAGGAGCACAGACTAGCGCAGGCCATGCCAGCATAGACCAGGTCTCAGCAAACCCAGAGCAGGCATTGGGGTGACTGAATTGCTGGCAACAATGGTAGTTTCCAGACCTCTCAACCCACAGATTCCAAAGACAACTTAGAAGGTCAGCAGAAAATATCTGTCTCACCTGGATGAGAGTGGAGTACAGTCCAGTGTAGGCTGCATCAACACAGTTCCAGCACTAGGAAACCAGAAGCAGTCCTTGGGAGCCACTGAATCAGTAGCAGCAGTGGTGTCTGTTTCTGGAGTTCTCAGTCCATAATCGAACTACTGTCAGAAGGAGATTCCAGGATGCAAGAAAATCATGAAAAATTAGTCAATAGCTTGGTAAAGGAAACACAAAATAATACCGAAGAAAATAACACCTTAAAAAACATGCTAGGCCAAATGGTAAAAGAGATCAAAAAACCAATGAGAAGAAGAATGCCTTAAAAAGAAGACTTGACCAAATGGAAAAGGAAGCCCAAAAGCTCACTGAAGAAAATAATTCCTTAAAAATTAGAATGAAACAAATGGAAGCTGATGACTTTATGAGAAATCAAGAAACAACAAAATTAGACCAAAAGAATGAAAAAATAGAAGAAAGTGTGAAATATCCCATTGGATAAAACAACTGACCTGGAAAATAAATCCAGGAAAGATAATTTAAAAATTACTGAACTACCTGAAAGTCATTGTTTTTAAAAAAGAGCTTAGACATCATCCTTCAAGAAATTATCAAAGAAAACTGCATTACTCTTCTAAAACCCAGAGGGTAAGATAGAAATGGAAAGAATCTACTGATCACCTCCTGAAAGAAATCTCTAAGTAAAAACTGGGAATATTATGGCCAAATTCCAGAGTTCTTAGGTCAATGAGAAAATATTGAAAGCAGCCAGAAAGAAACAATTCAAGTATCATGGA
Source organism: Potorous gilbertii (assembly GCA_028658325.1). Classification (NCBI taxonomy): domain Eukaryota; kingdom Metazoa; phylum Chordata; class Mammalia; order Diprotodontia; family Potoroidae; genus Potorous; species Potorous gilbertii. The sequence goes on along the minus strand of CM053769.1, from coordinate 83,100,510 downwards.
GTCACAGCAAGGATAACACAAGATTTAGCAGCTTCTACATTAAAAGACTGGGAAGCTTTGAATATGATATTCTGGAGGGTAAAGGAGCTAGAATTACAACCAAGAATCACCCACCTAGCAAAACAGTATAATCTTTCAGGGGAAAAATGGATTTTAAATATGATAGAGGATTTTCAAGGATTCTTGATAAAAAAAACAGAGCTTAATAGAATACAAGATTAAAGAGAAGCATAAAATATAAACATGGAAGAGAATTCATAAGGAGCTTAATAAGTAAGAACTGTTTACATTCCTACATGGAAAGATGACATCTATAACTCATAAGTACTTTCTCTTTATTAGAGTAGTTAGGAGTATATATAGACAAAGGGCACAGACATAAGTTGAGTATGAAGGGATGATATGTAAAAAATAAAATTAAGGGGTGAGAGAGAAATGTACTGAAGAAAGAGAAAAGGAGAGGTAGAATGGGGTAAATGATCTCATGTAAAAGAGGCAAGAATAAGCTTTTGCAATGGAGGGGAAGAAGGAGGAGGTGAGGGGTAGTGAGTAAACCTTACTCTCATCAGAATTGACTCAAAGAAGGAATAACATACACATTCAACTGGGTATAGAAATATATCTTACCCTACAGGAAAGTAGGAGAGGAAGGGGATAAGAGAAGGGAGACTGTGGTGATAGAATGAAAGGCAAATCAGGGGAGGGGTAGTCAGAAGTAAAACACTTTTGAGAACAGTCCAGGTAAAAGGAGAGAGAATAGAACGAATGAGGGGATAGGATGGAGAAAAATATAATTAGCAATACAAACTGTGAAAAAAATTGGAAGCAAGTTTCTCTAATAAAGGCTTCATTTCTCAAATGTATAGAGAACTGAGTCAAATTTATAAAAATAAGAGTCATTCCCCAAATAATAAATGATGGAAAGATATGATCAGTTTTAAGATAAAGTGATAGAAGGTATCTATAACCATAGAAAAATATACTCTAACTCACTATTGATTTGAGAAAAGCAAATTAAAACAATTCTGAGGTACCACCACACACCTGATTAGATTGGCTAATAGGACAGGAAAGATCAATGACAAATGAAGCATTATTAATGCACTGTTGGTGGAGTTGTGAACTGATTCAACCATTCTGTAAAGCACTATAAAGCCATCCATGACGTTTGACCTAGCAATACCACTACTAGGTTTGTATCCCAAAAGAAATAAAAAACAAAAAGGAAAATGACCTAAAAGAGATTAAAAAACACAAAAAAGAAAACAACTACATATACAGAAATATTTATAGGAGCTCTTTTCCAGGGTCAAAGAATTGGAAATTGAGGGAATGCCCATCAGTTGGGGAATGGCTGAGTAAGCTGTGGTATGTGGTTATGATAGAATACTATTGTGCTATAAGAAATGATGAGAAGAATGCTCTCAGAAAAAACTAGGAAAGACTTGCATGTACTGGATACAAAGAAACAACAATATTGTAAGACGATCAACTATGAATGACTTAGCCCTTCTCAAAAAGACTACTCTGATGTACTTATGATGAAAAATGCCATCCATCTCCAGAGAAAGAACCGGTGGTGTCTGGATAGAGATTAAAGAATACTTTTTTAACTATCATTTCTCTTGAGTTTTTTGTCTATTTTTTTCACAATCTGACTATTATGGAATGTTTTGCATATACATGTGTATAAAGGACATCTAATTGCTTGCCTTCTCAATGAAGGGGTACGGGGAGTGAGGAAAGGACAGATTTTGGAACTCAAAGTTTTAAAAACAAATGTTAAAATAACTTTTACATTTAACTAGGGAAAAATAAAATATTAAATAAAATAAAATTTCATGAGAAAAAAGCTATTGTTTCAATTAGTTTCTTTGCTGATTCTCTGGAATTTTCTAAGTAGACCATTATGCTCTCAACATAAGGATGATTTTGTTTCCTTTTTACTAATGTTTATGTCTTTAATTCCTTTCTCTTGTCTTACTATTTTCACTAGCATTTCTAGAATTATCAAAAATGACATGGGGAAAAATATTTTGCTTTACTCTTCATTTATTGAGAAAGTCACTACTGTTTCCTCATGCAAGAAGGAGATTTTAATTGTGTCCTTCCAGAAAATATTTCATTGTCTTTATTGTTTAGTAACTATGGGTACTTTTTATTTATTTTAGCAAGGACATTCATTTTCACTACTTCTACTTGACATATTAAATACCAACTATAGCAGTAAGATAAGAAAAAAGTCATCGTGTTTTTGCAGATTATATTTAAGTATTTAAGAAACACTTGAGAACCAGCTAAAAATTAACTGAAAATGATGGGAGCTTCAGAACTTCAGGTAGAAGAAAATGTGAGATTCCTGTGGCAGGCAGGTGAGAATAGATTGTAAGATCATAGTTAGAAAGATAAGAATATTTAAAAGTAATCTGGTCCAATGCCCTTCCTTTACAATTGATCAAACAGGTTCGTAAAGGGTAAGTGACTTACCCAAGGGCCAAAGTGGTAATAAGGTATATAGATAATAAATAGCAGAGCTAGGTTTTCTGAGTCCAAATCTAACACTGCTCCCACTATAATATGCTGCTTGAACAGGAGAAGACTTTTGCTCTTCCAAATATACTTAATGTGAAATATTCGAACTATTTGAGAGTTTCTTTCTTTCCTTGTACATTTAAGCCACACAATTGGAAATGTCAACAGATTGCTTCAATATAACAAAAGACTTGTGATTTTATTAATGTGAGCATATCTTGCACCAGTAAACATGACAACTACTGCACATATTAGTACGTTAGCTTAGTGGTTTTTCTGTGCCCCTCAAATACATTACCTTGTGACTATCTCCTTGGAAGTAGTGTTCTTTAAACTTAATTATATTAATGCCCAGGAAAAAAATCATTGGATTTTTTTCTTGAGACATTTCTAACTTGGTGGGACTCACCAGAAATTTCATTGTCTTGTCAAAACCTTAGAAAAATTTAGGTCTTGAAAAATATGATTAGGCACTGGAGGAAGATAAAAAGAATGAGAAGTGACTTTGGAGATAAGCTAGTCCAACCCCTCATTTTACTATGTGACTCGGATGATGGCCAAGTAACTTGTTCAATATCCCATATGTAGTAAGTACCAGTGTCAGGACTCAAACCCAGCACCCCTCCAACCCTAAATCCATCATCTTTCTGGTCCTAAACCTAAAATTCTTTCTACTGTCCCAAACTAGGTGCTATTGCATGTAAAGTTCTCTATAAAACTTAAAGTACTATACAAATGAATGCTATATGCCAATCTATTATAAAAAGGAAGGAAATAAGTATTTAATAAGTGTCTACAACGTGCCAGGCAATGTGCTTTACAAATATCATCTCATTTGGTCCTCAAAACAATGTTAGGTACTGGGCCTTTTTACAGATGAAGAAACTGAGGCAGAGAGAGGTTAAGTGATTTGTCTAGAGTCACATAGCTAGTAAGGACTTGAAATCAGATCTTCTTCCCTTCAGACCCACTGCCTCATCCACTGTGGTAAACACCCTTCATTCCTTTTTGCCTCTCTAACCTTCTGCTTAACTTATCCTGGCCTAAGAAATTCCTAAATCAGTTTCCACTTTTTTTTTTGTATCTTCAGTGTTTAGCACAGTTCCTGACACATGGAAAGTATTTAATAAACAGTTGTTGCATGACTATTGTCTGATCAACTCTGACTTTTTCCAACCTGAAGGCAGGATGAGGAAGGAGAGAATCAAGAGACCAGATGATGGCAATACCATTGGTGTCTAGAAGAGCTGAAATGACTCTACCTCACTTGTCCCAGATTATTAATCTGTCCCAGGCCTTGGGGAACCTGTGGTAGTAGTGGATCAAACCAGTTGGTTTCAGACATTCAGATTCTGTACTTTATGTTTAAATTATTGCCCCTCTTATAGCAATCTTAATGTTTACATTACTAAGCTAAATAAATCATAGAAAGAGCAGACCCATTTAGATGCCTTCTCCCTAACTGTCCCCTCCACAGAGAAAGCAACCCTCCTCTTTACTTCTAATCCTGGTACTAGCAACCACTTTGCATCTATGCTTCTCAGTTACGTAATTTCTTCTTCTTTTTCTTCTTTCTTCTTCTACTTTTGCTTCCTTCTCCTCCTTCTTTTTTCCTTTTCACTCCTCTCTTCTTCATCCTCCTTCCTCTATTTCTTCTCCTTCCTCTTCTCCTCCTCATCTAGCAATCCAAAAGATTACAGAGTCTGTAAACATCTGTTGTGCATATCATAGATGTACTAACCTTTGGGCTTATAAACAAAGGGATAAGACAGTCTCTGCCCTTGAAGATACTACAATCTAATGGGGGAAGACAACACATAAAAAAAAACTGAAAAGGAGAAGACACATAGTATGAAGTGATGAGGAAGTCATTCTGGGAGAAGAAATCTTCTGAGGGTATATGAGCTGCAGAACTGGTTTCATCTTATAGAATGATGAGTTTCTGGAGATCATGAAGTCCAGGAGAGCAGCCAGGTGAAAAATGAATGTAAAATTATTATATATGGAGGCCATGGAACTGATTACTACTTCATCACCTTTCTGGACTTTAGTAGAGAATACACACACACACACACACACACATGAATATATATATATATATATATACACATACACAAACATGTGTGTATGTTATGTATGTATGTATAACATGTAGATATTCTGTTCCCATACTGGGAGTTCCCCACACTCATGAAATCACAAGTTAGATCTGGATCATCCCTACTCCCTACCCTTGAAAATCTGATGCATTGATAAAAATTTTGACAGGAGTCACCAACAGATTCTGATTTGTTCAGGATCAGTGTTAAAACCCAAATACTTTTAAACCCAAGAATATCTCCTCCATACAAAATATTACAATGATATCTCTCTTAGAGGCATAGAGACAGGCAATGTATAACTATACACAGACACTTTAATTTGTGTGTTTATGGTGTATGTACATGTTATAGAAACATACATATATTCTACCCTGAAGTGTTATAGTGCTTTGTCTTGGTACAGACATGACCAAAGGGGTGTGTCTTTGCATATGTCTGACTATATGCATTATATTTTTACATAAATTTGGATAGGCATGTGCATATGTGATGTCTGCCTTGTGTATGTGTATATATACATATATAATACTTGCCAGAATGTACCAATGTGGGTGTGAGTCTTCAAGTGGGTATGTACAGCATGTATTAGGTAAGTATATATGAAGTGTGATACTAGAGAAGAAAAGTAATCTGGATTTTAAAGGTATCAATAATTAGACTAACCCATATTCTTATTTCCTCATCATTATAAGAGAACAATTAGCACCCATGCTTTACAAATTATTCTCAAAAATTGAAAAAACGCTACAAAGCACTAATGATTAGGGAAATGCAAATCAAAACAAATCTGAGGTACCACATCACACCTATCAGATTGGATAACATGACAAAACAAGAAAGTGATAAATGTTGGAGAAGATATGGAAAAATTGGGACACTAATTGGTGTGTTTGGTCGAGTTGTGAACTGACCCAACCATTCTGGAGAGCAATTTGGAGCTATGCCCAAAGGACTATAGCAATGTATATACCCTTTGACACAGCAATACAGTTTCTAGGGCTGTATCTTAAGGAAATCACAAAAAATGGGAAAAGGTCTCACATGTACAAAAGTATTTATAAGCAGCTCTTTTTGTGGTGGCCAAGAACTGGAAATTGAGGGGGTGCCAATCAATTTAGGAATGGATGAACAAGTTGTAGTATATGACTGTAATGGAATACTATTGTGCTGTAAGAAATGACAAACAGGAAGACTTTAGAAAAATCTGGAAAGACTTATATGAACTGATGCTGAATGAAGTGAACAGAACCAGGAGAACATTGTATACAGTAACAGCCACAGTGTGTGATGACTGACTTTGACAGACTTAGCTCTTAGCAATGCAAGGACCTAAAACAATTCCAAAGGCCTTATAATGGAAAATACTGTCCATATCCAGAGAAAGAACTATGGAGTCCGAATGCAGAGCAAAGTAGACTATTTTCTTGTTTCATTTTGTTTTTCTTTCTCATACTTCCTCCTATTCACTCTAATTCTTCTATACAAAATGTCTAATGTGAAAATACATTTAATAGGAATGTATATGTAAAGTCTATTGTAAATTGTCTTGGGAAGAAGTGAGGGAAGAGATGGGGAAAAAAATTAAAGCTTATGGAAGTGAATGCTGAAAACTGAAAGTAAATAAATTAACTTATTTTAAAAAAAGAATTCTCAAAAATTAAGAAAGAATCCTACCAGAATCCTTTAATGAGATAAATATAGTCCTAATATCTAAATCAGGGAAAGACAAAACATAGAAGTAAAGTCACTGACAATCAAACCAATTATTGTGTTTTATCCAAAAAATCATTTACTACAATCAATTGGGATTCATTCCAGGGTTACAAGGAAGATTCAACATCAGGAAAACAATTAGCTTAATCATATGATAACTGTAAACATTCAGAACCACATTATCATCTCAGTAGATGAAGAAATACTTTTGACAAAGAACAACCCATTGTTGCTAAAACTTTACAAAGTATAGGCATAGAGGTTTTATTAATGTCATAAAAAGCATCTTTCTAAAACAAAAGTAAGCATCATATGCAATGGGGATACACTAGCACCTTTTCCAATTAATATGACAGAGAGGCAAGGATGCCCACTTTCTCCACTATTATTTTTTTCCAATACTGGAAATATTAGCAATAGCAATAAGAAAGGAGAATTAAAGGGATGAAAGTAGGTAAAAAGAAGACAAAACTAAATGGTTTCTGATGATAATATGCTTTACTTTGAAAATCCCATGGGATCAGTAAAGATATTAATTTGAGACAATTAATAGCTTCAGTAAAGTTGAAGACTGAAAAGTCCTTCAAAAATCAACAGCACTTCTATATAATAATAACAAAATACAAAAATCAATGATATAAAGGGAAACCTCATTCCAAATAACTACAAAAATGGATTAAATATCTGAGGATAAATCTCCCAAAACACAGAAAAGATGTATCGATTCAATCACAAAACATTCCTTTAAGAATTAAATAATAATAGCCTAAATAGCTGGAGAAATATTTAATAGTCATGGGTAAGCTATGTAAATATAATAAAAATAAAAAGCTACCAAAATTAATTTATACTTTTAATGCTATACCAATCAAATTGCAAAGAGGATATTATATAGAATTTGATAAAATAAGAACAAAATTCATCTCTTTCTGATTCAGAGTTATATACTCTATCTATTATACCACATATTAGGTAGAAGCTACTATTATTCCCATTTTACAGATGAGGAAACTGAGGTTAAAAGAGGATAAGTTATTTGCCAGGATCACATGGCTACCAAGTGTCTAAAGTAGGACTTGAACTCAGTCTTCTTGACTTTGCATCCAGTATTCTGCTCACTTCACCATTTGACTGCATCTGATTGTCAGGTGTGCAAAAGTGCAAAGCCCATTTCCACTCATTTTCAGAAAATTATGGAGTGATCTGAAACTTAATAAAAAATCATCTCCTTTTCATCCAAACAAGAAATTAAAATAGCTATTCGGTAAGTAGTATTTACTGAAAGGATAAAACATTACTGAGGAGGTAGTAAAGACAGTAAACAGAGTGAGTCAGTTTGTTGTCGAAGGTGAAGGAGAATGTGAAGATGAAGGTAAAGAAGAAAACAATGGAGAACTATTTAAAGAGTGAACCTGCACAGGACTGTCCATTTCTCAAGTGGATTCCCAAATCATTGCATTGGTTTTAAAGAAGGACCATTCAGCTTCTTTGTTTTATTTATTTTAAAATGTGTAGAATAAAACCACAACACAGTACAATAAAAAATATGATTGCACATGAAACCGCAATTCCACTATGTGCAACTTGCTATTCTTTTGACTATACAACAAAATTATTATGTAAATTGCCTTCCCCCTTTTTCTTTTCCCCACCTGCCCAAAGACTGTTACCATTAGACACAAGTATGTATATATATATTATATGCATATATATATACACACATATATGTATTTAAAATTATTCTATACATTTATTTATCAATTTTTCTCCAGATGTAGATAGCATTTTTCTTCATATATCCTTTATAGTTAATTTAGCTATTTGTAATAGTTAAAATGACTTGTTCACTCAAAGTCATTTTTAAAACAATATTGCTGTTACTGTATATGATGTTTTTCTGGTTCTATTCATTTCATTCTTCATTATTTTATGAAAGTCTTTCCATGCCTTTCTAAGATCACTGAGCTTATCATTTCTTATATAGTAGTATATTTATTTCTTCTACATTGTGACTTATCCCAATGCAGTTTTGCTATATCATCAGTAGGTATAAGAAATTAAATGGGATTTTTTTTGTGGAAGCCACAGACACTTGAAGGCTAGCAGATGAAATAGAAAAAGTTCAGAAATGCATGAAATGTATGCATAGTATTGTATAATATCAACATATTTTATCTTTTAATACCATAATTCAGACTTTTTCTCTGGTATAAAGAGAGGACCAAAAAATATTATGCATGTTTTCCAGATTTGGGAGATGCCATGCTCCCAGCCCTTAAGATGTGAAAGGGATAGTTGTATTACATCACTGTAATATACCACATGTTGCTTAGTCATTCCCCAATTAATGGGCATCTCTGTAATTGCTAGTTCTTTGCTACCACAAAGACAGCTGCTGCAAACATTTTAGAACATATAAGTTCTTTTTCTTTTTCCTTAATCATGTTTGGAAATATACCTAGTAAAGGCATTTCTGGGTCAAAGGCTACAGGCAAAACTGCCTATAACTCTTTAGGCATAAATCCAGATTGCTCTTCCAAATGGTTGGATTCATTCACAATTCCAACAATGAATGTGTCCCAATTTTTCCACATCCCCTCCAACACTTGTCACTTTTTTCTTCAATAATTTTAGCCAGAAGGATGGAGCCAAGATGGTAGAATAACAGCATGGACTTGCTAGAACTCTCCCCCCAAACTCAGTCAAATACATGTAAAAAATGACTCTAAACAAATTCTAGAGTTGCAGAACCCACAGAATGATGGAATGAAGCAAATCTCCAGCCCAAGACAGCCTGAAAGGTTGCCGGGAAGTGTCTACCATGCCATGCTGAGAACAGAGCACAGTTCAGTGTCAACCATGCCAGCCCAGATGGGACCTGAATAGGTCTTGGGGGGACTCTCAGGCACCTGTGGTGGTTTCTAAACTTAATGGCCCCAATATGCCAAGGACAAATTGGAATGTCAGTGGAAAAACCCTGTGGGATCTGTGTAAGAGAGTAGAGAAGCCAGGCCCCAGCCCCAGGGCAGTGGAGGTGGTGGAGGAGCCAATGGAAGAGGAACTTGGACATCAAGAGCAGGGGCAGCGGTAGAGGTAGCTACTGTTTCTGGAGCTCTAAGGGTACAGATTGTGGGGAGGTCGAGTGGCTGACAGTACACCCCTACACCTCCAATGGAAGCAGAGAACTATCTTGACAAAGAGTTAGAAAGTTAAATATTTGACTGGGAAAATGACCAAAACTGGAAAAAGAATCAGACTATAGAATTTTACTTTGGTGACAAGGAATACCAAAGTATACAAACAGAAGACAACAAAGTCAAAGTTCCTACATCCAAAGCCTTCAAGAAAAATATGAATATGTCTCAGGCATTGGAAGAGCTCAAAAAGGATTTTGAAAATCAAGAGAAGAAGAGCAAAAATTGGGAAGAGAAATGAGAGGGATGCAAGAAAATCATGAAAAACAAGTCAACTACTTGCTAAAGGAGACCCCAAAAAAACCCTGATGAAAATAACCTTTAAAATATAGACTAACCCAAATGGCAAAAGAGATCCAAAAAGCCAATGAGGACAAGAATGCTCTAAAAAACAGAATTGGCCATATGGAAAAGGAGATCCAAAAGCTCACTGAAAAAAATAATTTCTTAAATATTAGAATAAACCAGATGGAAGCTAATGACTTTATGAAAAATCAAGAAATTATGAAACAAAACCAAAGGAATGAAAAAATAAAAGACAATGTAAAATATCTCATTGGAAAAAAAATGAACCTGGAAAATAGTTCCAGGAAAGACAGTTCAAAAATTATTGGACTACCTGAAATCCATGTTCAAAAAAAAAAGAACGTAGACATCATCTTTCAAGAAATTATCAAGGAAAACTTGCCTGATATTCTAGAACCAGAGGGTAAAATAGATATTGAAAGAACACATTGATTGCCTCTTGAAAGAGATCTCCAAAGGAAAATTCCTGGGAACATTATAACCAAATTACAAAGCTTCCCAAGTCAAGGACAAATATTACAAGCAGCCAGAAAGAAACATTGGAATATTGTGGAAATACAGTCAGGATAACATAAAATCTAGCAGTTTCTACATTAAGGGATCAAAGGACTTGGAAGATGATATTCCAGAGGTCAAAGGAGCTAGGATTAAAATCAAGAATCAGCTACCCAGAAAAACCGAGTATAATACATCAGAAGAAAGATGGTCATTCAATGAAACAGAGGACTTTCAAGCATTCATGATGAGTAGATCAGAGATGAATAGAAAATTTGACTTTCAAACACAAGAATCAAGAGAAGCATGAAAAGGTAAACAGGAAAGAGTAATCAAAAGGGACTTACTAAAGTTGAACTTTTACAATCCTACATGGAAAGGTCATTTTTGTAACTCTTGAGATTTTTCTCAGTATTAAGGTAGTTGGAGGGATTATATACATATAGACAGAGGGCACAGGGTGGGTTGATTAGGTAGGAATGATATCTAAAAAAAATAAAATTAAGGGATGAGAGAGGAATACATTGGGAGGATAAAGGGAGAAATACAATGGAAAAAGTTATCTTACATAAAAAAGGCAAGTAAAGGTTTTTTCAATGGAGGGGAAGAAAGGGGAGGTGAGAGGGAAAGAGTGAACCTTACTTGCATCACATTTGGCTTAAGGAGGTATTAACAGGCACACTTAATTTAGTATGAAAATCTATCTTATAGTACAAGAAAGTAGGGGTAAGGGGATAAGTGGGGATTGAGGGGAATGATAGAAGAGAGAACAAATGGGAGGAATGGGTAATTAGAAGTAAACACTTCTGAGGAGAGATAGGGTCAAAAGAGAGAATAGAATAAATGGGAGGCAGGATAGGAGGGAGGGAGGGAAATATAATTCGTCTTTCACAATATGACTCTTATGGAAGTATTTTACATAACTACATATGTATAACCTATATTGAATTGCTTGCATTTTCAGTGGGGATGGGTGAGGAGGAAGGAAGGGACAGTAGTTGAAACTCAAAGTTTTAAAAACAAATGTTAAAAATTGTTTTTACATGCAACTGTATAATAAGAATACAGGTAATGAGGTATAGAAACCTATCTTGCCCTACAATAAAATAGAGGAAATGAGGATAAGAGAAAGGAGGGGCATGATAGAAGGGAAGGTAGATTAGGGGAGTGTTATTCAGAATGCATACTGTCTTGACATGGGCAGAGGGAAGAGATGGGGAGAAAATTTGGAACTCAAAACCTTGTGGAAGTGTCTGTTGAAAACTATAACTAAATCAATTAATTAAAAAAATAAATTTCCATTTCAAAAAAGTCTATGTAATAAATCCTGCACATTGTTTTCAAAGATAAAATTAATAATAGTAATTTTAGTCAATCTAATAAATATAAAATGATATCTCAAGTTTGTTTTAATTTGCATTTCTCTAATCGGTAATGGTTTCGACCATTTTTTTCATGTGACTATAAATTGTTTTGATTTCTTCATTGGAAAACTGCCTGTTTATATCCTTTGACCATTTTTCAATTTATCTAGCTTCTTTGATAAGGCATTTGGATGACTTTTGCTCATAACCTCCCAGACAATTAAAAAATCCCTGGTTCTTGAACCTTTCAAACTAGCCGAGTCTACCCTTAAATCCCATCCCCCCTTTTTGGAAGTACCTTTGTACCAGGCATTCCACAAGCCTGAAACACACTCCCTCCTACCTTTGTCTCCTCAGTGGAAAAGTCTGGATGTTTTGGAACAAAATTTTTGGTCAGTTTGTCTGGGAAAATTTGTGACAGAACCCATAGGCCTTATCATTACAAACGACATAAAACATTAAACAAATAATGTTTATAACTAAGAGAGTACCAGATCCCTAGTGTATTTCTTTCTAGCTGCTCTTCCGTTAGGTCTATGAATATCATTAAAGTTTACTGATAAAAAAAGCTGATTTGCAAGAGATATGAGAGGGCAGAGAATTATCCACCTTTATAGATAAATGAAAAGACTTCAGTCCCAGAACAGTAGCTAAACACCTCTATTTATAAGAAGGAAGTGAAAAGACTTTCACTGCTGATCTAGAAAAACATGTCTACACGCAAAATTTGACTTAGGAAGTGGTAGTGTGGCTGTTTGCATGTGTATATTACATGCAAGGTACACACATTATTCATGATCTATAAATTACATTTTTATTTTTATTTATTTTAGTCAGCATTCATTTCCGCAAATTTTTGAGTTTCAGAATTTCTCCCATCTCTCCCTTCCCCTACCCCAAGATGGCTTTCATTCTGATTACCCTTTTCCCCAATCTGCCCTCCTCTCTATCACCCCCCCATATCCCCTTCTCCTTCATTTTCTTGTAGAGCAAGATAAATTTCTATACACCATTGCCTGTACATCTTGTTGCCCAGTTGCATGTAAAAACAATTTTTGATATTTGTTTTTAAAACTTTGAGCTCCAAATTCTCACCCTTCTTCCCTCTCCACCCACCCTCATTGAGAAGGCAAACAATTCAATATAGGTTATACATGTGCAGTTATGCAAAATACTTCCATAAAAGTCATGTTGTGAAAGATTAACTATATTTTCCTCCATCCTATCCTGCCACCCCCATTTATTCCATTCTCTTTTTTACCCTGTCCCTTTTCAAAAGTATTTGCTTCTGACTATCCCTCCCTCAATTTCTCCTCCCTTCTATTATCCCCTTACCCCTACTTTCCTGTAGTGTACAATACCCAACTGAGTATGTATGTTATTCCCTCCTTAAGTCAAATCCATTCTCTCTCCCCTCTCTTCCCCTGTCTTCCTCTCCATTGTAAAAGCTTTTTCTTTTATGTGAGATAATTTACCTCATCCTCTCTCTCCCTTTCTCCTTCTCCTAATATATTCCTCTCTCATCCCTTAATTTTATTTTTTAGATATCATCCCTTTTTGGACCTCCTTTTCCATTTGGTCAATTCTTGTTTTTAAGGCATTCTTCTTCTCATTTACTTGCTGGATCTCTTTTGCCATTGAGGTTAGTTTATTTGTTAAAGTGTCATTTTCTTCAGTATTTTTGGGGTCTCCTTTAACAAGCTGTTGACTTGTTTTTCATGATTTTCTTGCATCCCTCTCATTTCTTTTTGCATTTTTACCACTACTTCTCTTACTTGATTTTCAAAATCCTTTATGAGCTCTTCCATGACTTGTGATCATTTCATATTTTTCTTGGAGGCTTTAGATGTGGAAACTTTGACTTTGTTGTCTTCTTCTAGTTGTATATTTTTATCTTCTTTGTCACCAAAGTAAGATTCTCTATCTGAGCTTTTTCACGCTGTCTGCTCAATTTCTCAGTCAAATACTTGACTCTCTAACTCTTTGTCAAGGTAGAACTCTGCTTCCAGTGGGGGAGGAGTGGTGTACCGTCCAAAACCTTCAGGAGTTTTGTGCACCTGTTTTCAGTAATACTTCAAGGGGTCTGTAAATTTTCAGTTCTTCCAAGGAGGTATGATCAGAGGAAAGGTGTTTACTCCTTTCCTACCCTGTGCTCTGGTCTGTAAGTGACCACATGCACTCTTTTCTGTCTTGGAATTATGAGGAAGATTCCCTCTCCACTGCTGCCACAAACTCTACCATACCAGGGCTCCTCTTTACTGTAGGATCACCACCCAAGACTGGGGCCCAGATCCAAGTATGGGCAAAGCAAGAGAATCCTGCCTCAGAGATTCCTGCAAGTGGCCTCTGATAAGTTGCTCAATCTCCACACTATCTGTGGGCTAGTAGCTCCAGCAGCTGCTGCCTCTGTTGCCCTGGGGCTGGGCCAACCTCCTCTCTCACCTAGGTCTGACAGAGTTTTCCCACTGATCTATGCTGTCTTTGGCGTTTGTGGGCCATAAAGTCTGGAAACCATCACAACTGGCAGTCATTCAGTCCCCTGAGGCTTGCTCAGGCCTATCTATGCTGGTATGACCTGCACTGGACTGCACTCCACTCCCAGCCCTGTGTGATAGATCCCTCCTGTCGACCTTCCAGGCTTTTTTGGGTTAGACACTGCAACTTTAGAATTTGTTTAGAGTCATTTTTACAAGTATTTGCAGGAGTTTGGGGGAAAGCTCAAGTAAGTCCCTGCTTTTACTCTGCCATCATAAACTACATTTTGAGATGCAAAATACTTCTTGATATGAAAAGAAGAAAGAAAGAAGCAGTCTTTACAAGGAATCCAAAGAAAACTTGAGTAACAATCTCTTTTCCCTTCATCTACTTTTACAGAGAACAGTGCTCCACCTTCAGTAAATATTTTACTTCTTTTTAAATCAATTGTCATTAGCATCAGTAATAGTTTGAGGAATAACTTTTTAAGAAGTCTTTCCTATATCTTGTGTTCCAAAATAATTAACCAATTATTACTTAAAATAGTCTAAGTTGTGTCCATTTAAAAGAAATAAGATATCCTCGCCCACTTTTTTCCTAGAGTTCAACCCCATGTATCAACTTAAAGTCCTGCGTTTATGAAGATGTCTAAGTCAATTGAAATTTCCTCTCCAACTTTATTTCACACTACTCTCCATGTACTCCACATTCCAGTTAAAATGGGCAACCAGCTCTTCTCCCCAACAATCCCTGAACAAAAATCATGTCACCTCTTTTACTTTTGCATTCACAAAAGCCTCTACTGATCAACTCACTTGCTTTTCTTTACAGAGTGACAGGAGCTTTGGCCAGGTAGGGGAAAGAGAGAGGAAACAACCACATCAAGTGTATTAATGCAGCTGCAACACAGGAATACCATGGTGAAAGTCAAAATAACATTTTATACAATGGCAATGTCAAGATTACCTTTGCAAAAGAGTGCCACTAAGGCCTGCCTACCCTGCTCCATGAAAGATGAGCTAACTCTGGCATGAAGTAGTGAGAGGTCTCTCTGCTAGCCACAGGATTTCTGTGGCTTCAAGAATGGCTGACTTCTTTTAAGTTCATTGGGATCCTTCCCACAGTCCATCCCTTATGTTATGTTCAGGCTTTTGGTTCCATCATCTAAAGACTGATCCACAAGCAAACATGAGTTGAACGTCAAGGAGTCATTCCTTTGCCTTTTCATATGGGTGTAGTTAAGGGGAAATGACAATCTCAAACTTACTTCTAGAATTCCTAAGTTCAAATAAATGCTATGTACTCTCTGGAGACTGCTGATTTAGAGAATTTGATTTCCCTTCCTTCCCTATGGATAGGAGATATATTCTTAACCCAACAAGAGATAGAGGCAATTATAAAAGAGAAATAGATAACTCTTATTATTTGAAACTGAAAAGTTTCATTACAGACAAAATTAATGCATATTGGATTGGAAAAGAAGTGATCAAATCAGAAAAAATTTTGTATCAAACTTCTGATAAGGGTTTGGTATCCAAGATACACAAATAATTACTATACTTGCTATAGTAATTATTATTGATAATATCAGTGATAGATTGTAATTATATCATAACTGATAAATCTTATTTATAAAAATATCAACATATAAATATTTAACATATACTTAATGTATGCATACATATTAATCATATATATTAGATACCAAACCCTTATCATATATATATGTATAACATACATATCTGAAATATATAGCACATTTATAAATGTGTCAAATATGACTAATAGTTATTCCCCAATAGAGAAATTGTTCCAGGATACAAACCATTGTCAAAAGAACTGCAAAGTATTCATAACCACATAAAATAACATTCCAAATCACTAATAATAAAAGAAATGCAAATGAAAACAACCCTGAAGTTGTACCTCACACCCTACATATTGGAAAAAATTACAAAACATGACAACAGTCAATATTAAAGGGCTCATGGAAGGATAGGTACATTAACATAATGTTAGTGAAGCTGTGAAATGTACAACCATTTTGGAAATCAATTAGAAATTATGCAAATAAAGTCACTAAAATAGTCATACACTTTGAACCAGAGAATTCAAGAAAGTCATAGATAAGAAAAAAGTACTCACACCTATCAGATTGGCTAACATGACAAAACAGGAAAATGATAAATATTGGAGAAAATGGGAAGGAATTGGAACACTAATTCATTGTTGGTGGAGCTGTGAGCTGATCTAGCCATTCTGGAAAGTAATTTGGAACTATGAACAAAGGGCCATAAAAATGTGCATGTCCTTTGACCCAGCAATACCATTTCTAGGGCTGTATCCCAAAGAGATCATAAAATTGAGAAAAGGACTCACATGTACAAAAATATTTACAGCAGCTTTTTTTTGTGTTGGCCAAGAACTGGAAATCAAGGGGATGCCCATCTATTGGGAACACTGAACACAATAACAACCACAGTGTGTGAGGACTGTTTTTGATACCCTTAGCCCTTCACAGCAATGTAAGGACCTAAAACATTTCCAAAGACTTCAGGATGCAAAATATCATCCACATCCAGAGAAAGAACTATAGAGTAGGAACATGGAATGAAGCAGACTATTTTCTCCTTTGTTATGTTTTGTTTTTCTTATGGTTTCTCCCATTTGTTATAATTCTTCTATACAACACAACTAATATGAAAATCTTTTTAATAGGAATGTATGTGCAGAGCCTATATCCAATTGCATGTTGTCTTGGGGAGGGAAGGGGGGGTGAGGGGTAGAAAATTTTAAATTTATGGAAGTGAGTGTTGAAAACTAAAAATAAATACATTGAAAAGTGTAAAAAAAAATAGGGGAAAAAGGTCTCCATATACTCCAAAATATTTATAGCAGCACTTTTAGTGAGAGTTAAAGTTTGGAAACAAAGTAAATGCTCATCAGCTGGGGAATGGTCAAACAAATTGTGGTTCATGAATGTAATGGAATATTACTATGCTACAAGAAATTACATGTGATGAATACACAGAAGCATAAAAAGATTCATACAAGCAAAGTGAAGTAAGCAGAGTAAAGAAAACAATATACATGTTAACTACAAAAATATAAATGGAAAGAGTGGCTATATACCAACAAATCAAAAGTAAATGTAACAAAATTATAAAGATCTTATAGGATTTAAATGAGGGGTGCATGAGAAGGTATCCTCTGTGGAGTTGAGAATTCCAAAGGTGTTACACATTGCATATGTTTTTGGTCTTTTCAAAGTATTGATCATCTGTGCTGAATTTTTTTCTCTCTTAAAAAATATTATCTGTCAAATAAGATAGCTCTTTGAGAAGGAGATGGAAGAGATACAAGGAGCACTGTGGTGATCTAAGAAAAACAAAATATCAGTAAAAATTTATATTGTAAAGGGGACACAGAGCTGAGGGATAGAAAGCTGTACAGTCTTTTAGAACTTGTGAAATCTATGAATCCCTGATATTATGTGTGAATGTAGCTGTAAGTCTTGTGACCCCCACCATTTAGCAAGATAATCCCTTTCTTAATATAAAGAAGCATCTAAATTTTATAGTCACACCCACTGGTTATGCCCTCTAGGCATAAGTTTCATATAGATAAGTTTAAGGAACCCCAAGGCACTATCTGAGCTCACACTTCATGTATACCCCAGATAAAGCTCCAATTTCTCCCCTTACACTTAACTACAACCTTCTAAAAATTGTATAAAAAACCCACGGTTTTGTCTACTGGTCAGCCAGTCAGAATCAGAGTCAACTAACCAGTTTAGTCACTAATGCTGACTTGCTAGTGGGATAAGGGAGCCAAGCTGACTCTATCCAAGGAGAATCACAATCCAGTAGTCTCAATGGGCTAATCCTGTACCTCCATAAGCGTGGACAGCTCCTGACAGACAAACAGACAACTCCCATCTTACCAAACACCATATTTAGGCATTTATTTGCCTTTACAATAAACATTGTGACCGGTGCATCACTCCTGACTGGATCTAATTTATTCATGGCAACTTCAACTTCTTCAGTACTTTTACCTGAGGAGATGATTGTGCACAACCACCAAAGTGAGCACTGGACTCTTCATGGCCAGATCTTTTTATGTTGAACAGATTCAGGTGAGTGGTTAGCAAAACTTCACATTCCCTTCTTACCTCCTCTTCTCAAAATCCTCATTTTTCGAATCAGATACCATTTCCTCTGTGAAGCCTTTCCCCATTTCCCTAATTGTTAATGTTATCTACCTCTTCAAATTACCTTTTATTTATTATGTCTACAGGTACATGTAGAACAATAAGCTCGAGGGAAGAGACCTTTTTTTGTCCTTGTATCTCCAGCCCCTGGCAAAATGCCTTGCCCATGGTATGTGCTTAATAAATGTTTGTTTTAACTGAATATTTTCAGAATCCTCAGTGTGAATATTCCTATTAAACAAATACCTTGAGTATGGATTGTAACCAGACACAATTGTGCTTCCTCTTAGATTCTGTCTAAACTCATCATATGCTGGCTGCTTTGCATATCATGTTGTCCCATTCTGTGATATTCTATGCCCTTATAACAGCAAGCACCCTAGCATACCCAGGATGACCTGCTAGCACAGGCTTTTGGATCACTTTCCTTAAAGGAAAGCAACTTTTAAGGGATCAACACTCTTTTAAAATTACATTCATTAGTTAGAAAAAGTCAGCACCCTGAACTTCAGAGGAAATACAGAAAAAATATAATCTGAGAAATAAAAACCATCAGACAGGGTTCTACTACATACATCCCTGGATCAAGAGAGCCTTTACATGAGAGTAGTCAGGGGCTCTGAACATACAGCCACTCAGAGTCTCAACCAGGGAACCACAAGATTCTTTCCATAAGCAAGCCCCCAAAGTAAAATGCCAACTCAGAGTATATATACACTTCTCAGAGCAAGAAGGCATCACAACCCTCCTGACTCAGTGCCTGACTCAGTGCCTCATTAGAAATTAGCATAAGATGTGAAAGTCTTCCTACAAGCAAGCCTCCTCTAAGCAAGCTTTCCTTAATGGGCTCCATGCGAGGCCTATTAATGGGAGGCGGCGGGGGTAAGATTTTACATCCCATTAACATTGCAGCCCCTTTCTTTGTGTAAGTTCTCCATTTCATATAAGGTCCCGTCCATGACACACTTTGTTTGGACACATTTTGATGCCACCAAAATAAAATATACCAGATTATAATCTTATTTATGTGACTTATTTCTGCTAAAGGACAGTAGTATGTCTTTTTTCTCCTTCTGTCCCTGACCTGCTCTTGAAGAAAAGACAGTAGATAACTACTTCACACTAAAGTGTACATTACTATTGATTTAAAAAAAGTATCCATAGTAGCATTTTATGGCAATAAAGTATTGGAAATAAAGTTGATTATCAATCAGAGAATAGCTAAACAAAGTATGGTAAATGTATATCATGCATGTAAAGAAGTAATATGTACTGTAATAATGAATATTATGAAAATTGAGAAGTTTAGCAAGACTATGAACTGATGTAAAGTGAAATAAGTCTTGTCAAAAAGCAATATACGTAGCAACGACAATGAAAATGGAAAGAACCACCACAAAATAATAAAAAAAGAATGTTGCAAAATTGCAAAAAACAAATTGTGAAGAAGAGATATTAGAAGATGCCTTTCCCAACTTCTTTGAAGAGGTGAGAGGTCCGTGAGTGTAGAGTGTCACATATATTTTCAGATTTTTGTCAATACATTAGTCATTTTTTATTATTTTTTTTCATCTTTTTTCTTTTTTAAGTTTTTTGTTAAACGAGATATCTCCCTGAGAGGAAGAGGAGTGTTACAGAGTGAAATATAGACAATGTTTAAAGAAAGTATAATTTTTTAAATTATGAATGACCTTTAGGTTAATTAACTCATTCTACCCTGCCTTTGCTGCTCTGCCTAGTTTGAACTCCATGGAACAAAATGGCCCAGTGGACACCTCCTGATCCCTTTTGGAATTCCCTCTGCTTTCTTCCCTCCTTTTATGTGTTGTCTGTCCCCATTGGATTGTAAGTTCCTTGAGGAAATGAACTATCTTTCTTTTTATTAATTGTATCTTCAGGACTTAGCCCAGTACCTGACATACAGTAGACCTTCAATAGTTTTTTTTAATTGCTTTGGATTAATACTCTGTTTCATAGATTAGATACATTGCAAATGTTTCTTGAATATGCTGATGAAGAAAAAAGCTGACCCCATTCCTATGTGATGTTCAGTCCCTGAACTCCCCATTCCCTAAGGATTTTTTGTCACTAACAATGAAGTTCTTACCCCATTCCTATTCTCTAGCTGGCTTATTTCTTACTGTATATTGTTTTCTTGTCTTTGTTTACTTCATTCTGCATTATTGTAACCTGTATGCAGTGCAACTAGCAACTTTCTTTTAACCTCGTGCCAAAATATTTTCCCTCAAATTACCTCCAAAAACTTTCATCAGTCATCTCTGAAAAAGACAGATGAGGAGATAAGAATGTCCTATTCATATTATGTCAGCACCTTTTAATTATTTTTGTTTTGGTCTGATCTTCTGATTATCTTGATGTGGTAACTCCTTTCACCAACGCAGAATTCTTCCATAATGTATGGTCATAGATAGTTGCTTGGCATCCTCTAAGTTGTTAAGAACAGGCTTAATGCCAGTACCCTAGTAGCTCAAGTTTCATTTTGTGATGAAATAAGACATATATAAGTAATTGAACAGTTAAAATTAGTTTATTGTCTTATTTAACTTGGCAAGGATATTCAACAAGGAAAATGGGAAGAAAAATGTGCTTAGCCCCCTCTTGATGCTAGCACTATGCTAGTTCAAGTTTGATTCAAGAACAGAAGACCCTGTTAGGTCATTGAAAAGTCAGCATAAGATTTACTTAGCCCAAACATAGTAAGATTACACAAAAAGGATACAATGATTCTCAGCTTCCAAATGTGTGCCTCAGTCCTATCCCCGAACAGAAATGTGTTTGGGCATCAGGGCATCAGGGCGTCAGGGTATGGCAACTCAAGAAATCTTCAGAAGATGGTCCCTGACTCCACATTGGTGGGGTTTCTTAATGCCCTTAGGTGACCGGGAAACAGGAGCTGATCATTTCCCAAGGTCAGATTGATTTCCTACTGGTAAAAGGGGAGTTGAGGACCCTGATAGATGATTGAAATCCATATGCCCTCCATCAATACAGATTAAACCCCACCCATGACTTCTCATCCTGTAAAATTCTTTGTTCATGTTCTTCCATAGGTTGTCTAGAAAGAATCTGCTGTCTTTTAATTTTTGAACCATTTTCATCATAGAAAATCAAGCCAATAAATATATTCAGGCCATGGGCTATTCCTGGATCTCAGTATTTAAAAAAGTCAAATGCCAAAGTAAAAGAAAAAATGAGAGCAACACTCAGTGATACCTCAAACCTCAGTAAGAATTCCATAGGGCAGGTCAGACAACTCCCTCCCCCCCAAAAAAACACTGCCAGAGAATAAAAAAAATCAAGGAAAATTAGCAATACATCCAGATAAAAGTGATTCACTATGGCTGGTGTTGTGCATCTCAGATTAGTTTGGTTTTGGATGGCCAGGCATCTGAACAAGTGTGCTTTTTCATAAAGCCTGCTAGCATTGCATCATGTTTCTTTTCAATGCATGGTTTAACCTGCTGTGTGGATTAGAACCCAGCCTAGCTATTGATATCATCTGCACCACTGGTATGAACTCGTTCATTTTTTCCACGTCAAATGGCATGACAAGTTATCCAATGAGAAGGGTTGGGAATATAATCACTCCACAGGCAGTAAAAATGGGCTCCTCCCAACAGAGTTAAATAAGAATTAGTCATGAATTGAGATCTGATGCCAAAGGCAGGAGGTGGTGTACTGGGGCTTGGGCAAGTGGATGTTTATCATTTTTGTCTTTGCCAAAGTAAACCCAGGAACTGAGAAATAGTTGAAAGTATCCAGCAGTGGCAGTTGGATCAAAAGAAAATACATCATGATGACATATCAAGCACATAAATAATAAATACAGCTTCCTGCTCACCACAGAAACAGAGCATCTTTAGGATCTAGAAGCCACTGCTGCTCACTACAGGAAAGTTGAAATTTGCTCTCTTTGTGGAAGAGGAAGCCTGCATAGGGTAAGCAGAGCTTTGTCCTGGGAGTCCCCCACCTCTGTAGTGTCCTTTGTTTCACAGAATCCCTCATTTCCATCAAAACATGACTTTGATGCCATCTCCTCCTTACATAAGGATTTCCCTGGTCTCCACAGTTGTTAGGTCTCTCTCAATCTCTGAAAATGCTATAAATTCCTTTGTATATCTGTGTTCATACATAATATCCTTCTGGAATATGTTTTCTGAGAGCAGAGACTGTTTTTTCTTTTCTCTCTTCAGGTTGCACACAGTAGACACAACATATTTTGTTGTTGAATTGAGTTGTCAACCAGCTCATCTGACCAACCCATTGTTTCCCAAAATTTTTTTGCATGTTAAAAAAAACTTCACCATGTGCATTCTCATTAATAAGGACCCCCTTCCTCTCATGACTTGGGCTGGTACACAGCCAGGATGCATAGCAGAAATCTATCGACCATGTAGAACTCTCATTTGAAACATTAATTTCTATCTCCTTACCTCCCTTACATGTACTCCTAGTGTAATGGAAAGAATAGTGAATCTGAAGACAAGAGATCTACTTTCAAATTCCACATTTTTACTAGAATTCTGGCATCCCTCAGTGTCATTCTACTTTTTTCTTTTAATTTGATATTTGGCATATTAGCTTTGTGACAGTGGGAAATGACTTCTCTTCCTTGGACTTCTAATTCCCTCATGTATGAGATGAAGAGTTTGGACTGGATAATCTCTAAGGTTCTCTTCCAATTCTAAATCTATGATCCTATGATTGGATCAACCAATCCAAATGCATTTGTGAAGCATCTATTATATGGTAAATACTGTGGTAGGTTCTAGGGATACAAAGATAAGAGTTAGAATCTCTACCCTCAAGAAACTCATGTTCTAAAAGCAAAGACAATGTGCACATATATAAAGCAGACCTAGAGTAGCCTAGGAGGTGGAGAAGGGAGAGTCTAGGAATAGGTGAAACTATGAAAAACATCTTATGTAGAAAATGAATCCTAAATTGAATCTTGAAATAAACCAGGAATTTCAAAAGGCAGAGATGAAGAATGAATGTATTCTAAATATGAAGGAGAGCTAATTCACAGGCAAGGATGGAACATCACATGTGTAGAACTGCAAGTAGGCCAGTGTCAGTGGATGAGGAATTGTATATAAAAATACTAGGAAGATGAGAAGGAACTGGGCTATGAAAAGTTTTAAAATGTCAAACAGGAGCTTATATTTCTTTCTCAAGATAATAGGGAGCCATAGTTTATTGAGTGTTCATATCTATGTGCATAGATATAATTCTCCCTTTCTCAGCCAAACAACTTGAAAAAAACTTTCTCCACTTGGTATCTCCATGTCCTCTCTTCCAAATCTCTTCTAAATTCATTATTGTCTACCTCTTCACTAAAATTCTAAAGTTAACATTGATCTCTTAAGTCTTAAATCAAATATCCTTTTCACTATTTGCCTCCTTCTTGACTTCCCTTCAACATTTGGCCCTGCTGACCATGGGGCTCCTCCTGAATGTTCTCTCTTCTCTAGTTTTTGTATGTGTGTGTATAGACATATATATTCATATACACACATACATATGTGTATAGATACATACACACATACATACACAAAGCTAAACAGCAGAGTGACTAGAGCATTGGGTCTGGAGTCAGAAAGACCTGAGTTCAAATCCAGCCTCAGACACTTGCACTAGCTATGTAACCCTGTACTCAGTCACTTAACCCTGATTACCTCTAAAAAAATGACGAGTAAAAAAATAAGTAAAATGGGAATACTAATAATACCTACCTCCTAAAGTTGTTGGAAAGGTAGAATGGGATAACATTTATAGAGTGTGCTTACACAATGGTTAATTGATTTAGGCACTTAATAAATGTTTGGGATAGGCAAATCAATCCATAAGCCTCATTGTGCCCCCTGACTGCCTCTAGTATCCCAATTATATAATTAAGAAAATGCTTAAGAAAATGAAAGGAGTTAAAAGTGTTTTGTCCAGGGTGAAAAACCTAGTTAAGTGTCTGAGGCCAGATTTGGACTTAGATCTTCCTGACATTAGGCCCAGTGTCAGTTCAAATATCCTATTCAAAATGTTCACTAGGAAATTGGTGATATGAGATTGAACTTCATGAGAGATGCTGAAGCTATATCTGTATGTATTTAGATATAAATATATATATTATATATATATATATCAATGGGAATCATCTGCAAAGAGATATTAATTGAACATATAGGAACTGATGATATAACCAAGTGAAAGAATATAAAGATAAAACAGAAATAGGCCCAAGAGAGAGGCTTGGGAGACACAAACTCAATTAGCAGGTATGACATAGATGATGAACATTTTTTAAAATGTTATTTTATTTTTCATTTTTAACACAGTTCATATCACATAAAACAATTCCAAATTTTGGTCAGATGATACTTCTGTTTAAAGCACTTACAATATAGACCACAAGAGAATTTTTTTAAACATTAACCAATTGAGACACAAATAATATTTATGTATATTAACTTCACAAGTCTAACTGTCTCCACAGTATTACTAAGAATTAAAGGACCCTAACTTATTATTGCTGGTCTAAAGTCCTAAGCCTAATAGCTTAATTTTAGACTTAACCTCGGATGCTCCCCTATCGACAATCTATAACTTAATAGATCTAGTATTAAGCTTACAAACCTTTTGACTAAGGAAATTGCCACTAAAAGTAGGGACATTGCAGGGAGCCAATATATCCCCAACTTCATGTCAATTCCAGGTAGGAGTAAATTGTCAACTTGCATTCAGTCAGGCTTAAAGTCTGCCAGGTATCAGTGGGGAAATTGAGTCAGGAGAATCCTACCTCAGCCCAGGTTGAACAGCCACTCTCCTACCCTTCCCATGAGATCACCTTTTTCTGTTCATACCAGCATCTCACAGGCTTACTGGTATCATGGATTGGAGGCTCAGGCCTTTGTTGCTATCCATACCTAGAGTTAGACTCAGAAGAATAGTCACTTAATAGTTCCATAACACCTTAAAATAGGAAGTTCCAATAACCAGGTTTCAAATACAACTACAATTTCACTTTGGCTAGGGAACATCTTTTGAAGCAAGTCTTAAGTGGCTTATATGCCTTTCTGTACATGTCTAGTTCCTGATTAAAAAACAATCATAAAATCAAATTTACCATTAAAACCTTAACTTTTCCATAAATGTCAAATTTTACCTGAGGTTACCTGCCTCTAGGAAATTTAGACTAAAATTATTTTCCCCAAACTAAAGATGTCTTTGATTTATTCTCAGTAATTAATTCAATTATTTTCATACTAATTGCTTTTATATCACTTTGTAACATGTTCCCATCTCTACCCTCTGCTTCCAAATACCTTGCATACTGATTACTCCTTCCCTCAATGTAACCTCCCTTTTATCACATCCCACTCTTCCCTTGTCCCCATCTTCTCTCTTTTCTTGTAGGGCAAGATAAATTTCTATACCCCATTCCCTGTATTTCTTATTTCCCGATTATATGCAATAAAAATTCTCAACATTCGTTACTAATACTTTGAATTCCAACTTCTCTCACTCCCTCCCTATCCCCACTGAGAAGGCATGCAATTCAATACAGACTAAATATGTGTTGTTTTCCAAAAGACTTCAATGATAATCATGTTGTGTAATACTAACTACATTGCCCTCTATCCTACTCTATCCTCCCTAATTTTTTTATTCCCTCATTTGACCTTGTCCCTTCCCAAAAGTGTTTATTTCTAGTTACTCCCTTCTTCCATTTGCCCTCCCTTCTATTGTTCCCCTTACCCCACTTGTCACCTCCTCCCCTACTTTCCTGTAATGTAAGATAGATTGTCATATCAAATTTAGTGAGCATATTATTCCCTCCTTCAGCCATATACAGAGAGAGTAGCTTCACTTTTCCCCTTTCCCTTTCTCCCTTTTCTCCTCCATTGAACAAGATTTTTCTTATCTCTTTTATGAGTTATAGCCTGCCCCATTCCATTTCTTCCTTTCTCATCCCAGTATTTTTCTCCCTCACGCCTTAATTTTTATTTTATTTTATTTTGTGTGGATATCATCTCTTCTGATTCAACACAACCTGTACTCTCTGTCTATGTGTGTGTGTGTGTATGTACAATCCCTCCACCTACCCAAATACTGAGAAAAGATTCAAGAGTTACAAATATTTTCTTTCCATGTAGGAATGCAAACAGTTCAGCTTTAGAAAGTCTTTTGTGATTTCTCTTTCCTATTTACCTTTTCATGCTTCTCTTGATTCTTGTGTTGGAAATTCAAATTTTCTATACAGTTCTGGTTTTTTCATCAATATGAATGCTTCAAGTCCTCTATATCATTGAATGACCATTTATTCCCTTGAAGTATTATATTCAGATTTGCTGGGTAGGTGATTCTTGGTTTCAATCCCAGTTCCTTTGACCCATGAAATACCAAATTCCAAGCCCTTCAATTCCTTAATGTTGAAGCTGCCAGATCCTGTGTTATCCTGATTGTATTTCCACAGTCCTCAAATTGTGCCTTTCTAGCTACTTGCAGTATTTTTTCCTTGATCTGGAGTTTCTCTTTTTGGGTCTCTTTCAGGAGGTGATTGGTACATTCCTTCAATATTTATTTTGCCCTCTGGTTCTAGAATATCAGGGCAATTTTCCTTGATAATTTCATGGAATATAATGTCTAGGCTCTTTATTTGATCATGTCTTTCAAGTAGTCCCATAATTTTTAAATTGTTTTTCCTGGATCTATTTTCCAGGTCAGTTGTTTTTCCAATGAGATGTTTCACATTATTTTCTATTTTTTCAAACTTTTGGTTTTATTTTTTAACTGCTTGGTTTATCTAATAGTCATTCATTTCCCTGAACTCAACTGTCTCTTTCAACGAACTGTTTTGTTCAGTGAGCTTTTGAACCTTCTCCTCCATTTGGCTAATTCTGCTTTTTAAAGCCTCCTTCTCCTCATTGGCTTTTTGGACTTCTTTTTCCAATTGTTAGCCTCTTTTTAAAGGTGTTATTTTCCTCAGCACTTTTGTGATTCTCCTTTAGTAAATTGCTAACTCGCTTTTCAAGCTCTTCTATTGCCTGAACCTAGTTTAAGTTCCTTTTGGAGGCCCTGGAGGCAGGGGCATTGAATTCTTCGAACAGTATGCTTTGTTCTTCCTCATCCAAAAGGACAGAGGGAGATGCCTGTTCCCTAAAAAGGTAACCTTCTATGGTCTTATTTTTTTCCTTTTTTTGAGCATTTTCTCAGCCCGTTAATTGACTTCTGAGTTTCCTCTCCACAAGCACCTTGTCTCCCATTCCACCAAACCAGCACTGGAAATTGGGATTTAGAGGAGCTGCTCCAATCCCCCAGGGGCTTTAGTTCATGGCAGAGCTGCTATTCAGTGTGAGATTAAGATCAATTTCTCAGGTGGAGGCAGGGTTGCCACACAGGGCTCAGTTCCCTCAGGGGCTTTACAATGAGGCCTTCAACAATGGATTCGGACTGCTGCCTGCCTTGGGAGCCCCCATCTGCTGCTGCTTCCACTACTTCCACTTGAGGAGGCCTGAGTTATGGGGACATCCTGCTCCCTTCTCAGTCAGTCGAAAAAACCCTCTCACTGACCTTTAGCACCTCTAGGTTGAGAGATCTGTGCTGTTGCTGGAGATTCTGTCCCTGAAGCCTGCTTGGTCCTGCTCCTCCTGGTGCTGTGCAGCCAAGGCTGGGCTGGGCTCTGCTCTGTGTCCAGGTGCAACAGACCTTTCCAGTCACTCTGGGCTAGAAATCTCCTCCATTCCATTATTCTGTGTCTTCTACTGGTCTAGAATTTGTTGAGAGTCCTTCTTTACAGATATTTTATGGTCTGCGGGGAAGAGTTAGTGTATGTGTATCTTTCTACTCCACCATCTTGACTCTACCTCAATGATGATATTCCTTAACAGAAAATTAGGAGTGGAGGAAAAGCTAGGAAAACCAGAAAAACCTAGAGAGGAAAGAATATTCAGGAGGAGAGCCATAGTCAACAGAGACAAAAACGTTGAAGAGAGGACAAGAATGATAAGAATTTTGAAAAGGACATTAGATTTAGGACTTAAGAGATCATTGATAACTGTGGAAGATGAATAAAGCTGAATAAAGAGGTAGTAAACTAGACAGTGATGGGTTTAGGAGAGATCTGGAGGAGAGGAAGTGGAGAAACCAAGTGTAGAAAGTTTTTTTTTTCAAGTTGTTTGGTTGAGAAAGGAAGGTGAGAAACAGAATGATAGTTAACCAGGATGGTGGGATGTAGTGGAGGTTTTTTTTGGAGATTGAAGAGACTCAGGTGTAGTTGTAAATATCAGCGAAAGAATCAATAGATAGAGAAAGATGGACAATTAGAGAGGAGGCATGATAGTGGTGATAATCAGCTGGAGGAAATGGGAAGGGATGGGATAATGTATACATGTGAAAGATTTGGCCTTGGCAAGGAGAAGAACCACTTCTTTATCAGAAAATGGAGGAAAGGAGGAAATATTGGAAGATGGTGTCAAGGGATTTTGAAATGAAAGGAGAGAGTTGTGAAATAAGGGGGTGTGTTATAAAATGAGGAGAAGAAAGATCTTTAGGCAAACAGATTTGTATTTTCTCAATAAAACATGAGGCAAGAACCTAAACTGAGAGGGTAAGCAGAGGTGAGACTGTGACAGCTTGAGGAGACAAGAGAGGTTTACAATGACTGTTGTGGAGAGTCAATTAAGGAAGAATAAAAGAATTATCTTGCTTTAGTGGAGGCCCAGTTGAGGTTAGAAAACAAATTGATAGTGGAACCACTCAGTAAAGTTGTGTGACTCTCCAGATTTTGTTCAGTAGCAAGTGAATAGAAGCAAAGGAAGCAGATGATTGGAAAAATCCATAATTAGGTTTTACAAAATGTGAGCAGCAATAGCCTATGAGAACAAAGAATTTAAGAGAAAAGTCTACTGTAGAAATGAGGGCTAAAATTGGGAAGGTAGGAGACTGTAACTAAAGCAGATGTGGTGGACTGCCAAAGTATGGAAGTGTTGAAGGATTAGAAGTTATAATTGGGGAAAAATTAGATTATAAAGACTTGTGACTGGTGGCAAGATATGTGGCCAATTCTGTGTATTAAGGTGGAGTAGATCATGGTAGCTGAATACACTGAGGAACACAAAAGTTCAGTCAAAGGAACATAAACATATATGTTGAGGCCTTCTAATTTGATGGCAGAAGTTGGGGTCAAGAGGGGCAAAGTGACTCAGGTGTTGAAAGTCATTGACAAAGTAGAGAGAATGTCTTTATGGCAAAGGATTGCAGCCACAATGATCTAGATTGAAAAATTTGGATAGAGTGAACCTCAAAAGTTACTGAATGCTGTCAGAAGAGGGAGAATTTGTATGACACATTAGGGAACAAAGGAATATTCTGATTCTGTCTCCAAGACCAGTGAGTTGGGTATTATGAGAGAAAACAACTAGTACTGGAAAGGATGGGCAGAGATGAATTGTTATCTGGGGGTGTCAAGTCTCAGTGAGAGCAAGAAGAGGAAAAGAGTACAAAAGGAAAAGGTCTAAAATAAAGAGATGTTTGGGAATTAATTATTGGATCAAGTATTCCAGAGGACGCAGTGGGAGGAATAGAAAGAAACAGAAAGAGTTATTATAAGGATAGGTTTGAGGTGTATGGGGATGAGATATGGAGCAGAGAGAGTTGAAAATGGAGAGTTGATCCTTAACAGTTATGGATTCATAATAGAGGAGTTAAGAGGTGAAAGGGGGTGGAAGTTTGCTAACCATATGGCAGTGAGCCCAGGAAGAATATCAGTGAATATCAGCTCTGCTGATGAAGGCAGATAATTACAATGTACAAGATCTGATCTGATTGCCTGTCTCTCCTGTTTCCTTACGGGGCTGTGCCTGTTCACAGTAGCAGTAAACTAAATGGTCTGGTGTTCTGGAATTGAGAGCAGTATATCAGAGGCAATTTCTTAACCCCTTTCAGCTTTAAATTCTATTACACACACACACATATGTATATTTCTTCTACTCATTTTGTAGTGTAGATTTTGCTTTAGCAGAAATGTCTCTGTTGTGTCATTTCTTCAGTCATATCCAACTCTTTGTGACCCCATTTGGAGTTTTCTTGGTGAAGACACTGGAGTGGTTTGTCATTTCTTTCTCCAGATGATTTTACAGATAAGGAAACTGAGGCAAACAGAGTGAAGTGACTTACCCAGGGTCATACAGCTGCTAATTGTTTGAGGTCAAATTTGCACTCAGGAAGTTGAGTCTTCCTAATTCCAGGCTTGGCACTCTATCCACTGGCACAACCTAGCTGCCTGGTATATTTCTAATGAAGGCAACACAAGTTAAAGCAGCATGGATTGAACTTGAAGTCAGAAGTTATATTCTACTAGTCTACTAGTTTTCTCATCTTCTTATCTGGAACAGATTAAGTTTAAGAGACCTTCCCAGGTGACCATTTTGTAAATTCTAGGCAGAGGAAGAGGAAACAGGCCACAAAAAGAAAAGACCTAAAAAATCTATCTTGAAAAAAAGATAGGAATGCTTCTTCACAAAATCACTTAATCTTGAGATTTAAAGGGACCACAGTGAATATTTAGCCCAAGAAATTTCACTGGAAACCCTTTTCTAACATCCTAGACAAGTGGCCCCTGGCTATGACAGTATTGTCAGAGAGCATAGAGAGTTGACCTAGAGAGCAAGAAGATTTGTGTTCAAGTCCTGCCATTGACATATGCTGGCTACTATGACAATAGGCAGGTCATTTAACCTCTTAGTGGCCCGAAGCAACTAAGACTATAGGTTGAAGACAAGTTCTAGACCTTATTCTGTGAAAAGAGTTTCCCACACTGATGGCATCACAGATTGATACACCCAGGCAAAGTGAAGTAATACTATTATCGCCCTCATGAAATCTCCCTCTTTAAATCTCTCATAGCACATTGCCTGTACCTTTTTCTTTAGTGCTTATCTCATTTTTGGAATCAAGAAGACTCAGCTTCCTGAGTTCAAATCTGGCCTCAGACGTCTGCTTGCTGTGTGACCTTGGGCCAACCACTTAACCCTGTTTCCTTCTCCTCATCTGTAAAAATGAGTTGGAGAACAAAATGGCAAACTGTGCCAGTATCTTTGCCAATAAAACTCAAAATGGGGTCATGAAGAATCAGATATGACTGAAATGACTGAACATTTTTCCACATATGTTCATTATAGATGCACTTGCCCTCACAATTAATTACAATTAAATCGTTAAGTTCCTTAACAGCAGAGAAAATGCTATTTTTATTTTTGCTTCTCCAGGGCCTAACACAGTGCTTTGCATATAGTGTTGACAGAGGTCAGAGGAATGTTTCAGCAGAAAGAGAGATGGGGCTGGCTAGGGGACGAGCAGGAGGAAGAGGAAGAACCCTGATCAGAAATGGTTCAAAAAGGTAGGCCAGTGAAAATTCCCATCATTGTTTCTTTTTCTTTCCAAAAATGAGGCTTATGATGACTTCTGCTTTTTCTATCATAGTCATTTCCAGATATGCTCCCTGACTCCTGAACCAAAAGGCCTTAGTTATGCGGTGTAGATGGAGTGGAATGGTAGAGCTCTGCCTCTTTACCATTTTCCTTTCTCTCAAGGAAGGCTGATGATGAGATTTAGTCCTGACCTTAAAAGAAAATCAGAAATTGTGCTCCCCAAATCGGTCAATCTTTACCCCTGCCCTCCTTGTGAGATTTCAACCAGGTTTCTGCTCAAAGAATAATTTGCTATCAAATAATAATAGATTTCAGTTTTGCAAAGCACTTTATCACATTATCTCATTAGAGTATCATAGCAATCCTGAGAGAAGATGCTAGCAGTATTCTACTCATTTTACAGATGAAGAAATTGAAGTTCACAGAGTTAATTGACTTGTCCATGGTCAGATTTGAACTCAGCTCTTCCTGAACTCCAGATCCATACTACTCTTTCTAATTAGAATATATTCAGAATGATTTTCTTTACATAGGGATGAATGAGTTGTTTAAAAAGTTTAAACTAAGTACTACATAATACAAATGAATTGTATACCAAGTATATTTAATGACAAAAAGTTTTAGCAATATCAAAATATTATTCATGATTATGAAAAATAAAACTTTGCTCTGCGTTAATATAAAGGACACTACTGAAGAGCTTTTGTTTATCTAATTAGTAGTTATTTTAGAGGAAAATGTAGAGGGAAATTGGATGACAATGGAGCAAATGTGAAAGTCAAACGCAAGGGTATTTGACTATTAGTTTCTTATCTTTCCCTCCATATCCATCCTTCTGCCATTTCTTATTACTGTTGAGGGCACCATCATTCTCCCAATCGCTCAAGTTGGAAACCTTTGAGTCATGCTTGACTCTTTACTCTCTCTCTCTCTCTCTCTCTCTCATCTCATATATGCAATCAGTTGCCAAATCTTGTCATTTCTACCTTTACAACAATCTTTCACATATGTCCCCTCCTCTCCACTCACACATACCACCCTATGAGTTCAGACCCTCATCATCTGTTGTCTAGACTATTTCAATGACTTTCTGATTGGTATCCTTACTTTATCTTTCCTCATATCAATCCATCCAAAGTGACCTTCCTAAAAACCTGAATCTGTCCATGCCAACTTTCTACTCAATAAACTCCAGTGGTTCCTTACTACCTGTAGGTTTAAATAAAAACTACCTTCTTTGGAATTTAAACCTCTTTTAAATGAGGCAGTATGGTATAGTGCAGAGGTGTCAAACATGAGGTGGAAATGCCAGCAGTAATCCAGAGTACTGCTAAAGCCGATGAAAATGTAATTGATGACTTTTATAAAATAGATAAAAATACAATATAACATAGACAATGTGTGAAACTCTGTTTTGGGGCTAGGTCCATCCTCCACAATGGAGGGGTTTTGTTTTTTGCTAATGAAGGGCTGTACATAGCAGTGAGTCAGGTAAGAGGGATAGAAGACTATGGGATGGTAGACTGTGGACAGACAAAGTAAGAGAACAAACGGTTCATAGTACACAGAGACTTTGTCACGTGCTCGCTGCTGAGAGTCTCATTGATTCAGGTCCTCATTACCTCTTGCTTAGGCTAAAAAAAGACCTTCTACTACGACCCCTGCGGCTTTAGTCTCTCCCTAACTTCAGGTCATCCTATATACTTCAGATGAATTTAACTAATAGGCAGATCTGATCGCATCATCACATTTTTCAAGAGCTTTCAGTGACTCCCCATTGTCTAATGAATAATTCATTTATATTGCACTTTCCAAATTCCTTAGTCTGACATTCAAAAACAATTCCAATGTGGCTCCAACATAACTTTTAAGACTTATCTCAAGCATTTTGTATGTCTTAGAGAAGCTGGATTACGTTCAGCAAAGATTTATTGGACACCTACTCTGAAACATTGTCATAAATGCTGGCTACACAGACACAAAAATGAAACAATTAACAAAGAGAGATTTATGTTTGATATCGGAATGAAATGAGATATTGGTAGGTCCCTCAACATTTAAA
The DNA here is from genome assembly GCA_028658325.1 of Potorous gilbertii. Classification (NCBI taxonomy): domain Eukaryota; kingdom Metazoa; phylum Chordata; class Mammalia; order Diprotodontia; family Potoroidae; genus Potorous; species Potorous gilbertii. The sequence goes on along the minus strand of CM053769.1, from coordinate 83,066,609 downwards.
AAGGGAAATTTTACGTAGCCATAGCAGAAGAAAGATGTTCAATAAGGAAATACATTGAAGTCCCTTTGAGATGATTCAGGTGGGTGGAACTTCCTAGCCTGAATAGTCTGTTATCTTCTGCCAGACAAGCATCAACTCCTAGTGGCTATTTTGTCCTCAGACATCCAAAAAGTGATGTTAACAGCCTGACCTTTTGTCCCCAGAGTAAATCAAGCCTAAAACGTGGTTCTAATATCTGTCACCATTCAATCACAATCTCATCTTCGCCTGAACTATAAAAACTTTATTTGCAGTTTTTAAATGTCCCTTCTTGTATTGAGAGGCAGTGAGATATAATAGAAAGCCTGGCCAGTTTACAATCTCCTGGGCGGGGAAGAAGAGGTGAGGAATATAAAATATACAAAAATAAATATAAAATAATCTGAGGAGAGAGTGAGCATTTATTGCTCAAAGAAAGAGAGAGGCTTCTGGTAGGAGGAAATAAAGTAACAGCAACAATAACCAGCATTTATAAAGTGTTTATTATGTGCTAAGCTCTCTACAAATACCTCATTCGATTCCTATAACAACCCTGGGAGAAGGGTGCTCTTGTTATCCCCATTTTTCAGTTGAGGAAACTGAGGCAGACAGCTTAAGTGACATGCCCAAGGAAGGGGTGCCTGATCTGACTCTTGAAGGAAAGTAGTATTTTTAACAGACAGAAATAGGACAAGTGACATCCAGGCAAGGGTGAACAAAGACAGACAGGGAGAGAGTTACGCCCAGGAGAATGGGGAAGGAGGGAAATAGATTAGACTGTAATATAAGCAGTGTGCACTATAAAAGGGGAAGTGTGGCATAGTGACTAGAATGCTGAACTTAATCTGGAATACTAGATTCAAATTTCACCTCAGACACTATGTGACCCTAGACAAGTCATTTAATATCTCTAAGCCTTAATTTCCTCTTCTGTAGAAATAGGGCATTGGATTTGATGACCTCAAAGATAATTTCAGGCTTTAAATCTATGATATTAAAATCCTACAATACATTTCCTGTAAAGTCTTCTATTTAATTAAATTTATCACCAAGTGGTAGTGGGAAAATTTAAAAAAGTTGGTTGTACTAGGTCTCAACGAGTGCAGTTGCATTATTTGAATTCATATTGCATATTTCTGCTGGACTGGAGTCAATGACTGTATTTATATAATTGCAATTTCAAATAGTGCAAACTTGAATACTTCAACTTACCAGCTCCAACCTGTAAAATCATGAACTTAGAGGAACATAAGAACTTTTTCTATTGTCTATCAAAAAACTTCTTTCAATGACATAAACATTGTCTTCTGAATTTCTTTGGAATCTCTGATTTTCAGATATGTTAGCTAAGGGTAAATACATTCATATTGCACCCACCTTCCTAACATCCCTGTGAGGTAGAAAGTGTGTTATTGTGAGCCACAAACCCATTTTAAGGATAAGGAAACTGAAGTTCACAGGGTTAAATGCCTACCCGTGATCTGGCACAATTTGCAAGAACCAGTCAGAATTTATCTCAGGGGAAATGATTTCTAATTGAGTCTTCTTTTCAATGTTCTATACTATACTGTTTTCTAAAATCAAAAGGGATTAAGTCATAATCTCAATCAAAATTTATATCACAAAATCAGAAAGCAATTTAAAGGGCTTTCCATCTCAGAACACTAATCTGACTCACTACATTCCCCACAAGTGATCATCCTGTATTTGATTGAATCTCTCCTGTGATAGGAAACTCACTACTTAGCATGTATAAAATTAAGCTCATCATTTCCACCCCCCCCAAAAATCCACCTCTTCCAAACTTTCCTACTTCTGTCTAGAGCACAAGCATTTTCTGAATCATGATTCAGAAAGCTTGATATTATCAAGAACACTTGATATTATCTTTGATTTCTCACTCTAATCTCACATATACCATCAATGCTAGTCTTGTTTCTAACTACCATCTGAAATACTGGCCTTCCAGTTGGTCTCCCTTCCTCAGAACTCTTCCCTCTTATCTATCCTCCATGTAGCTGACAAAATGATTTTCCTAAAGTTTAAGTATAATCATGTCAGTGCCCTACTCAATAAACTCCAATGGTTCCCTATTGTCTTTGTGATCAATATAAGGTCCTCTGTTCAGCTTTACAGTTCTTCACAACCTGTGTCCAACCTACTTTCCAACTTTATTACATATTACTCCCTTTTCTGTACTCTAAAGTCCAGCCAAATCAGACATTTTTCTGTTCCACAATATGTCACTATCTCCCATCTCCTCACTTTTGTTCTGGCTATTTCAATGACTGGAATCAATTCCCACTTTATTTTCACTTCTTAGAACCCCATATTTTCTTCAAAACTCTCAAGTTATACATTGTAAGTAGTCTTTCCTGATCCCCCAAAATCCTACCTCTCCCTTCAAAAATTCCCTTGTATTTATTTTATTTTTTTATTATTTATGCACATAGTGTTCCTTATTATTTCTCTTGATAGAATGAAATCTCCATAGGGACAGAGACTGCTTCATTTTTTCCTTTGTTTTTCCAGCACCTAGCACAATGTCTGTGACACAGTAGACACTGAATAAATAATTATTGATTGATTGGTTCCTAAAGCATTACATTCCACTTTTGGATAGATCTGATTTTCAGGGAAGTTTTTCTTTTAATTAACTCAAAATTCCACTTTTGGATAGATCTGATTTTCAGGGAAGTTTTTCTTTTAATTAACTCAAAATTTTGTTTCCTAAAACTACTTATCATTACTCTCACTTTTTTCTTGAAGAAAAGTATAAAAATTTAATTTATCTTCACTATGATACTTCTTCAACAATATAGATACAGTGATTGGGTCCATGAATGGTGCCAGAGGCCATGTGCTCCAGAGCTTCTCTTGTCTGTGCTAAACATCTCCAGTTTCTCCAACTTGATTCCCATATTGTATACTCTCCAGTCACATCACATTATGACTTACCTTCTCTGAATCATTCATAAAGTCTCTAACCATGAGCTTACTCTGTTCAGTGTGTCATTGCTAAACTCTAGGGCTTAGATCATCTTATAATGGAAAATAGCTTGGTAGTAACATAGAGGGCTTGAAAATTGTTTGAAAGATAGGTTGGAGCCAGATAGGAAAAGGTTAAGGATTCTGTATTTTTCCTATAAAATCTATAATAAGAAGTCCCTGAAGATGATCTGGCTTTGTATTTGGAAGTATGGCTTCACAAATAACATGGTAGAAAAGGTAAACTTAGGTTATTCTTAAGGCATTCCTTTTTTGAAGTAGCTTAGCCCAGTGATTGTGAGAACCCTAATTCAGGAGTTATGTTGAGTGATTTAAGCATACATTATTGATACTCAAATGGTTAATAAATGAGATCATATATGTGAAAATTATAAGTTTTTTTAAAATGTCAGGTATTATAGCTACCATTCAATTTACCAAATATTTATTGAATATCCATCATATGCAAAGTATATCATACAATCATAAAACCAGAACTTAAAGGAACCTCAGAAATTCAATCTGAACAAACACTCATCTAGCACAGTTTCTAGTTATTTTACATGGAAGTGCAAACAAATAAGTCAGAGGGTAAACAAGGCCTCCAGGAAGGTATTAAATATAGAGCTAATATCACCAAAGTTCCTTTAAGGAAAAACAGTGAAATTATTATACTGTTTCAGGTTAACAGGATGCAGGGTACACAAGTAGTCTTCTAATACTTAGGAGAGGAATTGTGTTCCTCTTTGATTTGGGGTATGATAAACTGTACCTTTTTAGGCTAACACATTGAAAAAGTTATGTATTTGTGCCACATAACATAAGAAGTATAGCATAGACCTAGATTCTACTCATGGTAGTTCATGTTAACTAGGGTCTAAATCTTGGTTGGGGGAAGTACTTTGAATAATAACTTGGCATGTCTGGCTTATTTGTCCTCGCCCAGACTGATAATGGGAACTTTGAAAGGCATTCAGATATAAACTTTCAGCTGCCTATGGTATTAACCTGATCTAGGTAAACACTGGATTAGGAAGATATTTAATCAGAACTGAAACAAATAATAAAATCTCAGTGAATCTACCTCACTCACATTTTAGAGTAGATAAAATCCCATCTTCTCCTTTCTCCCCAGAGTGGTTTCAGAAAGCTTCCAGTATCTGCAGGACCCATGGCTCCAGTATAAACAGGGGATTAAACCTTTGATATAGACAGCTTTGCCATTGCTGCCAACAAATTTGTTTTGACTTTGCCACCAGATCTTTTGCTCCTCATCTGCATGAAGATACCAGCTTGCCTGGTCTCTGGCATCATTTATGGACCTGGTCATTATTGTCTCCATACTTTCCTAGGTCATCTCTCTTTCCTCATGATCACCAATGCCCCAGTATCAGGTGGAGAATAGATGAGAAAAATGTACCTCTCTTTCCCCTCCTTTTTTGTTGAGGTGGAGGATTTATGGGTCTGGAACACTGCATATACTGTTAGACTGTTATGTGAGTTAATTTCACTGTATTGTTTCCCCAACACTTCATTTCCGTCAGTGTCTCTGTCTCTGTTTTTGTCTGAATATTTATCTCTGTCTCTGTCCTTCCTTCCCTTCATTCCCCACCCCACTTGGCTGAGAAGGGAAGGGGAGATTTATTTGGAAGTGAAAATTATATAAATATATGTATGTATAGTATCAATAAATTTTTAATTTGGAAAAAACCCAAAGAGGTTGGAACACATGAACTCAAAGATTCTTTACCAGATCTCATGTATTAGTCATTTGATGTTAAAATAAAGTCAATGAGTTTTTCCTATGAACAGCACAGCTCCAAGAGTGCTTCGAATCCATTAAGTAGAGACCCCTAACTGAAGTCTGCAGCTGCCTAACCATGGCGGTGAAAGTCCTCCAGATTTCCTTTACATCACACTAATGGAGCCCACACAGAAATATTGTGGGTGAGAGAGGTTATTGACTTTTACTCTGAGCACTCAATAGGGTAGTAGCTGGAATTGCAGTATGTACCAAAGACAGAAGTAGTATCTTAATTTATCTTGTGTTTGATTGGGAGAGATAAAGAAGAATTTGTTTTGAAAATGGCTGGGGAAGTGGGAGTAGGGAAGGTAAGTAAGTCCTCATTCTCACCAACTTCACCTCATCATTTTCCCTGACCAGCACACAGAGACTGAATACAAGTGAGGTTGCATGGCATAGGTGGAGGAGGGAAATATGTTTGGAAAAAAATAGAATTTACCCTACAGGAAAGTAGGAGGGGAAAGGGATAAGAGAAAGGAAACTGGGATGATAGAAGAAAGGGCATATTGGGGAGAGGATAATCAGAAGCAAAACATTTTTGAGGAGGGACAAGGTAAAAGGAGAGTGGATAGAATAAATAGGAAGGGAATAGAATGGAGGGAAATATATTTAGCAGTAGTAACTATGAAAAAATTTGAAGCAAGTTTCTCTGATAAAGTCCTCATTTCTCAAACATAGAGAACTGAGTCAAATTTATAAAAGTAAGAACTTCTCCCCAATTGATAAATGATCAAAAGATATGAACAGTTTTCAGATGAAGTAATCAAAGTTATCTATAGCCATATGAAAAGATGCTCTAACTCACTATTGATTGGAGAAATGCAAATTAAAATAATTTTGAGGTACTACCTCATGCCTATTACATAGGTTAATAGGACAGAAAATGAAAGTGAGAAATCTTGAGGGAGATGTGGGGAAGATGAGACATTAATGCATTGTTGGTGGAGTTTTGAACTGATTCAATCATTCAGTAGAGCAATTTGGAACTATGCCCAAAGCACTATAAAATCATGCATACCTTTTGATCTAGCAATACTACTGCTAGGTCTGTATCTCCAAAGAGATTAAAAAGCAAAATGACCTAAATGTACAAAAATAGTTACAGCAACTCTTTTCTGATGGAAAAGAATAGCAAAATAAGTGGAGGCTCATCAGGTGAGGAATGACTGAACAAGCTGTGGTGTGTGATTATGATGAAATGCTCTTGTAGTGTAAGAAACTCTCAGAAAAATTAGACTTACATGAGTTGATGCAAAGTGCAATGTATTGAGTACAAAGTAACAGCAATTATAAAATGATGGGGGCAGGGTGGAGCCAAGATGGAGGAATAGAAGCAGAGATTTGCTAGAGTTCTTCCCCCAAGCTCAGACAAATACCTGTAAAAAATGACTAAGCAAGTTCTGGAGTCACAGAACCCACAGAATGATGGAGTGAAGCAAATCTCCAGCCCAAGACAGGAGAAGGTCAATGGGAAGCATCTATGGCACAGGTCTGGGAGGACTTCACAGATGGGACCTGATTAATTCAGGGGGGACTGAATCTCTGGCACCTGTGGCACTTTCCAGATTTCACAACTCCAAAATGCCAAGGACAAATTGGACAGTCAGTGGAAAAACCCTGTGGGACCTGAGTGAAAGAGTAGAGTGATCCAGCTCCAGCCCCAGAGTGGTGGAGGAGCCAGTAGCAGCTGCAGCAGCAGTGGCTGTTTCTGGAGCTCTAGGCCCACAGATTTTGGGGGGATCCAGTGCCTGACAGTACATCCCCACCACCACTGGAAGCAGAGAACTACCTTGATAAAGACCTCAGAAGTCAAGTAAATGGCAGGGAAAATGAGCAAAAACAAGAAAAAAATCAGACTAGAATCTTACTTTGGTGACAGGGAAGATCAAAATATACAAAATGAAGAAGTCAACAAAGACCAAAGCTCCTCTATCCAAAGCCTCCAAGAAAAATAAGAATTGGTCTCAGGCCATGGAAGAGCTCAAAGAGAATTATTAAAATCAAGTAAGAGAAAAAGAGCAAAAATTGAAAAGATAAATGAGAATGATGCAAGAAAATCATGAAAAACAGGTCAACTGCTTAATAAAGGAGACCCAAAAAGGGCTGAAGAAAACAACACTTTAAAAAAATAGATAAACCAACTGGCAAAAGAGATCCAAAAAGTCAATGAGAAGAATGCTTTAAAAAACAAAATTGGGCGGGGGAGGAGCCAAGATGGCAGAGTAGAAAGACACACATACACTCCGGAACCCACAGCCTATAAAATACCTGTAAGGAGGAACTTCCGACAAGTTCTGGAGCAGCAGAAGCTGTGGAACGATGGAATGGAGGAGATTTCTGTTCCAGAGAGACCAGAAAAACCGACACTGGGGTTCTGTCATGCACCAAACCTGGAGCAGAGCCCAGCCCTGCCTTGGCCTCACGGCCTTGAAAGGAGTGGATCTGGGTGAGCTTCCAGGATAGAATCTCCAGTGGCCACACAGTTCCCTATGCCCACGGGTGCAAAGGTCAGTGAGAGGGCCTGTTTGGCTGGCCGAGAGGGGAGTGGGGTGTCTCCATAACTTGGGCCCCATTGGGAGGCAGCAGCTGAAAGGGGCTCCCAAAGCAGGCAGGAGCCTGGATCCATTGTTGAAGGTCTCCATGTAAACCCCCTGAGGGAACTGTGGCCCTGCCCCCACCTGAGCACCTGAATTCAATCTTACATTGAATAGCAGCCTTGTCCCCGCCCTGAGGCTGGGAAGCAGCATTTGAATCTCAGACCCCAAACACTAGGTTGGGGGATCTGGAGGTGAGGTAGGTAGGGAAAGGAATCTCAGAAGTCAAGTAACTGGCTGGGAAAATGTCCAGAAAAGGGAAAAAAAGTAAGACCATAGAAGGTTACTTTATTGGTGACCAGATGTTTCCCTCTTTCCTTTCTGATGAGGAAGAACAATGCTTACCATCAGGGAAAGACATAGAAGCTTCTATATCCCAAACACCCGAAATAAATATTCAATGGGCTCAGGCAATGGAAGAGCTCAAAAAGGATTTTGAAAATCAAGTTAGACAGGTGGAGGAAAAACTGGGAAAAGAAATGACAGAGATGAAAGAAAAGCATGAAAAAGGATCCATACCTTAATAAAGGAGACCCAAAAAAATGCTGAAGAAAATAACACCTTGAAAAATAGGCTAACTCAATTGGAAAAAGAGATTCAAAGGGCCAATGAGGAGAAGAATGCTTTCAAAAGCAGAATTAGCCAAGGAGACAAAGAGGTTCAAAAGCTCACTGAAGAAAATAGTTCTCTCAAAATTAGAATGAAACAGATGGAGGCCACTGACTTTCTGAGAAACCAAGAAATCACAAAACAAAACCAAAAGAATGACAAAATGGAAGAGAATGTGAAATATCTCATTGGAAAAACAACTGACTTGGAAAATAGATCCAGGAGAGACAATTTAAAAATTATGGGACTACCTGAAAGCCATGATCAAAAAAAGAGCCTAGACATCATCTTTCATGAAATTATCAAGGAAAACTGTCCTGATATTCTAGAACCAGAGGGCAAAATAAATATTCAAGGAATCCACCCATCACCGCCTGAAAGAGATCCAAAAAGAGAAACTCCTAGGAACATTGTGGGCAAATTCCAGAGTTCCCAGGTCAAGAAGAAAATATTGCAAGCAGCTAGAAAGAAACAATTCCAGTATTGTGGAAAT
>CM053769.1:83042155-83057603 GCA_028658325.1 Potorous gilbertii | reverse complement strand
AAATTAGAATGCTCAGTGTATTGGGGTGGGGGGAGGGGACGAATGGGAAGAAAATTTGGAACCCAAAACTTTGTGGAAATGAATGCTAAAAGTTAAATAAATAAATTTTTTTAAAAAAAGAAAATGGTCAAGTGTTATATAAAATCACCTGATATCGTTGTATTATTATTAACTAAAGATGAGTTCAAAATGCTGCAATAGTCAGAAAATCCAAGAAAATGCTGACTCAGGAACGGTAGTAGGGGAAAAAACATAGAGAAACCAAATACCCATACAACTCATACAATCTACAGAATATCATGTGCCAAACTAGTAGTCATGTTTCAGTTCATTTTTTCCGCTGACATGCCTACAACCCTGTTTCAGGTCATCATTTCTCACCTAGGTCAGACTGAAATGGAAACCTAAGTGAATGCCTTGATTCCAGACTCTCTTCTGTGCAGCCTGTCTTCCACATAGCTTCTGAGGTCTGAGCAGTATGGTCAATGCTAGGTCCAGGGGTAACATAACACGATCATGGACAGGGCTTAAAGAATCAGACATTTACAGGTGGAGGGTACTAAGCCTGCAGGAAACAAATCTAGCAACAAGTTTAACAGACAAAAAGCCAAAAAGAAACAAGGAGACAATAACCAGAAGCAGGGTAGAAATAAGGTCTGTGCTTCTGGAGTCCATGAACTCACTATCATAGTTTCATTCATGATAGAATAAATGAGTTAAGGATACAATTTGGTAATCATCTTCTCCTGAGTAAACAACAGTTACAGTATATCTTTCCCACATGTTATAATTTCCATAGCCTTTGGAACATTGTCTGGCTTCCATTTTACCCATACTTTAGGTACCAATTTTATTCTACCAGTAGAATCCAACCCTTCAGTTCTTCTGCTAGTTATTTCAAAAGGAGGGTCAGTTTTCACAAGAGGTATTGTTTCACAAGGAATAGTAATCACTTGAACTAGACTATCATTTTTACAAAACTGTATGATATCATCACCTAAAGTTTAGGATGCCCAATAATCTCTCCTTGATCTTTAGAAGCTGACACTCCAGCCACTACATGTATTCCTCGAGCTACTAATCCTGATTTAGGTAATATCCGTCCAAAATGAGTTTTAGAGATTGTCATACATATTGCAGTAGATATTTTTCTTATTTCTTTCTATCCAACCTAAAATCCTCTGAACAATGTAAATCATATCCTGCCAAACCAGGCGTTCCTGGATAGGGTACTAGGATATCTCACCGTCCAACACTCAACATTTGGGATCTTATATGTTTGTTGTTTTCTAATTTGCAGATCTGGGGTCATCATTCTGGCTAGAGATGTACTTCCTCCCAATAATCTATTATTCAAATTGCATAAAGCTGTGAGCAAATTATCTTTCCCATGTTGATAAGAATTATTACAATTGAATTTCCTTAACTGTTCTTTCAGTAATCCATTCATTCTTTCAGTTAACCCAGACACTTGTGGATAATATGGAATATAATAGATCCATTGTATATTGTTTAATACACAATATCTTTTCATTTCATTACCTTTGAAATGTGACCCATTGTCATTTTGAATCTGCATTGAAGTTCTACAATATAGACTTATGCTCTCTAGAGTTTTACGGGTGTTTTTCTGGGTCTCATTCTTATATGGACAAGCCACTAGTATACCTGAATAGGTGTCAATACAAGTATATATGAATTTGCTTCCTTTATCTTGGGATAAGTGTCCAATACAATCTATTTGCCAAATTTGCTCTGGTACTTTTCTCCTTGCTATATGTCTAGTTACTACCTGAGAAACAGTTCGCTCCTTTTCCAATTGACATATATAACATTTCTCCACTACTTGCTTTAAAAATGAACAAGAGATACTAATACCTCAGTCTTGTGCCCACTGGTGTGTGACCTGGACGCATAAATGGCCAGCCATTTGATGGACCCATTCTGCTAGTACCAGATCATCAATTGATGTCAGAGTAGGGGCAATACGTTGAATAGCAATCTTTGCTAATTGATCAGCATGTGTATTGTACTCACATTCTGAAATGGTGAGGGTCACATGAGAACCTACATGAAAAAATGACAAATTAGTAACCAAAGGCATGTCTCATATATCTTAACATAATTTTTTGCCACAGACTTGTTTGCCATGAATTTCCCAATTTTGAATTTTCCACGTGGACGTCCATGTAGCTAACCCATTATCTACCACCCATGAATCAGTGAGTATATGACACTGTCCTCCTGGTTTTGTTTTGATAGCTTGGTGTACTGCCATAAGTTCAGCATATTGACTACTTCCTCCTATCCTAGTATTTTCCAAAGTCCACCTAGCACATGGTCTATAGACTACTGCTCTCAACGTCTTTTGTGGTTCAAATATTTTGCTGTCCCATCAGTAAACCATGCATGTCTCTATTATTCCTCAGTTAATCCATCATATCCCCCATTCTATTTTACCAAGGGCTGTACCAACTGTTGCTTTGGTTCAGGGGGTATATCATTTCCCTCAGTATCTATGTTTGCTATAAATTCATATAAAGCAGAAACTCCACTTTTGCCTGTTCTAGGTCTATTTTGAATATATCATTTCCATTTAATTATACTAGCCTCTCGTGCATGTCCAGTTCTGTGAGAAGCTGGAGTACTCATTTCCCAAGTCATAATCAGGATTCCAAGCCTTAATGTTACCTCATAGTCCAAAGTCAGTTGTTCAGTCTCTACCAAAGGCCAATATGCTGCTAACAACTGCTTTTCAAAAGGATCATATTAAACTGCATAGGAAGGGAGATTCCAAGACGAAAATCCTAAGGGTATATTTCAGCTTTGTTGTTTTTGCCATAAACTCCAGTTTGTGTTTTCATCCTGTACAGTCACTTGTAATCCTACCAGGTTACTTTGTAAAAGTCATAAATCTAGGGCCAATTGTAAAATGGCCTTTGTTTCTTCAAAATCCTTCGTCTGCTCAAATCTCCAATCAAATTCATATTTTTTCCTAATAATTTTATATAAGGATTTCCAAGTTTGTCCTAGATGTGGTATTTGATATGACCAATACACAAATAATCCTATAAACTTTGAGGCCTCTTTCTTCTGGGTGGGGATAGAAAAATCCTGAATCTTTCATTGGGCTTGTGGGAGAATCTCTCACAGCTCCTTATTACATTGTATATCCCAAAATTTTAGTCTGAGCTGACCCTTGAATCTTTGCAGGATTAATTTCCCACCCTTTGTTCTTCATATGCTCAATTAAAAGTATCAAATTCTTCTCCACTTCTTTTGAGTTTTTTCCCTGTATTATAATATCACCTATGTAGTCGGTAAGCTGTACACCAGGTAGCTCTAATTCATCTAAATGTTCAGCCACAATCTTACGACAAATAATGGGGACATCTTTGTGGTAAGTGTGTAAAAATATATTGTTGGCCCTGCCAAGTGAAACCAAACTGGTCCCATTGTTTAGAATCCATTTAAATAGTAAAGAAAGCATTGGCTAAATTAATTATTGCACATCAAGTCCCATCATACTTCTGTACCCTTTGTATTAAGTATTTGGAACAGCAGCATACAAGGGAGGAGCCATCTTATTTAATTGTCTGTAATCCACGGTTATCCTCTATGTCCCATCTAACTTTCACGCTAGCCAGGCAGGATTATTCCATGGAGTGGTTGTAATAACACTCTTGCCTCAACATATTCCTTTAAAGAACTGGTCATTTCATCTTGCCCATCTGGCACACGATGCTGCTTTAAAGTAATTACTTAAGAAGGTTCAGGTAAAGTGATTGGGTCCATTTTTATTTTACCCACTAAAACTAAACTAATTCCTATCTTCCTTATTGCAAATTGGTATTTTCCCTCAGGTAAATTTAAAGTCATACCTCTCAATACATCTATTCCAATGATGTATTCAGGAATGTGGACAATTACCACAATATATTCTCTCTTAGGTAATTGTCCAATTTTCATCATTAGTTTGACTTGTCTGGCTGATATATCAGCTCCCCCCCCAATCCTGTAATAGTAATAGGAGTTCCATATTTAAACTTACCAGGGTTTCCATATATAAGGGAGGCCTCTGCCCTGGTTTCTATTAATGCCCTAGTTACAGTATTTGATCAATTTTTCCAATATATGGTCAAATCGATATGGGGCCTATAGTCCTATCTGTGTATTTCTTTAATCTGAACTGGGACTCAGTTAATTTTGTATTCACCCTGAAGGTGTGACAAACTTGGATACAAGGGTTCAGGAAGATCTGTAGGGGCAGTTCTTACTTCTCTATTCCATTTAGTATCAAGCCCCTTTTCAGTTCATTAGTTGAAATAGTTGATTAGTTGGAATAGTATCTATTCTTCCAAAATCTACCTCTACTCTCAATAGAACAGCAGACAATTCTTTTCTTGTCAATCTATTCTGACTTAGAAACTGCTGGCAATTTACCCTTGTCTCTCAAGGAAATTTATCTTTTTCCCAGTCCCATAAGTCATTTAACTGTGAAATCTTGTCCAGTACCTCCAAAAGAGTGTGCCTCATTTTCCCAATTAGAGTCAAAACTAAATGCTTGCAAGCAGGAGGAACCATCTTCATTATTATATTCCTATGACAAACTGCTAAGGGGGTATCATTGCATGCATCTGCACTTCCCTATCATTATGGCAATCTTTATTGCCTTCTCCTTTAACTTTTTAATATAGTCCCTAAGTGAATACCATAGTCTATCCACTAGGCCAAATAGAGTCAGCAGGATACTACTTACTGCATCTTTCTGCAGACAATGCTAACAGATTAGTCATATTGTTACCTCCTTGCATATTGTAACCTGTAAAGATTTGCTGTACAAAAAGATTCTAATACCAATGAATTTCAAGCAATCCATGCCATCTATTGATACTCCTCTGGCCCCTTCATCACATATTCTCACCATCCAAGATATTAATGATTCTCCCATCCTTTGGGTGAACTAATTCAAAATATCTGTGACCTCCGCTGAGTAAAATCCTCAATCATCTCCTTAAAGACTGTATTGCCTCCCTGGCTCTCCATTCACCTTCTGCCTGAGAAGCCTTCCCCTCTAGCATAGTTTCATTTTCCCCTCTGATTTTGCTATATTTTCTTCCTACACACTCTCCTGGCAGTCATTGTCATGGCAACTAGGCTGGGTCTGCACAAAGGTTGCATGCACACATCTTTTATCAGCTTTTTGCTTCTTCTTCTGAGCTAAATGAACAGCCTTTTCCTCCACCTGTGACTCTCTAGTTTACTCTTTTAAAGGAGAGCCCAAACACTGAAATTTCCCATGCAAACTAGCTAATTCTTTTTCCATCTGATTTTTTTTCCTTCAGCAGCTCATTAAGCTGCTTTTACACATAATACCTGTTAATAAAATCCAGTCTCTCCCTGCCAGTTCTTTCCCTGGTTTTATTGGTATTACTTACAAACACCTTTCCAAGTCTCTAGGTTCCTCCTCCTTGGTAATCTTGGTTCCGTCTTCACAGGGTACAGTGTTTTTAGCCCATTCCCTTGCTAGAGAGGAGTAAGGTAAATCCTCTCATCCTTGGATATCCATTTCTTCCCCTAAAGCCCTTCTGCCTCCAAATAGAGATTTTATACCCTGTGATCCTGTTCATGATATCAAATATATTGCCAAGGCAATATTCATAGCAACTATGATAGCAACTATGAATATGCAAGCATAGTTTTGAATCACAAAGTATAATAAACTCTCCATATAGAAAGCAGAAGAAAAAACATTTATTCAGACAACAGAAAGTCAAATCCCAACACCAGAAAGCCAAATACATCAAAGAAACCAAGAAGTCAATACACATTAGTACTGCAGGGGACAATGCCATTCCCAAGCCTCCCCCATACCCCCACCAGGGCTTCTCAAGAGCAAACACTCACAACACTAACTGTGCCTGCCTGTGTCCACTCTTTCTCATCTGTCCTAACTGCTCTCACCAACTTCCTCCCAGCTCTGCTCCACCTTCCTGTTCCGTCCATTCAGCAAGCTCCTCCCACTGCACTTGACCTAGGCTTCCATATGATTTAAGCAGATCATCTGGGCCTATTAATGGGTGGGAAAGATGTTCAAATTATGCAAAAATACATTAACAATACACTGATCTACTTATTAGCCAGTGTTCTCTCCTTCTTCAAATTTCCTTATATTACGCTTGTTTGTATATTTTCATCTCCCCTTAGGAGACATAAGTCCCATGCTTTTTCATGTTTGCCTTTATAACTCCGATTCTAGCTCCTTACAAATAAAATACATTCTCTAAGTATTTGCCAAATCAAATTTAATTTTTTTTTCTTCATAGAAGCCCTTTTGTAGGCAAGAAAAAGGGGCTTCTAGAAAGAAAAAAAAAATTAAATGAAGCCTCCAGATTAGAAAAATGGCCAAAAACTTCCTGGGCTAGTTGTGAGGAAGGAGTTTCTGAAATCTATAGCCCTGTTTAGGTAGTTAAGTGGTACAGTGGCTAAGGCACTGGGCCTAGACTCAGGAAGACCTGAATTCAAATCCATCCTCAGATGCTTCCTAGTCTGATTCTGGGTATGCCACTTAACTTGTGTCTGCCTCAGTTTCCTCAACTCTTACAGGGTGGTTATGAGAGTCAAATGAGATATTTGCAAGATCTTTAGTTAGTTCAGTATATAATGGCAAATATTTTAAACTTTAGAATTTATAAAGAGGAAACTGTGGCTTGATTTGTCAAAGACTGCAGAGTTTATTGGATAGAATTTTTTTTTTACCTTGGGGTCAGGAATACCTGAGGAAATTGAGGGTTAGAGAAGTGGAATGACCTCCTGCCCAAGGCCACACAGCTAGTTAGTGGTAGAGCAAAGGTAGAGCGTCAAGTTTATCCAACTCTAAAACTAATGCTTTCTACCCTAAATGTTTGTCTTTTTAACCCACTTCCATAAATGAACTTATCTGAACTTTCCTAACATCTTGTGGTTACAGATGTCATAAATTGGCACCCACTATTTCATAAAAGAGCTTGTTTTGATTGGTCCTTGAACCTGTCCTTTATAAGCTTCAAATGGGAGCCTATAACTCTAGACTTGTTAGAATTTAATGACTCTGTTTCTCACCAGGCTGCCTTCTGGATTCCCACATGTCCCAGAAAACTTCAACCTGGAAGATCACTTCAGCTCTGGCATTCACACCTCAAAAATACCCACAGCACCTTCAGCCCCTCCCTCTGATTAGATGGCTCCTCAATTTTCATTTAAGGAGGCATCCAGACCAGTCATCTCATAATTTCTCACCCAGCTATAATACAGACCTTTCCAAAATGCCTCTGTGCCATGATACCCCTTCCTTGCCTCCATTTCTGATTTTCAGCCTCCTTTTATGTGTTGCCTTCTCCAGTTAGAAAGTAAGTTCCTTGAAGACAGGGACTATCTTTCTTTTTGCTTGTATTTGCATTCCCATCATTTCGTAAAATGTCTACACGTTGTTTGTTTGGTTTTTTTTTGACTGACTGAATGAATGAATCTAGATGCAGCTAGTAAATGACAGAAGCAGAACAGACTCTGGGCAAGTTGTTGAACCTCCCAATTCCCCAGACAACTCTCTAAGATAATAAATTACAGAAAAGTTGCCCATCTGTAATGGTAGGGAACATTTATTTTCTGGAAGGAAACACTGAAAAAAATCACTGGTCTAATTTTTAAATTATGTGAATTATTTATAGCAGAATTCTTTCTGAGAGCCATTTAATCAATTAATTTAGAAATTGGTAAAAATGTTTAAAAGGGGGAGGGAGGATTCTAAAGGACGGATTACACAAGGCTACATGATGTCTAAATTTCCTTTTTGTTCTAAATCCTATAAAAACTACACATTCTCAAGAAACTGAATTCTAGCCCCTTATGAGACACTAGCTTGTATGACTCACATCCTGTCTTTGAGTCTCAGTTCCCTCATCTGAAAAATGAACTGATTAAATCAAATGAACTCTAGGTTTCTTTGCTGTTATCTGCATTGATCAGTCTATTTCTAGAAATCCTGCACTCAGTTCTGACCTCCATGTATCAACAAACATCAGTCAAGGTGGGCAGCTCTTTGGTGAGAGCTTTTGGAATCATATCATATGAGGATTGATTGGTTGAAGGAACTAAGGATGGTTTCTCTGAAGATAAGACTTAGAGGGATGACACCTGTCTTTATGGTTTTTTTAAGGATTGTTAGATAGATGGTGGTTTACATTTTTCCATGTTTCATAGTTCTCTGCAGAAAGTAGATTCTTAAAAAAAAATGTTTGTTGAATTAAATTGGTGAAATAAAAGATCTCTCTAATTCTCTGAACTAGTCAAAAATGGAAATGTCTCTCTCGGGGTCTGGGCATCATGTGAAAGGTTTAAGGTCCTTTCAACTCAAAAAGAGAAGGGAGACATTGTCAGGGAATCAGTTCTAAGATACATTGTGTGGAAATATCTTCCAAAAATGCTATATTTCAAAAATATGAACAAAAATGTCAGTTTTCTTTTGCATAATTTATGAGTACTTCATATTAATGACATAGCAAAGAAATGAGGGTGAGTGTGGCATAGTTGTACCAAAGACGAGTTTTAAGGAAAGGCTGAGTTTATGTGGGCACTACAGGAAGAGGCAGAAAAGTGACTAAAGTACCAAGCTTTACAATTCACAAAACAATCTGAGAGCTATTAATCACTGAAAGTTTGTACTTGGTAACATAAATACATAAAGGATATTAATTTATATAAAATCTATGAATGGATAATTAAAACTCAGTCAGCAGCTGGTCAAAAAAATTTAAAACTGAAAGGGATTGAAAAAATCACCTAACAATCATTTTACCATCCATTTTGTAGGAAAAAAAAAACCTAGAGAATTTGTTAAGCAATCTCTCTAAGGTCACATAGAAAGTGGTGTAAGTGATATTAGAACCCTAGAATTTTAATTCCTAAGCCAGTGTTATTTGCTTTCAACTATGTTTGACATTAATCTTGTTTCTAGTTCTCTTAGACAGATTCTTAGACAATCACAGCAGGGATCTCTGTCTTAGTCATTGCTGGCAAAATTCTTGCTAGAGTCCTCATTAATAGGCTGATCCTTCACCTGGAAGATGGTCATATACCTGAGAGCCAGTGTGGCTTCAGAAAGGGCTGAGGAACAGTCGATAGGGTGTTTGCTGCCCAACCACTCCAGGAGAAATGCTGGGAGCAGAACAGAGGTCAGTACACAACTTTTGTAGATTTGGCCAAGGCCTTTGACACTGTTAGTCATGAGGGCTTATGGAAAATTATGTCAAGATTTGGTTGCCTGGAGAAGTTCATCATCATTATCAATTTCACAATGGCATGCTTGCCCAGGTTCTGGATGATGAACAATGCTCTCATGCTTTCCCAGTCACCAATGGAGTGAAATAAGACTGTGTGCTTGCTCCCATGCTTTTTAGCATGATGTTAACAGCCATGTTGTCAAATGCTTTCAATGAGGATGAATACAGCATCAAGGTCAACTATTATACTGATGATGGCAAGTTTTATTGTTTGAAAAGGCTACAACACAAGCCCAAAGTGGAGGGAGTGTTGGTGAGTGATTTTCTGTTTGCAGATGATTGTGCTCTCAGTGCAGCTTCTGAAGCTGAGATGCAACAAATTATGGATCAATTCTCTGCAGCCTGTGCTGATTTTGGCCTAATAATTAACATGAAGAAAACACAGGTGCTCCATCAGCCACCACCACATCATCTATATGTGGAACCATTGGTTACAACAAATGGAGAAGTTTTGAATGCTGTAGATAAGTTCACTTAACTTGGTAGCGTACTTGCCAGGGATGTACACATTGATAATGAGATTGATGCATGTATTGCCAGAACTAGCTCAGTGTTTGGGAGGCTCTGAAGAAAAGTTTGGGAGAAGAGGTATTAGACTTAAAACCAACCTGAAGGTTTACAGAGCCGTTGCGCTGATTTCATTGTTGTATGCCTGTGGAACATGGACAGTCTACCAGTGCCATGCCAGGAAACTGAATTGCTTCCATTTGAACTGTCTTAGGAAGATTCTGAGGATCACTTAGCAGGGTAAGGTACCAGACACTGAAGTCCTTACCTGAGCTAAACTGCCAAACATTCAAACTGTGCTTCAGAGAGTGCAACTCCAATGGGCTGGTCACGTTGTTTTGAATGCAAAATGTACATACACTTACCAAAAAGACTGTTTTATGGAGAACTCACATGGGGCAGGCAATCACAGGCAATCAGAAAAAGTGATAGAAGGACACTCTGAAAGTCTCTCTCAAGAACTTTGGATTTGACTGTGCAACATGGTAGACACTGGCATGATACCACTCAACATGGCATGCCCACATCAGAAAGGGTGTTGTGCTCTATGAGCAAAGCAGAACTGAGACATCACAAAGTAAATGTCGGATACTTAAATTTGGGTTATTCACCCCAAATATTTAAACGTATTTTCTGTGCCCAATCTGTGGTAGAGTATTCCAAACTCGTCTGATTAGCCACAGTTGGACACACTGAAATTTCATTTTATCATGGTGATGTCATTTTGGTCCTCTTTGAAAACTAAGGACAATAACCAACCAACCAGTTCTCTTAGAGTGCTGATAATTAAAAAAAAAATTGTCCTAAAGACTTATTACCAGTATTCTATCATATATTGATAAATGCTTCCAGAATACACACACACACACACACACACACACACACACACACACACACACACACACACACACACATTCTTCACTGATTAAGTTAAGAAAGTAATTGAGAATCTCATGCAAAATATGAGGTGAGAGCACTAGGCCATGACAGACATTTCTCTGGCTGGAAATAAAAAAGTCATCCTTTAATGATGAATGTATTAATGAGGCTTTATCAAAAGGTATTTAAAAAGAGGTTCACTATCACAAAGGTATGGGCTTGAAAAAGTTCTTTTTACAAAACAGCATGTCCATTTTAGTTGACTACTATACTGGTCCAAATGGGAACTACACATTTTCCAAATCTAACTTGTGTAAAATTTGATTACACTGTACAATTATTTTGCTTCATTTTTCATTATTTTCATAGGTTATTTACATTTCCAAGATCTCTGTCAAGACATTAACTACCTTGGAGTGCAATTTGGAACTATGCCCAAAGGGCTACAAAAATGTACATACCCTTTGACTCAGCAATACCACTTCTAGAACTGTACCCCCAAGAATTCATAAAAATGAGAAAGAATCCCATATGTACAAAAATATTTATAGCAGCTCTCTTTGTGGTGGCCAAGAACTGGAAATCAAAGGGATGTCCATCAATTGGAAAATGACTGAACAAGTTGTGGCATATGAATGTAATGGAATACCATAGTACTACAAGAAATGATGAACAGGAAGACTCCAGAGAAGCCTGGAAGGACTTACATGAACTGATGCTGAGTGAAAGGAGAAGAACCAGGAGAACTTTTTACACAACAACCACAGTGTGAGAGGCATTTTTCTGGCAGACTTAGCCCTTCACAGCAAAGCAAGGACCTAAAAAATTCCCAATGGGCTCTTGAGGCAAAATGCCTTCCACATCCAGAGAAAGAACTATGGAATTGGATCACAGAATGAAGCAGACCATTTTCTCTTGTATTATGTTTTGTTTTGTTTTATGGTGTCTCTCGTTCATTTTAATTCTTCTATGCAATATGACTAAGGTGAAAATGTATTTAATAAGAACGTATGTGTAGAACCTATATAAGATTGCACACATCTCAGGGAGGGAGTGGGGAGTGAGGGGGAAGAGAATGGGAGGAAGGGGGAAAAATCTAAGATATATGGAAGTGATTGTAGAATACTGAAAACAAAATAATTTTTAAAAAAAGACATTAACTACTACTATTGACCAATTAATTCACCTTTAGAACATTCTAGTTTTGATATTCACTTTGCTATCTCTGTATGTCATTTCCATGAAATACTTTTTCAGCTGTTTTCTTTCTATCTCTGTACATCCTAAGCACAACAAAGCTGAACTAGCTCTCCATTCAAGACTATTAATTCTTCATTTTATGCTGGAATAGTACAATGAGTTTTAAATAATTCTATCATGGTTGTATATGATTTGGGTTGCAGTTCTTTACCTTAATGATCCTTATTCTCTACATTTTGATAATGTATATCTATGTGCCATATCCTAAAGAAACTTGTGAAATTCCAGGTATGTGAGAAAGCTCAATGCTTTTAACAATGCTATCTGCATTTATTATACTTCAAGGTGTTAAAATAATCACAGTTTGTAAAGATTTTGAGTAATCTGGGTTGAAGTTTATTTTCAAGTGATGAAGGATTGCAAATGCATATTTTATTAATAAAATATTTTTCATAAATGAAAAATAATTGCATTTCCTTCTCTTCCCAATACAATGAGCTTCTTAGTGCTTTTAGAATACACAGAATAAGTAACTCTTGTATTTGGTCACATGCTTTTCCTGCATACACTGATGTAATCATGTTTGGAACTTTTCTTCTTTAATATGCTTATTATGTTGTTTCCTACTGTTGAACCATCCTTGAATTCTTGGTATAAATACAACTCAGTCACAGTAAATAATTTCTGCATATATCACTGTTGTCCTTTTTTTGGATTTCATTTAAATATTTTATCAACTTTCATTAGTAATATTGATTTACATTTTTTATTGCTCTCTCTCTTTGTCTCTCCCCATCCTCTTGTTTATGTAATTAGGACCACATTGTTTATAAAGGGAATTCAGTGATGCATTTTTTCTCAGTTTTTGAGGATAATTAATATAGCATACATATTTAATATTCTTTAAATGTTTGAAAGAGTTCAACTTTAAGTTTATCTGGAGTAGTCACTACTTCCCTTACCTCATAGTTCTTTAACAGTCCATTCAATTTCATTTTCTGTGATTGAATTCAGATCTGCATTTCATTTTCCATTAATTTGGATAATTTATATTCAAATTATTTTTAATGAGAGTAGTGAGAAATGTATACTTATTCATCTACCCTCTCTTTCCCAAATCCCCCACTGATATTTGTGAGAGAACCATTAGAGACAAGAATGCGGTCTATGGCCAAAATACATAGCTAACTAGATCATTTTAAAATTGTTGTCCAGACCTGTAATTTTATTGGTGTAGGGAATTCCCCACATGGAAATCCCCTTCCACAGTTACAGACAATAACTCTGGGCTTAGAAAGTTGCCCAGAATACTAAGAGATTAGATGACTTGCCCATGGTCACATGGTTGATATGTATATGTTTGAGCCAGGAATGGCTCCATGTCTTCCTGACTTCAAAATCAACCCCTCATCATTACCTCATGCTCTCTCTCTAGCTCATATGGTACTCAAACTTGCTAATTTTAGTCCCTTAGCACTAGGTGATAACCAGTCTTAGAAAACTGGTCCTAAATAGATGGACAATGAATTTAAAATTATTTTCTCCTTCATTCTTCTTCCAACTCAGCTCCTGATTCTGGATTTCTCTACCATTTTCCAGCATCCTTTACGCCGTGTAAGGTTCCGCTCTACAACCCCCTTCTCTGATTGGTGATTTACTCCTGGAGATGCCCAAGCCAACCATGTTTACTCCTCACTCCTCTCCCAGATCCTCTCCTGTTTCTCTGGACTTTCTTATACTCCTATGCGCATCCCCCCACCTTTTCAGCTCCCTTTTAATATTTTATCTTTGCCTAATTGACTTAAGGTCTCCAAGGACAGTATTTCTTTTTGTTTCTATTTGTATTCCTAGTGCTTAGCATAGTGCCTGGCACATGTTTAATAATGTTTAATAAATGCTTATGGACTTGCAGACTTTCTCTGACCTTAGAGGACAAAAGGTAGAAATATTCCATAGTCTGGGGGTGGTGGAAATAAAGATACACTAATAATTTGGTGGGGTTATAAACTGATCCCACTAGTCTAGAAATGAGCTTCAAATTATTCAAAGGAAGTGAACAAAATATCCTAAACCTTAGACTTAAAGATTTTTCCATTAGGTTATTTATCATTATCAAATGTATATCAAAATAATCACAGTAGTGATTTTGTTATAGGAAAATGGAAAAGAAGTAAAAATCTACTGATTAGGGAATGGCTAAACAAATTGTAATATATAAAGGTAATAGACTATTATTTTGTTGTAAGAAATTATGAATGTGGTTAATAGAGGGAAACAAAAGAACTTGATGAAGCAAAATAAGCAGAATCAGAAAAACAATGTTAAAAATAATGTAATGGGAAAGAATGAATAAACAATCAAAACAGAATATTGGCCCCAAAGAAGAGATATTTTAAAATGTCTGCCATTTTCCCTCACATTTCTGTAGAGGTAGGAACCTATGAATGTGGAGATATATATATATATATAATGTGGAATAACATTGGACTTGGTTGATGTTTTGATAAATTTTTGCTCATTCTTTTCTTATTTTTATTCTTTATGATAAAGAATCTGGGAGAGGGAAGGATGCATTCTGAAATGCAGACAATTTTCAAACAAAATAACTGAATAAAAATTTATTTTAAGAAGAATTTCATACAAATCAGTCTCTTCTCCACAGAAAATGAAGCTTTATCTTGTCAACATCTGATGGCATTTAATGGCCTTAAGCAACATCATCATTTTGTTGTTTTCTTTACCATCCTGGTCCCAAAACATACAAAAAAAGAAAACACATTTAAAACAGGAAAAAATAGGAAGGAAATATCCATTCCCTATGATCAAGCAAAATATTATTTTGGTATATATTTCCACTTTCTCATAGGACTAATTTAATTTAACTAAATTTAAAAGCTTTTTTTGGAAAGCTGTAAATGTCCCTTCCTGAGAGGAAAAGAGCTAATAATGAAGTATAAAATATGATTCATGGGAAGGAGATAAACCCTAGTTCATATGACAAGAGTCAGTTGGGAATTGTCATGATATCAGAGTCACTAGGCAGCATGTGAACCCTAATCAAATGGCTCTTGATTAAGCAAGATTGGATGGTAACTGGATGAAAAACCAATATCCAAATAATGATACATCACTTTCCTTTAGGAAAGTGCTCCAGGTACCATATACCTCAGCACAAGTGTAAATAAATAAACTTAGTAACACTATCTCCATATAAGGCCACTAAATATATCTTTAAACCGAGGTCACATCTGGACGTTTTTAATAACAATTTAGTATGCTTTTATTGTTTCAGTGAAGGAAGATGACAATGATCATTCTGGAGAAAAAAATGAATGAGTCAAATAGATCTGTGGCTCCTATTTAAAATAAGAAATTTTTATTTAACAATTTATTCAGAATGACAATTTCTTCAGAAATCCTTTAGATTATAAAATTAAAGATTAGAAATGAAAGAAATCTTAGGATCATCCAGTAATACCCACCTAATTTTACAGATAAGGAAATCAAGACCCAACGAGGGAAAGTGATTTGTACAAAAGGTCACA
>CM053769.1:83026092-83041655 GCA_028658325.1 Potorous gilbertii | reverse complement strand
GCCTATTGAAACAAAATTAAAAATTCACTCTGTATCACTAAAAGGTCATGAATCATCCAATTCCTTTAAAAAATTATGATGTAAAATTGTAAAATGTAAAATGTAAAAAAAAATGTAAAATATTGCTATTCTCTGATATGAAATACAATACTGACAGCAGACAGCTGATGAAGTTATATTTTTTCTCTTTGTTATTCCATATTTTCTCACTACTATCAGTATTATTCCCCACCCTTCTCAGCTTACTTGATGTACTGAACAACCTTCCTAAAGGCCACTGAGGATAAAGTCAGCAGAATATATAGTAGTAAAATTTTTTGGTTCAATGCACTGGAACCTATTTGCCTGTCAAAAAAGGCATAAATATGAAAGTTCTATGAAATCATCACCATAGGTATCTGGGGGACTTGAATGAGTCTGGAAAAACTGTACACAGTTTGAATTCTTGATTCTGGACTCAGAATTTTAATTACTTTTAAAGTTTATCTCTCACAGGCATGATAAAAGCATTATATATGTGTGTTTGTTGACAAAGAAACTGGTTCAAGTTCATGAACTGGTTCAAAAAGTTTGACAAGATTGATGAATCAGTTTACTTAAATAACTAGATACAACTAGTCAGTTCCATCAAGGCAGGCTTACTTATATAGAAAGGCACCAGAAAGTCATTTTGACCACAAATTTATCAGTTATTTGACTATAAGATTTCCATCTTGGTTTACATTGTAATTTCATTACCGTCTTGTGTTTATGAGTATTTGCCCTTGGTATGTTGTCTGATTTTATGTGTCTCTTAGTACACATTTAATTTGTGGTAAAAAATGATAGCAATAATTGTAGAATTTTGGTTCAAATGAAATCAGACTCATAAATAAAAGTTAAAGGAGGCTTAGATGAATGATAGATTATCTAAATGTTTTCTGGGAGGATTCACTGGACCATAAGTTTAATATGAGTAAACAGCTTCACACATCAGTCAAAAAACCTAAGGAGACCTTATCTTGGACTAATAGAGGCATTATCCTCCAAACTATGTTTGTTGAATTAAAGTGAAGTGAAGTGAATTGACAAGGGAGATGATATTCCTATTGGACTCTGTCCTGGTCAGATCATATCTGAAGTACTGCACTCAATTTTTATTGCCATATAGTACATTGGCAAGCTGAAAAGCAACCAGAAGAGAGTAACTGGGATGACAGGTTATTTAAAATGAAAGAAAGAGGCAGAGAGACATATCTCAAGTTATATAATACACCCTAGAGAATGGTCAAAAAAAATCTGAGGTAGAAGATAGAAATTTTTGGAATTTTGGAAATATGGAAAATTTTAATAAATATATGCCAAAAAAGGGGAGAGAGAACAAATAGAAAGCTTTCATAGCATAGTAACATCAGTACAATACTCATTTTCTAACTAGGTAAAGATTTTTTTTAATACCATTAGGGAAGTGGTCTAAAACCCAAGAAGGTCACCAGAGCTATATTTGTTATGAGGTTTCTGAGTAGAATGTGACTGAATACTGGAGAGTGAGGAGTTTCAGCCCTCAACATGAGAATTTCCCTTAGTATGATGAGGAGAAAAAAGAAAGGCCCTATTGATATTGAGCTAAAGTAGTTTTATCCTAGGTCAGACTGGATCTTCAGCTGGGGTAGATTTAGTACTCTAAGAGCAAGGCAGATGTATCCACCTTTCCATCCCGATAGCCTTCCAGATGAAGATAACACTGCTTGAACAGAAAAAGAAATATGATCCTCTCCTCTTTTTCCTTCCCTCTCTTCTTCTATCTCTTCCTTCCGACCTTACCCTTTCCTGTCTCTCTTCCTCATTCCTTCTCTTTCTCTCTTATCTGTCTCTTCTCTCTCACTGTCTCTCCTATATGTATCTCTCTCCCCCTCTCATCTCCCCCTCACCATATATTCAGTTATACAAGAAAGTAGATTTGTTATCCCTGTAGGGAATCTCTTTCCCCAAGGCTACCCTACAAAGTAATTGCATACATGGTAAATTTGAGGGACAAAGAATGAAAATAGGATTAAACAAAAAAATACTCTCATACCATTTGTATCATAATTTCTTTGTCTTTGTTTCTCTGGTATCTATCATTTTCTCTCTCTTCTTCTTGTCTATCTCTTCTATCTGTCTCTCTATTTATCTCTATCTCTCTCAGAAAGAGAAAGAGACAGAGAGAGAGAGAGAGAAACACCTATCATTCATCTCTTGATAACTCCTTGGTCAATGAAGAGACTTTCCTCTTCTCCAGGAGAATGAAGCAATGCCAGTAACTAACACAAAAAGATCTCTTGTAGGTGACACAGACACTTTTGGTTGCTTAGATAAAGGAGAGAAATAAGTGCCACAACAAGGAGAATTCTGAGTTAAAGCAATAAAAGTACAGGCTATAGAAACCCTGGTCATTGTAAAGTTAAAATCATTTGGGTACTGTTAATGATTTATTTACTTGTGCACCTAGGAGATCCAGGAAGTCTGTTTTCCTACCTCTCTCACAGGCTTTCAAGTTAAGTAAAACATTCTCCCCACCCTGTGAGTTGGTGCTTTTTTTGGTTCTAATCAAGATATTTCACATCTTCTGGCTTTAAAGCATAATTTCAGACTTCTCTTTTAAAAATTTCTCATTTAAGCACATAAATGGATGTTTTTTTCTCTTCAAACAACACATTTCCCTAAACACGGAAGGGAAAATTTAAAAATTAACTCTGAAACAAAATTGTACTAGTGCGTTTGACCTTCCCTGAGGTTTAGTTTCTTTTTAATGTTTTTTTTCAGTCATTCTTAATATTTCTTTGTGTATGATATACACGAGAAAGTTATAGCCTGATAATTTTTGTAAATGACTCATGCTATCAAAAATAGAACTCATCCACTTTTGCTCACTTTTTTTTACCTTTTACTTTATGCTTTGCCTTCTCTGAATGACACTGTCTGTTCCTCTGCTCCTATTTAAGTGAGGGAATTATAAGCAAAATCAAGTATAGCCCAACCTAGAAACCATCTTAGAGATAATTAATTCAGTTCCTTCATTTCCCAATGAAGAAACTGAAGTCACTTTTGCATATTCTCCTTACTCCACCCCAATCACCAACAATCTATTGAGCTGAGGTATGTATAATACAAATCAGTGATTATCAAAATTGTTACTTATCTTTTTAAAAAAAGAAAGCTAGTTCAGCACAATAGATCAAATAATTTCTAGAAAGAAGCGAACATGGTAGTCTGGTGTTTGATAAATCAAAGAGCATGAACAACTCTGTTCTGAAAACTGGAAAGTTATTTTGATGAAAATTAAGTTTATACTGTCCTCTTGTCACCATATACCACAATATTTTTCAAACAGATAAGCAGTTTAAATATAAAAAAATCAAATTATAAAAAATTAGAGGAAAAATGGAAGAAGGTGACTTATACAAGTATACCTAGAGAAGCATTCTTAATCAAATAAGAAACAGAGGTGATCATAAAAAAATCAATTACATAAAATTAAAAAGCTTTTTCACTGAAAAACGAAAACAAAAAACAAGTACAGTCAGACTAAAAAGAGAAACTGTTGGTTGGAGAAAATATTTGCGTCAGAGTGCTGGATTTGAAGCCAAGAAGACATCGTTTCAAATCCCTTTTCTGACACACATTGGCTGTGTGACCCTGGGCAAGTCACTCAATCTCTCACTGTCCTAGGAAACTATATAAGACCGTAAGATGCAGAGGTGTTAACTTAAATGGTAGAAGGCATTTCTTCATCTAGTATTCCCTTCACAAATGAAATAAATCCAATCCGTATCACCTATAAAAGCCTGATATCCTAGATAAACAAAAATTTAACAGAAATATCTAAGGCTAATAGTCATTCCCCAATAGATAAGTGATCAAAGAATACTGATAGCTTCAGAAATATGAACAAAGGAGAAACAAGAAGAGATGAATTTGAACCGCATCAGGTCTGATCATCTGTTATGATGACTTACTTCTTTACCTGCCTATGTTAGGGCCTCTAAGTATTACCTGTTGTTTATGGAGTCTTTCACTTCAGAGATTAATATAGAATATTTTAAAGGTCTGTTTGCCCTAGGAAGACATGATGACGAAAAGAGATTAATATCTTGATTTCTTCTCATATCAGAAAATTTTTAAAGAGGACAGTGGATGGTTATAGCTATGAAAATTCAGGAGCTGAAATACAGTTAAACCCATAGAAATCAGATTAAATGTAACAATATGATTTAGTAAACCAAGGCTTAAAAAATCTTTATAGTTTAATATAAAGTCAAACTCTGAGAACAACTCAAAAGTTGAACTTGTCAAAATCATGGTATATATGAGGGAAGGATTGAAATTGATATTTTGTTGACATAAAAAGCTCTCTAAGTCAAATGGGAACCTGTTCTACTATTTATCATCTTGGAGAGTTACCTGAGTGCCTGAGGTAGTAAGTGTAATTCAAAGAGTATGTATCAGGGGCAGGACATGAATTCGGGTCTTCCTGATTCTAAGTCTGTTTCTCTATCTGCTATAGACAGCATGCTTCCCTTCATGTTATAATTTTAGCAAAAATAATGGTAGCTTATTATTGGGCTGAACAGGACACCTTATTAATATATACCTATATATATGTGTGTATATATACATAGAGAAACATGTGTATATATATATATATATATAGACTTTTACGTGAAAAATATGTTAAACAAATTATAAATTAAGTGTTTCAAGAAGGAAATAGCATGAAATTAATAGTTCTATTTGGTTTTAGGATACCCTGGAGTTCTCTTTATTATTCATTAGGCATGGCATGGGAAATTGTTGCATTTTCAATGTCCCTGATAGAAACACTCAGCTAAAGAACACACATTAGCTTTGCAGGAATCTTTGATGGATCAACAATTCTACCCAATCCAATCTAATTCTCTCCTACCAGAACTAGGACCAGAGCTCCAACTATTATACTTGTCAGTTCCCCCTTTGCTGACTACCCCACCAAATAAATCTTTTGTTTTTTACCTTTTAAATTTTTTTTTAAATTTAGTAAAATACTCTTTTCATAAGAACTGGCTTTAATCATAATTTTAAGTGGAAGGAAGACAAAAATGCTTATTTGGTATGATAACCACCAAAAAAAACAGGTTTTTTAATCATAATTTTAAAATGAGTATAAGACAAAAGATTTATTTGGTAGTGTGATCTCCAAAGTGTGGACGAGTCAGAGTAATGGTTTAGTATTCAGAGCCTACTTCTGGTAGGAGAGGACTAGATTGGATTATGTGGGTATATTTCCTAATTATATCAGTTCCCAAATTGATTGAGATTAAAAAAAAAACTCCAAAGAAAGAGGTTAATACCTTTCACTCTTAAAAAAAAATAACACTTTGAACAAATGTTAATGAATCAAATGTCAAACAAATTTTCAAATAAAATCTTAAAGTACCATTTTTATTTTCTCAAAATAATAAAAATATACTCACAAATATGAATAATATTTTAATAAGAAGCAGCAATAAAGAATTGGCCTCAAGGTCTAAAAGATCTGAATTCAAGTTCTGTTTCTGACACATGCTAGGTTTGTGGATCTAAAGGAGTCATCTACATAGAAATGATCATTAGATCTGTAAGAACTGATGAGGTCACCAAGACAGAAAGTGTACAGAGAGAAGAGTAAGAGGCCTAGGACAGAACTCTTAGTAATATTTACAGTTAGAGGACATGATCTGGGTGATGAGTAACGAGAGGACACTGAGTACGAACAGTTAAGCAAATAAATAAATAGGAAGGGAACAAGGAAGAGAGTGGATACAACTGTATCAAATCTAATAAGTCATGAAGGATGAAGACTGGGTTTTAAGATTTTCAGTGAATTTATATATATATATATATATATATATATATATATATATATATATATATCAATGTACAAAGATATAGCTATAGATTGTCTAGAAGATGTAGATAGAAATAGATATGTAGATATAGATAAATCTATACATATATACATATATATGAATGCCCTATGTATATGTAGATTGATTATTTTTCTTTATTACAATGGAAGATTCAATCTGGAGTTGAAGCATGAAATGAATGTTATGTGAAAAGGTATCTAACATGAATTTTAGAAAGAATATTAAAAATGAAAAGATACATTAAATGAAATCAAAAACACTAAGCATGTGATATATATGTACATATATATATATATATATATGATTTTAATTCAAATGTTTCTGCCTGCAAGTCCAGAATTTTATCCACTATTCCACCAGACGTTTCTTACAAATGTTCTAGGATATATCAGATAGTTGTTTCTGTCTATGACTTCCTTTAAGGTTATATTCAGCAGTAGGATTAATAACAAAAAAAATACCAATAATGTATATAGTGCTTTAAGGTTTGCAAAGCACGGTGTCCACGTTACTTTATTTTCTCTCCTTCTGTCATCTAACTGGTATTATAGTAAATATGTAAATTAATTTTAGTGGTATCATCATGTTTACTCTATTGGCTTAACCCAAGCATATCCCATGAATATTTCTCTAAATATTGAAGCCTCTTTTTATTTCTCTAAAGTACATTTTTATAGTTATACAAATCTTATATCTCTCTTGGTAAGTTAATGCACAAGTATTTTGTGCATGTTTCAGTTACTTGGGGTGGAATTTTTCATTTTTTCTTCTTGATGTTTTTAGTACTGTAGAGAAATGATTTTTGTGAATTTGTTGTATCCTCCAAAATTACTCATTAATATTTATCTAATCATGGCAATTGATTGCTTTTCTGACTCGCTAAGGTTTTCCAACTATGCCATTACGCCATCCTTCTGCAAATAGGAATAGTTTTGTTTCTTCTTGCAGGGGATATCTTTATATTTTTTTAAAAAATTTTATTGCAGTAGCTGGAATATCTAAAATTAAATCAAATAATGGTGGGGAGATGGGTACCTCTTACTGTACTCCAGGTTATACTGGTAAAGCTTCTAGTGTTTCTCCATGATAAAAAAAAATTCCAAGAGGAAAGAGGTTAATACCTTTTGCTCTTAAAAAAATAACACTTCCATAAAACCTAGTCCCCTTCCTCACCCCAAAAATTCATTTATGGTTTGCTCAATTTATTTTAATGAAAATGGATTGTTTAAAATATATATTTCTTGTTTGGTTAGTTTATGTAGTTTGTTCTTTTGTAAATGCTCATCAATTTTCTTTGACATTTCAATTTTATTGGCATATAATTGTGCATAGCAATTTCTAATGATTCTGTTTTTACTTCTACCGTAAGTTCATCTTGTACATTTTGTTTTATTTTGATAATTCTTTTCTGTTGCTGCTTACTTGATAAGGATAACTAATGTGTTCAAACCAGGCCTCAGACATTTACTAGTTGTATGACCACAGTCAAGTCACTCAACCTGTCTGCCTCAGTATTTAACTTTAGACTACTCTTTTATGAATGATAAGAACTTTTCTTTGAGATCACTGTCCCCACCTTTCCTGTCCCCCTTGTGTTTAATGGGAGTACCTTTTTGAAACATTTAAAAATTTTATTTAAAAAATATTTTGAAGTTTTTCACACATACATATAAAACAAATAATGCCTAGTAGTTTAAAGGAACAAACAAAAAAATTAGATAATTAGTAACTCTTAATGGGGAGAATTAACTTAAGTCAAGGGTAATTTTACTCACTATATTTTAAAATTAGTTGACATATTCATGGAAATGCAGTATCATAAAACTGGAAGGATCTCAAAATTATACAGTTATCATAGATGTATAGCTGGAACTTGGCTTAGAGATCCTGTAGACTAAGGATTTTTAATTTTCTCTGTATCATTGATTTTTTTTCAGCAGTCTGATAAAGTCTAGTATCACTGCAGTTTGTTCTCTATGTTCATGATTAAAGGAAATGCTACATTTCATGCAGAGGTCAGTTGAAATAAAGATCTCATTTTTTTCCCCATCAAAACTCATGGATTCTTTAAAATCTACCCATGGACCCCAAGTTAAAAATTTCTGATGTAATACAATATCCACATATAACGAATAAGAAAACTGAGGCTGGAGAAGTAAAGCGACTCACCCACAGTCACATGGGTAATTATTGGCAGGCTATAGTGCAATGAATAGAGCACTAACCCTACATTCAGGAGGATCTGTCAATTTCTGCCTCAGACACTTACCAGCTATCTGAACCTGGGCAAGTAACTTAACCCCAGTTCCCTAAAAATAAAATCCAATGGGTTTTCTACATCTATGGGGGGCAGCTAGGTGGCACAGTGGATAGAGTATCCTGGAGTCAGGAGGACCTGAGTTCAAATCTAACCTCTGACACTTGATATTTACTAGCTTTGTGACCCTGGGCAAGTAATGTAACCCAATTGCTTGGCCCCTCAAAAAATAAATAAATAGTTGGCAGGGTATAGATTTGAACTTGGGTCCTTGATTCCAAAGCAAGCTGTCCACTCATTCATTTGGCAGATGAGAAAAAGGAGGCCCAGAGAGAGGAATTGAATTATCAAAGTTTACCCAACACATTAGTAGGAGACACAGGGAACAGAATGCAAATCAAAGTAGAAGCAATGAAAGAGGAAGATTAACCCTAGCACAAATGGTTACCTCCGCTTTAGGATAGGTATTAATAGATGGTAAAAGAAGGATGCTATCAGGGCTTATTACTATGCTATTATCATGAGTTCTACTTGGTTCATCACTAACTAAATGCATGCGGATGGATATGACTGGCAAATTTTTATTCAGAAATCCATTTTATAGAAATTATCATTAATAAAATGATGATAATTTTGTTAATTCTTCTCTTTTCTTAATGTTCTCTTCCTCTCTCCTGTACTATTACAGATGAATGTGGCCCTTCTCTGCTTTCCCCTTCCTAGCATCTCTACTTCTGAAATGGCATCACTATCCTCCCAATGGCCTGGGCTTATCACATATGAGCATCTGATGTAGCAGTCACTCTCTCTCTCATCCCACACATAACAACAGTGGCTATGTCCTGCTGATTCTACCACCATAATATCTCTGTATCCATCTCCTCTTCCTCCTATGCCTCCCATTCCAAAAACTCTGGTTTAGGCCCTTGTTCTTTCTCTCTCAGACTATTATATTAACTTGCTGTGCGATATCCCTGCATCTTCCACTATCCCTGCTATGTTGAAAGTTGTTATTGCCATTTTTCAGTCATGTCTGATTCTTCCTGCCCCCTTTTGGAGTTTTCTTGGCAAAAATTACTGGAGTGGTTTGCAATTTCGTTGACTTGCCCAGGGTCACACAACTAGAGGCCAGATTTGAACTCAGGAAGATGAATCTTCCTGACTCCAGGCCCAGCACTTTATTCATGGTGCCTCTTAGCTGTCCATATTGAAAGTTAGGGATTATGTATTCTCTAAAATGTAGAAAACTTCCCTCAGTGCTTAGTAGAGTGCTCTAAATGCTGAAAGATACTTTTATTTGTATTTTTATAGCACTTAGCTTTGAATTACAATGGTTTGAAACTCATCATTAAATGTAAAGTTTCCTGAATGAAAAGTGTTATCCACAACTATCCTTTTCTTTCCAATCTCTATGAAAAACCTTTGTTTCTTTGGAAGGATAGTGGAAGTTGTGGAGAGGGTTATAGCTCTAATCCCATCAGTACAGGGAACCAGCACGATGGAAAGTCCTACTAATGCAGCTCAGCAAGCCACTTCAAGGAAACTTACAGTCTTAGAAAGTAGCCTAGGGCAATGAAAATCTAAGTGACATTTCTATGGCCATATGGGACAGTATGTGGCAGATACTGAACATGAACTCAGGTCACCCTGACTGCAGAACAAGCTCTTCATCCACTACATCACTCTTCTTCTCACTTTTTGTATAGGACAAAGTACTTAATAAATGTTTGTCAAATTGAATTTCTAAGAAATTTCCCTCACAGTCTGATATTCAAATAAATGAGTATTGTGTATTCTCTCCCTCTGTCTCAGTGTCCAGATTAACTGCTTTGTTGATCATTTTTCAACTAAATGGTGCTTGGTCATTAAGAGGCAAAATGTAGTATTCATTCATTTTTGTATTCGTTCACCTCACAGAGGGGTTAGGAGGAAAGCACTTTGTAAAGGCTAAAGTACTAAAGAAGTGTCCGTAATTATTGTTATTCATTTAGTAAATATTTATTGGCCGCCTACTATTAGAAAGCAGTGTGCTAGGTGACTTTCCATCAGTCAATTTCTACTCTCTCCAGGGGTGGCAGTGACTTACTCAAAATTACTCTGGGTAGACAACTCCCTCCCTCTTTATCCCCAAACTCCTATACCACAAGGATATGGAAATAAAAGCTAATAAAGAACCTTTGCTCTTTTCTGGATCTTATCAGCCCAAAGCCAGCTGATAGAGAAAGTAGGTCTTGGAGCTGAACCCTTGAACCAGGAAAGTATCAGGCCAAAGTTTCTGTCAAGTGACTCAATCTACACAAGCATTCTAATTCCTTTGCTTATCTTTATGACTGACAGATGATTGCCTGTTATTTGCTCTGGGTGTTTGGTTGTTTGTGCCAGTGTACATTCTCCTCCCTTCCACTGCACTGCCTTTAAATTTACAGGCATTGCAGCTAAGAATTTTACTTCTGGAAATAAGAAAATAAAGAAAATTATCTAAGGGACTATTAAATAAAGGAATACTTGAGCTTATACAACTATACCAAAATGTCAACATCTCCCTAGCTGTTTCCTTCTCTCTTTCCCCATCTCACTTCCCATCACCATTCCCCTCATCATCTCAGTTAGTATAAAGCTCAAAGATCTTTCCCTCTAACTTTTCTCTTCCAATCTGTCATAAAGTATAGTCAATTAATTAACAAGCATTTTATTAAGCAACTGAGTGCTGTGCAAAACATGAAGGATTAAAAAGAATAAAATTTTTTCTCAAGGAGCTTACATTTTATCAATGAAGAAAGCACACACACTTATAAAAATATACAAAATATATATATCAAACAAAATAAGGTAACTGGAAAGGGCAGGAGCAGAGGAGGGATCAGGAAATATCTCATGTAGAAGATGGTGCTTGAACTGAGCTTTGAAGGAAACTAGAGATTACAAGGGGTAATGAGAGGAGGGATGACAGCCATTGAAAAGGCACAGAGATAAGAGATGGAGTGTATTGAAAGAGGGACAATGAGAAAACCAACTTGCCTGGATTGTTGAGTGTACAAAGGGGAATAATGTATAATAAAGCTGGAAAGCACATTGAGGACAGGTAATAAAGAGATAGATCATGTTAAATGACAAATAGAGAAGCTTATAGTTGATCCCAGAGGTGATATGGAACTGAGAAGTAGATTGACATGATCTGACCTAATTTCTAAAGATAACTTTGGTAGTGGTATAGAGGATGAACTGGAATAGGAAGTGACTTGAGGGTGGGAGAGTAGTTAGGAAGCTGTTGTAATAATCCAGGTTAGATGCAATCAAGACCTAAATTAGAATGGTGGCTATATGTGTGGAGAGAATGGGAGTGATGGGAAAGAATCTAAGTCACTCTCTGACTCAGTTAAGACAGAAATTCTTAAATAGGTGGGGAACTCTGCTCATCTGAGGAAGCACATCGAAGCAAAGCTGAGGGAGTTGAGTAGAAAAAATAACTTGTCAGTTTGGAGGAATGCAGAGGCTTACTATGCAAATCAAATATCTTGTGTCAGGGATTTGATTCTAAAGCATATGAGGAAGACTGCAATAACACTGGAAAGTTTCGTTGGAAAGAAATTATGGGAAGAGGGTTGCATTTTAGGATCAAGAGGAGCCCATGTTTCCTATAAACTCTAAGCTCTAAGAATGTACCAGAAGAAAATGAAAGCCAAACAGCTATGATGCAAACAGCTTCTTTGTTCAGTCTAGGACTGCAAAAAAGACCGACAAAAGATCTGAGCCGAGACAAGCTAAGGTGAATGGAAGGCAAAGTACCCAAGAAGCAAAAGGCAGAGTCAGACTCAGACCCAGCAAAGAGCTCAAATACCTCATAACTGCAGGATATGGTTCTAGAACAGAACCTAATCCAGAGCCCACCCATTCCACTCCACCCAACATCCAGTCCTCCTAAGCCAAACCCAGAGCCCAGGAAGCTTAAACCACAGAAGAAACCAGAACAAAGCAGAAACCAGATGTCCCTGGGAGCAGAGTCCATCTCTAAGCCATGCAAGCAAACAGAGCAGGAGAAAGGGCCAAGGCAGTACTTGGGAAGCAAAATGCCTGGGGTTACCCACACAATCAATAGCATCTGGTGGGGGCAAGTTAGGGTTACTGAAAGGATGGACCCAACTCCAAATCTGGGACTGTTCAAGAATACGGAGAGAAAGAGAAAAAGCCAAGATCGAATCCTAAACCATGAGGAGACCTGCAATTCTCATAGAAGGTGGGATCCAATTTTAGCTCTATCCAGGAACAAACAGGGCCTACCAATACCATGCAGGAATCTTAGAAAGAGTGGAATATGACCCCAAAACAAAGCCCTACCCAAGAAATTGAGTCTGGAGACATGAATAAATAGGAGAAATCACACACAATATGAAGCAAAATAAAAACAAAAGCACAAAAAAAGGAAAAGTGGGTTTGTGTTTGGTTAGTTTGAATGTGCACCCAGTTGTGAGACAATCACTCATCAAAAGTCCATTTCTTGACCACGTATTTAGTGAACCAAAATCAGTTATGTCTGAAACTCATCTGGGGAGCGGATGAGCTGAGCAGACTGTGCATGCTCATAAGGACTAGGCTTAGCCAGTCCCCTGCTTCACAGAAAAATAAGGTTAAACAAACTCTTTATCTTTTACAACCTTATTATTCTTTGTAGAGAGGGGAGGAGGGCAAAGAGAGAAAAGGACAAGTAGATGGGATTGGGGAAAACATACAACAAAAAACCATAACTGTGAATTAAATAATGTAATCCATAAAGTGAAAGCATATAGTAAAATTCTAAGGGGGGAAAAGAAACAAGGGCTGTCTTAAAACCTTCATGTTTTCAAGGGTCATAAAGAAAGTTAAATAAGACAGGAAGACCTGGTGGTAGCTTTGTTTAGAAGGTAGAATATAACAAAATGTTGTTTAAAAGAAACACACTTAAAACAAAGATTTACACAGAGTTAAAATAGGGACCTGGCCGGGGGTGGGGGGGAATCTATTATGCATCAGGGGAATTTGAAATAGAGGAAGTAGAAATGATATTTTCAAGCAAGGTGACAGTAAAATGGATATGACTAAAAGGGAAACTACAATATGTTTAAAGCACCATAGATAATGAACCCATATCAATTATATATGTGAGTGTACATTAAATGGGATAGCAAATAAAATAATTATATTAAAAAACCAAATTGTATGGAAAATGATGATGTAAACTATAATAAGGCAGGAGGCATAATGTATACCTTTTGGACCTAGGAAAAACTAACAAAAAGATAAAGAAAAAATTGAGGGGCCTAAAAAGAACTTGAGAAAATTTAAATAGATTATACTTCTGGTGATTACTAAATGGAATGAGAAAGAACTTTACATATCTCAGCTGCCAGGACAACTTTACACAACTTGACTAGGTATTTGAGCTGTTTATGACTTCATAAATAAATATAGGGGAGCAGAAATACTCAATACAAACTTCAATGACCTCAGTATAATAAAAGTTTTATTCAACAAGGGACCTTTGAATAAAGAATTAAAAATTAACTGGAGACTAAATAAATGAATACTAAAGAGTTGATAAGACAAAGAACAAATCATAGAAACCACAGAAATTTCATCCAAAAAGGACAATATACATAGAAAATTTGGGGCCTACAACTAATGAAATCTTTAGGGAACACATATATCCAAACAATTTATCAACAAAAGACTAAGAACCTAGAACAATAAACTGGTGATCAAACTAAAAAGTCTAGAAAAAACAACAAATAAAAAATGCCAAATAAAGACCAAAATAAAAATTCTGAAATACAAACAACCTAACCACCAAAAAGAAAACTGGCTGATAAAATTATGTGCTAATTTTTAACTAAAAATTCAGTAGATAAATGAGAATTATGATTTTTAAGAGATGAAACCAAATTTTTGAATAAAAATTAAAAAGAATTCACAATTGAAGATGAAATAAGTTAAATTATCATTTCTAAGTAATTGTTGCATCAAATTTCTTTGATACATATCTCATATCCAACATATATAAAGAATTGATTTAAATTTACAAGAAAAAGAGTCATTCCCCAATACATACTCAAAGGGTACAAACATCAATTTTCAAAAGAAGAAATCCAAACTATCAACAAATATATGAAAAAATACTGCACATCACTAATAATCAAATAAATGAAAGTTTAAAAAAATTTTATCTCATACTTATCCAATTGGCAATGTTGACCAAAAGAAAAGGAAAGTGAAAATTGGAAGAATTCTGAGAAAAGAGGCACATGAACATACTCTGGGTGGAGCCAAAATGAGTGAAGAAATAAGAGAGAGGACATGTGTACAAAAATACTATAGCATATTGTTTTTTAACTTCCTTTATTATCCTTGATGGTTTTTTTAGGGGGAGGTGTGTCTATGTCTTCTTTCACAATATGACTAATACAGAAATATTTTGCATAGCTATACAAGCATTATCTATTGCCTTCTTGATGGGGGGTGGGGTGAGGAGGGAGGAATGGAGAGAATTTGGAACTCAAGGTTTTAAAAATGAATGTTAAAAATTGGTTTTAAACGTAACTGGGGAAATATACTACTAAGTAAAAAATTAAAAATATATTCATTAGGAGAAAAGAAAGAAAACCCCAAATGGAGTCATAATGAATTGGACATGACAAAAAAAAATTCACAAACAAATGCAGAAAATCAGAAATAGTAAACACAGCATTTTATACCAAAATTCAATAAAAATTACATTCAGTAAAAGACATGTGGAGTATCTGGAACCTAGATTAAAAATTAATTGGAAACTAAATAATCTAAGCCTTGAGAATAAGTGAGTCAAAGAACAAATCATAGAAACAATCAATAATTTCATTAAAGATAAAGACAAAAATGAGACAGCATGCCACAATTAAGAGATGCAACCAAAGCAGTACTTAAGGAAATTTTTATGTCTTTAAATGTTTATGTTAATAAAAGAGAGAAACATAAAATCAATGAATTGATCATGCAAATATAAAAACCTAGAAAAGCAATGAAGTAAAAAGCCCCATTAAACAGTCAAATAGAAATCCTGAAAGTTAAAGAAGAGATTAATACAACTGAAAGGGGAAAAAAAATCATTGAACTAATAAATACACCAGGGAGTTGTTTCAATGAAGAAGAAATATACAATCAACTACATAAACTATTGGTTAATTTAATTTAAGAAGGAAAAGACAAAACCAAATTACCAGTATCGGTATCAAAAATGAAAAAGAAGAATGTCAACCAATGCAGATAAAATAAAAGCCATTATTAGGCTCTATTTGGCCCAACTATAGGCCAGTAAAATCTATTAAAGCATCTGTTAAATGGGTGAATAATTATAAAAATATTAGCTATGTTAATACAAGAGAATGCAGAAT